>CM034708.1:166529270-166630543 GCA_020142125.1 Phrynosoma platyrhinos | reverse complement strand
CCAAAACAGGGAGCCCAGACTGCCCCCCCAGACTTAAGGAAGGCCCCCTCCCATCCCCCAAGGCAAGGGTAAGCCCAGGAGTAAGAAACAGGGCAGGGAGGGAGGAACATCAATATCTAAGATATGCTACTAGCAGAAAACATTACAGACTTGGAACAATTACTAGGGAAGGTAAAAGAAAAAAGTGGAAAGGCAGGCTTGTTGTTGAACATAAACAACAAATGACTACATCTGCATAAGTTCAACCTATATAATGAAGAAATAAATATACTTAAAGAGTTACCATACCTTGGATCAAACATTGATAAGAATGGTGACTGCAGTCAAAAAATAAGAAGACTAGTAGGAATGGGAAGGGTAGCCATGAAAGAACTAAACAAGATCGTAAAGTGTAAAGATATACAACTGAACACTAAAGTTAGAATCATCCAGTCCTTTGTATTCCCCATCACCATTTGCAGATGTGAGGGGTGGACAGTGAAGAAAACTGATAAGGAAGAAAATCAACTCATTTGAGATCTTACGCGGGGGGTATCAAAGTTTTAATTATCACCCTTAAAAAATTGACAGAAACTTTGTTTTGATTTGCAGTTGTTAACTTATATCTACGTAGTCACAATCCAGATTTACACATTTTCCCCAGTATTTCTTGACCCTCCGAATGCCTGATATTGTAGGTATCTACAATATCTTCTTAAGTGCATGATGTTGAGAAAATCAGCTCATTGTGTCCTTTATTTTTGTGACAGGTTGTGCCAGAAATGACTAAGGTGTAAAATCCTTGTGAGGTGCAATGTGCAGACTTCTACAGCAACAGTATTCAGAGGGTCAGGAAACTCTGGGGAAAATGTTTAGATCTGGTTGGTGACTACGTAGAGATAAGTAAACAACTACAAATCAAAACAAACTTTCTTTCAAAAAAAATTTAAAGGTGAGAATTAAAACTTTACGATACCCCCTCATATGCTGGAGAAGAATGCTGAGGTTTCTGTGGATGGTAAAAAAGACGAACAAATGGATCCTAGAACAGATCAAGCCTTAACAATCCCTGGGAGCCAAGATGACAAAACTGAGCCTGTTGTACTCTGGCCACATCATGAGAAGGCATGACTCACTAGAAAAGACAGTAATGCTAGGGAAGATAGAAGACAGCAGAGAGAGAGGAAGACTGCAAGCGAGGAAGACTACACCAGATGGCTAGAATCAATTAGGGTGGTCATGGGCCTGAATTTACAGGACCTGAGCACAGCAGTGGAGGATGGGGTCTTGAAGATGCCTCATCCACAGGGTCACTTCATTGCAAAGTACAGGAGAAGTCTGGATCAAGTATGGGATGCCTCCTACCTGGACATGAAGGTGTGTGATAAAATCTGTTTTTAAAAGGTTTCAGTCCATGCCTGGCTCAGGAAAAAGGGCCGTGTGATAAACTCCTAAGTTTATAAATTGTTAAATATTAGAGGAAAAACTCTGACTTCGTTGGAAATAATACAATTTGAGTTTAAAGCATTTCTAAATTGCCATTCATCTATGTCATGTATCAGTTCAGATGTCTAAGAGAAAAGATATTTTAAAGAGTTTGGCCTTATGTTCTGTAGAATTCCAGCAGGAGCGAGAAGTGAATTGACAAATGTTCTTACTACTAATGAAGCACCATAGGACCTTATCCCACGGGGCCAAAAGCAGCAAGAAACCACTAAGAATCAGGCGCTATAGCGCTATAGTGTTCTGTGTGATTACACGACGTCGCTCAGAATCCACTAAGAATCAGGCACTATAGCGCTATAGTTTTCCGTGTGATTACACGACGTCGCTCAGAATCCAGCAAGAAACCGCTCGGAATGCATCAATCGCATTCTTTTGAATGTCGGTTTCAGCGGGCATTGCAATAGCGCAAGCTTATCCATAGCGCTATTATAGCGCTAGCGCCATATTTATACTAGCGCTATAGTACTGCAATTATGCTCATATCGCTTTCTTGCCACTTTTGAGAGCAGCGTGGGATAAGGTCAGACAACTTAGTTCAATTACAGTTTTCCAGTAATTTTAAAACACTGTTTATTCAACTCTTTACTAGGAAAACTGAATACTACAAGGAGACTTACAGAGCAATCCCACATATGTTTACTTGGAAGTGAGTCTCACTATATTCAATGGGGCTTACGCCTGGTATGTTTTCATAGGGTTATAGCTTTAATTACTTTAAAGCTCTCAGAATAAGATTTTTATCAGCTACAGTTCTGACAATTTTATTAATATAATACACTGCACTACTGGAAGCCCAATCATGCAGATATTTGGAAATACCTGCCACTGAGGTCACAAATGGGAACATTAGTAGAAAGGATTATCTGTTTATTTAACTGGTGATCAGTTAAAAAACTGATTCATTTGTTTTAAGCTGGATGGTATTTGTGCTTTACATTTTAATTGTTTAAGTTTACATTACATAACTAAAATAAAACCTTACCAAAAAGGAATAACTTACATGCAGATAGTTAAAGTTGTTGCTTGATTAATTGTGCTAAATCTTAAATAAGGACATCTATAAATTAAGTGGGCTAAGAATATTATCAAATCAGTCTCTATGGTCCTGCAGCCTGCAGAGCTATGAAAAGCTTCCTGCCCAGTTTATTGTTTATCTTTATTAGGAATAAAATCTTGCATGGGGAAAACCTGGCAATTTTGGGATTATTTTCCATTCCCAACAGCAAATTGTTAAAATGACACAAATAATTTCCCAATTGCTATAGTTGTTAATTGCCATCAAGTTGGCTTCTATGTATGGCAATTCTATAGATGAGAGACCTCCAAGGCACCTTTTCATCAACAGCCTTGCTCAGGTCTTGCAAACTCAGGGCCAGGGGTAGGCAACCTTTTTGAGCCGGGGGCCGGGTTGCTCTCCCTCAGACAATGGGGAAGAACCAAAAATAAATAAATAAATAAATAAAAATAAAAAATAAAAATAAAAAAATTAAAAAAAATATGCATGCACACTCTTTCAGCCCCAGAAAAACCCCTGTGGAGATTTTGCCAAGAAAACCCCAAGAACAAGTAATAACAACAACAATCAACATCATCATGGTGGTGGTGGCGGCGGTGGCAGCAGGACCGGCCTGGGGCCGGTCCAAAGGCCTTGGGGGGACGCATCCGGCCCCTGGGCCTTAGGTTGCCTACCCGTGCTCAGGGCCATGGCTTAATTGATTGACTCTATTCACCTGTAATGCTATCTACAGCAAAGCAGCATAGGGGCTGCATCTGATTTGAGATGAGCATTGTGGTGTAGTGGTCTGAACACTGGATTATGACTCTGGAGACCAGGGTTTGAATACTCACTTGACCATGGAAATCCACTGGGTAATCCTGGGCAAGTCACATACTCTCAGCCTCAGAGAAAGGCAAAATCCTTTTGACCAAATCTTGTCAAAAAAGCCCATGATAAGTTCATTTTAGAAGCTCCATAAATTGGAAATAACTTGAAGGCATGCAACAACACTATTATTAGCTAATTAATCCCTAGTACATAGGGAGAATATTTTCACAATCATCCTAATTCTTTTTTGGAAGTTGTACTGTGAGCAGAGATGTAACTTCATATTATCTGATAAACTCAATTTGTGGAAGTAACTTGCCAGTATCACAGTAACAGTAAGATTTACAGAAACAGGTTAGCATACGAAAATATAGTTTTCTTCCAATTACTGACTAGTATGTTCACCTTAGGGTTGCCAGAAGTTGGAAATGATTTGAAAACATGATAAACACATACACAATGACATTGCAGTATAACTGCACAACAGGATTGATCAAGAGTGTAGTCCTCTAGATCTTTTTGGACTTCAACTACCATAATTTCTCACCACTGGCTATGCTGACCAAGACTGATGAGAGTTGCCATCTAACAGTATCTGGAGAGTCACACATTTCTCATTCCTTACATACAAGAAAATCAAAGCTCAGGTTTTTATTATGCAGTAATTCAGAATGTTTCATTAAACAGCCTACCATGAAGATTTGAAAAATATGTTTAGGTTACTAGAGTGATTATTACAGAAAACAGTTTAGTAATATCTACCTTGTCTTGAGTGATAGGTGGAGCCTTTGAGCCTAATTGAAATGTTAGTTTTGTATGGCTTTCTGTCCTTACCTCTAATTTCAGTTATTTGTCTAGATTTAAAAAGTACTTGTGTATTTATGTTGGCAATAGTGATTGGAGGTCATATTGTCACACAAAGACTTAGCTTACTTGCTGGGTCAGTCATGTGAAATCCATTGGGAATCAAATCTTGTTCAACAGAAACCAGAGAAATGAATATGTAGACTAAAGGCTTAACTCATAAGCACCACTAGCACTTG
Source organism: Phrynosoma platyrhinos (assembly GCA_020142125.1). Classification (NCBI taxonomy): domain Eukaryota; kingdom Metazoa; phylum Chordata; class Lepidosauria; order Squamata; family Phrynosomatidae; genus Phrynosoma; species Phrynosoma platyrhinos. The sequence continues at coordinate 166,626,190 of CM034708.1, read as the reverse complement.
CTAGGAATAACCAAGGAAATAATTTTGAACAAGTTAATTGAAATCTTCATAGGTCTTATCCTTCACGGACAGTATGGTACAATCATTTGTTATGAAAAACCCATACACACACACACACACACACACAGCTATCAGGCTAAAACTCAATAACAGATAATAGATTATTTAATAATGCTCTAATACCTTCACACACATAGACAACATATTTTATATTTGTCTAGTGAGACTTGTAGCATTTTTGGCTACTTCTTCTTTAAAGTCAAGAGTTGTTTTTTCAAAAAACAAACACTGGAAAATAATATCAGGTGCTGATACTAAGAAAATACTGAATTTGCATTGATCTGATGTATATGACTTTCAGTCATCAGTGCTGGTGAGAGAGGACATTTTTATCTGGGACACTGCACACTTTGTTTTTACATAATTGCTACTCTGCTATCATAAGCCCTATTTTATTATTGTTGTTGTGTGTTTTCAAGTCTTTTCTGACTTATGGCAACCCTATCATGGGTTTTTTTTGACAAGTTTCTTCAGAGGAGGTTTGCCATTGTCATACTCTGAGACTGAAAGAGTGTGACTTGCCCAAGGTCACTGATTTGGTTTCCATGGCTGAGCCAGGATTCAAACCCAGAGTCCAACTCTCAAACCACTATATTATGCTGGATCTCTCCTATTTTATAGCACCTATAATATAACTTGTGGTGAACAACACCACTAAATCACATGCTATTTTATAACATTTAAAAACAGTAAAACACACATTTAAGGGATTATTATTTGTTATGGAAAGCAAATCAAAGAAATGTAGCATTGACTGAACCACTTCACAGCAAATATCTATAGAGCTTAAGAAGTATGAGATTTGAAATTGCCATGCTGAAATGATATTAAAAAAGCAGAAGCACAATAGTTATCATAAAATGCCCCTATAGGTTGCTTTTTAAGATATACAATCATGCTGGTAGGTAAAATTACACATTACAATAAAACATAAGTTGGCCACTGAGCAATGGTAGACCCATACTAAATACAGGAATAGGCAAAGTGCAGCCTGTATGTTACACATGACTGGTCAAGCCCCTTTTTGTCCAATCTCCCACACTCCTTGGTACTCCCCAGAATTTTCTAAAATTCACTTCATGGTTTGCCACTGAAATCTGGCATCAAACCACTAAATGCATTGCAATCAGTGAGAAAATACACTGTAGTCAATGCCATAGTCAGTGCTACAATCAATACCATATTAAAATCATAGTAATTAAATAACAAATTAAATGTAATTTCTGAGTTTTAAATAATTAAGGAGATTTTACTTTTTCAATAATACTAAGAAATTTCATTATAGTAATTTGTGTGGGTTAGAGAATTACTTTATTGTTTAATGCTAATAAGTAAGGAACTTAATAATATTTAATGAATTGATTAAGGGTGAATGGTGGGGCATTTGGGAGCACTTTAATCTGTTAATATTCAGAAATGTAATACAAGCTTTTTTAAAAAATCAATTTTTCTGATGTTTCATCTGCTATATTAATGCCTCCTGCAAAGAAAAGGGTTCTTTTTAAAAAGTACAGCCCTTGATCACTTGACCAACCTGAAAAGTCACTACCCTTGTTTTAACATGCCTAAATACCTTAAAGACACCAGATCCCACCTGAACTTGGAAGCTAATCAGGGTCAGCCCTGGTCAGTATTTGGATGGAAGACCACCAACAAAGACCATGTGCTGTATGCTATACTTCAGAGGAAGGAACTGACAAAAGCACTTCTGAGTATTCCTTACTTAAGAAAACCTGATGAAATTAACGGGGTCACCCTAAGTTAAAAGATGAGTTGAAGGTACAAACACAAAAAATGTTCATGCCACTATGTTGTGTATCTTCCCATTTCTGTTAGCATCAAACAGGGAAACACACAACAGAAAAATGACAGGATATGAATTTTATTACAGTGTGGCAAAACTGACATGAAACTATAATTCTGAGTGTCAGCCTCGTGTTTATCAAGGCATGTAGTTTTAACCTAACAGCAAAGTCCTATCTCACATTTTAATGAGGCTGTTTAACACTCTATGATATTAAATCACCAATGTCAATCCAAGGAAACTGAAATATCCAAAACTGAATCCTGATTGTCACAAAACACAATTTAAAATACACAAAATTTAATTTTTTTTGTCTTTTTGTTTTCACTGTTTTTGCAGTACACAAGAATTACAATACAGTAGCTACAGTAAATTCATGGACATTTCCCCCTCTCTCAAGCTGAAAGGATCTGTGTTGTTGAAAACTTCAAAAATAAAGTATTGCATACCAAGCTTGAATCAAACCTTTCCTAAGTGGACTTCTGTAAATTCACTATATATAAATGGTTAAATGAATCTGTTTTCTAGATGACCTTTTCACACTATAAATATGCAGCTGTTGCTCAGTTTTTGCATGGTAGCCATGTTTGTTTATAATGGACAGCTACTGAAACCCTTTAAAAAGAAAAAGTGGCAGCCACTAGGAATGCTTCCTCTTCTCCCATAATAATGTCCAACCATTCTGTGAATCTTTTACTTTATTTTTTTTTAATGCTGAACATGCATTTCCTCCTGTACTGGACACACATGTTTTATCTATGTCTGTGTTGTTAAGGCTGAAGATTGGTTCTCTACTGACAGCATAGCTACCTACCAACCATTACTGAGAGTGAACGCAATATTATGCTTTTAATACTGGACTGGGCATGTGCTAATATAGCACTGCTGATAACATCTCAATTTTCCTGTTATCTGGAAAGACTTTGCATTGCCCTGATGATATGAAAATAAATGTCCCAGTACAAGTATCACTATCTAGTACTAGAATGCACCTAAGGCACTAAGAAAAAAATGATTTCAGATATAGGTCAACAGAGCATAGTAACACACAAATGAACACAGCACATGGGAAACCACACATGGACTGTTCAAACATGCAGCAACTTACTGGATGACAAATATCTCCTTGCGTCTAAAGAAAAAGGAGGAATATCTGGAAACAAAATCCATTCATAATTAAGTATTCAGATAGACACCAATATTTTTATTCAGATTAAAATTCTTAATGGGCAAACCTTGAGCGCAGGCACCTTGATTTAAAATATAAAAGCTTACATTTTAAAATATGAATGGGTTTTAAGGTTTGTTTTTTTCTCTTTGTCTTCTGTAATGAACATTTCCAGTATTATCATCATCATCACCAATTTGTTAGTGATAGGAACATTAGCTATGATGAGGCACACTTTCATTCCTGTAGGTAATCCTCATGAAATGGAAAGGTCCTGTTTCAAATTCTAAAATGCTCAGAAACATGGAATACTGATCAAAGGCTGAAATCTGCTGGAATCTGTGCTAACCACCTATGGTTTGTAGCACTGAGGGTTTTTTTTTGTGTGTGTGTGTTTTTAGAAAAGTTACATAAAGTACCAATTGTATTTCAGCTGATTCATGTATTAAATTAAGTGACTACCACCCCAGACAATGAAATATATCTGGTCAAAATCTTTTCCCACGTAATGTTTGGCTCAGGAAGATTCTATGCAAATAATCCTAGTGCATGCATGGTCTACAAGTTAATTAACTTGAGGTATTTATATTTAAATTCATTTATACTCACTAAAATCAATAGAATTAACACAACTCTTTAGATGGCCATCTGTGGTCATGCTTTCCAAATGTGAAGCACTTAGCAATCTATACCCCACTCTACATCTTCAGCTCATCTTCCTTTGCTTTCTCCTGTTTTGTCCTCAGAACAATCCTGTCAATTAAGTTAGGCATAGAGGCTAGCTGGCCCATAATGCCCCATTAAACATCATGGCTGATAGCTATAGGAACTCAGAATGTCCTGATTCAAACCAATTAAGTTTGAATCTAGTGCTGACAGATTATTGAAAGATGGTCAGATAGCACAGAGTGACTGATATTGCTTAATTGCTTTTAGTCAAAATGAACTTCAGTAGCATGCTCTCGGAATATTTAGAGTGACTTTACATTTCATTCTTTAAAAACCACTTGACTTCAAAACTATTCAGAGGGATTAAACATTCAATTTAAAAACATGTAGCAAATGTTCTAGGCAGGATTATATAATTATTTGCATTTTGGCCTTGTTTCAAAGAGCGGAAGAGCAAATGATTATTTGAATTCTTGAGAGAGGTGTCTGCAGTTCATTCACCCTTTGAAAGAGGATCTTAGTGACCTGTGTAAATAAGAAAACCACAAACACTTCCAAACAAGTAAAAGGTCACAATGGGGTCATGGCTGCAGACCCCTAGAACTACTGTTTTGCCTAAGTATGCTTACCGTGTAAATCTCTCATCCTTCATTTCCAGGTCTGCCACTGTGATCAACTGATCTAGTTTGAATTTAGTGTCAATAATTTCTGCATCCCGTGGAGAGTATGTGCCCCCTTCTTTTTGCTTTTGGCGAATTCTAAACCAAAGGAAATTAAGTAAATATTCATAATTCCTAAGTTAACTAGACCTTTAAAAAAGCTATTGGTACAGAAACAGCAAAAATAAGATGAAAAGACAAAATTTAGAAGTGCCAGTATATAGTAAACACTTCTACTGAAATTACAGACACTCTGGGGGTCATTTTTGCAATGGTTTGCATCTAAAATTAAAATACAAAAGTAAAGTTTTATATTTTTCTGTATAACAGAAAATTAAGTTTTCAATGAAATTCAGCAGTGTTATAGCAAATTAAATAAAATACTAGGTAATAATGCTTTCAAACCAAAACAAAATAGCAAGTAATGATGTCAAAAAATCAGCTACTTTTCTAGTATAAAAGCTCTTCTAATATCAATTTCTTATAATATTGAACTGAATTTTGTTGAAATTTACAGCACTGTTTGAAGTCCTCTTCCAGATGTCTTGTATTCATGTCCCTAAGGTATCAGGCTCATGCATGGGGTTTCATTTGGCTTGTAACCATCATGAACTGAGTGTCATGCTGTATAGAAAGTTTCTTCAGTGGCAAGGAGGTGATTGGGAGATGAGGATGTTGAGGATGATGGGGAATGATGCAGCAGATAGGAATTTTAGCTCAGTCTTCCATCTAGAAACACCTTTATCACCACTGACAGAGAGTTTAGGCATAAACCGACCACTCAAGAGGCAAATATTATGAACAAGTTCAGAAAATTAGAACAGTGAGATAGGAGTTTCTGTCTGTCCCACTACATTTCTGTGGTGATATGTGTGTGTGTATATATATATATATATGCATAGTGCCCATAAACTGTTGAATAAATAATGTGACCTTTTTTGTCCATCTCTTCCTTGATATATTTGTAAGATGGGAATAATGGATAATTGTTTCTACAAAAGCTCAGTGACAAATATGCTACTTGGATTAGATCTCTCCTGTTTATTTTCAATGCAATTTGAGTTTGCATTGTCTGCACAGGCCAAATAAAACACCCTCTCTCCCTCCTCTCAGCAGGGAGTCCGGATGATGCACAGCCCAAACCCTGGTTCTGATGTAACAATCTGGACAACATCTATTCGGTTCAGCACCATACCCAGGATATACACCCCTCCTCTTTTTAATGGGTTGTAAAAACTCACCAGTTACTCTGGATCTTCCTGGAATATCCAGAGCCCTCTATTGTGATGCTCAGTGACAGTTTGGAGTGTGTCTCACTATGCCATCTAGCACTGCCAACACTGGTGAGAATTGTTTGCTCTGAGGTCACAACAGGGCACCCAGCCATGTGATCAAGACTGAGCACTTTGTTCTGACTTCATAAGTGAGTGATTCATGGTGGCCACACCAGGCAACACAGTGGGATGTTCATATGAACAGCCACCCAGCATCGCAAGAGAAGTGCCAAGGCAACAGGAGACATTGCGGCAGTTCGATGGCCAGGATACTCTGGCAGCTCACTGCACACACTGTCCTAGACCATCAAATCTTAGACAATGCAATTGGGGAAAATATAATTAATTCTAATGAACAGTTAATGCATCCTTTTGAGATGGAATAATTTGACTGAAACAAATACATACATACCTTGCAAAAGCATAAATTGCAGCCACGAGAAGAATTATGGACAGTATGCACAAAGTAACTGCAAGTATTATTTCTACAGCTCTTTCAGACAGTCCATCACCTGTTATATGAAGTGTATATTACTAGGACTGAAACACAGTTTAAAGACAAACAAGATATCTGACAATTAAACTATACAGTGTATTTTTTTTTTGCAAATATATTTTCTGCTAAAGAGATTCTACTAAATTTCTTGAAAGGCTAAATTTCACAAAATTTAGCTAAGATCAAAAGCACAGAATGAATTGATCACAATAGATGATGATCATAGTTTTCCCGATACAATATTACTAGATATATGCTGCACTGATACCTTAATGAGGTTTGCAAATGGTGTGCAGAAAAGTACAAATTGCCCAAGTATGCATGCATTACAAATCAAGTAGTTGCATACCTTTTCCTCATATGCTGCAGTGGAATAACTCCCACATTGAAACAGACACATGACTGGTTACCCTCACATTAGAACTCGGTCTTGATAATTTTATAAGGGATGAACAAGGCTAGAATAGGTCCGTCAGGACTTTCTTCTTTGCCCCTCTGAAGAACCCTACCTACATTGCATCTTAGAAAGTGTTCTTCTTATACCTCTGATAGCAGAGTGATGGTAAGGAGAATGTCAGGACTGGAGTAGTTAATTATGTATCATTGGAAGGATTGCTTGACCAATTTAGAGCACTGCAAAAAGGCAGGAGCACTTGTGACTTCAGTCAGCAAGTCACTTGTGCATTCAGCTGTCAAAGTCCACTGTAACATTTGAAGAGAACCTTTTGCAGAGTACATATACAAGCTGTCCCAGGGCATTGGTGATGTGAAAGTCAATGAAATCCTGTATCTATATTTTTTTTCCCATAGTCTGCACACAAAGGATTTTTTTTTTCATAGCAATTAAGCTTCAGGTTTTGCAAGTATTTTTTTTAATGAAGTAGTGCTGCAAGTCCCCTTGTGATGCGCTAATGAAGAAATGTTTTAGTAACAAGCTCTTTACCTAAAGTTTTGATGGGGTCAGAGTAGTCTGAATCTGTAAACTGGCCTTTGATATTTGTAGCTCTGAATTTAAATCTGTAAAAGAAAAGATAGAAATTAAGGAAAAGGCACATAGTGGGCCAGACTGATAATGCATCTAACAAAGGATCCATATTATATAGCTAGAAGCATGCAGAAACAAGAAGAATGAAATAAAATTATTTAGAAATCACCCATCATTTATGAGCAATTAATATTTATTTATTTATTTATTTATTTATTTATTTATATTGAATGATTTCCCTGAACTGGTATAAAACAAATATCCTGAAACCAATGCATTTCTTGCTTGAACAGAGAGTATAGGCAGTTTGGTTTGCAGGTCAAAACCATAGCCTTACAAAACATTCTGGTGTGCACGTCATTTACCAGATTGGAATTTAAGATCTGATTGTGTTACTTTTTCGAAAGGAACCAGCCAATTAGGATCTAGATCTACACAGGACGTGCTTCAAGATCATACCAAAAATGGCAGTCTATAGAAAGTGATCCTTTTTGGGCAGCTAGGGATAGAAGCACTATGGTTGCTTCTGTCTGTGTATGCAAGGAGATTTAAAGAAAAGTTTAATGTTGTCTAGATGATGAAAAACCAGTCAAAGGGTCTAAATTTGACACATCAGTGGAGGACACCAATGCTGCAGTGGAGTTCTGTTTGCTATTCCAGTTGTGCAAAGGTGGTACACTTGTACCATGAAGCTGCTGGGGGAAATCATTGGAGGTCTACTACTATTCATGCATCTGTTTATAAAGCTATTTGGGTTGTTGATTGCAGTTATGGAAACTGCTTTGGATTCCCAACACCAGCACCACATAGTTTGGAAATAAGTGTTCATGGGTGTACCATTATTTATGATAGGGGATTACACCGTTTTAGATATTGGCCTATGTTCTTAATTTGGCTGGCAGTCATGGTCATGGGGGCTTACTGAGCAGTCATGAGTAATCAGGGATAACAATATAGCTTGTAGGCTAAAATGGCCTACTGGCCATGTAATGGCCTTCTTGTTACTTTTTTATCTTATATAGTAATCAACAACTATAAAAAAACAAGGTAGTTTAAAAATATTGCAAGTCTCTAATTGGAGCTCAAATAATATACATAATCTTTTACCACTACTCTATCACTAAATTTCTATGTTTGGGCAGTTTGGTTGATGAGCAGCTTCAGACATTCTTGGAGAAAACAGATTGTCTGGACTCCTTTCAATCTGATTTCAGGCCACCACCAAGATAACCTTGGTTGCCTTGATCTAGTCCAAATGAAAGAGAATACTACCCTGTTGAGTTTCCTGGCTCTCTGTGTCTTTTGGCACCATTGATCATGGCATCATACTGGACTGATTCTATCAAATGGGAATGGGAAACACTGTGTTACAGTGGTTCTGCTTCTATCTGTCAGGCCAGTTCTAGAGAGTGGTATCAAGGGACTCCAGTTCAGCCCTATGGCCATTGTGCTGTGGAGCAAAGCAAAGCAGCTTCATTTTATATACCGCTTCATATCACGCTATGGGACGTCTAAACAGTTTACAACTGTAAGCTCATTGCCCCCCAACAGCTGGGTACTCATTTTAGCAACCTTGGAAGGATGCAGGCCTGAGTCTAGCCTGAGCCCTGGCTAGTATTGAACTCGCAACCTTGTGGTCTATGAGTGAGTGGCTGTAGTACATGCATTTAACCATTGCGCCACCAGGGCTCCTGGTTTCAATCTTATCTCCAGTGCTGTTTAATATTTGAAGCTGCTGGGGGAAGTCACTGGAGGTTTTGGAGTGGGGTGCCATCATTATGCTGATGACAGCACTACTACTCCATCTTATTGGAGTAAACTGGAGCTGTACAGGTGCTGGACCAGTGCCTGGATGCTGCAATGGGCTGGATGAGGGCCAATGAAGCAAAGCTGAATCCTGAAAAGATTAGTCTGTTGACTCTCAGGTCCAGGAACTGGGTAGGTTACCTGCCCTGGATGGTGCAGGTAACTTATCTAATAGTGCATAGCTTGGGAATACTCATAGATTCATCCTTGCTACTGGAGACCAAGGTGGGCTCTGTTGGAGTATTAACATCAATGCTTGTGTGTAGTTCTATGTTTTCCTTGAGAAGGGGACACTCTACACAGGAACACTGATGTATATCTCTATGGTCATTTGGTCAATGTTGCTTGTGAAGAGGTCACTTCCCATACCCCTCCTTTCGCTGAGGGTGGTAAAGGTTTATGAGTCTTTGTCTGCTAGCACACTTTCCTCTCTGCTCTTACCAAGCATAGATGAAGAAACCATGCTTTGCTCCTAAAGATGTTTTTCTCCTTACTTGCACGCAAGTAGGGAACCTCTGTACCAAAGTTTAGTTTTCTCTACTGAGTAGTTATTTTGTAGAACCTAGATGTAACAATAAAGTAAGTTTCTTTTTTCCCTACTTATGTATCCCATTTATTTACCAGAAGTTCAGATCTAGTTGTTTTTACCAAATAGAGTAGTGGTAAAATATTATTTATATCCAGTACAGGCTTGTTATGGTTGCTGGGCAGTTGCTAAACTGATTTTACCACAAATTACCAAAAATCACTATCATTCTCACTGGCTCCTTTGCACAGAGTGTTTGGGATCTCTTCAAATTGTCCATCAGCTATATATGGCCTTTCCTGGACATGAATAACTAGCCAGAGTAATCCATGCATTGCGCTCTAAGTGGAGTTGCAATAAACTCTAAGTGGGGCTGCCTTTGAAGATGACTCAAAAACTGCAGCAGTTAGGTTGTTGAATGGAATGTCATCCAACCACCACTGTTTTTAAAGCAATTGCACTAGCTGCCAATACACTTCTGGTTTGAATTCAAGGTAATAATAATAATAAATAATAATTTTTTTTATTTATAACCCACCCCTCTGCACGGCAATTGGGGCGGCATACAACAGGTTAAAAAGACAACAATTAAAACATTCCTTCATCCCACACCTCCCATCCCTTAAAACTAAATTAAACTACTGTGGGATTAAAAACCAAGTTAACACACATAAAATGCAATAAAATCAATTTCGGCTGATATGTCGAGGAGGCAGTAGGGGTAAGTGGAAGATCATCTCCAGCTAGCAGGGTGGTTGTTCCAGGAAGGTCTGCTGGAAGAGATCCATCTTTACTGCCTTTTTAAAGGCAGCAAGAATGGTAATGAGATGGATCTCGTCCAGCAGGCCATTCCATAATCAAGGCGTTGGTACTTCCCCGGTATGTGACTGCCTAAAAACTGAAGTCTGTTGGAGGGCCCTCCTCCATTTCCCAGAGGAGGAATACATTGTGGGGGAATACATTGTGGAAGGACATGAGAGTATACTCTCCCTGTTGTGATGTTCCATGTTATGGAACAATGCCTGATTGGTGCCAGCCCTGGTGTTATTCTGGTTCCAAATCAAACCAAAGATGTTTATTATGCCTTTGGGGCCTAATTGATTTTATCCAATTTGCACATTTGCTATGGTCAGGATTATTTTACATTGTTTAAATTGATTTTAAATGGTTTGATTTTAAATGATAAAAGATATCATATATATTTGGTCATTTAAAATTATCATTGTTGTTATTTATTATCTTAAATTGATTTTATTGTATGCCACCCTGAAATCTTGGTATACAGGGCAGGACCTAAATATTCAAATAAATAAATAAATAAATAAATAAATAAATAAATACACTGATCTGACACCTTCCCATCACAATTTTGTCAAACTTAAGACAATATTTTATTAACTTTTCTTAAATGAGCATTAAAAGAAGGACCCGTACACACACGCGAACATGTGTTACTGATTATCTACTATGGAGACAGAAGACATGAGTCAAACACTTACAAGTACTGCTTTCTGGGCTTTAGAGGACCATTACAAATTTTTTCTTCACTTCCTGGTATCGTACATGTACTATCAGCACCTATTACATATACATCTTCCTTGCTAGTCAGTCCTTCATTTCCTTCAACACATGGAGGGTTTGGAAAGCCCTCATTAACAAAATATGGCCTTGGTTTCTTAAAGTAGGCATCATACCACTTGGTTACATTGCCATCATGCTGAACTAAAAAGGAAGAAAGATGTATTATAGTCTCTCACACAATAAAACTGAATAGTCAAACAAATATATGAACATATATTTATAAGAAATATGCATGAGTTCACATATGATATATGGCAGAAAATATCATTAATGACAATGAATGTGTGCAGAATTCTGCTGAAAATACACAATTCAAGAAGGAAAATATGCTTTAATGTAAGACTGAAAAACAAGTTCAGTAATATAAAGCTAACTCAACAGGATTCCAAGTATGTAAGGAATTCAAAGAGAATAAAAAGTAGAAATCAAAAGAAATGGAGATGGTATTTTATTTACTTATTTAACAACTTAAATACCCTGTAGGTTTACCATTTAGGGTGCCTGTCCTCATAAGGTGGCTTCCACTAAAAATATTTATAGAACACTTAGACAGAAGCCTTATTGGCTCCTAAGCTTTGTACACTTTGAAATTAGTGTTTTCCACAGGAGCTATTATGTTAGTCTGTTGCAGCCATCAAGACTCTTTACTATTTAAATTAGTATTGCAGCTGGCAGTGTTCTTTTTAAAAAATTGAGTCTTCACAATCAAATATGTAAAGTATTCAGAATGAAAATGGTATGTTTAATTTAACAAAAAAAATCCATACCTCCTACTTCTGCAACTAAAATTTGTATTTTCTTGATCGGCCCATGATCATCACTATAGTAGCAAACTGGCATATGAACAGTAATTGTTGTAGAAGTCACAAGTAGTATTCCACTCGTATCATAAACTGGCATTGGTTTCTTACTAGGCCTTGGTGGTTCTGTTTGAGATAAATAAATGGTACAATCTGCTCTGTTAAATACAGCTATTGCAATTCTTTTCTAGTTATTTCTCAAGCCACTACATTTGTTCTGCATGAAATATCCATAATATTATTTTAATAGCCTAGCTCCATGAGCCCTTGAACACCACAACAGACAAATCAGCACAGATATACTAGCACCCATGAGCGTTACTATCCAAGTGCTTCCTTCCATTCCCTTTTCTAGGATGAGGCACTGTGGATAATGGCCCATAAAATGATTCAAATTGTGGTTGGCATATACAGTTCTGCCCTAAGTATTACAAATAAACCTGTGAAATGTATTTCACATCCAACACATACTTGCTAGTGTATTATGTTATTGCCAGAACAAATTAAAATACATTGCAATATCATGATGATGACAATGATTTGGAAATAAATCCTACTGGATTTCAGCCTTAGTGCAGCTGACTGATCAGCCAATCAACTGTACATTATTGTTGCTCTTTCAGTGGTTAACATTATTTATCTTAGTATCTGAACTACAATACAACACAAGATTAGACTGGGAATGGAAACATCATATTAAAGTATGCTAGAATATCACTTTCCTAAATTATGGAAAGCAAATGCAACTGAGCTTATATTATATCTCAATAGATATGGTGTTTATTATTAAAACTCTTAAAATCATTCTATGGTCTTTACCTTTCATGTCTGTTGTGATTTTAAGTTGGATCTTTGGCCCTGCACCAGCACCATTGAGTGCATACACCTAAATATAAATAAAACATTTGGTCACACTTTGATCTGTTAAACTTAAGCATACAATGCTATATTTGGACTATTAACTAGGTTTCATTATGTCCATATATATTTAGAAGTTATACTCATAAAGTAAGACCTCTTGATCCCAAGCACATCAACCCCCTCAGTCAATCAGCATGACTCATTTAAATCAATGGTGGTGCAGTGGTTAAATGCCTGTACTGCAGCCACTCACTCATAGACTACAAGGTTGCGAGTTCAATACTAGCCAGGGCTCAGGCAAGACTCAGGCCTGCATCCTTCTGAGGTTGCTAAAATTAGTACCCAACTGTTGGGGCAAATGAGCTTATAGTTGTAAACCACTTAGACATCCCATAGCGCAATATGAAGCAGTATGTAAATGAAGCTGTTTTGCTTTGCTTTAAGGCACATTTTTTTGTCCACTGTCCCTTCTAATTTTTTTTGGCAAAATTAAAGTAATTGAAGGGATAAAATATAGCAAGTTATATATTACAAGTTGTACATTAATGAATGAATGAACTAACTAACATCAGAGAAGCTCTCTAGCTTACTATTACATTTGGCTTGACCTTATTAGAGATTTCATCAATTTACTCTTATTTATTTTACTATTAGATGGGCAAAGACCAAGTATTCCAGGCAGTTTACTAATACATTAAAAATCAAAATAGTTAAAATAGTTGAAGATTAAATAGCATGAATTACCATTTCACATGTGGATGCCACTACTGAAAAGGATGACCCTTCCTTGTTGCTACCTACCCCACCTCATTTGACCAAGGCTCCTGGAGAAGGGCCTCTGCTTAATACCTTAGAGTATTCAGCAACCTGTCTCCAAGCCATTAGAGGCTAAGGTGAAAACCAGCACTTTGAATTGAATCCAGAGACAAATTGCTAGCCCATGGAGATAAGTGAGATATGCATGTAACAAATAGTTAATCATATTTTGAAATTGGCTGCCCAAACAAGCATGTAATGTAGTACAGCAACTTGTACTACATTGTACTTGATGTGAGCATCTCTACTGTATCAGAAATCTTCAGGCAGCATTTCCAGATATTCATTAACATTAAAGAAAGAGATATATCATGCAACTTACGCTGATATTATATGTATAACCTCCTTTTAGTCCCTCTATCAGGGCAGTAACTGACTTGTTTGTTCGGTCAATAACAGTTAAATTATATATTTGGAAGATAGTTGGGTCATCTTCTTTGTAGACCATTGCTTGATATACTTGAATATTTCCACTGAGTTCAGATGGTGGTATAAATGTCACCTGAAATTTTGTTACTTCATTGGGTATCTTCTGAAATGTTACATTGTTAAGTGGGTCTCTGGGTACTGAAAAAAATTGCAGTAAATATTTATTTATTCAACTTTAATTAATCAATCACATTTCTATCTGAGATAAGATTTAAATTTAGATTCCAATTTGAATTCTCCCTTTGTGTAATTGTTCTTTGTAGCTTTCTGTTAAAAACAAGACCAAATGACCAAGCACTCTGTCTCTCTGAAAAGATTAAAAATGCTACTCTGCAGCCACCTTCTAAAAAAGTTACATAAAAATGCTTACTTTCCCAAAACACTGTGATAAATCAAAACACTATCTGTGAAGTTGTTTTAAACCACCCATGCTAGGAAGGGGCCATATGCAGATCACACAAATTTGTAGAGGTTCCCCTGGCATTTCCAGTAAAGAATTATGATGAAGAAGATGTTTGTTGAAAACTCTGGAAAGCTTCTGCTAGTCAAAGTAGAAAACACTCCATGAGATGGGTAATGAGAGGCAAAGTGAACAAATAGTCTGACTTCATAGGAGGTAGCTCATACTTTCTAAAGAAGTTAGAACTAGCACATCCATTCCACAGACTTGTACAGTTTGTTATAAAACAAACATTAACCTCTCACTCTAATGTAATTAGAAGACTCCCAGTTCCTAGAAGGGAGCAATGCCACTCAGATTTGCTTCACATGTTTTGAAGCCAGTACATAATTTTATAAGCCCTACCAACTTTAGTGCACATTAACAGCTATATAGAGGATATCTTATCCATCTTATTACCTGAAAGTGCAGCCTAAATGCCCTACCTAATACTAGCAATGGGAGGAATATTTGAAAATTGCTTGAAAAACGTGTGTATGAGAGAGAGAGAGAGGAACGTTTTATGACTAAACGTCTGGGCTTTTGGAATCTTCACAGTTTAAGATTTATTTTGTGCAAAATTGGCAGTTTGTAAAGTGCTGTTTCCTATGTAGAAATAAAGGTAATTTTTTCACAGAGTAAGTCAACTCCTCCAAATAGTCTTCAAAGGTTTTCTCACCGCATGAAAAAAAATTGCTAAAATTCCTTTTTGCTTCCTTTGAGAATGAAATTAGCAGGGAATTCCATCCCTATTTAATACAGCCTGGTAGAAGCAATTTTTTTTTAGAAGTCTTTGAAAGGGGCATACTAGGCAGCTATTCCAGTCTATGTTTCCATGCTAAGAAAAGCAGCATCATGTTAATACAATAGCTAGTAGTCCCTCTATTCACTGATGCTTATTTTAGAGTTATTGTTGCTGAAAAGAATGACAGTACAAGTACATTATCTTAAGCTTTTTATTTTTAAAAAAAGTTTTAAACTTGTTTTACATTTCTTTGTTGAAAAAGACAGAAACAACAGAAGAACATTAATTAAGCTAATGATTTTAGTAGTCCTAGATCAGGGGTAGGCAATCTTTCCCCTTTAAGGGCCAAGGGACTTCAGCTCCCAGAAGCCTCAGCCATGTTGGCCAATAGTCCCATGTTGGCCAATAGCTCCTGTGATTCTGGGAGCTGAAGTCCCTCGGCCCTTAAAGGGGAAAGGTTGCCTACCCCTGTCCTAGATTTTCTGTGCAATTTTGTTAGGCCATTTAAGCTATTTATAGATATTATGGGTTGTTTCCACCTATATTTTACAAATGTATTGACAACTGTTTTAAACTTTATGCTGTTTTAATGTTTTTGATATACCAGTTGTAGCCCACCCTGTGACTTTCAAAGCCATGCCTGAGAGGCAGCTTAAAAGAGATGAATAAGATTTTAAAAAGAGCTAGTGTGGTGTAATAGTTTGAATGCTGGACAAGCACTCCAGAAAAACAGGGTTCAAATCCATGGTCTCAACCATAAAAACCCACTGGATGACCTTGTCCAAGTCATACTCTCTCAGCCTTAGAGCAATGCAATGAAAAACCTACTCAGAATAAGTATTACTAAGAAAATCCTATGATAGGTTGAGGTGACTTAGCAGCACATAACAATAACAAAGATTTACCTGCTTCAGTTGTGGAAATAATAACTGCAGTGCTAGGTTTGCCTTCAGTGTGTGCAGCATGTATATCTCCTGTAAACGCAGTGACCACTACAGAATATCTTGTAAATGCTCTTAATCCAGAAATAGCAAGGGTTCTTTCCTCATCATTTGTTTTGACAAATGAAGCTTTATAGTCATCTGTATCCACCTGTACAAAACAACAAAATGGCAGTGGGGGGAGTAACATTTATGAAAATGGGCATATGGTACCATTAGTGTTAGCAAAACTGGATTATCTCTTGGTTAGCAAAACTGGATTATCTCTTACTTGTGCAGAACATAAAGGACACCATACAAACAGACACACCATGCATAATGACATTGCCATACTCTTTATTTCAGCGACAGTGCAATAAATCTTCCTTGGCTAATATTTATGGATATTATGGATTTCTTTGGACACTCCTTTACTGGACTCTGAAAGGAGTTTAGAGGATCAGTAGTGCACATGGGTGCTTAAAATCTCACCAGCTCACTCTGTTTAAATCATCATGTGAAAGGATATCAGGACTCAAAAGCATTTTAAAAAATGGTTCTCTTGTCTATTTCAGTGAAAAGTAATAGTGAATGTAACCTCTTTGATTTCCTCTGTACCACCAGAAGGTAAGTCACAGTTGAGCCTGCATGCTATTCCCTCTATTTGTCTAGACATTACAATAATTTTATTGCAATCCAGTTTGTATTGCTGGAGATTTGAACTGAAATGTCTTGATTTGAAAAAAGATTGGTAAGAACGATCCCATGCTGCATTTTGACCTGGTGTGTTTGAACAGGACACAGCTCTTTTCTAACAGAATCCATGTAGTATCATGACATGAAGCAGATGTCACAACAAGGAAACTAGGCTGAACACAAACACTCTCAGAAATCTGTTGTCATTACATTATCCTGTACTAAACTGCCACATGCCCCTGCCTCCTCCTCTTTGTGCCAAGACAAATGCCAGAAGGACAAGCAAGCCTAAACAACTAAGCAAAAAACAAAACAAAAAACACATTGTCTAATAATCAAAGAATATAATCATGTACAAATTCCCTCCACTTCCTTATCTCTATGTTCCATTTTTACTATGCAATAGAAAACAAGATTATCAGTCCCTACATTAGCAGACTTGATCCCACTGGGTGAGACCTGTAATAGATGCAGCTGCTAACACACTAAAATCGGTAAAGCATATATTTTCTTTGACAGATGTGCCTTAGTATCCCCACTGAGAGTTAACCTTAACTCTGATGTGCTAAACAGATACCCATTTTCCAGGATGACCACCAAAAGATGAAGCATTTCATTTTCTTAAATCAGCACTCAGATATATTTGCCAGTGGAGAGGTACCACACATACAAACATATATCTTCCACATTCACACCTTTTCCACATTCACGCCCATTTTTGTAAAGTGCTAAAACAAGTGCTGCAATTTGGTAGTTCACTTCCCAAAGGGAGTAGACTAAGACTATTGCATTCACCACAAATACCTCCTACTACAACAAAAAGGAGGGGAAAACAGAAGAATTCACAAAGGTGCATGCCATTTAAGAGATCACAAGTTACAGAACAGCTATTGATTTTCAGATGAGCAGTCTGAAATCCCTACTTTATATGGAAACACCCTGGGAGGCCCAAGCTAAGATGAAGTACATTAAAAAGATCATAATTATAAGTGGGATTATGTATAGGAAAGGACTGTGACAAGGATAAATAATAGTAAATTTAGGTCACATTTACTGTTCAGGGCCTTAGCTCAACAAATGAAGAAAATTTGCCAGTGGGGAGGTACCATACATACAAACATATCTCTTCCACATTCACACCTTTTATTAAACACAGATAAGTAAGAAAACAAAATTGTTTAGACCAGTCATCATACTATCTTTTATTTTAAAAAACCTGATAATTTCACACTACACAGTTCAAAGTTACATTTAAAATTCCACTATATCAATCCCCTGTGTTTGTTGTTATAAGTAACAAATCGCCGTAAGCAAGATTTACATGGATATACATGGATAAATTAATAATAATCTGACTTCTCTGATACAGGTTTTTTGCATTTGCTTTAGAAAAAATAAGTACTCTTTGGCTAATCCATTAAGTAGCAATTTATCATATCCTGAGAATCTTGTTAAAAAGCAAAAAAAAAAAAACAAAACAAAACAAAAAAAAAACACTAGTAGTGATTTTTAAGAAATCTGTAAGTTATTTTCCTTTGCGTGACTTAGATAATTGAGAAGCTCTTCAGTCTCAATGAGCCATACTTGCAGAAATCTAAACCATATTTTAGCTAATCCACCATCAGGAATTATAGAGTATAATTTTTAAATAAACAGTTCTTTGGACCTGGATTACATACAAGTACATTATACACTTATAGAAGTGAACAATACAAATCATTCCTGCAAAACCACATAATTAATGCATAATTTAAATTTCTTCTCAGATATGATATCATCTTTGTTGAAAAACCATGTCATTCCATAGTCAATTTTTTTTAGAGTTAAGATGTAATGCATTGGTACTATGGTTCTCTCTATGTACAAAAATTGAAATATGTGAATAGCTTACATTTGCTAGATAATATCTGGCATTCTCTTACACTTGTTGTTATTGTGTGCCTTCAAGTCATTTCTGACGTATGGCAACTCTAAAGCAAACCTTTCTCAGAGTTTTTTTTGTTAAATTTTGTTCAGAGGATGTTTGCCCTTTCCTTCCTCTGAGGCCAGGAGAGTATGATTTGCCCAAATCAGTGGGTTTACATGGCTGAGCAAGAATAGAAATCCTGGTTTCCTATGTCCTAGTCCAATGTTCAAACCATTACACCACACTGGCATTGTATTGCTAACAGTAATTTAATGTCTGCTGCCAAATCTTCATGAACCAAGTATTTGCTTCCATTTTCAGCATTGAATACTATGTTGAGGTATAATTGAAGTCTCCAATGTAGTTCTTAAAATTCTGAATGCAGTCTAACTCATGTAAGCATCAGAAGCTTGACCCAAGCTATATTTATGGCTGAACATTTCATGCTATTTAGATAGAAACATACCTATCTTCAGCAGTATTGTAAGAACCACATTTATAATCTGTTTACTTGATTTGTATTCCCTAACATGGGGTTAACTTGAATATGAAATGGCAAATAATCCATCCAGATAATGATATGTAAACACTTGCTTTGTGACATTTTGACCCAAAACTTAAATTCTGCACACTGTTGACAAGAACAGATATTCTATATCTGTTTGAAAAGTCTCTGAACCATGAAATAATATTGGCTGAATAAGGTTCATTATAAACAATTGACTTTCATAGTCGAAGGAACACTAACACAAAAGGATAACTTGTAGGAGGAAAATATCAACTCAGAAAAAGAAATCACATAGTTGAATGGAATGTACTCCCAGGAAACTCAGTCTGTGGCTACTGTCACACTGCAGAATTAATACAATTTGACACCACTTTATCTGTCATAGCTCCATCCTATGGAATCCTGAGTTTTGTAGTTTGTTGTAGCACCAGAGCTCTCAAGCCTAAATAGTTCACAAAACTACAAATCCCAGAATTCAGTAGCACAGGGCCATGGCAGTTAAAGCTGTGTCAAACTGCATTAATTCTGCAGTGTAGATGCAACCTATCTTTCAGCCTTAATTTAAATGTAGTCTGTAGTATAAATTAATTTTAAATTATACTATATGAACTTGACAGAATCTTCATATCCTTCAGGATGGGCTTTCTCTTGGTCTTACGATCATCACAGGTCTATCTAGTGAGGACATGGGAGAGATCCTTTTCAGTGGCTGCTCCCAGGCTGTGGAATTCCTTTCCATGGGAGGCTGGACTACACCCTGTCCCCTCTCCTTTCTTTGGCAAGAAAGACCTTTTTATTTAAATAGGAATTTAATGTTTAATTAGTTTCACTGAATATTTTTATACTGTATGCATGCTGTATTCTTGCTTTTATTGTTATGCTTTAAAATAGTTACAGTAGGCCCTAGGTATACAGGCATCCCTCTGCTGTGGATACCAAAATCCGTTGATGCTCACATCCCATTATATACAATGGTCTACTAAAATAGTGTCCCTTATATAAAATGCCAAAATCAATGTTTGCTTTTTGGAACTTTTTTTTTTGGGGGGGGGAGATGTTTTCAAGCTGTGGATGGTTGAATCCATGACTCCTGGATACATGTCAATACTGGCTACTCAGGAGGGAAACAGACTGACAGACTACTTGAAGCCGCTCCTTCTGAAGGGGAATTGGGGACATAGCAAATACACGCCATGGCTCCAATCTGCCTTCAACCCAGACGAAAAAGGAGTGGATAAGATCCGCTCCTTTTTTTGGCCAGGGAAAAGCAGGCTTTGATGGCCCCTCTGTGGGTTCGTGATGCTCTGCCAACATGTAACCGCCACACCACCAGACCATCATGAAGCTGCCCATATCTGGGCATCCAGGCAGCTTCCCAACATCATTGCAGCATGCAACGTTTAAACATCACACACCAATAATGCCTGGAAATTGGCTTATTTCACTCTTCTGTTTGGGCCTATCTGTATATATTAATGGTGTTTTACTTTAATTTGCTTAATTGTTTATTATTATTATTATTATTATTATTATTATTATTATTAGGTGCTTAGCTTTAACTTTTTTTGGCCTTGCTTTAAGCCCTGAGTGACCAGATGTCTTCCTTTTCCAGGACATGCCCTACATTTCAACCCTCTGTCCAGGAGGAATTTCACTATGTCCTTCATTTTGAGCATAAGCATGAAGGTTGAATTTATATTTATACTAATGTTTTGACTTTTATTTTGTAATGTTTCTTGAACATTTTTCTTGAATGTTCTAGATTTTGTGATGCCTTGTCCTCCTTTGTGGTTAGGAGATCTGGTCACCCTATATAAGCCACCTTGGGTCCAATGCCAGGAGAATGGCAGGATATATATTAAATAAATCACAACATAAACTAATTTTAAAAGAAATTGCCTTAATTCTCTTTTAAAATCTATTATAATACTCTCATTAACTGAATTTTTTCAAAAGGAATGTTATAGAATGTAGCTTGGCATGGACTTTGAAATAGTAGTACAACTTTTCCCAAGAGACCTACAATATTTTATTGCAGGATTTTCACTACAGACTGATAGTTTTATTGGATTTTAAGCATCCATAGTCATGTCTATATAGAGTTTACACCTGTAGCTGCTGATCATGAAGAAAATACTCTTTAAAATTAAACCTTCTGCCAAGGGGCTGGGGCACTTATTAATCTTTGTCTCTACATTGCCTGAAACTTCCAGAGACTGTGATCTGTTAAAATGAAATACTGAGATTTAATAACAATGCAATCCAATCCATCTTTGCCAAGCATATCTCACTGAGCTCAGTGAGAACTCAGTTATTCTCAAGTAAATGTTCATAGAACTGCAGCCTTCGTCTTTGATTCAAACAAGACTCACTTATTCAGTGACAAAAATCTGGCTTATTTGGCTGTTGGTTGTTCATCATGATATGACTTATTTGTTATATTTTATATAGCCTTCCCCAAGGGAAGAAAACTACCTTAATACAAAATATAAACTTGCATCATCATCCATTGACATCACCACCACCAAAAAAATGTATTCAGTCCTTTAAATATGTTTAAAATTCAAACAGTTCAGGACAATAAGATTCACTATGTCACAACAGGTGATGGATAATTTTTTCAGTGGGCCTAGGTAAACCTAAAACAACAGGAATATCCGAAGTGACTATGAATTTTAAACAATGTCTTTGAATTATTCTACAGAGTAAATCCTCCTCTTGACCAATAGAAAGACATCACCAGACCTTATTTTGATGCTGCTCTTATTTTGACCACACACAATCCCCAATAACTGAAAACTAGCTCAGATTGCTACTATTTCAGGTAAACTGCATCCTGCAATGTTTCTTTCACAGCTGAATATATGAAAACTGCTTCTATTGAGGAAAAGAGATTTTTATACAGGTATTGTGAATCAACAGAATCAATTCATTTGAAATGAGAAGGAAGAGATACCATGTATGCACCGCCAAAATGATCAATAAATGGGTCCTAGAGCAAATAAAGCCTGAACGTTCCCTAGAACCCAAAATGAAGACATTCAGGCTATTGTACTTTGGCTATATAATGAGCCAACATGACTAATTGGAAAAAAACCCAATAATGACTTGTAAAGTGGGAAGCAGTAAGAAAGTGGAGGATAGACTCAGTCAAGAGCTGCTGCCACATAGCAGAAACAAAGCAGTTTGACACCACTTTAACTGCCATGTCTCAATGCTGTGGAATTTTTGAATTTGTAGTTTTGGGAGATATTTAGCCTTCTCTGTTAAAGAGCACTGATGCCCCACCAAACTACAAGCCCCAGAATTCCATAGCACTGAGTCTTGGCAATTAAAGTGGTGTCAAACTGATTTCTGCAGTGTGGCAGCAGCCAAAGAAGCTACAACCTTAAGTTGGCAGGATCTAAGAAGGGCTCTTGATGACAGGGTTCCTGGACATCTCTCATTCATAGTGCCGCCATAAGTCAAAGCTGATTTGATGGAATTAACAGCAATAGTGATGGCTAGGTAAATGTCTGCTTCAAAGCTTCCCTCACTAGAAATCAAACACTGTTGCTACAAATTATATTTGTGCACCTGGAGTCCTACTGTTTAGTCACAACTAAAGCAGACCCATCAAATCAATTATTGAATAGTGAATTGAGATTCAAAGAATCAAAAGCCGAAATGACTTACTGAGGTAATGTCAATGAGGTAGAATGTTGGTCCAGTTAGGATGAGAGGCTCATTCCAGCTAATATTAATACTGTAAGGAGATGTAACTACTACAGTTACATTTTCTGGGGGAGCATCTGGAGCTGCAGAGAAAAAAATTAAACACATCAAATGATATACTTAGTTCAGAAAAAAAAATATTTGGAGGATTCTGTTAAGAAAAAGCAATTACCACTCCCCCCCCCCTTCTAACATTGCTTACTGTCTGGCTCCAGCCGTATGTATAGAATAGCCAATAGTATAGGAATTTTAATATGCACATACTCTTTTACTGTATGTGCTAATTTTAATTGTGACTAAAAACATAGGAACTGTGTACATGAAAATAGTTTATATATAGGGACAGCCCAAGCCATTTTGGTGCCTATCCCATATTAAGTTGCAAAGACAAGCAAGTTATTTTGGTACATGTGACAGAAGATTCTACAAACACCCCTCTCATCTCTGGCAGTAAAAATGCAATACTAACAAAGTAAATAACTAACAATTTCCTGTCCTTTCATGACATCTAAATTTGGCTACCTCAGGCAATTGTCATGCTCTAATATAATAGGGCAGGCCATGTTAATATACCAGTGCATATTTTTTCCCATTGGGGCCAATCCCCAGCACATTGCGGGGAGGGAACTGCTGGTCCCATCTTTCCCCTTCTCCCAATGTGTCAGGGACTGGCACCATGTTTGCACTCATTGGCAACAACTGTTTCTTTCCTGGATATTTTTCTAGGACCAGTAGTTAACTAGCACTGCAAACCAGCACTCATTCAAGGACCACTACTTTGAGCAGTATATTTCCTAAAAGCTAACAGTATGGCTGCATGGTGTTGTTTAGTACATCCAGTTACAATGTGTCAGACCATCCTGAGCCCTTCTCAGTTCATTTATTAAAATGTTACAATGGCAGTCACATTATTAAGTGTAAAGTAAACATTTTCTATATAAAAATAGGTTCAGTGCTGTGTACATTGACAGCGCTTTAGAAATAAACTTTAATAATAATAATAATAATAGTATGAAAATACTTATTTAAAATAAAAGTTTATGGCTTAAATCCAAGACTAATCCTACATGGAGTCAACACATTTAAATGAGCAGGACTTGTTGGTCAAAACTAATTTCACAGTTTCTTTTATTTCAATAGTTTTAGTCTAGTTAATGGATTTAGTTCTCATTAATGAAATATTTCACCAAAACAGTAATTTACTAGTCTTTTTCCATACTGCTGACATAAGAGTATTTGTACTGTAATCAGCTGCATGATTGTGGAAAATCTCCACAATAATGATAAAAGCTGGGCATAGGTAGTGATAACAATGGTGAAGTAACTATATAATAACACCTGAGAGGTTATTTCTGCAACAATAACAGACTGCTGCCCTTCATTAATTTCATCTTTTCCTTGGTGGATACCTCTCTTTTAACAGCTGGTGTTAAATTTTAAAAAATAGAAAAATGGCATGTCCTTCCCCCTTCCTTGAGCATTATTGTGAGAAACATAATTTCCTTTTAAGCTTTTTGCATCATTAATGGGAAGAGATGTACACTGAAGTAAGAATTTGGGTTTTTTAATATTCCGTTTTTTTAATATACACAATATTCTATATATTTATAGCATATATGAATAATTCATATACTGTCTAAAATAATTAGATTAATATATGCAGTTGTCTGTAAAATGATAATTTCCTCATGACTTCCAATGTGCTCTGTGTGAGGCTGCCTTTGAAGACTGTGTAGAAGTTGCACCTAGTGAAATATGCTACAGCTGCATTGCTAGCAGGAACACCTTACAGAAACTTTGTTGTTTGTTGTTGTGAGCCTTCAAGTCATTTCTGATTTATGATGGCCCTAAGGCAAACCTATCTACATGAAACCAATTCTAAATGTAATGCACAGCCTGCCAATATACTCATGCTCCCACCAAAAAAACTAATGTAATAGAGAGAAACCACTCCCCAGTGATGCCCAAGGTACATGTAATGACATTTAAAGCCCTTAGAACTTGTCTCTTGTGCTGAGGACCTTGGGCTTGAAGGATCATCTTTTCCTATGTACACCTGTCTGAGCAATGAGATCTTCTAAGGCAGGGGTAGGCAACCTTTCCCCTTTAAGGGCCGAGGGACTTCAGCTCCCAGAATCCCAGGAGCTATTGGCCAACATGGGACTATTGGCCAACATGGCTGAGGCTTCTGGGAGCTGAAGTCCCTCGGCCCTTAAAGGGGAAAGGTTGCCTACCCCTGTTCTAAGGGCTTTAGGAGAATAAGAATTATAGTCTGACCAGGTTATGAAGTTCTGTCTCAATGCAAATGGTTTCAAATTTGTTTAAAATAATTCCAAATTGTTATAGTTATATGCTATAAAATGTTTCGCTGTATGTACCTTGCCCTGAGATCTTTTGATATAGGTAGGGATATAAACATTTTAATTAACAAAGATATGTATTCCTGTATCATGCTAGAAAAAAGTTACTTACTATATTTGGAACTTTATATTATAATCTCCTTTTTGAGTCTATGGCAATACTTGTTTTTTACTCATTTCATGCTGATGTTAGCCACATTTCATAGAGTCAGCAGGCCATATGTATGGAAACTGGACCAGCTTTTGGGAACCTGACTGCAAATGTAGCTTTTTGGGAGAAGTATCAAAGCTGAGTTTGGCATGTGACAGACAGGATGTATGTGACCAGCCCAGCCTCTGGAGATCTAGAAATCTAGGTTGAATAAAAAACATGGCCTCCATGGGGCTCAAAGGGATGCTTATTTAGACATTTCCCTATAAATGTATTCAGGATCACAGTATTAATGTCATTCAAAGCCTTTGCCTGTAGTGCCAAGACAACCTTTCACTGTCTTTCATCATAGCTGAAGAATGTTCACCAAGAAATAGAATTTTACATCACATAATTGGTATAACTAAAATATAACTGGAAATTGGGAATCTATTAGCTTCAGTCTAGGAGCCTTACAACAAACATCTTACAAAAACAAATTTTGTGCCAATGAGTAACTGTCACATACTGATTTAAGACTGTTTGTGAAATGAGTCTAGCCAGTAATGGGGTAAGATATCACCATACCCTTTTCTCTTATAAATCACAGCAATTTACTCAGTAGGAATGACCTGGTCTTATTCATTCATTCCCCTATAATCCAATCACTTCCTCTCATGAGCACTTTTCTCCTGGTTTTCACAATAATGCATTTTCTGTAACTAATAACCATCATTTCCTGATTATCATGCTTCTATGCTTGCACAGGAATGTGGGTCTTATTGAGGTCAGGGTCATTTTTTCCCATCCATCTGTGTCCTGATGCTAAAGCAGCAGTTAAGTTTGTTGGCTAGATGGTACGTCTGGATAGCTTATCATTTTACAGAGCAGGTCTTCAAAAGAGAAGACTGACCCTTCAGTGCTTGAACATATTCTATGGTTTAGGATTCATTTACTTGAATACGGTTAATTTGGACACAGCAAGTTTTTAAAAGATAAAACTATGAATTATCACATACTTTAAAAGTAAAATCATGACTCTATTGTAAACACATGAAGATTTTAAGTCAGATAGATTATAGAAACCAAGGCAATAAAATTTATTAGTGGGGTAGCACCATTCAGCCTCTGCAATATTTTCTAGAGAGAAAATTACTAGAATGAAATTGTAATTTCTGCTCCATTGTAACAAAATCTGTGAGGAATTAGAGATACAGAGGCAATTTTGTATTCTTTTCTCTAACCTTTGATCCAATAGAAGCATCTCCAAAGAAAATCTGCCTCATAATTTTAATAAGTATGGTAGAGGCAAGTGACACAATGAAAATGAAAGAATTATTTCTTACAGCTTAATTTTAATGGAAATCTATTGGTCACATGATGTGTTTTTTCTGGACAATTTTGTGGACAATGTTATTATGTAAACTGCCTTTCAAAACACTAGTAAAAATCAAAGTAGATTATACAGAGCAACAATGTAAAAACACTAGAGTGGGAAAGAGGTTTGGGCTTTTCTTTTCTTTTTTGTTGTTATTGCATAACATCTTTCATTATATCTGTATTGTTTGTTGCATGCTGTAGTGTGCTCAGAATCAATTGTGAAAAAAATGGGAGACAGAGTATGTTAAAGAATCTATCCAGAAATACTGTTTTAAAATTGTGAATTGTTATAGCCTAAAGCTGATCTCTATGGGTATTTTTGCCACTTAAACTATGTACCATACAATCTTAAAAACTGATTTGGAGTCTTGAAGGTTATTTACTATTAGGCAAAGTAGTACACAGCTAGAAACAGCCTTTTCCTACTTGTCCAAAGGAAACATTTAAAGACAGACACAACAACTCTTGTGCATCTGCTGCATTAGTGGCTAATAAAAGATCCATGTTCATCCTATGTTCTAATCAGATCCCACAAGTCTACATTCTCTGGGTAACAAGGCTCTGTCTGTCTGTAGTCTGTATCTACAGAGAAATTGAGAGAAATCCAACAAGCATACAGCGAATACATGTTTGGGTGTTGTGCACCAGATTGGATGAACATGTTGGGCCATGGAAAGAGCCTGCAGGAGCAATACTGATCTCTCTTTGGTGTTCACTGTGTTTATTTTATCTTCTGAAATGAACTAAAGATCTTCATGAAGTATATTCATACACTGGAAGAAGCAATACCAGAAAATTTATGTACAGATCTGTGGTGATTACATCTTAAAAACATAAAGCATGAAGAATGAGGAACAGTCACTGATGTACATCCAAATTATGATAGACCCATTGAATATATACAGTTTACATTAGTGTTCGTTTGCCCAGTTCTCATTGATTTTTAATCAGTCTATTCTATTTGGGACTAACTGGACTTAGGCATTGTTCCTAGCATTGCTAATGGGGATGTGGGAGGAAAGACTGGTGTGACTTTAATGATATGTGTAAAGCAGAAATTCAGCAGGAAAAGCTGCTACGTCACTGTATGTCAGGAAAAGTTCTTTGCTGAATTAATTTTTCCCCATTTCTGGCTTTGGTGTTCTCAACAACCAGATGCAAAGAAGACAAAGCCACTATGTTTAAAAGCTGAATGAAAGAGAATTTCAACATGAACTCCTTTTCTGACCATGTTATGAAAAGTTGCAGCTGTCAACATTTCTTTTTCTATTGTTAAATAAACTTATGGTTTAATATTATGGTAACAACATACTTGGGTTTATAAAGCAGATCTCATTGCAAACTCGAGCTATATAATTTATCAGCAGTGCAATAACAGTACCATCAAACTATTTTATGAGACAGAAAGATAGTACCTAAGAGGATAATCTATAAAACAGAAGGTTGAGTACTCTATCTATCTAACTGTGGGAGCAGAAATAGCCCTGGTGACACAACCAGAACACTAATATTACTGTTCTTTTTGTTAGCAATGTATAAAAATAAGTTAAAGAATCTATCTAGAAATACGGTTTCAAAATTATGAATTGTTATAGCCTAAAGCTGATCTCTACAAGCATTTTTGCACTTAAACTATGTACCACAGAACCTAAAAACAGTCTTTTAATATCTCCTACATTAAGGAAACAATGTCAAGATTTGGTGTGAGCTTTTGAATGAAAAATATTACTAGGAATATTGTGTATTTTTAAAAGTTCAGAAATTCATCCATCACAAAAAATACAATATACAAAGTACAGATAGGTTCTGATACTCTAACAACAGTAAATTCCTGAAAGCAACAGTGACTTAATTAAGGCATTTCCATATAACAGTTCCTAACCAAACTGGATTTTTATTTGAAGGGGAAAATGAGAATAAAATTTTACTTTAGCTAATTTTAAATAATTTCCACAATCTGAAAAATTCTAGATTCAGCAGCTGTTTCGGATTATTAGTATAAAAAGCAGCTATAAAGATCTACACATGAGAGATTTTTCCTAGAAATGCTGTCTAGTAACACTTTTCCTGTATAGTATTTCACAGAATTGGGAGAAATAAGCCCATTTAAAAAACTTCTAGTTAGAACAAAATTATATGGGGCTAAGAAGAGATGTTATACTTGTTGTTTTGAAGGTTTAGGAATTTAAATCATATTAGGTCATTGGTGCATGGAGAACATTTTTTTTTAAAAAAAATACTCTATATTCTGTCCTGTTCTTTTATATTTTTGTTATAAATTGCCATTATTTATTTTGCTAATGTGTACCTATGCAAACTGAAGAAGGAGTGAAGAACAGAAACACAGTGCAATACTATTTGTTCTTGGATTTTCTTTCTGTTTTATGATAACATATATATTTTATACCTAATTTCTATACTTAATTCCCTTCTCCATATGGGTTCTTCATTTTTGAATGATTATCCAGACATAATACTATTGGATAAATACAAGGTAATTGTATAATCACTTGTGTGCAGTGTGAATTAGTCCTGGTATTTTTAGAATTGATATCAATATAAAATGATGAGGTATACCGGTAATAGTCATTCTTACTTACATCCAGGAAGAGTTTGTGTAGAAATCCAAGGTGTGGAGCCACCATAACCAGCATTTGTACTTGCAGAAACTTTAAATCTATACCATCTGAATTTTTTTAGATCATAAACTGTTTCTTCTGTAAGAACACCAAGAAGGTGTGAATATTGCTCTTTCTCAGATTCAATGCATTCAGTTTCCCAGTTATCACAATAGATAGAGCGTAACTGTGTAGTAATCCTGTAGTTTTGAAAGTAGCCAAAGATAGTAGCTGGCATTCTCCACCTCAAGGTCACACTTGTTGACTGTACATTTGAAAAAGCTATCTCTCTTGGAGCACTGGGAGCTTAAAAACAAAAAGACAAAATGTATTTACCTTACTTTACAGTAGTAGTAACTTGAGTTAATTGCTGAAAACAAGATGATGCTAAATAAGGTTGTATAGGGATAATATAGGGGGGATGCAGATGGGCGGCCCTGGGCTGCCCCGGGAAATGGAGGATTTGGGTTGAGGCTGCCAGATGCATCGGCCCAATCCTCCCTTTTGCCAGCCTGGAAAAGAGCATCAAAATGCCACTCCTTTCAGAGCCGGCACAAGGGTGCCCGAAGAGCTGCCACACGACTCTTTGGTGTCCCTTCCGGTACAGCACATCAAAAGGCTGCGCTGGAAAGACATCCTGATGCTGTGTGCCATGCATAACGGCACGTGGCGTCAGATGTCTTTGTTGAGGGGTTGAGACGGCCGATGTGCAGCTGCCCCTCCCTATCCCTGCCTCCAGGATGGCCCAAAGGGCCCATCTGTAGAGGCCCATGCTCTCATGATTAATTCTGGCTTATTTCTCTCTCTCTCTCTCTCTCTCTCTCTCTTTCAATATATATATATATATATATATATATATATATATATATATATATATATATAAAAAGTCATTTTTGATTCATGTCAAACCTATCATGGAGTTTTCTTCGCAAAAATTGTTTAGAGGGGGTTTCTCTTTGCCTTTCTCTGAGGCTGAGAGAGTGTGGCTTGCCCAAGATTGCCCAGTTCAGTCTCATGGTGGGCATGATTGAACTCAGTTCCTAGTCCAGCACTCAAACCACTACATTATGCTGGCTCAATGATAAACATTAATTAGTTATAATTTGTCTATTTTGATATACACAGGCATATGTCTCCCTCAACATGTATTATTATAAAGAGGAAGCAAAGGAAAGAGGAAGGCTTCAAAATATTTGTCAGAGGGGACTATGGAAATACTGAGTAAAGGTTGAGGTACAACAAAATTTCCAAATTCCACCATGGTCTCTTTCTGCTCTGAGGAAAGGTGCCGTTACTGTTGTTCTGTGCACGAACCAACCTTAGCAGAGGAAATGAATATTTAACTCGGTTATTTTTGGCCTGGTTACACCCTAATACCCTTGTTGACTGGGATTCTTTTCCTAGCCCTTTAAAATACCATATTTTATGAAATCTGTCCTCAAGGAATAAAATATATACAACCAGAGAGCTGAAGCAAAAATAACATGTTGCATTTAATTATTTTAGTGCATATTCTTTTTTAAAAAAAACAAAAAACAAAACAAAAACAACAACACTTAAGTCAAAGCATAAAGTATCCTTTTATCCAATGATTCAATGTAATGTTAGGGTATTTGCCCCAGAATGATATGGGATGTAGTGTTTTTGTTTGCCATGTTATTCTTTCTCCTTTGCCAGCTTCTTCACTGTCATTTTGTGAAATTTTCACTACATGACAGGTGGTGGCAGTGAGTGGCACCAAGTAGAATGAATTAATAAGAATGGGAGGGAGAAGAAAAAAAGAACCACATAATGCACTATCTTGTGTTCAAGAGGTGGGCACAAGAAAGAAAGGATGAAAATGGGTGGGGGAATATAGACATGACAAGTGACAAGATGGAAAGGGTAGCAGAAAAGACATACATACATACTCTCCAACTTTTCACAAATGAAAACCATAACAGGTAAGGCTAAACAACATCAAAGTGTGGTCAAAATGATGTAGTCAGGCAACAATAAGGTAAAAGTTATTAATGAGGAAGAACACACGAAACCTTGGAATTTATGTAGTGAGTTTAGGATAGCCTGAAAAAGGAAAAATCAAAATAAGCCTACTAGGAAGTGCAAGTTTCCGCCTTCTCCTCTCTTCACCTCCTGCTACCTAACTGCAAATGTTGTTTACACCAACCAAAATAAGATAAAGACAAAGCAAGAAACTGCAACAAAGAAACTGGACATTTTAAAAACAACTGAGAATGTGGGGTGGAAGAACTGGGGCCATCTCTATCAAACTGGGACAAGTAGATGGAGTACACACATGGAAAAAGAACAGAGAGCAACTATGTATGTCAGGCTGGTGTTGACAAAATAATGGAGAAAGTTGTTGTGTCAGAGACATGGCCTTTTCAGCTTGTAGAACAAAGAAGTTTCATGAATTTTGTTTGCTATGTTGTTCCAAGAAGCACATATAACATGTGTTTCAAGAAAAACAGAACTGAACAGACAGCATGCACAAAAACCTAATAGAATGGATGGTGCTGTATAGGTTCTCAAACTTTGCTCTGCTATATCACTGATCACACCATGCTCCAAAGTTTAGTTGGCTGCTCCACCTCATTTCTGACACACCTAAAGTTCAGAAAGACCAAAGCTCATTGCTGTTGGTGCCATTCTGGGCAATCTGAAGTGACCTGACATTATTCCTGGTAATCTCCAATGATGTATTCAAATCATTTACTCCAAGTCTCAGGTCAAGTCTCAAGTCTTTGCAAGATGCTTACAAGTCAAGTCTCAAGTCTGGGAGCCAAGTTTAACAGAAAAAAAAAGGAGGCAGATGTGTTGCTCAGAGGGGAATAGCAAATACATTAGGCAATGGCCTTGAGGCAGGGCTTGGGGTCTACTCAGCAGCTTGTCCTCACTGCACATTGGAGGAGACTTCTAGAGCTTCCACCTCAAGCCCATCTGCTGCTGCACTCTGAGAACCAAACCCCACACTGTGGCAATGGGTCTTGTCTGCTGCTCAAAGTGCCAGATGCTAGCAAGTAGGGTCACTAAAAATATGCAAGTCATAAACTGAGTCAAGTCTGTGCATCATTTATTGCTTAGTCAAGTACAAGTTGAGTCACTGAAGCAACTTATGTCCAACTTGAGTCCAAGACAATTGACTCAAATCTACATCACTGGTAATCTCTCAGGCCAATTTTACTTTGTTTTTGTTCTTGTGGACTGTTTTTGAAACAGCATTTTAAGGCCCCTTTACAGTCTTTTAAAGGAACTATGACTGTTTTTCCCCCTAGTTGAAACAAATACTTTAGGGAGCAAAAAATGAGTAAAGGGATGCTAGAGATGGAGACAGTTTTGGTGGGCTGCAGTAAGCCTCACTGGGCCTTGTAAAGGTGTACATGCAGCTCAAGGACCACTCAATTCCCAACCCAGGGAGTTTATCACACAGGAGGAAATTAGGTGTTTAAACTGTAATTAACCCATGAAAATCACCCAATTGACATTAAAACACAATTAAAATGAGATTAACACAAGAGCCATTATCCCATGAATAACCAGGGAATAAACAGGCAATAAACAGCTAAATGTCATTCATGGGAAAATCCTGAGAATGATTTGTTGCTGTTTCTTGCCTGGTTATTCACAGGACAATAGTACTTTAATCACGTTTCATCTCAATGTTGTGTGAAAACCATTAGCACAATTGTGGGATTATCACAGATTAATCACCGTTTATACTTCCAATTGTCTCTCGTGTGATAAACTTCCAGGACTACACTATCAGATAGGCGAGAGAAACAGGATTGCAATTTCATTAGCAGAGAGAAACAAATAATCCAGAGTTATCATCCTCCTATCCTCATTTTTTTAATCCTGCAGACTTGCTGGAGACATGACTCAACTTTCATGTGTCAGTGATGATCTTTACACAAAATATTCTTCAACTAAGGAAGTTCACATTCATGAATTATCTAGTATGCACAAACACTTTCATAAATTCACATAAAGCTCCACACATCTGCCCAGCTCATACCAGGAACTTATAATCTCTTGAACAAATATAGGTAAAAGCCTTGCTATAGAAAGAAAGAAAGAAATTTGTCATAGTCTGCATTACTAATGGGTAAAGTTTTCAGAATGACTTTAAACAAGCAACATAATCCAGTCTATTTATGTACCATCTGTATACTGGGCATCTGTTTATAGAGCTATGTTTTCAAACTGTAGATTAAGGGTTGGCAACTGCAGAAGGGCTCAGGGCTGCATTAGCCCACCAGGAGACCTTGGAATGGCAAACAGGAATTGTCCCCCAAAATACCTCCAAATGGGACATGGGAGGCATTTCACCATGTTTTGGGGCCTCCTGGGACGCCTCCAAGAATATGTCTTTTTTATTAACAACAGGAAGTGAGCAGAAATTGTTTTGTTTTGTTTTGTTAAAGCCTGTCCCTCCCACCCCTTATGATGGAAAATCCCCCATGCCGCCTAGAGGACATTCTGGGCAGGATTTTTTTTTAATTTTTTGATTCATAGGAGACCAGAGGCTTCCAAACATAGTGGAAATGTCTGCCACACACCCCTACAAGGCATTTTGGAGCAAAAAGAGAGGGTTTGGGAAAAGTAAACTTCAAAACCATGGGAGACAATTTGCTCACCCTTGCTGTAGATAGTTACCGGTTATGGGGAACATCCCGTGAGGGTTAGTAGAATCTGCAACTCTTACTGGAGTAGACAATTTATGATTTCAGTAAAGAACTGAAGAACTCAGGCTACCAGGGTTCAGAGGAACATCTTCAGTCCACACAGTCTAAGGGACCAGGAAATTCCTATGCATGTTAACGCCTACTCTCATAAAGTCTGAATGTCAGGCTAAGACTTTTTTTAACCCACACTTTAACAGACTGTAAATCTGATGTGCTTTGGATGAGTAAGAAGCAAAAGTTGTGTAAGCAAAATTCCACTCAGAAAAAAGACTCTCTTGGTTCATATAAATAGAAGGGATGGGTTTTGTTTTTGTTTTTTGCTTCTCAGCTTAGCCCACTGTATTCCCCCTCAAATATGTTCTGGATGGTCAGAAGATCCCCTGTCCAGAAGATAGTACTGGACAAGTTGCATGGAGTGGAGGACAAGTGGATGAAAATTATCTACACCCTTTCCATCCACAGAAGTCTCCACAGAACTTGAGCCCTGTGTATTGTGTGGTGCTTTCTTTGAAGAGTGTTTGGAAACTTCAACTGGTACAAAGAGCTGTAGCCAGATTACTAACTGGTGCTGGTTACAGGGAGCACACAACTCCCTTGTTGTAACAACTCCACTGGCTGCTGGTTTGTTTCCGAACACAATTCAAAATGCTGATTTTGACCTGTAAAGCCCTATACAGCTCATATGATGGACTGTTCCTTCTCATAAGAGCCTGCTCATGCTCTAAGATCTGCAAGAGGGGCACTTGTCTCTATCCCACCACCTTCATTGGCATGTTTGGTGACAAATTTGGAGAAGGCCTTCTCTGTGTCTTCTCCCACATTTTGGAATTCCCTCCCTAGGGAATTTACATGGCTTCCTTTGTGTTTTTCTTTCAGCAATAGGTTAAGTCCCAGTAGCATCACTAAGGGGGTGCAGACCACACCAGATGACACCTAAAAGTGGGTGACACCACTGCTCCTCAACCATCTGCTGGCAGAAATGGGCTGTGGCATTTGCCTGTGTTCCCTTAAAATGCTGAAGAGATGGTGTGAGGGGGTGAGGTCTATTGGGAAGAGAAAGAAGCAGCCCCAGGTTTTTTGAAAAAAATATTCTTTTAACATATAAAAAAAAATATCACTTTTTACCAAATTTTCACTTCAACCACATGAAATTATGTATATGTAAATGCATTGAAGCTGTGTTTATGATACTGTAATTTAAAGGTATAATTTTGATAGTTGTTTATGCCACAAAGATTGCCATTACATTCAGTGATACACAGGAATTACGATTTATGAGTAACATTGGGTACAAAAAGCATGACTAACTGTTCTGTATGAGATGGTATGGGAGGAAGTCAATGAAGGAGGAGTGAGACCATGAGTTACCACGCTGGGTGACACCAACCCTAGTGACGCTATTGTTAAGGCCTTTCTTTTTCAGCAAGCTTGTGGAAACTGATTTTAATGAAAATGACTTTTATGGTACTGTAGTGTTTTTAATCTGTTTTAAAGTAAGATTTTAATTGGTTTTAGTTCTGGTATTTAATACTGTTTTAATCTTGTTTTTATGTGTTTTAAACTATGAGTGGTTTTTTTTATTATTCTGATTTTTTGTAAGGCACTTTGAATCCCAGCCTAGTAGAAAGGTGGGATATAAATAATGTGATAGATGCATGGATGGATTATTGGAAGAGCTCCCTTCATAAGCAGAAAGATATTTTTGGATGCAGCCCAATGGCCTACTACTTCACTGCTGGGTTTAACTGGTTTATAAAAGGACTTTTTGTATGTTTTGTTTTCACTGATTTTTGTAAATTGCTTCACAATTTTTATATTAATAGGACAATTTCTATGTTCATTAAATAATTAATATAAATAAAAATGCTTCTTCCATAAAAGAAAGCAAAACATCCTCAGATGTACTTGGTGGCAAAACAAATTAAATATTACAGCATATTTACATACATGCATGCATATGTATATATATGTTCATATTCATGTTCCATGCTCTATTTCATTCTGTTGTGATGAACCAAACATTAAAACAATGAAGTAATCCTTCCAAAGGTTCTTGTTCAGAGACTTTGCAATGAGACAGTGAGCCTAATTTGATTTCACTTGGTGTCAAAAATAAATCCTTTGGCAGTAACTCAGTGTTGGCTATGCGGCTGTGACTAATATAGATCACCATAAATAAGAAGTGAGAACAAATATAAAACTGTTTCCATTCCTAATAATGAATCTCCAGTTTCTGGTTCACTACTACTAAACAGAAAACAATTCATGTGAACACACAATTAAGAAAACACTGAAGTAATAACAACCACTTTCTTATTATTGCTACTAGAATCAGTTTCAGCATGTTTACTTGGAAATATATTCATGATTCCAATAGAATATTGACTTCCAAGTAAATTTAAGAAACTGGCTACTCATAATTAACACAATGGAAATGTTATCTTCACAACATGGTTTGCTTTTTTTTTTAACACTGACAGCCACATCTTAGTTTTTACCCAATGAATTCACAACAATTAATATTTTCTGAGCACTCAATGTGAGAAACAAATTCATGAACTGGATCAGCAAAGTGAATGTGGAAAGGACAGGAAAATCACTAAAGAGAATCAAATGAATTTTTACCTTTTTCTGGAAATGTGCTGGCATTGCATGTCTGTTCTTCTCCTTCCCCTGCAGCTGTTGCAGCTTTTATTTTAAACTGGTAAGAAGTATTTGATAACAAGTCTCTGAAAGTATGCACTGTTTCATTAGTGGAAGATATGATGGTTGAATTCTTTCCAAACATTATGATGTAATGGGTAATAATCCCATTTGTCTTCAAAGGAGGGTCCCACTGGACTAGAATTAACTGCCAGCTGGTTGCAGTGCAGTGGATATTCTGGACAATATCTGGAGCTTCAAAGAGAAGCATTTACTAGAGGTTAACATTTCTACAAAACTGAAAGGGCAGTTGCATTAGAATGTACTTCAGAGTGAGCACAATGATGTTTCAAATAAGGGCAAGCATTTCAACATTTGACACCACTGCTTAAGAAAAACACTGTTATGTTCAGGAAACTCCTAGGGTTTGCATTATGCCCTCAGTGGGAAAGACGTGGAGCAGGGGTTGACAAAGTGTACCCTCTAAGCTGCATGAGGCCCTTGGAACCACAAAGTGCAGCCCTTGAAGCCACTAACCCCCCCCTCAGTTAAAAACATTTTCCCCTCTATGCCCTCAGAGCCTCTCCCCAGATTCAAAAACAAAGTAGGCTGAAAATCAGCCAAAATGACAGCTAGAAGGACTTCACTTCTAGCATTCCAGATCATGATGATATGGCCTGCTAGGGGAAGGAAATGGCCCCTGCTGCCTCTGCCATTGCTCATACATGGCATGGAGGAAGAGAACAAGGACAACAGATTCACAGAACTAGTATTTAAGCAGAACTTGGGAAATTACTTTTTAAAACAATTGTTATAGTTCCAAGGCAGGGGAAATTCATTCACTACTGTTAGCTAAATAACTGTAGTTACTCCTTAACTAACTTTATAACAAAACATATGATGGTTGCAAACTGCTAGCCTGTGGTATAGGGCGCAATGTCTTCCTATCCACCTCACTGTCAATTCACCAGGTACAGCAGAGCACAAGGAAGTAGTACCAGGCACAGCACTGCCCACCTTTTGTACCACATTTCATACCACTTCCCTGTGAGGTCACATCCCTTTAACTATGAAAATAATGTTTAACATTACAGTTATCCCACAAAAAGAAATTTGACTATCCTCATTAAGCTATAAACAGACTCTAACTTAGGTATACCTTTATTACTGAAAAGTGTGCAAACTAATAAACACAATAGAACTAGTTACTTCTAAGCCCCGATTTTAACATGGCACCACTTTACAGTTTGAGTCTCCCTTATCTGAAATGCTTGGGACCAAAAGTATTTTGATTTTTCTCTGGATTTTGGAAAATTTGCATATATTTGATAAGATTTCTTAGAGGCTGGACTCGAGTCTAAACGCAAAATTAATTTATGTTTCAGATATACCTTATACACATAACCTGAAGGTAATTTTATACAAAAAACATTACTAAGGATTTTGTGTAGTGTGGTATGGGAGGATGAGTTACTGCACCGGGTTACACCAGCCCTAGTGATGCCACTAGAGAGTAGAAGTCTAGAAGGCTAAGTTTTGCCTTACCTAGTCTTTACCACAGCACAGTAATCATCTGACTGAAAGACAGAAGGATGGTGTGATCAGGAGGTGGCAGTGCCTCAGAGGCCAAGCAGCTGAAGTCACAACAGTATTTATTTCTCCATGCCACATCTAGTGCCACCACTGTCCCACTGCAAGGAACAGAGCTGTTTTCTATTACATGGAGTACATGCTCCAAGGAACAGAGCTGTTTTCTATTACATGGAGTACACCCTTTGCAGAGGCATTGCAAAACGTACAGCTCAACTGGGTATCCTAATGATCCAAATACAGATGCTTTAACTCATCAAATAGACCACATTAGGCTCAAAACTGTAAATTTAATCCACTTAGTATAGAAATAAACAGAAATGAAAGAAGGAATCTGCAGCACTTTACTTATCTTAAGGTCAAGAGAGAAATGTGATTGTTACTGATACAAAGTTGCATGCTAACTAAGGGGGTGAAAAGTGAGAGTCAGTGTATGATGTAGTGGTTTGAGCATTGCACTAGGACTGGAGTCAAGGGTTTGAATTGCTGCTCAGCGATAGAAACCCACTGAGTGACCTTGAACAAGCCACATTCTCTTAGCCTCAGAGGAAGACAAAGGTAAACCCCCTCTGAACAAATGTTGCCAAGAAAACCCTGTGATAGGTTTGCCTTAGGGTCACCATAAGTTGGAAACAATTTGAAGGCACAGAACAACAACAACAACAATAACAACAACAACAACAAGTGTTTTATGCTATATTTAAAGAAGTTGGAGAGAATGTATTTCAGCCATGAAAATAAATAACATTCATCACTGCATTTACACAATCTAACCTGATTCCATTGTTGTGACCTGTACAACGTTACTGAATTGATTGCCATTTCCAACTTTTGTGAATGCAGAAACACTGATGAAATAAATGCTGAATGGTTCTAGTCCAAGAATATTAGTTTCATTGTGCGAACCTGAAATGTTCTTAGATTAAGAAAATAATTACTATAAAATTGCTATTTTCTATAAAAATACAAAAGTAGCATTCTTGTAATACTCCTAAACTAACAAACTTAATGACATAAGCTTCTGTGGACATGATTCATCAGCTGCATAAAGTGTTATACAGTATTCAGTGGGGTGATATATCCACATATGGATGTAGAACAGGTTTGAGGAAACTTCAATCAACAGGCCTCATGCACTTTGCCTGAAGCCAAGATAGCTCACTACTTTTCCCCAAATACAGGGATTTCATAATTTTCGTGGGTTTTTCAGGCTGTGTGGCCATGTTCTAGAAGAGTTTCTTTCTGACGTTTCATCAGCATCTGTGGCTGGCATCTTCAGAGAAAGGATTTCATCCTTTTTTTCTTATGGCCAACATGGCTATCATTGCTTTCTGCTCAGAACATGTCTGAGTATATTCTTTGTATCATGGAGAACAGATCCACATGACAGGTAGGTAAACTCATTCTCTTAATGAAACAGAATGGGTAAAGTCATCTCCCCTATGAATCTCCCCTACAAATTTCCTAACCATATTCAAGGATGGAGGGAAGCAAGGAAAAGACCTGAGGGCTTCAGTTGCAGGTGGTAAGTCACTCTTTAAAATCTCATCTGCTTACTGAGAAACACCAAAGGTGTTTCTCACTGCTTCTCACTGCTCAGAGAATAGTTCTGCCTGTTTTCATAGCTTAGGTGATAAGGCTATATCAGTACTCAGCATTTATTCACTAATACAATCAATGCTTTTAAAAACATGTGCAACCAGAGACAAACTGTGCATTTTCAAAAGAACATTTGTATCACTCATAATACAAGTACTGAAAAAGGTATGTAAGATTAGTTTATGGAAAAGGTGGCTGACAAAAGTGTGAAAAATAACATGGGCAGTCCACATTCAAACTTTGAACAAGCCTACCTATTTTTATTCCTTCTACCAGACTGTCTGTGCAGACTCCACAGCTACAAGTTTTTCCAAATGAAGAAAATCATTCCAGAACATAGCAAGGTATCCCTTTCATGATAAGTCATGAGAGGCTCTTCTATGTTATGATAAGGGTAGTGAGGCCATGAAAAAATCTTATACATACTTAAGGCAGCTGTATGTATCTGCTTTTTCCCCTCTTCTGCTTAGAATTTTTTTTAAGAAAATCAAACCAAATAAAGTTTTATTTCAATTAATAATGCCTGTTTTGTGATGCTTGAATATAAAACTCTTTTGTATTGTTGTTATCAAATTTCCCTATTTCCTGCCATTTTGTGTAGGCTTCTAAATGGCATGGGCTGTGACACCAAAAAACAAAGCATGTGGACATACAAAGGACAAATGCACAGGCTTATTGTAGCTGCACATGCCATGTGCATGAATTACAAGCATCTGACACTATGGAGGTTTACATCCCACCAGCTCCCTCCCCCCAAAGAATAAATCCACAAACAACCCATGCTTTTGTTTCCCATGTAACTACAATTACCTTTTCTCCATAAATTCCCTGAATCTAAGTGTTATGTTTGGTGACTGGGCATGTTGATGGTTTAAAGTGATGAGAGAAAAGTAAAAAGGCAGAATTTCCACTTTATATGCTTTTTGTCCAGTTCTTCAAACTGTTTTTGGAAATCTGGGAAAATTTAAAGTCAGTTCTGAGCTTTTGGGGAGAAACATAAATTCAAAAAAGTGATAAATGTGTGCTGAATATAGCATGCTTGCCCTTTTGTCTCATAGTCTAAAACTTTTTAGTTGGATCTGACTGTTCCTTTTTTAATGTCTACTTTCTTTTTCTCTTTTATGCTGTTCTTAATGCTAGGACAAAGAATCCCTCTCCTTAATATGTCAAGCCATTTCCTTGGGAAATTACCCCCTCCCATAAAAGCTTATCTCCTAGACACACACTCAGCCACAGTATTCTATCTGCAGTTTTAACAGTTTCATTGTTTTCCCTTAGATCTTGTGTCATTCCTTCAGCATTGGCCTGTCTGTGTAAATTTTCCTCCATGCATCATCTAATCTAATTGTTGGTGTTCATTGGATATTCATTCATAAAGATTATAACAATGATATACCTACATAAAATATAGATAGTACATACTTGATAATATGTAGCTTGACTGCTGTTGTGAAAAATGTTGAAAACATATGTTCTAATAATACCATTTGGTTGAGGGCTTGGATTCCATTTCAGCCATACTGAGTTAGATGTGTAATTAATGATTGTCAGATTCTCAGGAGGAGCCAGTGGGACTGTAAAAAGAAAATTCATTTAGCTTCAATGCTGTATGCTATTAATAACTGCAGATACTTTGCAGAAGAACTCACTGCAATACACTGACAGCTGGTGGTAAATTTGCTCTAGGTTCTAACCCAAAATTTGAAAGAGCTATCCATGGTGCTGATCCATGTACCCAAAACAGGTTAGTATCTTGGATAGCCACTTTAAAGTTTGGACTAAAACCCAGAACAAATACACTGCCCCACTGACATGGAAACCACCAGCTACTGCTACCAATAAACCAGTATATTAGACCTTTCTTTACATGTACCATAAAAACATCTCTTTAAAATGTGAACATTTGCTGAGAAAACACAGTCACAGAGATTGCATCTGCACTGTAGAAATAATCCAGTTTGACACCACTTTAACTGCCATGGCTCCGTGCTATTGAAGACTGGGATTTGTAGTTTAATATGGCACCAAAGCTCTCTGGCTAAATATCTTACAAAATGACAAATCTCAGAATTCCATTGTATTGAGCCATCACAATTAAAGTGTCAAACTGGATTATTTCTGCAGTTTGGGTGCAGTCATAGAAAGGAAAAGGAAGTTGCACATATGTACTCTTCCTACAGAGAAAATAATCTTGCCTGTTGTCTCAGAAGGCAATGGCACATACATTGCTCTTAAAGAACAAGAAGTTTCTTCAAGTAGTTTGGTCTCCAACCTTTTAGCAATTTAGTGGCAAGAACTATTATCTCCTTCAATTGCACACAGAAATAAACTGAAAGCCAGTGCAGCTGATACAATCTACTTCTTCCTACTGTTTGTAGCAGTAGCATTTTGTGCTAACTGAAATTGTGTGAAGTTAGCTTTGAAGACTGCTTTGAAATGTCAGTTAGTACAAATTGCTACCACTACAAGCATTTTAAAGAACAAAATGCCATTGCAGTTAAAGTGTCAAACTGTTAATTGTCTTCCGTTACATTGTTTGGACAATGTAATGTAAACAATGTAATAAATCCTGTTGGGACAATGTAGTTTCAGGATTTAACTAATCCATGCAGGGAAAGCTGGGAAGGAACAAGTTACAAGGCATGTAATTAACTAGACCTAGTTATTTTTTGATGTAATAAAAGGAAAATGAAATTTCAAATGAAATTTATAAGCACAGGAGTAAAGTTACTTTTTGGTGTAATGGTTCCTAATTAGTTTCAAATGTTACGTTTAAAGGGCATAATTTTAAAGAAAATGAAACTCTTTCTTTGCTATTTTATTACCTGACAATCTTTTCTTACAGTCTTTAAGTAAAAAAAAATTAAAAATTTGTAAACAGGCTTGACCTGAATTGTTCCATGAACTTGCTTATGTTCATATGAAGACCTTAATTTAATAATCAGTAGTACATATCCAGAATCAAGATGTAAATGCAGCATTTATTTCCTCACTATAGCTGAAAAATGGCTGCCATGCTAGTGAGAAGTGATGCAATTTACATGTCACTTTGTCTAGATGTACATGCACAACCACAAGACCAGTGCTGTCGGGGGGGGGGGTGCAGGCCACATAGGGTGACACCCGGTTGGTCCCTCCTCCCACTGCACCCGTCTTGGCTTTGCTGCAAAAGTGAAGGAGAGGCCCAAAAGCCCCTCTCCTGGATTTGCCATAGTGGCAAAGGCCTCTTCATGAGCAGACTTCCACTGTGCACTTTTGGCCACCCCCACCCTGAGCATCTCCTTCACACCAGATGACACTATGGATGGGGACGCCACTGCACAAGACAAACACGTTTGTACAGAAGACTTTCTGAATAACTAATCCTGAATCTTTGCATAATCTCTGGGAACATTGTTTTTAGCAACATTTTTTTCTGTTTCTTTTCACAACATCACAGACCTGTAGGGAAGAAGGTGCTGAGTACACTTATGTGGATGCTGCACCTAATATAGATATCTTCACTTTTTATTTAAAAAAATTGACTGGGAACTAAGGGTCATCTACACAGAAGGCTGCTTTCTTGCCACATGCTCTATTATAGGATATTCTGAGGAGTTTTGTTTGGGAGAAATGCCTTTCAGATGGACCCAGTATTCTAATGGCTCAAGTGTAGGATTAGGAGGAAGGAGACTTGGCTTCCAATCCCCATTCAATGACTGTGGGACAGTTGGTATCTTTCAGACTAACCTAAATTGGTTTTGATCACAAGCAAAAGTGCTAACATTTTATTTGTGATAATTTTATTTTATTTGTCCTGCATCCTTATCGGTCACTCACCTGACTCATCTGTGGAGAACATTAGTACAGCACATGGTCCAAGTCCTTTTATAGTTCTTGCAGAAGCAAAAAAAGTGTACAGTGTAAAGGGTGAAAGATCTTCTAAAATGATTGAATTATTGGAAGTAGCGAAAGATTCATTTCTTTCTGGGCCCTGTAGCTTTAAATCATAGCTTATGATGATGCCATTTGGCTGGACTGGAGGATCCCAGGATAACATTACTGAGGTAGATGAAAGGTTTTTGTATGATTTCATAACAGGTGCAGAATCTGGAACTGTATCAATAAATATTAAGACAAATATTAAACAGCAGAAATAAGCATTATAAATGAAATGCATAGTAAACATTAACAAATATTAACAAATTAACAAACATTAACACAAAGAAATATTAACAAATTGCAAAACGCCTTTGGGAACAGTAATTGTGTGCCATTTCTTTTTTAAATTATTTGTAAATCTGTTGAATGGGAACCCTTAGCTCTCCAGGGATGATAACTTTTACCCCATTATTGTTCCACCACTATCAAAGTTGAAAGGGGTTGATAT
This sequence comes from Phrynosoma platyrhinos, assembly GCA_020142125.1. Lineage (NCBI taxonomy): Eukaryota > Metazoa > Chordata > Lepidosauria > Squamata > Phrynosomatidae > Phrynosoma > Phrynosoma platyrhinos. The sequence continues at coordinate 166,581,954 of CM034708.1, read as the reverse complement.
AAATTAGAGTCCAACATGTGGAGAGCTATAGGTTTCCTGGTTCTGTTTCAATGTAATTTTTAAAAGCTCACAAACAATATTCATATGATTAAGATTTTTAAAATCAGCATTCCACTATCTTTCAGACTCCCCTAAATTGGTTTTGATCACAAGCAACAGTGCTACTGGATCAATGCAACTTGATCAACACCACAAATATACCATAATCCAGAGCACTGAAGATAATTTGAAGATTAACGTATAGCCCAATCTATATGTGAATTCTGAAATAAGCCCCATTGAGTTCAAGAGTGTACATCATGTACAAAGGACTGTAGCCTTCATTTTCATATGTTCACAAACCTACTGGTAAGTGGTGCATTTTCAATGCAGCAGTCTTATTCTGAAACTGTTATGTTAGAAATGTAAAGCTATATGCTACTCTTGAAGCCTTAATACTTAGAAATCATTTAACTTGAACAACTTCTTCTTTTCACTTGTTTCTTTCTCTCTGATTATTCTAAAACAACTGTTCAACAAAACACACTTCAAACTTTCTGTTTAATCACCATGACTAGAAGGTACATAAGATGTGCCATACATTACCCAAAAGTGATTCAGATTAGACACTGCCCAAGCCTGGGGAAAACAAAAATTTAGGAAGGAAAAATAATAACAAAACAATATATAGAACATACCATCTTCTTCAGTTCTGATGTACAAAGAAGTAGTGTGCATTTCAGATGGCCCTTTTTCTGTTGCTGGAGTAATGTTTAGGAGATAACTGGTATATTTTTCTAGCCGATTAATAACCACATTTGTATCATATGAAATGAATGACAAAATCTCAGCATCTCCTTGAGCATCCTGTATCTCTAGTGAAACATTATAGAAGACAACTCCATTTGGCTGGATTGGGGGCATCCAACTTATATTTACAGCAGTGGAAGAAACATTTTGATAGGCCAGTTGTTCAATAGGTCCATCAGGAACTGTAGCACAAATTTTTAAAAAAGGATATTATCTGTAGAGATAGTACAAAGACTACACTACACCTTTATACATATATATGCAAAATATCATAAGCACCATATAGGGAAGTTAGTCCTATTGAATTCAGTGATATTTCTAAAGAAATTTCACATAATGTACATAGGATTAGCCTCCATCCTGAGATCCTGCTTTCAGCCTTCAGTAGTTTTATATGAATAAACATTCTTCATATAGTCCAAAGTAGTTAAACCTGATTAGAGACTCACATACTTTGCATATTAAAATGTTTATTGAATTTACACAAATGTTGTTTCACCCAAATAATTGATAAACTTTTGTTTTCAATATAAACAGCTCATGTAAGAGTCAAACTACATGTTAAGGAAAGTGTATATTTAGCAAAGCAAAGCAGCTTCATTTATATACCACTTCATATCGCACATGGGATGTCTAAGCGGTTTACAACTGTGAGCTGATTGCCCCCCAACAAGCTGATTACTCATTTTAGCGACCTCGGAAGGATGCAGGCCTGAGTCAAGCCTCAGCCCTGGCTGGTATTGAACTCGCAACCTTGTGGTCTATGAGTGAGTGGCTGCAGTACAGGCATTTAACCACTGCACCACCAGGGCTGATATTCCCAACAATTAACTATTTTCTCCTGCACAATGGGATCTGTCAACATTTAAATACCGGTAGGTAACAGCCAATGCAATTGGCGAGAAAAGTCTGCCATCTTTGCAAATGCATTCTCAATGAGGCTGAAAATGCCCCAGGAGTGATTAGCTATGATGGTGTATCCATTCTTTTCTGGGCCACTGTATAAAAAAGTAATGGCTGCTTGCATGGGGCCATCACCTTGTGAAACATTTGTGCATCCATTTTGAACACATGCATCTTTCTAGTTGCTTAAGTATGTATTGATTGTTAACTGCCATCAGGTTAACTTATGGTAACCCCAGGAATGAGAGACCTCCAAGTCACCCTATCATCAACAGCCCTGCTCAGGTCTTGCAGACTCAGGACCATGGCTTCCCTGATTGAATCTATCCATTTGTAATACAGTCTTTCTCTTTTCCTACTGCCTTCTGTCTTACCAGCCATTACTGCCTTTTCTAGGGCTCATTCCCACTGTGATTTACATCGATTTGCTGATCGCTTTAAATGTGCCTTGTCCCCATTGCAAACAGTTTCAGATGTGACTGCAATCATTATGACTTGCTTTAAAACAAGACAAATGCAAAAAAAGTGCTCTTTTCAAAGACTAGTTTTTTGGCGGTTCTTTTGAAAAGAATCGATTCAGATGCATATTCAACAAGTGTGAACAACAGATCTGATCCTCATCACACTGGAGGGGCCACTCAGCTGCTCAGTCTCCATTGCCTGCATGCCCCTTCCTGGAAGGCAGGGACATCATGGGACTAAGTGGGGCTAAGTTCACCGCCTCCTCTTGCCCACTTCTTCTCTGGGCCCCTTATTTTACCCACCTCTCTGCTTGGGCTGCCACGTCTTGTGCTGCCAAGCCTTCCCTTTTTTTCCATGGCTGCCAGCCTCCCCGGACCCCTGCTTTACCTTTGGCCTCACCTCTCTGGGCTCCTGCAGGTTCTTTGGTCCCACCTGTGCTCCGAGACTCCCAGCAGGCACATGGGGAGTCTGCACTGAGTAGTCTGGCCTCTCCTGGCTCCAACCACTCTCCCAGTGGAGCATTTGCATGCTGTGTTGCTCTTACGCCCCGCCGATTCTTTGTGCTGTTGGAGGGCACACTGGGCCTCCTCCAGCCACAGTCAATCTCCTATTACTGCATGGCTTATTTAGGCCTTGATTCTTTGCCTGGCCCAGGAGGTTACGCTGGGCCTTTCCCTAATCCCTGGCTGTTATTAAGCACCATTTTAAGGGCCCCAGGTGCCCCATCCTCCTCCTCCTCCTGCTGCTGTATAAAGCTGGGGCACAAAGGCACTAGTGGGAATGACATGAAATAAGAGAATAATCTGCTTCCATAGTGTGAACTACATATCAGCCTTGATTAATTCCATGACCCGGTGTCAATACAATTCACAAACTAAATGTAAGTGGGAATGAGCCCCTAGTAAATCTTGCCCTCTCATTAGATAGTCAAAGTTCAACAGCCTCAGTTTAGTCATCTTGGCTTCTATGGAGAGTTCAGACATGATTTGCTATAGGACTCATTTATTTGTCTTTCAATAATTTTCTTTTTAAAATTGGGAAACATTAAGTGCTCATATGACAACCCTGTAACATGCTAAGTTATTTACATACAAACATTTAGGTGTGAAATTTTTAAAATCACAAAAAGAATTAGAAATGGGACGCAGTGGAATGGACCCTGTATAAATAATATGAAGCAGAAATTAACTAATTCATTTCTCTCTTCTTCCTCATTCTAGCATTCAGATAATAGTGGTGGTAGCGATAATGACAATGATGGTGATAAGAAGACCAAATAGAACTTGAAAGATACATTGGTCCTAAATTTGAGATAAAAAGCCAATATATGAAATTAGGAAAAATAAGGAAATCCAGTGGTACTTGTCTCGGCTTTGTAAGAGACAAGGAATGGGAGAAAGGGACAGGAATTATGGGAATGAGAGGAGTCTAAACTCCCATTATTTCAGTTAGGAAAGAACTGTGCCTCACGGAAGGATAGGAAGAAATAATGCTTTCCTTGGTCCCATCACCTATGTCAGGATGTCTGCTGGGAACATGGGAAAGTAGCTGCTCCCAGGCTTAGGAACTCCATCCCAAAGGAGGCTAGCATGGTTTTTTTCCTTGCTGTCCAATAATCAACAAGTTATTCTCCCCACCTCACTGCCTCATTCTGAGAGGCTTTTAGGAACTGATTATAAGGACTTTTAAGAGTGTGTGGTTTTGCTGACTTCTATCTTTAGTTTTTAATTAATGTAGTTTAATTACACTTTAATTAATGTTTTGTATTTTTTACTTGTATCTTTCTATGAGTGCTTTTAACTGTATTTGTTCTAATTTTTGTAAGCTGCCTTATGTTACAGTTTTAGGGAAAAGTCAGGCTATAATCAAATGAATAAATTATTGAATAATAATAACAATAATATCAAACTATGAAAGATATCTCAAGAGCATATGCATACTGCTACCTATGTTAACATATAGCCCAATCCTATAAATTTATTTGGATGGGCATAAGCTAAAAATGGGTAAAGTATGGAATACAGTGGATTAGCCATCCCAGATGTCAACCTACTTACTGAAAAATATCAAATTCATGCATGCCCTTAAGACAGGTCCTTTTGTGTGTGTGTGTGTGTGTGTGTGTGTGTGTGTGTGTGAGAGAGAGAGAGAGAGAGAGAGAGAGAGAGAGAGAGAGAGAGCACATGAACACGTGCCTTCAAGTCACCTGTCAACTGATGTTGTTCCCATTAATTTCATTGGGCTTTTTTAGTCCGGAAGTATTTCAAAATGGCTTGCCATTGCCTTCCTCTGAAATATAGCCTACAGCACCTGGTATTCCTTAGCAGTCTCCTTTCCAGTACTAACCAGGGTTGTCCCTGTTTAGCTTCCACTATCAGAAGGACCTGGTGCCTTTACATCCACCAAAATCCCTGGTGGAAGGAGCACCATAAATCATGAAGGTTGGGAATAATCCTAAATGTAGATGTTAATAACAATAACAATAATAATTTAATTAATAGGCCAGATTCTGTATTGTCCTTCTCTCAACCAAATCTTTCCAATCAGAATAACTTCTAAAACATATAATAAAATACATTTCAACATATTAAAAAAAATAAACAAGGTTTTTAAAAAGACATACTATCTTGATCTGTGTACAACTGCATTATCTCACTGGTTTGGTTTCCATTTCCAATGGTTGTGCTTGCAGTTAGCCAAAGTGTGTAGTAGCTCCATTTTGCTAAGTCATTTAATACTGTAGACAAACTTCTATTATCAGCACCACTATCAGTAGAATAACTAGTGAAATTCTGTGGGGGGAAGTATTAGCAGAAAATATTCAATTAAATCCAAGTTAAGCAATTCTCTGCTACATATATTTTTCTCTTCTGTATATGCACATGGATCAGGATAAATATGTACAAAAGACAAACTTATAATTACACACAAAGCCAGTATAAGCAACCTTTTGAACAAGGGATGCTAATCTGTGTTTATCTGTTCTCATCAGGGGGAAAGACAACATATATCAGTTCCCGCCAGCAGCCATGATATGAAGGGTGCAACACAATACAGGTCTACTTCAAAATAAGTCTCACTGAGTTCAAAGGGTCTTACTCCTAGATAAGTTCAAAAGGTCTTACTCCTAGTTGTGGGACTGGGGATTAAAGCTAAAGATGGAAATTTTGCAATAGGTTTACTTTTCTATTTCTATTTTTCAGTCATCCACTAGATGGGGCCTTGTTTGTAGTAAAACCAAAAGGGGAAGAATAGGAACAGTAATCTTAAATTCTTTACTGGAAGGAACAATATTTATTTTTATCCCAATACCACTGAAAAAGCCAAACTTAAACAATTTTCCATGAAACTGTGAGAATGCAGATAGGCAAGTGTGTAGTTCAAAATTCCTGTAGGTCCTTTCTGATTTTTTAATTTATAAAGCTATTCCTACTCCACATATACATGTAGAGGAATTAATTAATAGCTTGAAAGCAGCGCAAAATCTAGCATTCATATTAGTGCTGCATTGCCAAGTTTTTTTCAAGCTCCTTCCATTTCCTCTTCAGTGTCATGATTGCCTCCATTTGTAATACTTCCTCCCCATTTTCTCTTAAGCGTTATGTTTGCCAACATTTATAATACCTAAAGGTTATTTATGACTTGACAGACAATGAAATTCCTATGTTCATTTCCACACTTTCCATCTCACAATAGGATCTACAGCATTAAGAACTGGCAAAATCAGGTGGATAATTCCCTGGTAATAAACACTCTTTCTCTATGTCTTCAAAAAAATAATAATCCAAGAACCACAGAAAATGTTTCCTCCAACTCTGTCTTAACCTTTAATAAAATATTCTACTGTTTAAGGAAGAGGGGAGACAAGTAAGGGGATAAAGAAAAAGATGAGAGAGATGGTAGGGCGGAGTTCAAGAAGATACTAACTAAGGGGCCTTTGCAGACTGCCAGAAATAGTGCACATTAAATTGAGGCACTGCCCTGGCTTACTGCTAGGGAGTCATGGGAACTGTAATTTATTGTGGCACCAGAACTCTCTGACAGAGAAGGCTCAATGTCTCAGAAAAAAATATAATTCCCATGACTCCCTAGCACTGAGCCAGGGCAGTGCCTCAATTTAATGTGCACTATTTCTGGCAGTCTGCAAAGGCCCTAAGGGCTTCAGTCTTATGCAGTTCCAGGGAGCAAGGCTGCATTTACAGGGCTGTATTATAAAAGTACTGTAACATTACTGTACTTTAATATCTGCCACCATTGTAAGCCAACATTTGTTTTCTGACTATGTTCTAATAATTTATGAGTTGTCCAAGCAAGCTTTAGAACTGACCAAGCCCTACTCTTAATTAATATAATCTCTATCTTCTTGATAAGGGCAAAGTTCAAAGAACATTAATTATTTAAATTTCACAATCACCAACTACTCCACTTAATTCAATTGAAGTTGTATATAGATTTCACTCAGAGATTCCCATTTCTGAGGAGGAAAGACAGATTAAGATGAAGAACAGCTTCACTTCTTTAAATAGAATATTACCAATACAGTATGCATGATTACAATGCATATCAACTCTATAAATGTATTAATATGAAACTCAAAAATGCATCATAAATCCTGTCTTTATTCTTCCTGAGAAATTAATGAATTCAGAAAATTCAACACAAGCTCTGTAGATTGTAATTAACCAAGTCAAGGGTAAGGATCACACTTCTTTTAATGCCATAGGTCAAAGACTAAATGTAAAAGTTAGTACATTTTCCTTTACATCTGTTGTGCTCAAAGCTTTCTGGTGATGAAGTGGAATACTAATTAAAGCCTTTGTTAATTATTCTTATAGTATGATAAATTTACAATATAATATAGTCAGTCCTCCATATACACAGATCTTTTATTCATGGATTCAAACATTCACTGTTTGAATGAATATATATTCCAAAAAATAAACCTTTATTTTGCCATTTTATATAAAGGATACAATTTTACTATCCATTGTATTTAATGGGACTTGAACATCCATGGATTTTGGTATCCACAGGGTGTCCTGGAACCAAATCCCCATGGATACCAAGGGCCTACTGTATGTTTTTCCCCAAAAATTCATAGAGATGATTAAAACAGATGTACCTGTATATAAGTGTTGGAATCATTTTTGTAGTATATCGAATAAAACTGTATGACTCCATTTGGCTTTTGAGGAGGATCCCAGAAGATTTGTATTGATGAAGAAGTGAGATTTTTATACCACACATTTCTAGGTGGATCACTTGGAGCTGCAAAACATGTTAAAATTGGATGTCTGTACATTAAATGCTGTTGTATTAAATTGCTGCCCTTTTATGACATGTGAAATCAACTGCCTGGGATGGCTGTCTCTATCTAACTAATGGCAGGGCAGCTCGTACCTGAACAATTTGCTTGGAATGTTGGTTGATAGACAAGAGAGTTGTTTGTTAAGATCAGGGGCAGGCAACCTTTCCTCTTTAAGGGCCAAGGGACCTCAGCTCCCAGAATCCCAGGAGCTATTGGCCAACATGGGACTATTGGTCAACATGGCTGAGGCTTCTGGGAGCTGAAGTCCCTCAGCCCTTAAAGGGGAAAGGTTGCCTACCCCTGGTTAAGATCCTGCTACACTGTATGGGTTACAGTATCCATCTTTCCAGCAGATAAACAATTATGTTGCCATTGCCTGTGACCTAACTGTGTTTATGTTCATTCTTTGATATGCTTAGGTAAAGGTGAAGGTAAAGGTAAAGGTAAAGGTAAAGGTAAAGGTAAAGGTATTCCCCATTGACAAAGTTGTCAAGTCGTGTCTAACCATAAAGGGCTGTGCTCATCTCCATTACTAAACTGAAAAGCCAGCATTGTCAGAGACTACTCTGTGATCATATGGCCAGCATGATTGCACAGAACGCTGTTTACCTTCCCACCAAAGTGGTACCAATTGATCTACTTGCATTTGCATGCTTTCAAACTGCTAGATTGGCAGAAGCTGGGACTAGTGACAGGAGCTGACCCCATCATGCAACACCTGGGCCTTGAACTGTCAACCTGCCAATTTTGCAATCAACAGAGTCAGTGTCTTAACTACTTGAGCCACTGCATCCCATATGGTTACCCCTCCTGTATTTCCCTTCCATCTGCACTATATGTTACCCCCTGATACATCAAATTATAAATTGCTAGTTTGGGGTAGGGCAGCATCATTTTTGCTTTTTAAAATAATTCTGCTGCAGGAACAGGAAAACAGTCACTCTCCAGATATTGTTTAAGTACAACTTTCACCATTTGTGACCTCTGGCCATGTTGACTGAAGTAATGGGAGTTGATGTCTAACAACATATGGAGAGTAATGGATTCTCACTCTTGCTCTTTAAAGTTAAATATACTAAATAAATATATAAATGATCATCATCCAGATCCTAGGATACCAAGCAGGACTCACAACACCAAAAAAAGCAAAACAACCCAGAGAGATCAAGGAACATATATAGAATTCCTCCTTCATTCTCCTTATTTATACAACACCATAATACTGTCATTAGTTAAATCAGAGATGAGTATCATATAGCCCCACCCCACCCCTTGAACCCACAGATATGAACCCCCCAATTTTGTGATTCTGAAAGGGCCAACTGAGTCCTTGGGGTGTATACCTGGCACTTCCACTACATTTTTAGGGGGTAGCTAGTTTCTAGGTTCAAAATTAGAATTGACCATCCAATCACTTCTGCCACTATGGACCAGGTTAGCAGTGGGAGGGATAAAAATAAAGCAAAATTGTCCATGGCACACTCAGAAAGCACAGTTGGTATATTTAGAACAAAAAAAGGAGGGTTGGGGTGGGGAAACGGTAAGGACGGTGCAGCCCACCTGTGGTACAGGTGGCAGATACAACTCTGAAAGCTCTCCACCCTTGAATTAGGTCCTAAATATAATTCAATGTGCCTCCACCAGAAAACATTTGGGCTTCTTTTCATGAAACTACCTATTCAGTCCCAATGGTCATGGAAGCCTCAGACCTGTAAGGGTAGTGTGAGATACTACAGATGAAAATGGAGAAGAGAAGAGAAGAGACACCTTAGAAATAAACATCAACTTTAACCAGAGACCTGATTAAAGTCAACAGGAGAGTAATGAGCCAAATGTTATTATTTCATGGAATTAAAATGCAATTCTGAATGCATATATACTGAAGAAGAAATGCCACAGTTGAGGACAAAGTATTAATTTTTCTTAGAGATGCTAATCCATACAGAATCCATTAGCTAATAATCCTACTTCCAGGTCATTTGGAAGCCTAAGACCTTAAAAAAAAAAGAAAAGCAAAACTGCACACTGGCAGGATTTGCGATAGTAAATCACAGCCCTTTTTTCATTAGAGCAACAGGATAGACTTACCTCCTTCAGATGTTCTGAAGATAGTCATGTTACTCTTCATGTTTCCATCACCAAATCTGGTACTTGCTGTTACATAAACATTATATTCACTGTTATATTCAAGATCCGTGATCTCTAATGATGTTTCTGTCACATTAATACTTCTTGACATTAGGTTCCTAAATAAACACATTAAATATCTCATACGAATGCATACTCACACATATACATCACACATAGATACTTGTCTTTACAAGAGGATATCTATCCCTTCAAGAGAAATGAATTATCTTTTTAAAGTAACTTTTAACTCCTTTTTTTTAAAAAAAAAACCACACACCATATTTTAAGTACAACAATAGCTTCAATTCCCCTAAACACCCCCTCAGCAAACATTATGTGATGTGTTACTCATTATGCTCTCAAATGCTGATTCTATTTGCCATTACATAGTTTATCCCAGATACCTTCATGGAAAGGGGCATGTTCTGCCAATCTCTGGGCCAACACTGCCGCTCCTAGGACACACTGAGCTGTGTAGGCCTGGGTCTGAGTCCCATTATGGTTATGCCATCCCAGAACTTCAGAACGAAATCCAGCACAAGTCTCACACTGGGTCTCATGTAAAGTTGTGCGATAACTTCAAATTTCATGGGACTTCGTGGTCTGCAAGCTTGTGATCAGACATTTTCAACTGACCTTCAGCATAACCCACCTTCTTGTCGTCAGACTGCTGGTGGTCATTTTCAGTGGCCAGGAAGGAATCACCCCACCCATGTTATTTTGGTATGCTTTGTTTTTCAACTTTCCTGGACTTTCCTCCCATATCATGTTCTATTTTGCGTTGTTACTCTTGAATGGATTTCTCATATTGGTTTATTACAACTGGCCAGTATGCAAGGATAAAGAGGATATCAGGCATAAGTTAAATTGGGAGAGGAAGCTCTGGAGCTGCCAAGTGGTTGGGGGAGGAGGTAATCCTTCACTTTGGGCAGATGCAGGTTGCCTCACTTTCTGTTATCCCAAAAGAAATGTGTTACAGGTAACATCTTTACTTGTAACATATTATTTCCAAGGTCTTGAATGGATTTCTTTACTGTTCTACTGTGAGCAAGCTGTTTATTTAGCAGAGAATGTAATTAGGCAATGGCAACAATATCAGTAGCCCTTGAAAATTAAACAATTGTAGAAGTATAATTCCACTTTAATTGCATTGGTTCCATCCTATCCCACCCTGGCAGTTTAGGGACAAGAATTTAGAATTCAGAGCCAGATTGCTCTTGTGATTCACCAAGCTACAAAACCCAGGATTCCACAAGATCAATTGCCATCAACTCCATGGCAATCAAAATGCTATAATGCTACAATTCTGTGGTACAGGATTGCTATTTTAGCACCATAAGGTGTCACAGATATTTACTGTATATACTCGACTATAAGTCGACTTCATGTATAAGTCAAGGGCAGGTTTTGGGGCCAAAATTACCCATTTTGATATGACCAGTGGATAAGTCAAGGTTAAAACTTAGGGGCATGTAACAAAGGATCTAAACTAGGATGAAGAAAAGAAAAACATGCCAAAAAACTTACAAAATCCCAGCAGGCATAACTGTTTGTACTCAGACTAAAGCCTGGAAGGGTGATAAAATAGTGGGGGACCAGTGCTTCCAGGAAACATTACACTCTTTACTTTCACCAGGGGGTGGTACCTTTTAAAATACAAGTTAAAGTACAGTTCTTACACTGACCCATGGATAAGTCGACTCAGATCTTTGGGGTCCAATTTTTTACTAAAATTTCTAGACCTATACTTGAGTTGCAGTAGTATATTGCACTCCTAGGCAGGAATCACTGATGAATAAAGGGTTTTTTGGGGGGAGGGGGTGCTCAGGTTAGAAATGGCACCTCATAAAATGGGACAAGCACATTCCTGGGTGAATTCTGAGTGGGGGAGCGGCTATCCAAATTTGGGCAACTGGGAGCTTGGCTCACTTGCTTGGGACAGGTCATAGGGCATACAGGATTCTCAAAAGCCTTCCTCCCATCCGAGTGATTCATTTTGGAGTTAATTTCTGGACTAATCTGTTACATTAGCATTAGGTTCTTTTTATGAAGTATTAACTGAAAGCTGATTGTTATATCATGCAATATGGACCTTTACAGACTGCCAGAAATAATCCAGCTTGAGACCACTTTAACTTCCCTGACTCAATGCTAGGGAATCATGGGACTTGTAGATTTTTTCTAAGACGTGGATCCTTCTATGTCAGAGAGCTCTGGTGCCACAATAAACTACTGTGATTCCCATGATTCCCTAGCACTGAGCCAGGGCACTTAAAGTGGCCTCAAGCTGGATTATTTCTGGCAGTCTGTAAAGGCCCATAGTTACCATAGAATGAAGGGTGTTGTAACAAATAAAGTTTTTATTATAACCAAGCTCGACATCAGTTGTTTCCTTCCCTTCTGTGGCCTGAAAATCACCCTTGGATAAGGATGCCCAGTTCCACACCATTAAGTGACACTCTTTTGCAGAGGCTGGTAGTCTGTTCAAGAACAATTGCTTCATTCACTTAACAGCTTTGGTGGTAAAATGTCTGAGCTTTAAAACCCAGCTTACAAAAAGGTTACAAGATTCCAGCAGACGCTAACCTTCGCTTAAGAAAAAGATGAACTCGAAAGGTCTATTTGTTTCATCTGATGCATTATTACTATTTATTTGGAGCAAGTGTATACTCTTTAGGAAGTATTTTTTCAACAAATTAACATTTATCTTCAGGAGGGGGGGGGAACTTACCAGATATAAACTGTGTAATAGAGGATAATTCCATTTGGCTCCAGTGGTGGTTGCCATGACAACTTCACAGTGACTCCAGCCAACTGTTTTACTGTGAGCAATTGTGGAGGAGAACTAGGAGCTGTAAAGTGAGAGCACAATATCTTGTTAAATTCCCATGATTTCACATATATCTTAAAATGAGGCTTTTATCTTTTATCTGTATTAGGAGTATAAGCAAGCACTTGGATGAGGCTGGTTTTTGTTTTTGTTTTTGTTGTGATTGAGGCTGTAATGAGTTGATGATAAACAACAATTTTGCATGGTGATGGCAAGACATCTGTTTCTATGATCTGATGGAAAATGCCATTTCATGAGAAAATGGTGTAATGAGCATGTTACAGTAATTAACCTACTGCTTAATTCTACCATCACCACCCTTTCTAACAAAAACATGAACTTTACAGGGCAGATATAAACTATATAAATGTCAGTGACATGGTTTCCTTAAGAAGCAAAGGAAGTGGAATCACGTTAGCTTTAAATGGTGGGAAAATGAGAAAACTTTACACTGAAAGATGATAAGGCGGCAGGATTTTTAAAATCTATTCCATCCATTAAATAACAGATGACACACAGAGTGCAATATGTCTTGGCAAAAATCCATACTGTTGTTTTTGCTTTTGTTGTGTCCCTTCAAATTGTTTCTGACCTATGGTGACCCTAACGTGAATCTATCATGGAGTTTTCTTGGCAAGATTTGGTCAGAAAAAGTTTCCCTTTGCTTCCTCTGAGGCTGAGAGGGTATGGCTTGCCCAAAGTCATCCAGTGGGTTTCCAGGCTCAATCTGGGAATTGAACCCTGGTCTCCAGAGTCGTAGTCCAACATTCAAACCACTACACCACACTGGCTCACTCTAAAAGTAATTAAAACCCAAGTCAAATCAAGAAAACTACAATACTATGCCAGTAAGATGTATAACAATGAAAAGAGAGGATGGAACTCTCTCTATATACATACACTTTATGTATATAAGGTTCCAGGTTAACTGCACTACATTGCTACAACTGCTTGCTATAAAATCAAGACATAGAGAAATATCATGGAGGTTAAATGAGAATTTGTTAAATGATAATAAGATTTACCAAGAGGCAACTGTTTGCCTACAAAATTACTTTAATGAAAATATGGATAAGGACGACGATATATGTGTCGTATGGGAAGCTGTGAAGGCGGTACTGCGTGGATTTTTTTTGCAAAAAAATTCTCACCTCAAAAAATTGAAAAGACAGAAATTAAATGAATTACAAGAGAATCTAAAACTCAAGGAGAAACGTCTTAAATATTGTCCTAATAAACGGCTTCTTGTTAGGGAAATTAAAGACTTACAACATCAGATTTCCTCACTGCTGTTAGAGGAAAGACAGAAAGAACTAAAATTCATTAAACAAATGTACTTTGAAGGAAGCAATAAGCCAGTTTGCTGTAGTTTCAGGACTAAAAATTAATAAAAATAAGACATCTATATTAGCTCTGAATCTCCAGAACGATGAAGAAAAGAAATTGCAAGAATTAACAGGATTTGAAATTTGCAAGAAAGTTAAATACTTAGGGATAACCTTGACTAACAAAAATGTTGATCTCTTTAAAAACAATTATGATCAGATTGCAAAAGAAATGATAAGAGATCTAAAGATCTGGAATCAATTGCAGCTTTCTTGGATGGGAAGAATTTCTGTTATTAAAATAAAGATTTTACCTAAATTTATGTTCCTGTTCCAAAATCTTCCTATCATTACCAATTTTAAACCATTCAAAATTTGGCATAAGGAGATATCCAAATTTATTTGGGGCGGGAAAAGGCCTAGGGTAAGGCTAAAATCATTGCAAAATAAGACAGTTAATGGAGGACTAGCCTTGCTGAATTTGTCAGTATATTACTCTGCTTGTTGCCTCGAATGGATGATAGATTGGTTTTTGTTGACTAATGATAAGGCAATGGTTCTTGAAGGGATCGGGCTAAGATTTGGATGGCACGGTTACTTATTTTATGAGAAATACAAAATACATAGGGAGTTTGGTAACCACTTTGTGCATAAATCGTTGATGAATATCTGGTTTAAATATAAAGCTAGGATTTGCCCTGATTTACCCAGTTGGGCATCTATGCATGAGGCCTTTCATCAGCGGGAAGTGATCAAAAGCGTAAAGTGGGTAACATATGAAGATCTATTAGAAAGGAATATTGGGGATCAGAGCTTTACTTTGAAGAAACATGAACAACTAATTGAAGAGGGATACTCCCTCGGTTGGCTACTTTATAGGCAACTTAGGGAAAGATATGTCTGTGATCAAAAACTGTTGGGCATAAGGAAAGAAAACAACAAACTTGATGAAATAATATTTTCTAGAAACCATCAAAAGATTGCTAAGCTATACGAACACCTGATAGGTTTTGAGTTAGAAGAGGAACTAATAACAGACTCTATGATTAAATGGGCACAAAACCTTAAACAGGGCATTAGTCTGGAACAGTGGGAAAAAACCTGGACCGATAGAGTTAAATATACTACTTGCTATGATTTAAGGGAAAACCATATTAAAATGCTATTTCGATGGCATCTTACGCCAGCAAAGATTGGGAAAATTTATAAAGGCACCTCGGACAAATGTTGGCGATGCAAAAAAGAAACTGGCACATATTTTCATATGTGGTGGTATTGCAAAGAGGCTAAAAAATATTGGAAAAAAATACATACTGTAGTAGAGAACATTTTGCAAACACATATGACTATGGACCCGAAACTATACTTATTAAGTTTGTATGACAACCAGGTTTTGGACCGTAAATATGGTAAACTTATTTTCTATATGACAACTAGTGCTAGAATAGTGCTATCCAGGATGTGGAAAATGAAAAAAATTCCACAGAAAGAGGAGTGGCTATATAAATTAGGAATATTAGAACAGACGGATGCACTGACTAGCCTTCTGAGAGGATATAGTCGAGAGGAAAGCCAAAAGACTTGGGAACCATTATACGAATATTTGAATAGACGAAATAAAAAAAGAGGAGGATTTAATTAAGTTAATGACACATTATAAGAAGCTATGTTAATTTTTAACTTTAAATAACTGAGGTAAGCGATTAGTTTATTTATACAACTATATTTTCTGAGAATTGATTTCACAGCTTAATGGCATAATACAGGAAGGTGAGACATAAAATTGGTTAAGTTCTTAGTCCTGGTTCAGGAAGTAGATTTTTAATTTGTAAAGGAAATGGATTTTGACTAGGCGGATTGTGTTATATGTTTATGTTATATGTTTAAGTTAGGCGTCGTTTTCTGTTGTGTGTCAATTTATGTTTGTTTGTATGTTTGTATTTATGTTTGTATAGATGTATGTACATGTATAATACTATGTTTTTAAATTAATAAACTTGAATAAAAAAAAATCCAAGTCAAATCAAGAAAACTACAATACTATGCCAGTAAGATGTATAACAATGAAAAGAGAGGATGGAACTCTCTCTATATACATACACTTTATGTATATAAGGTTCCAGGTTAACTGCACTACATTGACATTAAGTATGAGACTGATAGATGGGCAGCAGGTAAACTAACATGATAACATAACATGACTCCACTCCTGCTTTAACATGTAAGTGTTCCACATGCACATAAGATTCAAATAAGGTCTCATTTGAGAAAAAATTTGCATAGGACTGAAATAGATCTCTGACTGAGGCCTTGTCTACATGGATTTCTGCATCCAGCTTATATAGGGCCAAACCTCTGAATTCTGTCTGGGATGTTTTCACAACACCTGCACCCAATTCAGGACATCTCTCCCTAACCCACATTTAAATATCTCACAATTTGCTGCAGGTTTTCAGTGACAATGGGGGCTACCTTTTCACTCACCATTCCTGCCCACTGCCCAGTGCTACTGCTGTGGGCATTAATCACTCTGACATCAGAACAAGGCACCCAGCATCGATAGTGAGCATTGATGCCTTGTTCTGACCTCAGCCAGCAGTGCCACACAATGAATGGGAAGCCAGCTGCCCATCACTGCTGGTGAAGAGAGCCAAAAGCCCACAAAGTAAACAGACAATTTTGGGCCAGAATACTCTGGGGGCAGCCCAGAGTATTCAGCCAAGGGTAGACCTGATCCATTGGATTAGCTCACTGTAAATAACTATCCAACACACCCATCCACCAATCTCATCATATAATCAAATTAGTGATAGTTAACAGCCCTCAAGGGTGATGAATATATCAAAATAGTTAAAAACTTTATATACCTTGGCTGAGTCATAAATCAAAATGGAGCCTTTAGTCAAGAAATCAGAAGAAGCCTAGCACTTGGAAGACTAGCTATGAAGGAGCTACGAAAGATCCCCAAGTATAAAGATATATAATTGAATACCAAAGTCAGAATTGTCTACGCCATGGTATTTCTGAGATTTATTTATGGTTGTGAAAGCTGGGCAGTGAAGAAAGATAGTAAGAAGAGAATCAACTTGTTTGAAATGAGGAAAGTACTATGGATACTATGGACTGCCAAAAAGACAAATGAATGGGTTCAAGAAGAAATCAAGCCTGAATGCTGCCTAGAAACCAAAATGATCAAACTGAGGCTATCGTATTTTTGACATATTATAATATGGCATGGTTCATTTAAAAAGATGACAGTGCATGGTAACGTGAGAGGCAGTAGGAAAAAAGGGTTATAATTTCATTGTAAGACATGGTGTGGATTCTGCAAATGGAAAACAAGATGGAAATCCTCTACCTCTGCACACATAATAGTAATCCATATATAAGCACACAGTCAAATCCAAGTCCAACTTTGATTTTTTTTAAAAAATCTTCCAAATATACCAGATCTTCAAATAGTTCCATTTTCCAATAAAGAGTGCTTGGACTGTGAAAAAAAGTCAATCAGGGTCTGCCCCGATGACTGATGGAAAAATATACCTATTGGAGCAAGTAGCATTACATAGCATGTGATCTCTTTGCCATCCTGATCTATCTTTACCCCTCTTCCTTAAATTAGATTTAAGGAGCAAAAAGGCACTGACACACACCCAGGCTCAGGCTAGACCTAACCAGCCCATGCCAACCTGTGTCCTTACATGGCTTAACTGGATGATTGGATGGCTAGGAAAGATGGTAAAGGCCACAGTTTCCCCCAGAAGAGAATGAAGAATGATAACATGAAATCCTGTTGAATCCACATAAGATATAATTCTTCTATTCAATTAGATGTTTATTGTTAAAGAGTTACAGTCTAATGCCATGGGGGATGATGAGCATAAAACTGAAATTAGTCAGCACTTCCTAATGTTGATTTTTGGCTTCACCCTCCATTAGCCACCTTGCCTTGCCAGGCCTGATGAGCATCAAATATCACAGGATGACAAGCTACATGTAATCCAACTGTCACAGGTCCCCCATCCAAAATCTAGTCTGAGAAATCAACCTAGTCCAAACCAGCCAATACCCACAAACAACTGTCTTCTTCACTGGTTGTGTAACATATAAATTTGTTTTCCATTCTCACTACCTGTTCCTAAGGAGTTATTTCTTCACTCACTGCAAATGCATTCCTTAGTTAAAGCATTAAAAGTTTTTCAACTACACCTATATTATCTAAGTATGTTATCAACAACAATTGCACTGAAAAGAACTCTCCTTGAACCTTTGGGAATCCAAACTCAGGGTGTATCTACAATGTAGAAATAATGCAGTTTGACACCACTTTACATGCTGTAGCTCCATCCTGTAGAATCCTGGAATTTGTGATTTTACAAGGTCTTTAGCCTTCTCTGCCAAAAAGTGCTGGTGGCTCACAAAACCACAAATCCCACGTTTCCATAGCAGCAGTTATAGTGGTGTCAAACAGAATGATTTCTACAGTGTAGATGAACCTCCAATCATAACTGGACCTAGTCATCTGTCTCACTATGAGATAGCTCCTCATAAAAACAATGAACAGTTTGATTTCTTTATCACTTTACTCATTAGGATAACCAAAATCTTACCAAGATTTAATAACTATGATTAAATATGAGTTAAAATTAGTAATAACAATACTAATTAGAATTAGTTAATACTAATTTTAATAATCTTGTAAACTACTAAAATAATCAGTGGTGGAACATTTTCTCATTCAACAGATACAAGCAAATTATACATAACTTTGTTTATTTTAAATCACAGAAAACATTATCATGTAGTGGAAAAGAGACAAATAAATAAAAAGAAACCAAGTCTTAATTGTAGTCATCCCTAGAAACTAGTAACATAAACACAACTATTAGATCTGTGAGGCATTTGGTCTGACAGAACAGTCTGTACTTGCAAGAGAGTACATTATCAACACTTTTTGTGCATTTGTACTGCCTTCAGAAATCAGGCTACATGAGGACACTTAAATTTAAACATGACAGAATGTATTGTGTTTGTGCAAAAGTAATAGCAATACTTAGTGATTTCGTAGTATTATTTGAACTTGGACACTTCAGTCTTCACCCTGGCCCATAAAGTTGTTATTTTCCTGTGAAGATTTTAATATCAATCTAAATGCTAGCTTCTCATTTCCTTACAGAAATACTTTGACATGGAATGCCTTCATTCAAGATCAGTATGAGATTAGTATGAGAAATGTCATGACTATAAGTAAAAAATACTGTAATAGACAATGATAGAAAACTTACCATCTTCATCAGTCTGTATATTCAGAGGCATACTGTGAGCACCTTCTCCTTTTGCAGTACTTGAAGATATCTCAACTATGTATCTTGTATATATTTTTAAACCTATAAAATAATAAATATATAAACATAATTACATGTGTGCTTTTTGTTTATATATTTATATGTTTTCATTTGTGGCACTATATGTAGCTTCTTTTATTAGTTTCACAAGTAGAATGTAGCAAGACTGCCCTTTGGCTTCAAAGCTGTAATCAGAGAAAAAGCAAACTAAGGGCCTTTGCAGACTGCCAGAAATAGTGCATATTAAATTGAGGCACTGCCCTGGCTCAGTGCTAGGGAATCATGGGAATTGTAATTTATTGTGGCACCAGAGCTCTCTGACAGAGAAGGCTCAATGTCCCAGAAAAAAATACAATTCCCATGATTCCCTAGCACTGAGCCAGGGCAGTGCCTCAATTTAATGTGCACTATTTCTGGCAGTCTGCAAAGGCCCTACGATTTAAATAATTACCACTTTACTATGTATAACATATAAAGTCTCTGAAGAACATCATGCCTATCTCATAGAAATTCATGGGCTTTAGTGAGGCTTGCTCTCCTTCATGAATGCAAGAAAATTATGTGAAAAGGGCTTTTTCTCATCTGCCTTTATCATCTTCAAAGCCCATCAAAAAGGTGTCCAGATTTCAGGGAATGCCCAAGTTTTTTCTCTTAAACTACCTGCTTCAACAGTAGTTGTGTAATAGTCACCTGAAATAGTTAATGACAAATTTGTGGTGTTGATGATTCGTTCCTCAGTTCCATCAGTTTCTCTGAGATATATAGTATAGCTCTTAATAATCCCATTGGGGACAGGAGGAGGATGATAAGATAATTCTATTTCTGAAGAAGATATGTTCCTGTAGGTTATGTTTTGTGGTGGAAGCTCCGGTACTGAAAGGGAAAAAAAATCAGGCAAACAGTTAACTTAAATTTCAATTTACTGTGCATATAGTACTACCAAAGATGTGACAATAGTTGCAACTCAGGGATGAACAACCCCAGTTGCCATCGCTGCCACCCTTACAAACCTATCAGGATTTATGAAATCACCCCTGCGTTAGGAAGAGGAAGCAACTCCCTCAGGTAGCAAAAGGTGGTGACCAGCAGTGGTACATCCCCAAGCTATTCATCCTAGCACTCCTGGTCATACCCATCTCTTGAAAGACAGTTATATGGCCATGGACTTTATCTTACAACCTGTAAATTAGCCTACTGCACTCATGTGTGTGTGGGCCTGTTGACTTATGACAACTCCATGATTTTCATAGGCAAGGAATACTCACAGGTGGTTTTGTCCTTACCTCTGAAATATAGCCTACAGCATCTGGTATTCATTGGTGGCCTCCCATCAAAGCACTAATCAGAGCTGCCCCTGCTTAGCTTCCAAGATCAGATGGGATTTGATGTCTTGGGCAAGTCACTGCTAATGTAAGAAGTAACCACTCAACCAGTCATCTAGTTGGGTTCTCTACTTGAGATGGAGGGCCCAGCTTAGATGTCCTTTGCATTGGTATCAAGATATCTTGTCTAGCCCTTTCCATTAGTGAGCCAAACAGATTAAAAAAACAAAAACAAACAGGATCTGACATTAAACAAGATATCTAACTCATATCTGAGAGCAAGTGCTGTTTAATTTTCTAAAAAAAACAAAACTAAATAAAAGCTATTAGGGACTCAAGGTCCCTAGCAAGTCCCCAACATAGCTGGAGAAAAACAGGCCCAAAATGTATAATTCCACCCCTGAAACATCTAAAGACTCAAATTTCAATGTTACAGCTATTTTGACCCACCTGGACCTTTTGTGGGGGGATAAAATCAATTTCCTCCCCCCCTCCTCAAAACAAAACTGGAAGTGACTAGTCACTTCCAATGTGGGGAGAGGGAAGGTTATTTTATCTGAATATGGGTAATGAATATGGGTAATAGAGCGAACCAGGGAATTCCAACAGAAAATCAGCATGTTCTTTATAGACTACAGCAAAGCCTTTGTCTGCATAGTTCATGAAAGGCTATGGAACACCCTTAAAGACATGGGAGTGCCAAAACATATGATAGTTCTGATAAGGAATCTGTATTCAGGACAAGAAGCTACTGTCAGAACAGAACACAGAAAAATAGAATGGTTCCTAATTAGCAAAGGCGTCAGACAAGGTTGCATACTTTCACCCTATCTGTTCAACTTGTATATAGAACATATTATTTGAAAAGCAGGCTTGGACACAGAAGAAGGAGTGAAAATAGGAGGAAGGAATATCAACAATCTAAGATATGCAGATGACCAGAATACTAGCAGAAAATCTCACAGACCTGGAACACTTACTAAGATCAAGAAGAAAGTGCAAAGGTAGGCTTAATTTGGAACATAAAGAAAACAAAAATAATGACCACCAAGGACCTTCACAAGTTCAACCTAGACAATGAAGAAATAGAAATAGTAAGAGAATTCCCATAACTAGGATCAAACATTGATTGAAATGAGGACTGCTGTGAGGAAATCAGAAGATTAAGAATGGGGAGGGTGTCTATGAAAGAACTAGAAAATATTCTAAAATGCAAAGATATACAAGTCAGCACAAAAGTTAGAATCATACAAGCCATCGTATTCCCTATTACCATGTATGGGTGTGAGAGCTGGACAGTTAAGAAAGACGATAGGAAGAAAATCAATTCATTTGAGATGTGGTACTGGAGAAGAGTGCTGAGGATCCTGTGGACAGCCAAAAGGACAATCAAATGGGTCCAAGAGCAGATCAAACCAGAAACCTCCCTGGAAGCCAAGATGACCAAACTGACTCATACTTCAGACACATCATGAGATGGGAGGACTCATTGGAAAAGACAATAATGCTGGAAAAGGTGGAGGAAAGTAGAAGAGAGGAAGGCCACATGCCAGATGGATGGACTCTATTAGGGAGGTCACGGGTATGGGGTGCAGGAATTAAGCATAGCAGTGGAGGCTAGAGGGTCTTAGAGATGTCTTATCCATAGGGTCATGATGAATCAAGATTGCCTCGAGGGCAGTTAACAACAACAACAAATGGGTAGTGGTTAACTTTTCATTTCTGGTTCTGAAAGAAAAAGGGCAGCCTGCAGTGGGTCCAAGGAGTATGAAAATTGAGCAGTTGCAGCCCTTGGACCCTTCATAGCTGTCCAGTCCTAATTTCTTTAATTGGAACATTATGTTCCAAGCAAAATTACACATTTAATTTTATTAATCAGCTATTCTGTTATAGTTTTATTTTCTGTAAAGAAAAACTTTTAGATTTTTGTTTAAAATGAATAGCATAAAAATCTCTAAAATTAATGAATAAAAATGAACATGTAATATAAATATACCATGGAAGCAAATCCTACTGATTTCAAATATGAGACTTCTTTTCAATAATGATAAGTAAAATAAAAGCTATAGAAACAAAACAATATTCTAACATTCTGTGCTTACCAGTTTCAGCTGTTCTTATAGATAACAGGGCAGATGACTGATTCCCATGACCAAGCCGGGTAAATGCCCTCACAGAAATGTTATACAGAGTATATGGTTTCAAGCCAATTAGAAGAAGATTTGTTGCTGTGGTATTTTTAACAATTAAAGTACTGGCATCATCATACATAATTTCATAGTGAGTTATGATCCCGTTGGGCTTTTCTGGAGGTGACCATCTTAAGCTTATTTCTGTGGCAGTCACTTCTGCTATTTCAACATCCTGTGGTGGTGAATCAGGCTCTTAATTCAGAAAAAGATAAAAGAAAGTTGCTGAGAGTTTTTTCAACATTTTAAATATCTTTTGCTATTTATTTATATTTGCTTTTAAAAATCCAATATTTAGATATTACAGCAAGACCAAAATATCAAGATGAATTGAAATTATATTCTTTGTCATTCCCCCCCCCCCAGCCAAATTTATCCTGTCACTATATCAATTATAGGTACTTTTTCACTATGGGGACATTGTAGTCAAATAAGCATTTTTGTTGTTGTTGTTGTTGTGTGACTTCAAGTTGTTTCCAACTTGCAGCGACCCTAAGGTGAATCTATCATGGGGTTTTCTTGGTAAGTTTCTTCAGAGTGGATATGCCATTGCCATCCCCTAGTCTGAATGTGTGACTTGCCCAAGAGCACCCATGGCCAAGCCAGAATTCAAACTCTGGTTTCCAAAGTCATAGACCAGCACTTAAACCAGTACACCATGCTGGCTCAAATAAGCATAGTTCATATAAATCTTTTCAAATGTAAGTTCAAGCCTAAATACAATTCTTATTACTATTATTACTATTTCTTAACTCACCTCTCCCTATGGATCGAGACAGTGGCAACAACAGATTACAATACAACAAAGGACTGAGCACATAACATCAGTTAAAAGGGCATATAAAAACAATGCTTACTAAAAACAATTGATTTACAGTTTAAATCTCATAATTTAAAAATCATCTGGATAGGCCTGCCAAGAAGATACTGGCCATTATTGCTGTTTTGAATTCAGGCAGTGTATACAGCTGACAAATTTCCTCTGTGAGTGGTTGAAGAAAACATCCTCTGGATAAAAGTTGTCAGCCTAGTTTTGGCTGACTGAAATAAATATCCCTTAAAAGACCTGAGTGTACAGGTCAGATTATATGGGAGAAGGTGATCCCATAAGTAACTTGGAACCAAACCATGTAGGGATTTAAAGGTAACAACAAACAACACTGTGTACTTTGCCCTGAAACTAATTGGCAGTCAGTGGAGTGATTTTAATATTGGTGTAATATGATCATTCCTAGATGTGCCAGTAACCAGTCTGGCTGCCATGTTTTGAAGTAACTGACTTTTGCTATAAAGGTAACCCAATGTACAGCGCATTGCAGAAATCCAGCCTTGAAGTTACCAGCACATGCACTATAATCTTTAGATCCACCAGCTCTAGGAAATAATTGAATATACATGACTTTTTATGTTCCAATCAAACTTACACATTCAATAGGTCTACTCCAGTTTTGGAGTAACAAGTTGATTTCGGGCCTTTGCAGACTGCCAGAAATAGTGCACACTAAATTGAGGCACTGCCCTGGCTCAGTACTAGGGAGTCATAGGAATTGTATTTTTTTCTGAGACATTGAGCCTTCTCTGTCAGAGAGCTCTGGTGCCACAATAAATTACAGTTCCCATGATTCCCTAGCACTGAGCCAGGGCAGTGCCTCAATTTAATGTGCACTATTTCTGGCAGTCTGCAAAGGCCCTTCGGCCTCCTTTCCAACATTAGAATAAAAGAAAGAGATACCCCTTTCTTTAAAAATTACTGGTTGAATACATATTTACGGAAGCAGACAAAAATTGGACAGCAACTTCTAGAAAGTGATTTATAAGACCATCCACAAAGCACAGATGTATACATTTTCATCTCAAGTCATATGTAAGCAGAAGAAACAACAGACATACCTTGAATGAACAAAAACTAATCTGTTTTACAAAACATTAAAAAATTACATGTATTATTTAGAGTGCAGTCAGGGTTTTTAGGGTGGTAGAAGAAGTGAACAAGGAAAATGTACTAAATTATAAAATCAGTATAAACAAGATGCTTACCATCTTCAGGAGTTGTCACAAAAATATCATTGTCTTCTGACAGAGCACTTTCTCCTATAGTTGTGGAGGCTGCTACCCTCATTTTATAATTTGTATACTTTCTCAAGCCTAGAAGAAATAAGAAACAAACCTTCACAAACATGATTCACAACTATAGTAACAGCCACACTCCATCAAAAGGAATACATTTACACTTTTCCTTTTCACTATACTTGATAATATGAACAGAGTTTATTCCCAAGAACTATTATGAACAGAAAAATTTAGAAAACATTATCAGTTCTCATTCAGAGGGCTTTTAAATGTTGCATGCTAAAATGCTGCTTTCGTTAAAGGAATTAATTTTACTTTGTATTGTTAAGAGCCAGTGTGGTGTAGTGGTTTGACCATTGGACTATGGCTCTGGAGACCAGGGTTCAAATCCCAGCTCAGCCATGGAAACTCACTGAGTGACCCTGGGCAAGTCATACTCCCTCAGCCTCAGAGGTGATGACACTGGCAAACCCTTTCTGAAGAAACATGAGAAAGCCTCATGATAGATTCATGTTAGGGTCCTCATAATTGAAACAACCTGAAGGCATGGAACAACAATTGTTAAGGGTCAGGATAAAAAATTGTCCAGTATTCTGAACTTTTGATTTTTTTTAACAGTACATTCCTATGTCTTATCATGATAGTACTTAATTTTGAAAAGCATTTTGCCCCTCACAGGTTTCTGCCACTCAGATCAAGAGCCTCCTTAAGCATGAGAAATATAGTTGCTACAGATCCTGATAATTACCTTTTACAAATTTTAGTCTGCTAAATTCTTCATTAGCCTATAGTAACCTATAGTAATTTGAGATGGGGGAAAGAGAGAGGTTGGGAGAAACAAACAGGGGCTTGAACAAGTGAATTCTGCAGAATTCTGTTATATTTGTTATTATTTTAGAGTAGAGCTTTAAAATATTGAGAGCTCATTTAAAGATTCTTTGATTGAACATTCCTACTAGCTGGGGTAGTGCTACATCAGGAATCAGGAACTTATGGCCCTCTGCAAATTATTGGACTAAAACATCTAAGCTGCAACCATTAAGTCTCATGGTCAGTTAGGGATGCTCAGAGGTGTAGTCCAAATTTCTGCAACATCCAGAGGGTCAGTTTGCTTTCCAGTGATCAATATTATCTGTGGAAAGGGGCAGCAATTTAGAAGTTGGAGATATTAGTTCTCTGGAAAGAGTTGCAACACAGACACATAAAAACAGATGCACTTGTATTCAGCTGTTCCAACATTTTTTTACTGATTATTTTAAACTAACCTGTAATCAAGATGCTGTTATTTGATGTGGTCATGTGAAAAGCTCTGTTTGTATCCAGCTCCATTGCATAAACGGTGTAATGTGTGATTTCTCCATTGGGATTCACTGGTACATCCCAATACAACAAAATTGAGGATGAACTAATATTTTTATAATTTATATTTTCTACAGAGCTTGGAACTATGACAAAAACAATAACAAATGATTTAGTATGAAATAGGGAACTGTAGAGAAATTAGGAGTGCACAGCATGAAAGTATGTCATTCTTCAAAATTTACCTTGTTCGCTTGTTCTAGCAGTGAGAATAGCTGGTGGTCCTTCTCCAATGATGGTAAAAGCAGATACAGCAATTGCATATTTAGTGAAAGGTTGGAGTCCATTTATAAGATATGACAGCTGCTCAGCTGAAAGGTAAATCATATCAATAAATGCTTTACATTTTAGAAAAGGAAAGAAATATCTTGATTGCTAAATTGATCAAAACCAAGAAAGTAAATTTTTCAAAAATAAAAATGTGGAGATGGGACTTAAGTTGGCTTTGGGAAGAACAATCAAACTGAAAAATAGGAATCTTACAGCACAAACATCTGCACGTCTCTGAATTCAGTGTGAGTTACTCCCAGGTGAACATGTATAGGATTGCAAGATTAACATGCTTCCATTCTCATAGTATACAATCATATAAAAAAGAGAGACAGAGACATTAAGTCATTCATATTATAATGGAAATGGGATACATCTTTTTGAATAAAATTAAAGATCAATTAAAATCATAATCAGAAAGCTTAGTTGCATTTTTTAAAAATTAAGCTCCCAGCCTTGGTTTAATTTACAATTGACCTGGATAGGAATGTAAATAAAATCAGAATGTGGCCTTCTGTCTCATTAAATGTATTCATTTTGGCCGGGGGGGGGGGGGGGGGGGGGGAATCAGAACGGTATTTGAAGCATGTGTATCTGTCAGCCAGTCCTTGTTTAATGGCTCATAAATATCTATAGTTAGTCAAGAAGAATGATCCATTGATAATGCATGCCAGTGAGTATGCTAATGACATCACTGTGTCATGGGGTCATCTCCACCTGTTTGTTGCCCCCATGTAGCAGAGTTGTAACTTTTTGACCTATTCAGTGACATTTGAAAACCTATTAGTCAAAAGCTCTAGGAAAAATTAAGTTCCACTTGGGACATGGAGATATGTTAATCTCCTCCAATCACACCTGCCTTGGCAACTGTAATAACTGATTGTCTATGCAGCTTGTCCAATGGCTCCGGCATCTTCTTTCTCAAGGAGGAAGGTCAGATGGGTGACAAGGGGCTAGTAGTTTCTGCTTGTGTGGCATTCCTCATTTGCTCCAGGAAGCAGTTTTAAGAGTTGTGGGGGAAGGAAGAAGGGAGAATCTGACTTTAGCAAATGGCCCACTAACAATCTGGCTGGTTTCTCTCTAAGGATCATATATGTGACAGTAGCCTTTTGAACGTATGTATAGGAAATAACCTTGTACTTACCAGAATCTGCATGTAGCTCTGACACTTCATTGAAAGTGGGAGAATTATCACCAGGCATATTTGTAAATTTTACTGGAGAAAATCTGTGCACTGTTGGGAACATGTCAGCTGAACCTTCATAGGAGCTGGTCACTGTTTCTAATTTATTCCATGTGACAGATGGTGTATATTCATCTATCATATGTGGATCCACAGATTCAACAAAATACTACAATGAAATATAAAGGAGAATTTCTTGCTGGTTAAGTCTCATTCTGGGTCTTTACATTTGAATCAGGAGTAAGGGATGAAGTGAAATCACTGAAAATCTGTAAGAAGTAATCGACTACAATTTAAGTCACCTTATCTTTTTCTGACAAAATTGTATCTTCAAGAATCTCCCCTGTGTCCTCAAGGAATACTTGTACTCTGTATTGTGTGATAATTCCATTTGGTTGCTGTGGTTTCTTCCAAGCAATTCTAATGAAGCTTGCTGCTTCCTCTTTGACATGCAAATCAAATACAGGTCCCGGAACTAGAATCCAATGAATAAAAATGAAGCAATTCCATTATTTTCTGCTACAAAGGCCTGCTAAAGCCACTAATTAGGTACATCAGATAAAATTATGAGCACCAAAAATATTATCTGTACAAGGATTTGAAATCTAATCTTAAAATATTACACCTTTTATAATCATGAAAATGCACTCTCTTTATTGTAGTATTTTCCCCCTTTCTGAGCAAATCTGCAACAAAACTCTAGAGCAGCATTTACTCTAACCACCTACTGCCATCTAATGGTCAAATAATTGCTAAACTTTCACACTTCAAGGGGATTTTCATTCAAAAATAGAAAGACAGCTGTTTAGAAGACTCAGTATCTGAGTGATTTATTCTGCCCTTCCAAAAACGGTAGTCTGGTAACTAGTCACAAGACCAAACCATGGGAGGAGTGGAGATGAGAGAACATCATAAATATATGTATCATAAAAAGTTTCCGTTTAAATTACTCTCATACGTAATCTCTATGCTGATTTTTTTTCAAATTTAGCTTCTGAATTGCACATTCTGGAAAACTAAATCAGATGCCCATACATGTACAGCAGCCTTTTTTAATTCCTGACAGAATTATATGATGTTGCTGCTTCAGAAAACATGTTCAGTTCAGAGTTTTTGTAGGTTTTTCACAAGGGGACGATTTAAAGCAAAGCAAAGCAGCTTCATTTATATACCGCTTCATATCGCACATGGGATGTCTAAACGGTTTACAACTGTGAGCTGATTGCCCCCCAACAAGCTGGGTACTCATTTTAGCGACCTCGGAAGGATGCAGGCCTGAGTCAAGCCTCAGCCCTGGCTGGTATTGAATTCGCAACTTTGTGGTCTATGAGTGAGTGGCTGCAGTACAGGCATTTAGGGGTTTTTTTGAGGAAGGGTCATCTTTGGCAATGCAAAGGGGACAAAGGGGCTGACCAGCGCCACCAGGAATTGAATTATCCTGGCTCCTTTTTGCTCCGGCCCTAAGGAGCACATCTTCAGCATGGCTTCTGGCCGCTTTGGAGGCATGCATGCAAATCAGCCATGTGCAAGAACTGATCCCCAATTACAGCTTTTATTTTTGAACAGAAAATATACATTTTCTGCACATAAATTAATATTTCTGCATAGAAATGTTATTTTCCATGCAGAAAATACTGTTTTCTGTCCAAACAAGCATGTGGAAAAAATTGCAGACTAAATCCCAAACTGTGAAGATTCTCAACAGTCTATTCTTCTCATCAGGGTTTTTGACACTCAAAAAACATAGTGTTTTTTTTTTAAAAAATAGTAAGATTAAAATCCTCCTCAGATTACAAGTCTATAGATATGCAAACAAAATGGTTCAGAATAATTAAATAAGGAACAAAATACAAGCATAATACTATTCCAATCAAAGATACAAGACAATTCAAGATGGAATTATTAAAGCTATTTCTTTCGCATACATCTTATGGGCTTTACATCTCCTGGTTTTAAATAACAGTTGTAGAGTTTCTAATAGTGTCAAACATATTTTTGACCATTTAAGAATATTTACCAATATTCTTTCCATTCCTATGCTGCCTTTATTTGTAAATTTGCCTATGGCTGATCTTCATGGTTTGGTCTCCTGTGCAGCTATGGACACCCAATAAAGCTAGCCCCCAATCTGAAAACATCCTTGGAATCAGCCATGCACAAATGCATCAATTGACCCAGTGCTGTTAGGGTTCCCAGTGTCCAATTCCTTATTAATGCAAAAGTGCATGACGATCACCCCAATAATCTGACAAGCAGTTCCTGTGTCCTTATCCTCCCTTAACCTTTCATAGTGAACCACTGAAAGGGAAACATGAACAATTGAAAACAGTTTTCAAAAGTGAAATAAAAATATACAAAGGGTAGCAAGCAAAAATAATAACCAAGACAGGTCAAGTACAATTGTTTCAGACACTAGTCAGGCAAAAGCCCTTTTGGAACAGAAAGGACTTTAGATGATAACTGTGATGCCAGTAAATAAATTTTATCAAGCATGTCCCTTGCGAACATATGCATATCCTTCACTGACAGCAATATGTTAGGAAAGTTATTTTTTAAACTGTTTCCAGAATCCCAAAGTTAGAACTCACAAATTCATTAATTTGCTACCCATTCTGGATTGCAAACAATGGAAGTTATAATTAAAACTCTTCCAAGTTCTCACATGTGCTGCTCCCTTCTCCACATCTCCATATAGGAAACTGTGAGCCCTACAATTGTTTTGCTTGTGATGCAACTGCTAAAGAAGCAGAGCCTTTGTCAAAATAAATACTGTGGCATCCACTCTTATTTACACTAGGCTACAGTTAGAAATATATAACTGTTATGGAATATGCTACTTAACATTGAAAGCAGAATACACATTTTATTCATAGGCCGCATTTTTCAATGAAAATGACAACATGGGCTATATCAAGAATACTATGCACCTTGTTATTAGACATACAACATACCTCCTGCAGGTGTGAAAACAGTTAAATTTGACTTTGGCCCCACCCCAGCACTCGTCTCAGCAGCAACAAAAGCATCATATGTTGTGAATGGTATTAGATTACTAAAGGTAAATTTCATGTCCTTTGTGCTATTATCCAAAATATGCCCTGCAAAGAATAAGTACATTGCAAAAGAAAAAAGAGAAATATTTTAGTAACACTGAAAGAAAATTGCAATTAAAAATTAATGGATACCTATTCATTTATGTGAAATATATCTAATGTACTTATATGGATATTATTGTGAGCTATGGTAAAAGGTTAAAAGATAATTACAATGCATATGGGCCCTGTTTCATTTAGCCTAATAGGTTTTCTGTTAATTATTTCCTCCAGCTAATCCTATCACTTCCTTCTATACTTCCTAGGGTTATTCTCTGCACTGCAGACCCATTCTAATATTTGCCCCAGATAACTTAATATATGGTAGGAAGAGTATGTAATTTCTCTTTGAGTGGACAGGAATAGTGTTATACACAGATCTCTGTCATTACTACATCTCAAATAGAAATCCATTGCTTTCACATCATGGACTGTCTACAGGGGAGAAAGTTCCCCTGATGATTTTTGCCAGTTTGTACAAAAGCAGCAGCTTTTAAAGATGGTTTGTCAGCTCCCACAGTGGGCCAACAACTGACTTCAAGGCTGGACCTGCCAAAAGGGAGCATTTATAGCTGTGCCATTATTTTTTTCTGATCTGTTGCAAACGCATGTGCATGAGCGCACAGACACTCTACCAGCAACTGTTTAAGCCACATGAATAATTTGAACAAATAGGTTTCCAAATGGGGTAGGGCTGTTTCTTTTAGCCCAAGCAGACAACCCCTGACTCATTATAAAAATCTAAGAATACATTAAAAATAAAACTGTACAATAGGTAACTCTGAATGCATTTGAGCTTCTCTTATAGAATCAGTA
Organism: Phrynosoma platyrhinos; assembly: GCA_020142125.1. NCBI lineage: Eukaryota > Metazoa > Chordata > Lepidosauria > Squamata > Phrynosomatidae > Phrynosoma > Phrynosoma platyrhinos. Next base: position 166,550,561 of record CM034708.1, on the reverse strand, counting down.
GTATTCTGCTTCATGAAAACTACCTGAAACTTGGCTAACACCAATAAAAATGTTCTGATTTTCTCATTATGTTTTGTGGAAGATGGGATACATACATTTAAAATGTTAGCAAGATTTTTATTTTCCCCTTACAGATTTTGTCTACTAAGAAAGAAAAAAGAGAGGCAGAGCCTAACTGAAATTATATAAATAGGGTCTGAAGAAAGGAACAGACGTATCACCATCTCAAAATTAAGGAAAGCAACTTCACATTTATCTTCAGAGTGACAAAGGCACCTTGTGCTAGTTATCCTATTTCAATATTATCATATGAACTATGCACATAAATTGGTACACACAATTTTCTTTGCTTGCTGCCAGCCTCATCCTCAGCACTGTGTGAGAGTGAAGCAACTAAAGGTGGAGAACATCATATCAAAGTTTCTATCAATGTTCGTTGCCAAAGGACAGAATCATATATAGTGACAAATAACTCATGCAATGGACCATTACACAAGCAGTTTGACAGTTTCAATGCTCACAGGTGAGGTATAAAAGGCCTCGCTGCTCAAGCAGAAAAGTGATAACGACAATTAATGGGAACAGTAGCATTAATTGTCGTTGTCACTTTTCTGCTTGAGCAGAGAGGCCTTTTATACCTCCCACTACAACACACACCTCCCAAGCACACTTCTGGCACACATCTTCCAGCAACTCAGAATAACTATTTATTTCGTGAACAGTGAAAGAGACATCACAGGCAAGGAACTATGGGAGAAGTGGCTTGGGATATCTCCTGTCAAAAGGGCACATGCCAGACATTGAAAAGAAGTGTGCTGGCCAGCCAGACATAATAATCCCAGCAGGAGTGGGGTGCTCTGACCCACAAGAATGAAACAAAATGTTGGGTGATTAATTTTATAAAACATAATTACAGTGTATCTGTAAAACATGCCATTTTTGTTATCATACAAAAATAATTGTATGAATAATAACATGACCAAAGCAAATTACACAGAATCTGACTTACCAGAGGGTCCGTATAACTCAACTCTGTAGCTAAATTTTCCAGTAACAATGGTTGGTGGTTCCCAAGAAACTGAGAAAGACTTTCCTGTAATGTTGCTTTTGACAAAATTTTGAGGTGGATCCTCTGGAACTAAAGAAAGGCAAAAATGATACTTCCGTGTCCACAAAGTTTATATTTATGTCCCCTTTTGTGATCCAATTTGTAGAAATAGAGTTCATAATACATACAAAATAACTATTATGATAGTACAATTCCCAACCCATATTAAGAAGCAGAACTATGCACTTTGTGATAAAAGCAAAAAAAAAAAAAAAAAAAAAGGAATATATTCTAAGGATATTTTGTGAAGCTACTCCTAATATCAAAATTCAAAAATGCCATCTGGCCTTGTAAGGATTGTTATAAATAATTAAATATATCTACTTTTATGAGTCCAAATTTGTGTGATCTGATCTGATTCTATTATATTTTTGCTAGGATGGTACACTAATATAGAACGATAACAGCATTTGAACAGGGGGGAAAATCCAAAATGGAATGGATTTCTTTTTTTAATTTCAACAAAGTTTATTTCAATAAAAAATATTTACAGATACATGTTTCCCCCTTTTCCCCAAGCCCCACCCAACAATAAGAGGAAAGTTGGGCCAAAGCTAACAAAATGAATTTCAACATGGAAAAAATGTAAGATACTGCACTTAGGGCAAAAAAAAAATGAAATGCATAGATATCAGATTTGGGACACCTGGCTTAAGGAGACTATGTGTGAAAGGGATCTAGAAGTTCTAGTAGACCACAGGTTGAACATGAGTCAAAAGTGTGATGTCGCAGATAAAAAGGCCAATGCGATTTTAGGTTGCATCAGCAGATCAAGGGAAGTAATAGTGCCACTGTATTCTGCTTTGGTCAGGCCCCACCTGGAATACTGTGTCCAGTTCTGGGCACCACAATTCAAAAAGGATATTGAAAAACTGGAGCATGTCCAGAGGAGGGCGACCAAAATGGTGAAGGGTCTGGAAACCATACCCTATGAGGAACAATTTAGGGAACTGGGTATGTTTAGCCTGGAGAAGAGACGGTTAAGAGGTGATATGATAGCCCTGTTTAAATATTTGAAGGGGTGTCATACTGAGGATGGAGTAAGCTTGTTTTCTGTTGCTCCGGAGAATAGGACTCGGAACAACAGATGCAAGCTCCAGGAAGAGATTCCACCTCAACATTAGGAGGAACTTCCTGACAGTGAGAGCTGTTCCAAAGTGGAACACATCTCCTTGGAGTGTGGTGGAGTCTCCTTCTTTAAACAGAAGCTTTGGGATGCTTTGATTTTGAGTTCCTGCATGGCAGGAGGATGGACTGGATGGCCCTTGTGGTCTCTTCCAACTCTATGATTCTATGATTCTATGAATTCCTCTTTAAATTTATTATAATCAGTATTATAACTTTATAACATATATATATATATATATGTACTTTCCAAATTCTAGATACTGAAATACTGAACTTTCCCTTTACTTTTACAACGTCCTAATGGATTAAACTAAATTGTATATTGTTAACCACTTCACTTATTTTATCAGTTTGTCTAGCAGTTCTTCCCAAAAAAATGTTTATCATATATTCCTTAAGAAATTATTTTATGCTAACATTAGTACATTTAATTATTCATATTATATTGGTATATTTTTTCATAATCCCAGGCATTTTTTTACAATAATATATGAAGGTTTGTTTATTATTATATTTGATTTTTGTTTATTCATTTTAAATCCTGTTAGATTTCCAAATTTATTCAGGATTTCCATCAATTTTTCAATGCTTTCAAAGGGATTTTCTAAAAATGGAATGGATTTCAAGATGTCTGACATGACTGGAATGGCACCAAACCAAGATGGCCTCTCTGACTTCTAACAATTCTGCACCTCTTCTCCAGCTCCAAGAAATATCCTATGCAGGTCTGATGGGTTGCATATTCCTAAGATATGGACTGATATGAGCTACAGTAGGCAAGAGAAAGTGAAAATATCCCACAAGCAGATTTCCATTTATGCTATTTTTGATTCAAATATGTATTCATAATGGAAAGCTGTACATAACTTTATTTTCAACTCTGGCTTGGATTTTTAAAAATATTTTCAGCCTGGTTGTAAAGAAATTATTTGAAAATAAATCTCGCTAATATCAATAGAACATTTCCATTGGCATGTTCCATATCAATGGAACATTAATTTAGGATTGACATAAAATATTTGGTGTGCTGCAGACATTAAATCATATTAAAATAAACTAACTATACAATATATAAAGGTTGAAACAAAAGGAGAAGTGAAATTATTTCAGGCTTCAGAAAGTGTTAAAAGCCAAACTTTATATTACTGTTTTCTAAAAATAATCTTGGCCATGAATCTAAGCTGTCTTGAATATTTTCTTGAACACTTACTTTGTTAATGATATCCCTAACATACTGCTATTTCTGCACAGCTGACAAAATGCTTCAGCTGCTTCAAGTGTAACAAAGATTAGGTCAAACACGACATTATTCAAAGCCAGTGCTGGTCATAAAAAAGGACAAATTTTTTTATTACACTAGCTGTCAAAATGAGAACAGCTGTTAACAAATTGAAATAAATATCTTGTCCATTCAAAAGATGCTCTGCTTATTGAAGATTACTTCAACATTTCTCTATTGTCTTGCCAACTGTAAGGGATTCAGTTACAATCTATAAATTATTCTAAAATATAACTCTTTAAAGAAATTAGAAAAGGTTCTGCAATTTTCAGTAAAGGAACATCTCTTATTCAGTGAATATTTTTAGTGTTTATACAAGGCTTACCCATTTCTTGTCTGCATCCCAGAACGTGGAAACCATATGTTGAAGATGATATAATGACATGCTGAAGTCATCCATAACTGAATAGTGCCAAGTCCAGATCTCAGGGCATCTTTCTGCCACTATTCAGCTATTTAAGCATTGAGCGTGTCATTATATTTACCTGTCTTAACAGTAACTTTTCAAACTCTGCATAAACTACAGTTATTTCTAACAGAGCAAATAGCAGTTGGGAAGATTATCAAGAAAATAACACTAGATGCTGTACTGCACGCACAGGATTTCTGCAGTCTAAAAGGGGGGGAGGGTTACTCTGCAGAAGAGGTGGGTAAAATGCAGCCCCTGAGCTGAATGTGGCCCCCTACTTTCCTTATTGTGACTTGTGCTGTCACCACAAAATTCCTACAAACCCCTAGATATCTCTTAATTTTAAAATGTTTGCTACATATTTTATCCCAAAAACCAATCAAAGGGGGTCAAAACCACTGAAAAGCACAATGTTCTGTTCCCAGATCATCCATAGACCCCCCCTCCCCACAAAAAGGCAGCCTAAAATGGCTGAAAATAAAACCAGAAGTTACATCACCAGGGCTGCATGGGTGAAAATGGTCTCCAGTCCTAGCACAGTTACCTACCATGGCCCTACTGTGATGAGTTCCCAAGCCCTAATCAAGACCATGGGCTGCTGGTGACTGCATGGCTCTTTTTGGAAGAAACTGATAATGGATGGAAGATCTCATCATGGATCTACAAATACCTTATCTAATTTAGCTTAAAACAGGAAATAATATGAATTGATTTTTGTTGCTTCTACAAGTTTTTACTTTAGAAACAAATATGATTTAATCTTCAACAAGAAAGTTCTCATTCTGCTTGCACAAAGAATAAACTTCAGTCATAAGAACATGAGGAGAGTTCTACTGAATCAGACCTAAGAACTATTCACATTCTGTTCAGGCAGTGGCCGTTCTGTTGCCGATGAGAACCCAACTAGCAGGCAATGAGTGCAACTGCACCTTCCATCTCACATTCTCCAACAAGTAATACAGAGAGGCATGCTGCCTCTGATACATGAGATGATATATATCCATATTGACTAGTAGCTATTTATAGCCCTAACTTCCATTGTCTAATTCAGATAATCATAACTTGTTTTCCATGTTATTGAATAAGAAGGTACAAATACTTATACTGTCATGACAATAGCTGAACATAACCCAAAATGCATAAATGGAAGGGAAATCATAGTATAAATATTGTACCTGATTCTGGTGTCCTGACAATTGCACTGTCAATATAACCTGCTTCAGTGGTAACTGCAGAAACTTCAAAAAGGTAAGTAGTGTATGGTCTGAGATTAGTCACGACAAAACTGATAGGTTCATTCCAGACAGAGCTCATTTTGCTAGGAGGAATTGTACTTGAGATAAATACAGTAGTTCTACTAGGAGTAGTTGAAGGAGTGGTAGTACTCCACAAAAATGATTCACTGTTATCCTGAAAAGACAAAATAACCTCACAAAAATTAATTTAATTCTGAATATGCACTATGAGACATTCAACCAATGGGAGTGTTAATTACACGTCTGAAATAAAATATAGGCAAAAGAAAACACATACCAGGCATAAATGCACATGTATACATAAGGTATAATAAATTTAACCTTAGCTGCGTAATGACAAAAGATGCTGACAAACAATTTCTTCTTCAAAATACAATCAAAATACAGGCCATACCAACCCAGTGTCAAATGATGCAGCTGAGACTGCTGGTTTCAGTGCCAAGACTAGTAAATTAGTATTAATAGATGAATGCTTGCATGAGAGAGTCAATCCTCTATTTCTAATGAAGCATATCAAAATTATGTTTTTAGCACTCTTAATTCAAATTTGCAGACTAGGCCACAAATGCTAGATGTTGTTGAACAATGTAGCTTGTAATTGCAAAATAATATATAACAGAATTGTACCAGTGGTGTAAGTAACCAGTACTATCAAGAGAAAGCAGGGCTAAGTTCCCCAGTAGGCTCCACCTCTGTCAGTGAATATAATATGGAGGCAAAATTATTCACTCAAGAATTGTTAGACAGAAGTTTCCCTAAAGATATCATTTGAGTTTCACAAAACACAGCATCAAATGTGAGATCTTCCTTACTAACATCTGTACATAAACAATATGATAATCATATCATTTGGTCTATCAGTTTTAATCATGCCTCAGACAAGATTCAACATATTAACAAACAGCATTAGCATCTAGTACAACATTTTGAGGGCTGTGAAAAACTGCTGATTATAGTCTTTTGTAGATTTGCCAACTTAAGAGATAAATTGGTTCATACTGATTTTCTCAAGAATTATTACCATTTACCAGCTATTGTGGGACATTATAAATGTGGTCACTGTTCATTTTGTAAACAAATGCTGCAGAAAGGAAATTGTCATCAGAATTTGCTAGAAGAGGGTTGGAAGGTAAAGTGCCACCTCCAAGGTCATTTTAGTCAAAATGATTTTATCAAAATGCCCCTTAACATCCCCTAGGGTGTTTTGCCATGTTTTCTGACACCCTTCAATTGGGAGGGGCAGAATCATATAGGCAAGAAAAACAGTCAGTAGAATCAAATACATTTTTAAAAATGTATCTGTAAAAACCTTAGGCAAAATGAAAGGCCATTGCCTGGTGGTGAAAAGACAACATGAAAATGTGAAAAAACAACATATTAGGAAGTAAATGAACTCCTCTGGGGAGACATTTCAAAACTGCAGCATCACCACTGAAAAGTCCCTTTCTCATATCACATGGCAGGGCATCTTGCAGGAGACCATTCACTGAAAACTTTTTTAAAAAAATTATAGCGAGCTTTCCAATACCTTAAAAGAAGAAATATATGCAAACCAAATAAATAAATAAATAAATAAGAAAAAAGGAAAAATAATAAAAAGACAGAATATCAGAAACAAGGGAGAAAGTTTACAATGACTTCTGACTTTCCTAATGATGGTTATATCTGATCTATAAAATCTTACTTCTCCAATTGAAACAACTTCTTAAACTTGGCTGACTCTGCTAATAATCAAAACTCATGGTTAACATATCCTTATATTTCTGCAAAAGGACTATTAAAGATTTCTAAAATTAACATATTATTCTCAGTTTTTTAATAAAAGACAATTGAAAACTCCCAGTTCTTTAGAAGTATCACCAATAATTTTGCTTTAATCATAAATAACTTATCCAAATTCACTGGTCCAAATTATTTCAATTTTTCATTGACATTGCAATTTTAACATAAAAATAATCAGTTCTTTCCTCTTTCCAATATGGCAAACTTTATATTTAGCTTATATTTAATCTATGTCATACATATATCTAATTTATCACATACATCATATCTTCTCTTTAGTTTTAGTCTAACCCAGAAGCATCCATGTATAAATGTTTCTTTTTTTATAAACCAGGCATCCCATGTCAGTTAACACATTGGAAGCTCGTCTACAACAGCTCTGGGCTGCTCTGAAGTATGCTAGCCCCCGAGCTGCCCCAGATTCTCCCCAGTACCTCCACACTCTGTAGTGATGCCGAACAACTGTATACACACATGTCCCACTGTGTTGCCCAGCAGTACTCTAAGGTCAGAAATGAAGTGCCCAGCATCAATCACATGGCTGGGTGCCTCATTGAGACCTCATAAGGAATGACTTTTGTCAGTGGCACTGGGGCCAGGCGACACAGAGGAGATGCATGTGTAAACAGCTTCCTTGTGTTGCTACAGAATGCTCCAGATTTTCCTGCAAAATCCAGAGCAAAAAGTTATTTTAAGTAGGTTTAAGAGAGGCGGAAAGTGGATTCGGTGTAGAATTTGCCTTATGCCTTGTATACAGACTGCACTCAAACTGAGGATTTGGCCCTGCACCATGAAGACAAGTCACCATAAAGGTGGAGTGAACCCACTTCATTTGGCCTATGCCCTAGGCTACATATTGGAAATTATCACATTGCTTTTAAAGTTCCTTATCCCTAATGAGATAAAGGTGCATTTAATTTTAAAACTGGGTGTTATCGAACTAGCAGTGGCTGACCATATGCAGTCCAGATCCCAGACATGCTTATCCAGCAGCTTTTCAAAAATGGCAAAATCTCATTTTCAAAAATCTGGTAGATAAGCATGACTCAGATCCAGGTTGTTTACGGGTTGCACCAGTGAGGGCAATAACATTCAGTTTTAAAATTAAATGTGCCTTTATTCCATCGGGGATAAGGCACTTTAAAAGCAATATGATAATTTCCTTTGTCTTAAAACCAGGCAAAGCCAATCCTTTACATTTTACTTATAAACCTTTATATCTGACCAGGAGTTTCCTACCCAGTCTCAACTCTTGTAAAAAGGGGTCATAACTCATTCACCAAAAAAAAGAACCCTGTTGTAAATACATTATCTCATAGACGTAGTTCATCTTGATCTTGAACTCTTTGTTTACTTGCGCATTTGCTTCAATCAACTCTCTGGAAAGAATTGCACCTTCCATCTGATATTCCTTGGCAATTAATTCACAGAAGCACACCACCTCTAGCATCAGAAAATATAGATGGCCATTCTGACTTGAAAAAATAGAAAGAACCAAACCACACAGAGAAATAAAATTTTAAGTCTATCACTACTTACATTACATTCTGGCAGCCTTCCAGACATAAGGTCCTCCACTTTGACAGAAACATCTTTCACTACTATCCCACTCCTTGCATGCTTCACACTAATTTTGAAACTAGTTATTTTTCCATTGGGTTGTCGAGGCAGAAACCAAACTAGATTTACTGCAGAATGATTGAAGGCTTCAACTGTGAGATTCACCACTTTGCCTGGAGCTTTAAAAACAAAATCAAAATCAAAATCAAAACAGACTTCCAGAAGGAAAGTATTTCCCTGCTGCTCTTTCTGATATTTATGTAATATTAGTTTTTAATAAGTCAAGTAATATTAGTTTTTAACAATCTAAATGCAACCCAACTGCTCAGTTGTACCTCCCACACAATAATGTTGGGGAAGGTGGAAGGAAGTAGGAAGAGAGGAAGGCCACATGCTAGATGGATGGACTCTATTAAGGAGGTCATAGGTATGGGGTTGTAGAACAGTAAAGGATGAGCTGAAATTCCTCCTTCTATTTATTGTTGTTAACTGCCCTCGAGTTGATCTCGTCTCATGGTGACCCTGTGGATGAGACATCTCCAAGACCCTCAGTGCTCCACTGTTCTGAAACCCCATACCCATGACCTCCTTAATAGAGTCCATCCATCTTCTAGCATGTGGCCTTCCTCTCTTCCTACTTCCCTCCACCTTCCGCAGCATTATTGTTTTTTCCAAAGAGTCCTCCCTTCTCACGATGTGTCTGAATTATGACAGTCTCAGTTTGGTCATCTTGGCTTCCAGGGAGGTTTCCAGTTTGATCTGCTCTAGGACCCATTTGTTTGTCTTTTTGGCTGTCCATGGGATCCTCAACATTCTTCTCTAGCACCACATCTCAAATGAATTGATTTTCTTTCTATCATCTTTCTCAACTGTCCAGCTCTTACATCCATACATGGTAATAGGGAATATGATGGCTTGTATGATTCTAACTTTTGTGTTGAGTTGTATATCTTTGCATTTTAGAATCTTTTCTAGTTCTTTCATAGCCACCCTCCCCATTTTTAGTCTTCTCCTGATTTCCTCACAGCAGTCCCCATTTCTATCAATGTTTGATCCCAGGTATGGGAATTCTTTTACTATTTCTATTTCTTCATTGTCTATGTTGAACTTGTGAAGGTCCTCTGTGTTCATTATTTTTGTTTTCTTCATGTTGAGCATTAAGACTGCCTTTGCAGTTTCTTCTTTGATCTTCCTTAGTAGGTGTTCCAGGTCTCTGAGGTTTTCTGCTAATATTATGGTGTCATTTGCATATATTAGATTGTACACTGCAGAATTAATGCAATTTGACAGCACTTTAACTGTCAGATCAGTCCCAAGGGCAGACTCCTTCTCAAACCACCTGTGGAAGCAGTTCCAGCAGACAACTCTCCACCATAGTGGAGTGTCACAGTGTATACCAATGTAATATCTTTTCCACCACTATCTGTCAAGGACAAACTGTTATCAACACCACTTCAGGCCAGTTGTCCAAGTCCCAACAGTAAGGGGTAAGCAAAAAAAAAAAAACTCAGGTAATGGGCAGGAAATTCCTAACCTGCCATAGATAAACAGCAAAGTTCACACTTCACTGTGGGCAGGTGGATGGGTTGCTGAAATTCACTTGAGACACCACACAAAGGGGCAAGAGGCTTAAAATAGCATCTGCACTCACCCCATCACATGGCACCACTTGGCTAATCAGGCCCACCACCAAATCCCTCCATTAACGAAGGCCAACAAATAGGCCCTCTCCCCTGCAGCAATTTTTGCTGTGTAGTTTGTGGACCAACAAGGTTCAGGCTTCAGTCTTACCTATTCATAGGTATGACTGCACACATATTTATCATTTTCTTCAAGCTCGTCCTGGAGTATGACTCAGTTGCATACACAGATTGGTCTTACTGACTATGCAATTTATTTTAGATAAAATTTTAGATAAAAATTACATTCACATGGTTAGATGTATGTTATAATCAAATTTCAACATAAACATGTACGTAATACATTGAGACAATTTAATATTTTTAAAAAGAGAAAAGGTTGTTTTAGCATATAGCAGGCATGGGCAACACGCAGCCTGTAAAATGCAAATAGTTTCCAGCCCCCTTCACACTAAAATTGGTGGTATGCTTTTGGAAGGGGCAGCAATTTTTAATAATCAAAATAAAATAGCTTTTTGCATTCAGGCAATGATTGGGTGCTTTGCTTTAGAGGAGAAATGCAGTTCATGTAAGGAGCATGTAAATTCTAAAATCAGAAACAAAGGGAGGAGGAGAATGTTGTGAGCATCACAAATTCTCTGCTCTCTGTTACATAAATAACTAGGCTTGTTCTGTAGTACCTGAAAAACCAGCATCTGCAACAATATTTTATTTTTTTCTTAACACTAGCAAGCTAATTAAAAACACAGTTGCATATCAAGTTACCACTTTCTGCAGTTTGAAAGAGAAATGGGTCACTAAATACTCCAATGCCTGCACTATTTTCAGCAGCAACCTGCAATTAAAGAAAAAACAATACTCAATTATTTTCAGGTAACAATTCCAAGGCAAACAATAACCTAGCATACATAATATGTAAGCTAAAAACTTCAAGAACAGAGGTTTGAACAGAGTGGAAAATTTTCCTTTGAAACATAAGAACAGTGCAAGAGCATACAAATGATGCTGCATAACTCCTACCCCTTATATTTAGCTTGTAGATGATAGCATTGTTTGCAATGTATATGATCCTGATATTTCCCAAATATAACATTCCATAGCTTGATAGTAGTCAGGCTCCAGGCAAATCATGAAGGTGAAATAAGTCTGGCAATCTATTGTAATTATGCTATAATTTATAATGCAGCACAGGAATGCACACTGAGGTCTCATTCCCACTACGTTGTAAACTGGTTCACTAACCAGTTTGAAGCAGTTTAAATGACCCTGGTACACACTTAAGCTGAATCGCTGAAACAGTTTGGCGAGCCCCCCACGCTAGACTCATTTAATGCATGGCTTTTTGACACTCATTTTTTTTCTGCGTCTTTTGCAATACATCGATTCAGCGTAAGTGTGAACAGGATGTGGATCAGAATTGATTTAAATTTGCCGGCCATCTGAAGAAGGTCCATTTTGAATCGATTCATTAGCCATTGTGAATGACAAGTGGGTTATTTTACAAGAAAATGCAGTCAGGGCAAATGTACTGTGAACCATGCTCTGCTCTCAAAGTGATCCATCAATTTGGATGGCAAATTGATTTACTTGTAAGTGGGAATGAAGCCAAAATCATTTAGTATGTGGGACATGTGCATTCTATGGAGGCACAAAAACTCTAGAGGAAGGGTGGATCACCCATGGATCACATGTTCCCTGAAGGCCTCCACCAGTCCTTCAAAGCTGCTTAATCACTTTATTTTTAAAGTATACAATTTTAAAGTATACAATTTGAGCCATGTTTCCCTGAAAAACTATGCAGAAAATGACCCAAACAAATGAAAGCCCACCTCTACCTAGACAATCTCTACTATATACTTCTATTTCACTTTCAGTCCCTCTTAAAATGGTAACAGGAAATTACACAGCATCACTTCTGTTCAAAAAATAAAAGGAGGATATTTGAGCTTGCTGAGGAGAGGGTCTGGAGGGAATGGACCCCTGCCTCCTACACTGTTGCCCAACTTTTCTCTTGAACAAGGATGTGGAGACATTTTGTGTACAGAACTGGGTTTTCTCCCTGCTTTTTGTGATCCACGTGACATTAGGAAATAGCCATGACTCTTCATGCCACTGGAGTCCTGGTAGTCAGGTGAAGGTTCTCCATCTAGTAGTCTGGTCAAAAGCCAGGCTTTTCTCCTATGCTTCCTCCTCCCTCATAGGAAAGGAGGTGGTGAAACTAATCAGTATACTGGTTGAGAGTGGGAAATGGAAATTCCCATTCTTCTACTTTTCACTATAAAGATTAGTGACCTCTGTCCCAATACACACAGTAGGGACATCCTTTTCCAATCAGGAGTGAGAAGAGTTTGGGCAGTGGGAAGGGGGACCTGGTCCTTCTGAGTGCCGGAGGTCTTTCCCACTCTAAAGAGCTCCACAGGTGGTATGTTGTTCAAGTTAACTGAAAGAATGACTGAAAATAATGAAGATTTTCAGGAAAATATGGAAGATCATAGATAATTTCTAGGCCATAGATCATTTCAAGGCCAGCTTGGACACATAAGATGGCTTCTACTGCTTCTACCAGAAACTGTGAACCCCTACACACTCTAAAACCTGCTCTTTCCCTGCCATCCAGAGGAAAACTTTAAGGATGCACAGAGGGTTGCAGGAAGGAGAAGGGTTGCTGATTTTGATAGAAGCAATGGGATCGAGCTTATGTATTAAATTAGATCCTGGCTTAAGAGCCAGCCTCCTCTCTCTGCTAATCATATAATCATAGAATAAACAGAGCTGGAAAGACCTGCACAGTGAAAGCTCTCCTACACATCAATACATCATATAACAAATGTACCAGAAGGAAAGCAGAGAAATGGAAATACATCTGCTAATACTTTTCTTACATGCCACTGCTTCTGTCTCCACCATTATACTGCGGAAGGTACAAAACAGGAAAGCAGAAGTTTTTTGGGGGTGGTAGGGCCCAATAGGAAGATCTCTAAAGGACCATGACATCTGTTAGAGCCAGGAATCCTTATCCAGCTCAGACTTTAATCCAGGATGAGTACAACTTGAGGCTTCCAAAGTTTGCCTTCTCTTTGAGGAGGGCCTTTTCAAGCACCTGAACCTTTTTTATTTAGCCCAAAACTCAGAAAATGTTGCTGGCATATTTATAATTTTGTAGATTTGTATCTATTCTAGCACAGAGTTTTCCTGGCAAGATTTGTTCAGAGGGGGTTTGTCACTGTCATTCTCTGAGGCATTGGAGGGTGCAGGGGTGCAGACCACAATGTGGGGAAGCAGCGGCTGCCTTCCAAGTCTGGCACAGCAAGTGCAACACTGGATTTGGAAGGACTGGGTGGGGGGGACTGAGGCTGCCTTCTGAGTCTAGGAGACATGGAAGGCCTGAGATGGAGGCTGCTTCTAGGTCCAGCGGATTCAGAAGGACTGAAGGGATACGATGGGTGCAGCAGTATCTGCAAGGCAGTCCCACACACACACACTAGGTGACACCAACCCTAGTGACACCACTGCTCTAAGGCTGAGAGAATGTGACTTGCCTAAGGTCATCCAGTGAGATTCCGTGGCCAAACAGAGTTATGAACCCTGCTTTCTCAGACTCCTAGTCCAACACTCAAACCACTACACATTTCTTTCTATAGTCTTTCTGAGAGTAATTAAATTTATGGAACAATGGTTACATTAAGTACAACTGGAATTCAGTACTGTACTTGTGGCTTCATAACCTAGAGGTATGAATCTGTATTCACAAAGCCTCTGTATTGATGATCAGAGTACTATTGTTTTGACCATTAAAGTCCCCCCAATCCTGCTTTACTGGGCATCACCAGCTGTGAGTGACAGAGATCTGTTCCCCTGTGTACCAGTACACAACAGACAGATCTTTCTTATCACCCCTCTAGTCAGTGATCTCCAGTGCAGAGAAGAAATGGGATCCTCCTTTTGATTGTGTCAACAGAAATTACTGGCAGCGGGCAGTTGGAAATGTCAGTCTGCTGAACCCTAGGAGCATAGAATTATAGTTTGAAGAGGTCACAAGGGCCATCCAGTCCAACCCTTCTGCCATGCAGGAACTCACAATCAAAGTACCCCTGACAGATGGACAGACTGTTTAAAAATCTCCAAGGAAAGAGAGAGTCTCACACTCTGAGAGTGTCTGTTCCACTGTCAAGCACCTCTTACTATCAGGAAGTTCTACCTAATGTTGAGGTGAAATCTCTTTTCCTGTAATTTCAATCCATTGCTCTGAGTCCTGTTCTCCGAAGCTGCAGAAAACAAGCTTGCCCCATCCTCAATATGACTTCCTTTCAAATATTTAAACAGGGCTATCTTATTGCCTCTTAACCTTCTCTTCTCCAGGCTAAACATACCCAGTTCCCTAAGTCGTTCCTCATAGGGCATGGTTTCCAGACCCTTCACGATTTTGGTCACCCTCCTCTGGACATGCTCCAGTTTCTCAATATCCTCTTTAAATACATTGTGGTGCCCAGAACTGGACACAGTATTCCAGGTGAGGCCTGACCAACAGGAGAACATATCTTTGTCACTCACCGTTTCTGATTCCTGGTAAAACCAGATTGGGAAGGGGGATCAGTCCAACAGATCTAGGATCTCAGCCTACATCTTTTTTAGAACAGAGTTGAGGTACACTTAGAAATATAAAAAATAAATAAAAAATACTATAACTAACCTTCAGTTGACTTCATTTTTTTCCTGTTTGGTCCACCTCATCCCCAAAAGGGAATAGCAGAAACAGAAAGCATCCAAAAGCAACAAGAATAAGATAAGACAGGATAGACATCAGTATGAAGAGAGAACAGAATTAATAGGACTGATTTGATTAAGAGATAATATAATGTATTTTATATCAAGAGCTATTTATCTGAGAACAAGGAAAGTAGCAAGATCTACTACACTTTAAAGCCTTTAAAAGTAATGTAATACTGAAAAATGCAAGAAAATTGAAAGCTGCATTCTGCCAACATCATGCCATATGATGACCATTTCAGAGCCAGATAGCCACAGTGGCCAGCCATGCAAAGGAGTTCATATATTTATGGGTAATAATAACATCAGCATAGTACCGTAAGTTTGCAGATGGCCTGCTAATGTTGTTAATAACTGCCAATGAGCAATAAAATTGTAAATGGCCACTATGTGGCAGTGTATCATATGAATCCACAAAGTTGCAATGTGTATGAGGAAACGTATAGTGGCCATACTGTCTGCCAAGAAGCACATTTCAATAATATATAGTTCTAAAGAGACTTAATGAAAATTGGGCCAAGACTTGCACAATCCATAGACTCGCTCCAGTTACAGGCTTCTGCAAAGACAGTACCAAACATTTGCCATCTCCATCCCTCTAAGCCCTACCTCAAAAAAGGCAGCTTAAACTCATTCTCAAGGGTCTCTCTCTCAAGAACTAGCCTGCTGAATGCTAGCTCCAAGTTCCCAAGCTTTTATGCACTTGTACAGACCACACAAGTCCTACCTACATCAGTATTTGGAGACATGGCAGTAGCTTTTAGCCAGAGGGTCAGTGGTACATTCTAACCCTGCATCTATAACCACAGATGCCAGCACTATATAATACTAATGTTCTGAATGTGATAAAAGACATTCCCCTTTTCAGCAACAACTGAAACATTTGCTCATTTAGTTCTTATACACACACACACACATAGCTCAATTGATTAAGCAGGCTTCATGTTTCAAATCATAAGCAGTGAATGTGATCTGTACTATGTATTCATTTACATAAAGTTTAATGCTAAATATATGATTTGATCCCTATGATCTGTGATGAATGAGCCCCTCAACAAGTTGCCCCCCACACTGACAAAATTCAATTTAAAGGGGTTGGTTCCAGTTGCATGCGCATTTCTCTCCTGCAGGTTGCTGATCATGCTTTTTAGAATCCAGAGTAACTCCCAAAGTATCAAAAGAATTACCTTTCACACATAAAAGTGATTCAGTAACTATATGCATTTATTATATTTTGTTAAGTTGTTATTTCTTTCAGTAAAAATATTTTCGAAAATAAATGTAATATTGGAAAATGTATTGGAAAATGCCAAGGACCTTGGCCACCTTAAGCCTTCCATGGGATCTTGGAGAAGCCATCCCCCACCACAACTCCACATGTTTAATAATAATAATAATAATAATAATAATAATAATAATAATAATAATAATAATAATAACAATAACAATAACAACAATAACAACAATAACAATAATACTTTATTTATACCCCGCCTTTAGCCAAGGCTGTCAAGGCGGCTTACAGTTAAAACACCCATACAGTCAACAACATATACATGTTTCACTTAAAAAAACAACTGGAAGTCAATAGGGGTGCCAAAAACATGGTAAAATTTCTGCCATGCCTCATAGTGAATGTGGAGCATTTCTAGCAGGAAAAAAAAATCTTTTAAAAAGGGGGTATGGAGGGAACATAAAAACAGACTTCAGGACAGCATTAAAGTACCTTCCCCACCCATATCAAGGACAAGTTGAAATTCAGACTTTGATTTCATGCCTGAAATACTTTATGCCTGATGAGGTTAACTGGCCTGTCAGTTAGTTCATTGTGATACAAAACAAAATATCAATGTACACTGGTTTGTGCAAAATTTTCACACCCGTTACATTTTTCAGGATTACAGTTTCTAGGATATGCACACATACATATTGTACATTTATGTTTGTGTCCTGCATTGTGCTGAACCTACGTGGATTGATGGTGCGTGCACATAGATTTTCTATTTTAGAATGCATACAATATTTCATTATTAAAAAAAACCCTATTCATAGAAAAATTAAGGGAAACATTGAGTATTATAATGCAAGGAAAAGGAGTTTTAGCATTATTCTGGAAGTAACTTACATGAATGCAATATCAAATACTGTGGTGTGGTCTGAAACTGTGTTTTCTATATCGTTAGAGATTTGTTTTTAAGGAGGACAATAACAAGCACTCTCGACCGAGTGATAAAATTAACTTAATCCTGATTCTTCAGTGGCTAAATTATGGTAGTTAATGTTTTTGATCCAAAACCAAAAGCAGTTTGAGTAATTTATTGTCTTCAGTGAATGAGACAGGCAAGACTAAAAAGCTGAAATATATTGTCAAAGTAGACTAGAAATACCATTGATGAAGGGATGGATAGAGAGGTACATATATTGTAATATCCAATGCTTGACTTTCATTTGTGCAAGAACAGAATCCAATGTAGAAGGTGGCACAATCTCATTTCCCACTGCATCTCTCAGCATCCCTAAACCCTGCTGAAAGGGTTGCAAAATTCTTGAACTGAATTCTTGGACTGCTGAAAGGGTTGCAAAATTCTCAAATCCCAGTCCATCCCACCAGCATAGGCCACAGCATTGGGGTTGTGAAAATATGTCAGAAAACTAAATTTCATTCTGTCTAGAAATCAAAGTTCCTCATCAGTGTACCTCACAGCTGTATCCAACAACCTCTTAACATGAGCAGAATACGCAACCTTCCAGTGATATCCCATTGGAGCCATTACCTTACTTTGTGCTATCAAATTTTAAATGAAACTGAGATGAAATTAACAATTGCTTCCTTTTCTCAAAATTAAACTTAACCATCTGCAATGTGATTTGTATTAATGATGCACTGATGATATGCCATACCAATAATATATCATGAGGCTTTGTAGTTTGAAGCTAAGGATTTCATGTCTATCTCTTATATAGCGATAAATAATAAATGACCAGAGACAAAATGAAGAGCCATAAAACAAAAGTCTTTCCTTGGTCCAAAACACACTTCAAAAATAATCCAGTTATTGAGACCGCTTTAACTGCCCTGGCTCAATACTATGGAATTGCGGGAATTGTAGTTCTTTGAGACATTTAGCCTTCTCTGTCAGAGAACTCTGGTGCTATAATAAACTACAATTCTCAGGATTCCCTAGCACTGAGCCAGGACAATTAAAGCAGTCTCGAACTTAATTATTTCTGCAGTGTGTTTTGGACCTTTGTTAGCCACTTACTTTGTGGAGATCGGATAGTAAAATAATGAATGCCTATGACATGTTTTCATATCCTACCACTTCATGCAATAAATACATTTTAATCTATAGTTTACAAGTAACTGGAAGGGTTACCTGAATTTCGTAAGTTGTTCCAGGGTTGAGATTGGTGAGAAGGACTTCCAAACTGTCTGGCTTTGATGTAACTTCAGTGTAGGTATTTTGTATCCAAGGGCATACCTCCTTATATTTGACAATGTAAGATATAATCCTCCCATTTGGATGTGGGGGGGTGTTCCAAGAGAGAAGAATTCCTGCAGAACCCACTCTTTCTCCCGCAAGGAAAACAGGAGGCCCTGGATCTGCAGAAAAGACATCCTTTAATTAAATTATTCCTTCAAATGTTCAGAACTAATGCATAATAGTAAAAGAATTTATCATTTCTTGGGATTTTTAAACAGTAAACTACAGCTATTATGAGGCTGGATTTCTTAAGAACTCTTATGAAAGGTGATTAAATATATTTTGGAACACCAGGTACATTCTTTCCATAAGAATTCAAAAAATGGAATGTTGAAATATTCATAGACAAAATAGATCCTGGTGCCAATTTAGTTTTTAAAATACCTTATTAAAGCATCAAATTTTTGTAACTGAAGCTCTATAAAATTCTGTGGAACTGGACTTCTCAAATAAATTATGGGCTTTTTTTGCATTTTGTCAAGTATATTCTAAATAAAGGACCCTGCCTAATATATTGGAGTTACTGGAAAAATAATTTATTGTATTACAACATCCTGCATCCCTGATAAGCATTGTCAGTGAACATGTTAGCTAGGGAATTCTGAAAGCTATAGTCCAAAAAAAAAAAAATTAACATTTCCAAGCTGTACTTCTAAATGCCATTGTTGTCATAGCTTTGCTTCTCATTAAACACAGGAACAATTTTAAAAATAAATACCCCATAATAAATTAACATAGAAATGAACAGACTATAACAGAGAAATAATAATGCCCTCAAATCTGCAAGATAGCTATCGATCCACTTTTAAATAAAAGGAATTTTTGCTGTGAACTCACTAGTTACATTAGTTGTCACTGTTTTACTGACAGGTAAGCTGTATGCTGAAGAGGTAATGGAAGAAAGTGTCACACTGTACATTGTTCCAGGAGTGGTGTTTGAAATATCAGCCTAGAATATGAAATTAACAGTTAGAACTACTGATCTCAATTGAAAGGAAGAAAGAAAGAAAGAAAGAAAGAAAGAAAGAAAGAAAGAAAGAGGCAAATGTTAAATACATCACATTAACATTACCAACGTTCACAACATATATTTCAAGTTAAATATTATAAGTGCTCTCGTTATATTATAGCAATATAGAAGGTGTCTATTAAGCCTATGAAAAGGTAACATAAAAAAAATCAATATCCCACCAACCAATGGCTTATTTCAGTGGCTTTATCCATTTAATCTTTAATGGATTTGCAGAGTTCCCATGCTAGCACCTCACAGCAAAATACATGAGGATATTCTGCTCATCTCCTAGAAAATCTTGTACCACTGTCATAGCTTGAAATATAACATAACAACTAATAGTCAGCATTCATATAAAGTACCTGTGCCTTTGCAGCTCCAGTTAAAAAAAGAAGCAAAATAAAATGAAAAACCATGGTATTTATATTATTTTTTGTTTTGTTTTCCAATACTGGAATCAAAGAGTGCTCCTATAAGTTTGTGATGGTTTAAGAGAGAAATGTTGCCTGCATTAATGATTTAAGTCCAGATCTTCCTAGCAAGTACTCAATTAATGAGCCTGTATTACTCAATAGCTCTGCCCTGCCTTTGTTAAACTATTCATGAACCCTTAAATGACTGGCTAGAGGTCTGTGGCACACTCCGTAATAGTATCATAGCTGTTGTTAAGGCAACAAAACCATAGATGTTGAAATTTGCTTCCACAAATTTGGCATGTGTACTTTTGGATTCTCATCTAAGTTTAAAAGCTAAAGGAGAGAACGTCATGCTTGGCCAATTTTCCTATCAGCTCAGTACATAAACAATTGCTGACTATCCAAGCCTTAAAAAACAAAGGCCCCCACATACCTGATACTCCCCACCTCCCACTTCTTGGATAGAAACAAAGCCGTGAGGAGGTGTGAGATGCACATGAAACCTTTCCACATATCCATACGGTAGCCTCCAGCGAAGAGAAAAAGAATGTGATGACACATTGAAGACTTCAACCTTCTCTGGCTTTTCAGGCTCTTGAAGAGAATTTATTTATGCATTACTATTTCCACTGGACATATTTCACACCAGGGCGGCTACTGGATATATTGCCACAGTGGAAGTGAATCCATTTTCATTTTTACAGCCTATTCTCCTGCAGCTATTCCAGGTTGTACAGGACCTATTCAAATGATGGATCCTGTTCCTAACAGAGGCTTGGCACCACAAGAGCTCCCCTACAACCCACAGCAGCTGTGGGAGGAACAGCTATAAAACCAAGAATGGATTTGTAGCAATCGTGTCACTAGCCACCCTGTTTCTTATTCTTCTACCCCAAAAAAGTCAAGGGGGGGCATAGCCACAGTGGACATATCGTCATATGCATCAGCAGTCTGTTTGATAACTAGGATAAACAAATAATGAAAACTGAGAAATCTCTAAATTCTGTTCTTTATTTATTTAATAAATATCTGGCCTTTGTCTCAATATGGGAGATTACAATGTAAATTAAGCAGTTTATGGTAAAGGGCCTTTGCAGACTGCCAGAAATAGTGCAAATTGAGTCCACTTTAAGGGTTAGGGTTAGTGCTAGGGAATCATGGGAATTGAACCTTCTCTGTCAGAGAGCTCTGGTGCCACAATAAAATACAGTTCCCATGATTCCCTAACCCTAACCCTAATCCTTAAAGTGGACTCAATTTGCACTATTTTTAGCAGTCTGCAAAGGTCCTAAAAATCAATATTTAGTAAAAAGGTTTTTCAAAATGTAAAAATCCAATTAAAATTAATGAAAAACAATTAAAAATACATTCAATACATTGTAAAATACATCGAGGAGGGAACATATAACACCTGTACTTAAATCCCTCCACTGGCTGCCAATTAGTTTC
>CM034708.1:166514527-166529170 GCA_020142125.1 Phrynosoma platyrhinos | reverse complement strand
TCTGCAGAGGGGCGGGTTATAAATAAAAATTATTATTATTATTATAAAAGATATAACACACCCCAATGAACATCTTTCTACTCCAACGAGTTAAAAACTGAAGGCCTATTTAAATTAAAAGGTTTTTGCCTGTTGGTGAAAAAAGAACAGAGAAAAGGCCAACCAAGCTACCCTTAGCAAAGGGTTCCACAGCTGAGGAGCAGTAACCAAGAAGGCTCTCTCCTGTGTCCTCACCAGGCAGGCTTTTGAGGATGACAGGCCCAGGAAAAATCCCTTCCCCAAGGATGGTAAGACTGGGGCAGGCTCATGTGGAGAGATGTGGCTTTCCAACAGTCTTGACCAAAACTGTATAGGGCTTTATAGGTCCTAATCAGAAATTCACATTGTTTCCAAAGACTGACCAGTAGCCATTGAAGCTATTTATTATCATCATGTAATTATATAATGCCATCAGTGTCCATGGCACTTTATGAATGGTTTACAATTGTTAATTTGACAGCTCCCTGCCCTCAGGGTTAAAAAAACTCAACACCCAAGGAAAAGACGATAGCAGTGTGGGAGAGGATTAAGTCCAACAGATGCTGGCTGTAGTTCTCTCCCTCTGAGGCCACAGCAATGACAATTGGGATGGAGGGAGAGCCCTTCCTCAGTTGCTGAACCTAGGCATGATGGAATTATATTACAAAGAGTTATATTGCAAGGTAGTCATATTCCATATTCTGTATAATCAACCCCAAGTCAGCAGTCTAAATGAAGCATTTGGGACCTGCTGAAATTTCTGAACAGTTTCTAAAGGGAGCCCAATGTAGGCTGTATTACAGTAATCTACATGGGATATAATTAAGGCATGTGTTATCACTGCCAGATCTGAGATCTCCAGGAATGGGTGCAATTGATGCATTAATTTTAACTGTACAAATGTGCTCCTAGTCACTGCTGAAACCTGAGCATTCAGGACCAGGGTTGAGCCCAGAAATGTACTCAAGATAGAAGTCTGAGATTTTAGGGATTATAACCCCACAGGCTGAATTCCCATTCCTCAATTTGCCTTTCAAGTGAACAGGAGCATTTCCATCTTGTCTGGATTACTCTGTTCACAAACTAAACATATTATTCCTACTGTATAAATAAATACAATAAATACCATACACAAAGACTGCAATATTTTTTTAAAGACTCCTTCATTTGTACTTCAGAATAACTGATTCTGGGGAAGGTTTTCACATAGCACTCATAATTAAATCAAGAATGAAACCTAACCAGTGGAAAAATAAATCAGATAAAAGTTTCAACTGGAGTTTCTTTTCTAAAATGCTCTGACTGTATTACAGGTACAAAGAAAGCACTCATGATCTGATTCTTAAAAATTTTCTATGGATTGCACATAGTTTCTACCCTGACTCCATGTATGCTCACAAATACTCATAGGACAATATCACACAGGAGGCTTAGAGTCCTCCACCCATCACTAAATTGGCCTTAAATCAGTTTAATCATGCGATCAAGGTTCACACCCCCATGCACTTCTCCCATGTTTAAAGTATAATGGAAGCCATCCCCACGTGCTTGTCCCATCAGTAAAGCATAATGGAGCTGCCATTTGGTATTAATGGGAACTTCTGTTAGTACCAAATGGTGGCTCCATTGTGCTTTACTGATGGAACAAGCAGAGAGGGACAGCTCCATTGCACTTTAAACAAGAGAGAAGTATGGGAGAAGTGTGTAGGGATGTGAACCCCAATCATGCCTCTTACCCCCCCCCCCACACACACATGTATGCCAGATATGGTTTTATAGTATGATATGTATGCCAGATATGGTTTTATAGTATTCTATTTGTGAATTTGATTTTAACTTTATCTTAGTTTAATCCTGTTTTAAGGGGTGGGAGGGTTAGGGGTGGGATGATGGAATGTTTTAAACTGCTGTCTTTTAATTTGTTGTACACTGCCCCAATTGCCGAGCAGAGGGGCAGGTTATAAATAAAAATTATTATTATTATTATTATTATTATTATTATTATTATTATTATTATTATTATTATTATTTAAAGCTGATTTAATGACAGGAGGAGGACACTAAGCCTCCCATGTGATATTTTCCAGAATGGCTTCCCCCAATGAAATAGATGGAGCAGTCTTGGGAACAGGCAAGTTCTGTATGTGCTCTTGAGTTCCTCTGCTCATAACAAGCTGCAGGTTACATCAGGAGTACCGGGGAGCATCAAGTAACCTTTTGCAGTACTATTCCATCCAGAATTTTCTGATATGACCAGATTTCTAAATTTCCCCACTTAAAAAGTTAAGCAGTCCATGTTTTCACAGAATTCTATCTTCACAGAAGACTCTTCAGAATAGGTTGTAGTAGGCATGCATACTTAGCAACATGATGATAAATAATAAACATAATAAAGAAAAAAACTGCAAACCTGCAATGATTTCAGTAAATGCAATAACACTTTCAGCACTGCCTTTTACTCTCTGTAGTGTGAAGTTATAAATTCCACCAGCAATCAGATTTGAAATGGTATGATATGACTGAGTTCCTAAAACAGTATATTCCTTTGTAAAAGTACTGTTTGATATAGATGCTCTATAATGGGTGAAGTTAGTCTTGCTTGAATTCCATATTAATGTGGCAGATGAAGTATTTACCGCTGTTACAGTTAGACCACATATCCCCATTGGTTCTGATTAAAATGTTAAAAAGAGAGAGAATACATTAAGCTGTAGAAAGAATGCATTAGATATTTTCAAAAAAAAATATTATTGCCTTTGACAAAAACAAAAACAAGTTATTCACACAACACCACTAGAGCTGGTGCTCTGAAGAAATACATTTTGTGAAGTATCAAGCTCTCAATAGGTACCTAATAACATAGAATGACCAATGAAGTTTGATAGGTACCATTTGCTAAATGTGGACCTTAAGAAATCCTGAATTTAAAATAATTCTATTTCTAAAGGCTCAGAGAAATCAGATTCATGTGTCCCACCTTCTCCTATCCATGTTTTGCCTTCCTTCCACCTTACACAAAGCATCAATTCTAGTTTGGTTTTCCTGGTCTGTAACTGTGATTTGCAGGATAATGCAAACTTTGTTTCAATCATTAGTATTCATGTTCAGATGGTAGAGAATTACCAATGCAAAAAGAGATAGGGAAAGTGGATGAAAGAATGAGATCTGCCAGGCACTGGACACAGCTGATCAGCAATGGGCACAGCAGGATTGCATGAAGAAACAGAGAAGGGGGGCAACGACACAAATAATGAAGGTAGGTGCTGGAAAACTTGGCTATCATTTCTAGAGTAACTGGGATGGAAAAGCCATAGCATTTACACTTTGCTTAACTTTGGAAAAGATCCTTTTGAATGGGAAACAAAATGGTGGGAGCTCCTCATTCTGATAGAAACATCATCACTGTGAAAAAACCGCCATCCTAATACACTATGAAGTAGAGGAACACACTGTAAACTGCCATTCATGCAAAGGGCAACCTGAAAATGTGCCTTGTGAGATGAAAATTAACTGCATGTTAACATACAAGAGCAGGAAAATGATTAAAACACATTATAAATTATTTATGAATGTTTTACATCTTTGGAAGTTCAAAATTTTTGCTTGCAATGTGGTCTGTAGTTCCAAGACAGAGAAAGATAATGTCAGCAACTAAAATATTTAGCTTTTTTCCCCTTCCATGCTTCCCTGCCCTCCTTTTTGTTTTCTGGTGTTTTTAAAAGCCTATCCTCATGAAAACTTCTAGAAAAGATAAACTTTGCACACTTTTAAGCATTTTACTTGGTTGGTCCTAATAAAACTGTTACCCAATTATGCATTTTGGATTTGTTTGTTTTTTATTCTTATGGACCAATAAGGCTACTTCTGGGTTTTTTTTTTTAAATTCTTGGAAGAAAACTGAGGTATCTATAAATTGCTTTTTATCTGTTTAACACAGACAAGAATTGTAGGTAAGCTTCATTTGTAGACTATGCTAAGCAGCAACTAGGCAACCAAATAATAATTGTACTAACAATACCAATCCTTGTCTGAGACTCACAATCATGTAGCAATAGTATATTATATGGTAACAATAATATTACTATATACTGTACACTAGTAATAGTATTAGAAGGCAGCATTACCTATAGTTTGCTACATGATTGTAGTCTTCATTTGTACTCAATTACATTTATATTGTAATTTTTTTCAAATAATGTATCAGGCAATTACTTGTTGTAACTTTTTTCTCCATGGTCACACTGGAATCTTTTCCTTTCATTGTCTTTACTTGAAAGATATATTCTACTCCAGGCATGAGATTTTTCACCACAGTTCTGCAACCATGAACTTTAGCTGTATGAAGAGCATCAGTGCTTGCTGTCAGACCATAGGAAAGCTAAAGAAGAAATACACATTTGCAAATCAAATTCTCAGTAACATTGTAAACACCACTTAAGGATTCAGTTGCCAAAACAGAACACACATGCACACACAGATGCACAGTGAAATGTGTACACACTCATATGTTCGGTTGTATCTAAACAACCATTCATGGTTGGCAAACAGCAGCCAGTCATAGTACAAGAAATTACACAACTGATCTACTAGTTCTGAGGGAACCATGAAAAAGTGGGGTAAGTGTCCCCAGGAAAAGTTCCATTGGAAAAGGGATGCCACACTACTTTCCACAGTTCCACAACTGCCACCCTACCTTTTCCCTCACTTAGTGCCCTGCTGCTGCCAATCTGTTTTTCCCTCTGTGTTTATTCACACTTGCCTTCTTCCTTTTCCTCTGGCATGCTTCCTTCTCTTTTCTCTTTACTGCTAGTTCATCTTACCAGGCAGTGCAAAAAGGTAAGTGCATTAAGTCTGACAGGTGCTCCTGCTAACACTGTCTCCAAATCCACTATCCTTATTTACCCAGAGTCTCTGTGGGCAAATAGAGATGGAGGATGCAACTGGAGCCTCATCAGCAGTGTGTCTCCCTTACTAAACTTTTTAAAAATAACATTTATTGTTGTGGTCCTTTAAGTTGCTTCTGACATATGGTATGATTTTTCTTAGCAAGGTTTGTTCATAGGGGTTTTACCTTTTCTTCCCTCTCAGGATGAGAAAGTGTGACTTGCCCAAGGTCAAGGATTCTGAGCAGGAATTTGAACCCTGGCCTCCAGAGTGGTAGTCCAATGCTCGAAGCACTACATCACACTGGCTGTCAAAAATATAACATACCCTCCAATATTTCATAAGTGAAAACTGAGATCTTTGTGGCCAACCAACATCAGAGTGTGCTCACAATGTCAAAAGTTATTAATGAAGAAGAACACACAAGCTAAGAGAGGCTGAAGCAGTTTGCTTTAGTCTCAGTCTAATTATTGGAAATTGCAAGATTCCACTCCTCCTCTTCCCTGCTGACATATTTGAGTGCAACCTACTTTTGCATCTTAAACTTAGTTTATGTCAACTGAAATCAGCTATGGACAAAGGAAGGAAGTGGAAGGAGGAAAGAGAAGCCAGGACATTTGAAAAACATCTAGGATAAATGAGATATCAGGGGATTAATTGGGATTTTCCCTGCCAAATCAGGATAGTTAGAGGGTAAATATGTAATGTGGTAATAGAAATCAGTGCTGAGCCTGTTTCTTACCATCGTCACCTCTACCATTATTTCCTACATAGACCCCTCTGATAGATGTCAGCACCCACTAGGATGCAAGGCCATAGGCTTATATCCCAAAGTCCAGTGCCAGCAGAACCACTGTGGGTACATATGAAACTAGAACATGCACCTACGCAAGCACAATATAAAAGGTTAACACTAACAATGCTTAGAATTAGAATGCCAGGATTGTTTTCTCCCCTCTTCTTTGATGATTAAGGCCAATACACAAATGTCCCATTTGGAAAATCACTTTCCCTTATACATGCTCTTTCACAGTATGGACTTCCTTCCTATTTTGCTAACTAAGAAGTAGTGTGACATCTGTTTTTCAACCAGGGCAGTTCAAATGGAGTCCCATTATGATAAGATTTGAGTACCTCAGTGAGGACTAGAAAAAAATTATTGAGGGCTGTGAAATGCCCTGGCTTTTAGGATGAGTGCTAAAAACAGAAATGAGACTCCAAAATAGATAAGGAAATTAAATCAGTCATAGCGATGAAGAATTTCTCCTAACAGATCTGTGCATGTAAATTGACAGTCTCAACAAATATTTTGGTTGAATAATTGCTTCTGCAAATTATAACTACTTACAAAATATTAAATTCAAACTAGTAAAAGAGAAACAAAATACTAAAGCATTTTTTAATTGTCTTCACACCCTCAATTCCTAACCATATAATGAAAATTGGATGAGCTGGGATGATTAAATGGCTGGTAAAATGATCTTATTTGTGCAGGTGCACTTTGCTAAGCAACCATGGTTCTAAAGCATCCCTTATTAATATTTCATAGTTAATCTCATTTATTCAGAAGGAACATAGTCTAGCATGACTGCTTGCTCTGCAGTATGTCAAACAATAACATTATGTCATTATGATAAATATTACATGACCCTTTCTCTCCATAACATATTAGAAACTGTAATAAAGTACATTTTCAAAACTGTTATCTGCATGCATGCACAAACATGCCAAATACTTAGAAACAAATTTAAAGTGCATAGATTGCTCTAGGGTGAATACAAACATATTCTTCATCAATATTTTTCTTAAGATTATTGGAGTGGTAAAAATCTAGGTAGAAGTTGCATGGTACTGTGTAAGATATTTGTGTTTTTATATAACTATGTAATTTTAAAGAAGGGAATGGAGATAAGAAAGATCTTCCTATTTCCCCTTGAACAATTTTTTCTGATAAAAATCACACACACACCTCCATTTTTCAATTTTCCTGAGGAAAACAAACAGGTCAACAAGTGCCAATGTTCTGTAGTTTTAATATACAAGCAGATCTTCTTGTATGGTTTTTAGTACATATCACTGAAAAAAATAGAGCGAATAATTATTTCTTACACTTTCTTTTCCTTACTTCAAAGCTATCATAACCTCCACTTGGCAATTCCCATGACAAATAAACTGTGTTTTCTTCTATTCCAAAAGCTTGAAAATCTAAAGGTGGATCTGGATCTGAAGGAAAGACAGGTAGACATTTATTATTAAATTCATTTGCTAATATTGAAGAAATACAAACATTTGGAAACCATACTTAAAAATGAATCAGAGTTTATTTTTCATACTTGAAGCACACAAGCATGATGGAAACCATATTTAAAAATGAATCTGAGTTTACTTTTTATATTTGTGAAGTATACAGAATAAAATGCACTCCTACCTTCACATTGTGTTTTTGTGTAAATTATAGCAATAGGCTCTGTACTAAATTTTGTGCACTGTGATTACAAGAAAGAATATTATATATAGAACATTTTTTGTGATTATAAGAAATGGGACAAATGATCTATTAATGTCTAGCATCATGAACCATACTGATAAAATGAAAAAAATCCTATAATCAATTTTTTTTCCAAAAATCATAATAAACTTCATCTTTTATCATCATGCGGGCAATATTCATTTGAAGAAAAAATCTGAAAGTGTTAGATTGACTTTTTAAAAGAGATATGTGTCTTGCTTGACCCTTTTCCCAGTTCAGGTTTGGTGTGAGTCACGACTGTAACAGGAAAGAGGGAGACATTTTGTTTTGAATGGATTGTCTGAAGGCAAATAAGCTTAACCATTTTCCCCTGGTATCTCAGACAGAGCAACAAATCTTATACTCTCTTCAAAATGTCTAGAATCTAATAGGAGCCAAATTAATTTGGCATATAGAGCAGAAATCCTACATGTAACTCACTAGCAGTAAACATGCAATAACCAAAATAACTAACACTTTGATGCCTTTTCATGATACCCAACATCTGCTTCTGAGGTAGCTGCTTCATTCAGCCTAATGGTCAGGCCGACCATGTTCATGAGCCTCATTGGGACAGTACAGATCTCTATTCTCAGATCTTGGATAAAAATTACACCAGATAATGTGCCTCTCCTAAGAAAATAATTTACTCTTGGAAAGACTATAGGCAATGTAGGTGCAGAACCTACATATATGAAGTATTTTAATATTTCCCTACATTTAACTGCACACACTTTCTCCCCAACAAGAAATCTGAATCCATCCCCAACTTTATACTCAGTATTTGTACTGTGGAACATTGGTGTAATCCTTCATTAATTTTGTTCCCACAATGGAAAATTAATCAGTTATTCATTTTCTGAAAATCTCCCTATTTTCTTCCCACTGTGAGAATGTCTTCAAAAACAGAAATTTTCAAAGGCATCACAGTAGAGAGAAAAATTGGTTGGAAAATAAATCTTCATACCCTAAGAATCACAATTTTTCTTTGTTCCTCTAGACATGGTCATACAGTGGCATAAACTGCAAATCCCAGGATTCCACTGAAGCCATAGCAGTTCAAGAAGAATGATAGTGTTATAATAGTGTAGTGTGATATGGGTTTCCCAACACTACTCCACCCCCTTTTTGTGTTTTTTTTTTTCACTCAAGTCTTCAAATTTTCTTCCCATCACTACTCAGGAACACCATTAACTTGTACTGAAGTAGGATGGCAATCTGGGAATCTCATATGAATCTCCCATTCCCTGCAACAGCTGCCTGTGTTGCCTGCATTTCTGCTCATGCACAGCTGTCAGAGAAAAATAACACTGAAAATCCCATGGCAATCTAACTTTTTATATAAGGATTTATATACTGGGGGGAAAGCAGTAGTAAACTTCCTCTGAACGAACCTTGCCAAGAAAATCCCGTGATAGGTTTGCTTTAGGGTTGACATAAATCAGAAATGACTTGAAGGCAAACAACAATACCACACTTCAAAAGAATTTTTCTAGAGTGGGTTTGCAACAATTGAAAATAAAACACAACCACTTAAGAATATTCTGAACAATAGACCAGGAGCAGCTGGTGGTGTCCATGGAGCTTATCACATGGGGTAAAAAAGGCATCTTACCTTTTCCAGGAAGCACCTGGGTACTATAATATGTAAATTGCCACTGAATCCACTGGCCAGATATGGCCCAGGTAAACTGTGGCTCCAAGCTGTGCTGAGCCAGCAAATATTTGAAGTCAGAAGCTTCCATTTTCCAAAAAGGGCAGGCTGAACACGGCTTGGAGCTGCAGTTTACCCAAACTGTATTCAGCCACTGGATTTGGCAGTGATTTATTTATTTTAGTACCTGGCTGCATCCCGGAAGTGGATTCAAGCCAGAAAAGGTAAGACACCTTTTTTACCCCATGCAATAAGCTCCCATGTCAATGAAGTGGCAAATCCACTCCAGATTTAATCTGAATTTAAAGTAGCTGTCAACTGTACTAAATCTATTTTGGGAATTGGGTTCAGCATCTTGGTTATCTCCTTTAAAGCTTGGGAAAAACTTATAGTAAATTCACCATCACAATGACATGTGCCACACAGCTGTTAGTACAATAAACTGCTGCTCCCCATGAACATGCTCTTTTTATATTTAAAATGCTCACAGTGGGCCCTCCACTTTTGGTAGGGTTAGGAATACAGAACCCCTGTGAAAGTGGGAAAACTATGAATAAAAAAAACCCCACTATTAGGGATTGCAGACTGCCAGAAAAAGTGCAAATTCAGTCCACTTTTAGGGTTAGGGTTAGGGTTAGGGAATCATGGGAACTGTAGTTTATTGTGGCACTAGAGCTCTCTGACAGAGAAGGCTCAATGTCTCAGAAAAAAAACAATCCCCATGATTCCCTATCTCTAACCCTAACCCTAAAAGTGGACTGAATTTGCACTATTTCTGACAGTCTGCAATCCCCCTTTGGGCCTCAGCACACGGAGGCCCTGGAGCCGCCGCCGGACGGAGCGCCGGCGGTGCGGAGCCTCCGCACCGCGGCGCACCGTCGGCGCATCTAAAAGGAGCACCAAATTGGCGCTCCTTTTAGATCTAAGGGAAAGTGCGCCCCAAAAGCGGCGGGCGCACTTTCCCCGGCTCAAACGGCGCAGCGCATGTGGGCGCTGCGCCGTGAGGTCATCCCCAATGCGCCGGTCGTGCGGACGGCCGGCGCATCTGGGGGCGACCTCGGGGAGAGGAAGGGGCGCCGCTCGTGCGGCTGCCCCTCCTCTTCTCTGCCCAGAAGACGACTTTTTTAGTCGTCTGCTTAGGGCCTATATTTTTAAACCTGAGAAAACATCTCTCTAAAAATCTATAGGTCCTCCAGTGCAATGTCTGGTGAAAGTTGGCCATAGAGTCATGCTGAGTGATTCCTAGAGAGAACATATTAATCAAATCTACAAATAACCAAATCCATAAAAGTCAAAGCCACAAATGTGGAGGGATGACTGTAGTTGATAATCAAATGTATATAATATAAAATAAACTTACTAGTGCTTATTCTCAGAGTGGTAGGGATGCTTCTCTTTAATCTATTAGTAGTAATAATTGTAATATAGTAATCAACTCCTGAGGTAAGACTATCAAAGATGAACATTCTGCATAGTTAAGAAAAATATAGTGTTATTAAAGATGTTGAAAGGCTATACAACAGCCAAAGATTAATCAATATTATACAAAATTAGACTATATATAATATGAATGATTAAAATATTTGGATGATTATAGATTGCATGCATCTATCTATCTACACCCACACACTCACACATAAAATGTAGGTGGGGGACTGTAGAGCTCTACATTCTATAATAATTAGTTCATTATCAGGACACACTCAAAAACAGGCAGTGCTATTTTAAAAAGTGACAAACCAAATAGATAGCTAAACTGCTAGACAGACTGATTGATGGAAAGCCAAATACTAGCCATCTACTGCCAGCCATCCAGGCAGACAAAATAGAACTACTTCACAAGAACTATCCCACAGGAATAATATCATATGCAGAATTTGTCAAAACTAGTTCCTTGTAAATGCAGATTTAAGAAGCCAAAAACAGACACACAAAAGACTGGTTTACTTTTCTTCCAAGGATTTGATTTTGGGTGCTTTATAGCTATTGGTTTATTCAATTCTAATCAAGGAAAAAAACAGAGAAGGAAAATGTAGCTTCAATCTGTTTATTTCTTCTAGATAAGCAACACTACATTGCTTTCAGTTTTCTTGTTAATTTATTTAAATACTTAAAATATACCTTCACATCTAACAAAAATACCAATGCAGCTACAGGACTTTTCAAGCTGATAGCATACTATCCAACCATATTAATTAGTAAGAAAGTAATATCTGATCTTCAAACAATACCTTGTATGTGAAGATAACCTTTCTTCTTTGCTGTAGTTCTGACAAGCCAATATAGCAATGTATCCATCAAAGACACCTACTGCTGATGGCCAGGTAACAATTATTGACTCAGAGTTTTTACTGAAATTTATGTACTTAACTGAACTTGGCACTGTCAACAAACAATGTGATTATGACAATTAGCAATATGGTCACATCTCAAAGCCAACATTTATTAGCTCCATTTTATTTATTTATTTATTTATTTATTTATTTATTTTATAGGAGTTATATCCCACCTTTATCCCAAAACAAGATTTAAGGTAGCATCCTTAGATATTCTTAAGAAACAGTCAACAAACAATTGTTGATGGCCTTAAGAGGCTATCAACAATCCTTTAAGGACTAAATCTCTGGTCCCTTATATTTCCCATCGGTTTCTGGTAAGAAATGAGTGAACAGCAAGTGGCATCTTAGAATGATATCCTATAGTTCTTTTTTTTAAAAAAATGCCTTCATCAGGTATATGAAATGAGCTATTAACAGGAAATCATTAAGCATTACCAGTTAACCCATGACACATAATTCTCTTTAACAACTCTTTATAATCATTAGCATCACTCTCATCAAAATCTCATCTTTACCTCCAAACAGGGACCACCATGTCATGTGATAGGATATTAAAAACTGAAAGAGGGAAGGAACTTCCATGTAAGGTTTTTGCATGTTTGAAATGACCATGTGTGACACAAACAAATTTTGTTACCCACTTACCTGTCTCTATTTGTATGCTTACAGGAAGGCTATCTTTGTATCCTTCTTTTTCTGTTTTAACTGTAAAATTATACAGCAAGCCTGGGCTCAAACTGGAAAAGTCTGCCATTTCTTTTTTGACTTTTTGGACCTATATACCAAAAGAGAGGGGGTATTATCCTTGTGTTTTTGTAAGTGTCTGTGCTCAGAGACAGACAACTCTTGTAGTCAACATGTGGTGTCACATGTGATGTGACTTCATTCTTCACATGACTTCAATTACCTGGGGGTTTTGTGGGGTTGGACTATGCATCCAGTCACACACAACACATGCATATTACTTTATCTTACAAATATAAAGTCCAGTACATGCTACAACAGTGCTCCTTACTCTCTGATGTGGCAGATCAGCCTTCCCCCCCCCCCCCCCCCCCCCCCCGGTGTGCCAGGAACAAGTACCATCATTATGCCATTGGCTACAAGTGTTTCTTTCTTTTCTGGAAACTCAACATGAATGAGCAGCCATGGACCACCACTCTGAGTTGTGCACTGCAGGACTTGGCTAGGCTGAAAGGTAGGACATAACACTCTGCAAAGTGTTTGTTCTTCTTTGCTACTTTGTGAACTTGTAGTCCACAAACTAGTTGCAGTTTAGTAACAACACAAGGACTATATCAGGGATAAGAGAAGTGAGTATCTGGATGCATTCATGTATCACAGTTGGAATCTAAACCAGAAACCCATCAGTTAAAGTGTTTGCATAGACTGAGCTCTTTTTTTAAAAATTCTGTAACTCACTTGACAGCAATAACCTGCTTGCTTATATATCATTGTTGCTTTTAAACGTACCATGAAAGTACCTGCACAGTTCATGCATATGACTTCATACTGCTGAAAGTTTCCAGCTGCCCGATCCCAAATAATCTGTATTGAAATATCTGTAACTCTGCCTTCACGTACATTTAGTGGAGCTGCAAGACCTATAAGATATATTAAACATCCACATTACACACAGATATTTTTAATGTCATAAGGAAAAGATGAAGTGGATGAACTTAAGCCCTTTGGATTTGTGCCATTACTCAAATGCACTAACACAGACATTTTACCAACGTGTTTCTGCTACAGCACTCTAATTTATGAGTTATATTTTCAAACCAGGTTTTGCAAAAGCTGCCAGAGTAGCAGTAGAGACAGCATAGAAATATTTTGAATGACAGAAAGCATACTTACCTACTCATCTCTCTACCTCCTTAAGCAGAGCTAGCCAAATTCTTAATTTTGGGGGGTGCCTTTATGTTCAAGTGCCAGCATGGTGTGGTGGTTAGTGCATTAGCCTAAGATTCTGGAGACCAGGGTTCAAATCCCAGCTCAGCCATGAAACCCTACTAGGGGCCTGAACAGACTGCCAGAAATAATCCATCTTGAGACCACTTTAACTGCCCTGGATCAATGCTAAGGGATCATGGGAATTGTAGTTTTTTTCTGCAACATTGAGCCTTCTCTCTCAGAGAGCTCTAGTGCCACAATAAACTACAGTTCTCATGATTCCCTAGCACTGAGCCAAGGCAGTTAAAGTGACCTCAAACTGGATTATTTCTGGCAATCTGTTCAGGCCTTGGATAACCTTGGACAAGTCATATTCTCTCAGCCTCAAAGAAAGGTAATGGCAAACCCTCCCTGAACATATCTTGCCAAGAAAACCCCAGAATAGTGTTGTGTTGCCTTAGGGTCAGAAACAACAAACAAACAACCGCCATGTTTACACAGAATCCCATGATGAGAAAATTCATTGCCACCTTGAATCCCATCCTGGAAGAAAAGTGGGATATAAAATAGATAGCTAGATAGATAGATAATAGATCAATTCAATTTTACCCCAATTCCATTTAACTTTGGCTGGACTACTGAGGATCTTATAACACTCTAGACTAGAGGATCAAATATGCATTCTCCCAAGTTAACCAGCCCTGTCTTTGTAACCATAGTTGTGTTATCACTTTTCAAAATTACTCTTAGGTAAAGTGGACATCGTAACATGCTGCTGAAGCCATCCATAACTGAACAGCTGTAGGATGATATACAGTGGCCTGTTACAGATGGCAGCAGCATATCATCTTGTCAACAATAACCTATTTTTATTCTTGTCAACAAGTTATTTTCTCAGATAAACTGTTATATTTAGTTCAATTCCTGTCTTGTTGATTAGGTTTACCATGTTGCAGTTAGTCCACCATACTGGATATGTGGAATCCCACAGTACAAACCAAGGCGGCTCTTCTTCTAACATTAGCTACCACTACAGCTCATTTCTTCTGTGCACCTGCACAACAGCTATTCAGATTATTCATATTACACCAGGGCTTTGTGGTGATGTACTCCTTGTGATGATATACCACTAATCTGAGAACAGCTGAGGTGGAATGAAGACATCTTTCCCTGTTTTGAATTTCCAAGAACTTCATCTTCTTGGGTAGAATTCAGGAAAATTTGTCAGTATATTGCATCACTGGAAAGTATTATATTAAAAATGTTACAACTGTGTTTATTTATTTAATATCACATCATTCTCCTGACATGGAACCCTAATGCCTCTCACATTGGACGTTATCACA
>CM034708.1:166500947-166514517 GCA_020142125.1 Phrynosoma platyrhinos | reverse complement strand
GTGTGATAACGTCCATTGTGAATTAAAACAATATCTACAAAGCCCAATGATAATAAGTTAAAAGACAATTACATAACCTCCCATGTCTGTAATTATACTTTTTCTAATTATTTAATGTGCAATCTACTTCCCATTTTATTGTCAAAAAGTTCACATACAAGGATGCAGGGAAATTTATTACTGAAATAATAAATTGGTAGGCAATCACAAAACACCTATGTAACCCTTTATTTTCCCTTCCTTTTGGGGGGTGGGTGGCATTCTCTGCACTGTAGCATGAATGTATCAAGGCACATGAAGTATTAAGGTTCATATACTCTGAATAAGCATCTATGCTATCTCTCTGCTGATAATCACTGATTGCATTGAAGATCTCAAATATCACTATACACAGAACATGCACTAACACACCTTTCACAAACATGTTTCAACTGTAGTACTTCCAAGTAAACATCATATTACACATTTGAGGCTAGCAAGACTAAAGACCTTGTCGTACAAAACTAATTATGTTCATGAGAGACCATATAGATATTAATAAAAATTTAACAGCTGTAAGACAATAATAAATCAGCAATGACAATGTGTGTCAGCAACTCTTAACAACATAATTTAATTAGAAATGGCCCATACAGATACTTAAGATATCTTGTTATAACCCCCCAAATATATGGGCTGGACAACTTATATCAAAAACAATTTCATATTGAACTACAGAAATACAGTCATATAACTTACATGTTCTAACAGCTGGCAGATGATATGGAGAACTTAACATATAACCACTAGTTGTGGAAACAAAGAAATCATATTCTGTGCCCGGAATTAGGTTTTCTACAGTTACTTTTCCATCAGTTGATACAGTCAATGATTGATTAGGGCCCCCTTTACTTATAACATGTATGCCATCAGCAATTCCAGCAGTAGGCATTTGAACAAACAGCACCACAGAATTATTGTGAACTTCATACGGAATGACAATTTGAACTGGTTTTGGTTCTAGAATGGTAATTAAAAAACAAGAGTAAAATATTATTTTACAAAAAGCTGAAAAAGAAAATATTAAACATGGACCAGATAGTCTAATATAAGACTCAGCTCAGTAACGTTACCTAAGAATAACTGTGAGGCAGCATGTGCCTTGAATTAAGTCTGTTAATCTGCTTTTTTTTTTTTAAAAAAAAAAAAAAGAATTATGATCTACTAAAATTCACAAACTATAATCTTCAAAAATATAGCCAGAAATAGTACAAATTCAGTCCACTTTTAGGGTTAGGGTTAGGGTTAGGAAATCATGGGAACTGTATTTTATTGTGGCACCAGAGCTCTCTGACAGAGAAGGCTCAATGTCTCAGAACAAAAACAATTCCCATGATTCCCTAGCACTAACCCTAACCCTAAAAGTGGACTGAATTTGCACTATTTCTGGCAGTCTGCAACCCCCTGGAAAATTAGTATGAGGAAGCAGACTCTCATCTACAAAAGGTCATGATAACAGCATCTTTCTGGTGCTACAAGATCCCTTTTCATACAAACTTTAATCTTGTTATCATTGAAAATAATGTTAAGGTTACCACCACTCTCTGTAGGTAATGATAGCAGCTATTAGTAACAAATAACACATGTGTTAGCTCTTGAAAGTGAAATGAAACCCCTTGATAGGTTGAATTTTTAACTCTGAATGATTTTTAAAATACATTTATCCATCTTTTAAACAACTTACTAAGTGTGCACTGAATAATATGTAGATCACTCTTATTTCCATTGGTCACAGTGGCCACTCCTATTTCATAAGTCATTCCAGGAATTAAGTGTTCAATTTTAAGTCTGTCTGTGTTGTTCACAAAAAATGACATGCTTTTGTCCTTGAATGTTGTAGTGTTTGCTTGAATATAGGATTCCTGGCCCTCTTGTGGTAGTTTCCAGTAGACAATTACATGGTCTTCTCCTACATCCTCTGGATAGATGAATACATCAGTAGGTGGGCTGACACCTAAGCAAATAAAGCAACAATAACAACAACAAAAATACTGCAGTGTAGTTATTTGTTTATTAACCAAATTTTATAATGTTCCATATATATAATATCTCTGAGCAGTTAAGTGTTATGACATTAATGTACAGACAGTGAAATGCAAAATATTATGTGTGTAATTTTGGTCTAAACGTATTGGTAACTTCTTGAAGCAGGCTATATATTAGATAGTCAAATTTCTCTCCTTTTCATGGGTCTCCTTTTAAAACTTTGCTCCCACTTGAGAAACACACATGCAGTCACTGATGAAAAGTTTATACATTAATTCAGACATATCAAGTTTTATTTAAAAGAACTATTTTAAACACCCATATTCCTTGCTGGCTAAATTTGGAGGAGAATTAGATCTGTAGAAATATATATTCTGTAATAACATGGATATACCTCTAGAACTTTACATTTTAATCAGTACAAATATTACAAAACATTAGTCACCAAATTAAGTCTCAGTGAAACT
The DNA here is from genome assembly GCA_020142125.1 of Phrynosoma platyrhinos. Lineage (NCBI taxonomy): Eukaryota > Metazoa > Chordata > Lepidosauria > Squamata > Phrynosomatidae > Phrynosoma > Phrynosoma platyrhinos. The sequence continues at coordinate 166,512,025 of CM034708.1, read as the reverse complement.
ACAAGCTTGTTTAAGCTGCACTGCAGCCACTAGCCACTGATATTATCCTCTTCCATGAAGTATGAGTTTGAACGCTCGCCTAGCATTTATGTGTATCGCTGTGTATGTGTATCTCCTACATGCAGGAGCATTTAAATCAAGTAGTGTACATACTTTACAAAACTGAAATTATGTACCTGTTATTACTGTCATAGGATCTTCATAGCAGCTTAGAGTTCCCTGTCCAGATACACTTTGAAGATATAGTTGATACTGATGGTATGGTTTAACACTTCTAATAATAGCAGTAGTGTTAGTTTTTCCAAAAGGAAATGTTTCCCATTTTGCTGCTTTGCCATCGAAGATGCTAAGCAGGTAGTGATGAAAAGATGCATTGCATGAGCTCACCGGAATATCCCATTGCAAAACTATTTCTGATGATGTCACTTGTGTTGCCTTTACATTATGTAAATGTAATGGCCCTAATGGTAAAAAGATGAAAAAATATCATTCTAGTATGAAAGTACCTAATGGTAAAAACATGCATCTGAAGAAGCAGGCTGAATATTTAAGCAAGGGTACAGATTAATGCTAGACATGGTGGCTCAGTGGTTAAGATGCTGACTCTGACAATTGCAAGATCAGCAAGTCAACAGTTCAAGACCCAAGTACCATGTAATGGAGTGAGCTTCCATCAATAGTCCCAGCTTCTGCCAACCTAGCAGTTTGAAAGCATGTAAAAGTGAAAATAGATAAATAGGTACAAATTTGGTGGAAAGGTAACAGTGGTCCATGCAGTCATGCTGGCCACATGACCATGGGTCATCTTTGCCAATGCTGGCTCCCTTGGCTTAATAACAGAGATGAGCACTGCTCCCTACAAAGGGGAAACATTTACCTTTCACAGCTTAATGCCTGGAGATCCAGAGCAAGAAGCACTAAGCCCCCCCCCCCCATAAGCCTGCCCATCACCATCTCATCTTTCAGGGAAGGGAATGGACAGAGGGCAGGCAGCAGGAGGAAGGCCATCATCCCATTGAGTAGAGATCTGTGATGATGCCCATCCAAGTCCAATAGTAACTGTATTTCTGTTTAAGCCATATTTTACAGCAAGAGTTGGGAGTGTGCTGTTCCAAATATCTTTGGCCTGCAACTTTCATTGGCCCAGCCACATTGTCAATGGTGACAGATGGAAGCTGCAGACCGATATTGAGAGGACCACAGTTTCCTATCCTTGTTTATTTTTTTTCTATTTATTTTAAAAAAAAACAAAAAACACTTCCATCACTGATTCACCAGGTCTATAACCCATCTTTTGCATTTTACTATTGCTATAAGAACCCTATTCAGGAATTCTAAACTAGTTGAAGTAAACATAAGAAGGGGACAATGCTGTAGCCCATTTTATTCAATGTTATTGACTCTGGAGGAGGGGGGGTTAAAGCATTTGATTTTCCTTGAGTGTTTGCTTTAACTTGTTTAGAACATCGGAATAAGGATAATTTTTATGTATTGTAATAGTTCATTTAGGAGACAATATGTTCCAAACAAAGATAATGTTCTGAATCTGAAATTTTATACAGTGTTTTTAAAAACATTAACATTAAAAAAACTATTTAAAAGGAATACATATATTAAATATGTGCATGTAGAACTGAATTTAATGCATTGCAACTTACTTGTTTCTATCATGATGACTGAATGTAGAGTAACTTGTGCTCCTTCAGGGTTCCTTGCTGATAATAAAAATTTATAAGAATGACCTGGACACAATTCCAGAATTTTTGTGCACGTTGTATTTAGCATAAAAGTTTCAAAATATTGGTCTGAATGTTCAAAATAGTATTTAATATTGATCTGAAAGCCTGAATGAAGCCAACCATTCAAACTGCTCCAGAAAAAACTTGCTTCATTTGTGCCAATATCTTGTACTTTAAATGTGAAGTTTTCCGGAACAGAAGGTACTGAAAAGGACAATTTAAATTCTTTAAATTCAAATGTAAATGCTATACAGGTAATTTTAATTTCTTGTTGTAAGAAGTTGTTTAGTAAAGTGTTTAATTACACTCATATTTGCAAATATATGGCAATGGAATATAGCAGAAAAAACCCACGAAGAAATAATCTGGACCAGTTGGATTTCTCTGGAAAGCATAACAATTTGTCTCATTTTCTGGTACCATTGCCATAGAATGGAGTTCAGATTTTCCAAGATATGGAGAACCATCTGTCCAAGAAAATTGCCCTTCTTCCTGAAAGAATCAAAATCAACATAATTCATTTCTTAAATTACATTGTAATGTCCATGCATTGCTTTCTACAGTAGGCCTAGGTACATTTTTGAAACTGTTCTGCTTTGTCTTGCTGCTAAGTCACCACGTATTTTACCATATCTGTTATTGAAGGGGCAACCTGTCCTTTAATCATAACATGTTACTTTAAGACACAAGATTTTGCTGAGACTCCAGACTGTATAATAGTTTTCTAAAAGGTAAATACATCCCACAAAAGATAGATTCTTGTGGCATCTCGGAGACTCAGAAATTTTATGGCATTAGCTTTTGTGAGTTAACTATGGCCACTTCATCAGATGCATAAGGAGATCTGCATTGTAACTACTGCCTTTAGTAATCATTATTAAAGTAATTATTTTTTTAGCATTTCAGTGTCCTCTGATCCCACTGATTACACTCACTTACCCAACTATAGAATAATTTACTATAGAATAATTTATCAACTGAAATAATGCTTTGAGCATCTAATGAAATGAGTTGTACTCCACAAACCCTTATTCTATAGTTAGTCTATAACACGCCACAAGTTTGAGTTTTTTTACTGTGGGTTTTGCAATGATAACATGCATATGTAAAATTCCTGCAGTTCAACTTCCTTTCTTTAAGTGACAACATTAATTAGGCTATAAATCATAGTCCTTAGAAGGGTATCCTGAAGGTCCTACATTTCTTGTTTAATGTCCCCCTAAGGGAGCAGAAAGATTAATTTTACCCTTGTAGAGGAATGGTTGACTACTTATGAAGTTGTAAAGAGGTCTGTTTTTGGTACTTCCCCAGCCTCATAACTGTCAGAGAAGATGAAAAGGAAACATTCAGGTGGAGCTCCTTGGATATACCAGAAGAGGCTGTGGAAGATCTGCAAGCCTTCTGTGGGCCTCGGCAGACGACTAATAGGGTCATCTTCGAGCCCTGGAAGAGGAGGGGCAGCCGCACAAGCGGCACCCCTTCCTCCTCCCGAGGTTGCCCTCGGAGCTGCCGGCCGTCCGCACAGCCGGCGCTCCCAAGGCAACCTCCCACTGCAGCGTCCTCACATGCTGCAGCGGAAAAGCCAGGGAAAGTGTGCCCTGCGCGTTTAGGGCGCACTTTCCCTGTCTTCCGAAAGGAGTGCTATTTTTGCGCTCCTTTCAGGGACGCCGTCGGTGCGCTGCAGTGCGGCTGCCATGGCCCCGCGGCGCACCGTCTCAGGGCGTCCCTGACGCCCTGGTCTGCATCCCCCCTGTGCCCCTGTATATCACTAGGAAAGGAGGCAGGGGAGAACTACATGAGTCCTGGACATAACTCATTCTGCAACCATATCGCTTGCCCTAAATTGAGAGAATCATGTGATAATAACTGTATTACTGCTTCAGGTAGTGTTGTTATTGCTATGTACTTATCTAGCCATACATCCTAAGCATACCTGAATTTAATTGCTATGTGGGGTAAGGCCTGTTTGGTACTTGGATGTGAGATTGCCTGGGAATGTAGGGTGCTAAGCATTTATAATTTAATACATGCTTCAAGGGAGTATTTGTCTCCCTTGAAGCTGAAATTTACCATTTTATTTTACTACATATTACATCAATATCAGAGGTGAGTTTGAATTCATGTTTTTGCAAGTTCACAGTGAGTCTCATAAAATACCAAGGAAAATATAACATACTGACCTTAATATCATTTAGATCTGTCCACAACATGATTATTTGATTGAATGACTGCAGAAAAGAACTCAGAAATGTATGTTCTTCTTTACTTCTTACATCAACAAGGTGTGCGCCACTTGAAAATAATCTACAGTGTTGTTGTGCCATGTTCCAAGATTTGCTTTCTTTACTTACTTTATAGCAGTTCTGTTTGAAAGCTGTCCAACCATCTGAACATAAACCTAAAGATGGGCATGTAGTTACATGAATTCCAAAGCACATAGAAAGTCAAAACATTTTCTTTTACAATTTAAGGAAATCTATAAACAGTAAATCATGCATACTCTCCATTTTACTGAAACAAATGTGATCAGTAAAGTTTTATACAAGGAGCTTATCACATGGCAAAAAAAAAAAAAAAAGCTAGCTTACCTTGTCTGGCTAGAATTCTCTTCTGGGATACATCTTGGTGTTATCACACATAATTTGCCACTGATTCCGCCAAATGAATACAGCCAGGATAAGATGCAAGACCAAGATGTGCTCGGTCGGCCAATTTTCAAAGTTGAATGCTTCCAACTTCAAAAACTGGCCAGTTGAGCATGGCTTGGACCCACGTCTTACCTGGGGTGTATTCGAACAGTGGAATCAGCAGCGATTTACAAGCTCCTGTGTATGATAACACTTGGATGTATCCCAGAAGAGAATTGAAGCCGGACAAGGTAAGGCTCGGTCTCCTGTGGAATGGTTTTTAAATTCTACTTTATATACCTTGAAATAATAAAAATTGCATTCACGCAGAATTTTACAGATTTAAAGCATGAAGAACATTAATAAGCTTCTTTATACAGTTGCCCTCTGCTTTTGCAGACTTCAAGTCTGTGTCCCTTGCCTGTTTGCAGAAGGGAAACAGAGGGGGATAAAATGGAGTGTGTGCCCGCAGGCGCGCACCCCCATTCAAGTCTATGAGGTTTGAATATTTGCGGTCTTCCATTTTTGCAGGGGGGAGGGCAGAATGGATCCCCCATGCAAACAGAGGGGCAACTGTACTTCATTAGTAAATTATTATTAAAGCCAGTGAGGTCTAGTGTTTGAACATTGGACTATGACTCTGGAGATCAAGGTATGATTCTCTGCTTGGAAACCTATTGGGTAACTAACTATTTCTCAGCCCAAACCCCCCACTGATAAATTTGCCTTAGGGTCCCCATAAGCTGGAAATTATTTAAAGGCACACAGCAACAAAAAAACTATTGTGACAACTGCAAATACCAATGAATTAATGTTTATTTCATTTAGCCATTGATCTTTAAAGATGCAATTTGAAACACAAAGTATCCTACTTACTTCCACCTATATTTACCTGTAAAAATATATCCTGGCTCTTCTACAATATGGGATGGGATGTGAAATTGAAAAGAGGCAGAAAACTTTGCTTTTATGTGGATGTGGAAGTGGGTGTGTGGGTGGGTACCTTCAAATCGCCTGTCAAAGTATTGTCAAGGTATGGTGACCCCGTGACTTTCCCAGGGTTTTCTTAGGCAAGGAACACTCAGAGGTGGTTTTGCCATTCCTCTGAAATATAGGCTACAGCACCTGGTCTCCCATCCAAGTCCTAACCATAGCTGACCCTGCTTAGCTTCCAAGATCAGATGGGATCTGATGTGTTTGGGGCATTTAGGCTTTTAAATTAACTGATCTTAAGATTTTATCCATTATATTTTGAGACTTTTCTGAAACTAAGGTAACAGTCATTTGTAATCCATATAGCAATAGCAATAGCAAGTACATTTCTATACTGCTTATCAGTGCACTTAAGCACTCCCTAAGCAGTGTACAATGTGTAAGCCAATTGCCTCCATCAAGCTGGGTGTTATAATTCAGAAGAGATGGATCTGTCATGATAAGAAATAAGAGGGGATATAATAATATGTTGATATAGTGATGTAGTAATATTTTGATATGGTGAAATAGAAGCAACTGGATATGGTAAAACCATGCTATAGTTAACTAGAGGGAAGCACAAAGGGAGGAAGGCTAGCAATGGAGAGGGAATGTGCTTGGGGCAAATTGGAAAGGGGGGCTGTAATCCAAATGAAAAACAAAACGGGGACAGATGGGCAATAGCAGGGGAGAGTTCATGGTCCTGTTGGTTTCCTGAGGAAAGTTTCTGATGGTAAACAAGACGACACCTCCTTTCCTGGGAGAGATGGACTGACATGGGAAATGGGGGATTGGAAGAGGAGCAGCAAGTTTAAAGAATCCTTTGATATGGTTGAAAGAGTGCAGAATGTGGGCTAAGGGGGGGGCTAGAATGGAAATCGTTAAAGGTTGGATGGTTTGGGCGACAATGGTTTGGGGGACAATTCAGATTTGACACTACCACATCTGTGGCTGATCTCTGTTTGAAATCCAAAATAAATAGTCAGTTAATCTCACTGCTATGATGCCTTGCTTCTTTAAGTTTTGGTCTGCTAATCCTAACACTGGGTACTCATTTTAGCGACCTCAGAAGGATGCAAGCCTGAGTCGAGCCTGAGCCCCTGGCTGGTATTGAACTCACAACCTTGTGGTTTGTGAGTGAGTGGCTCCAGTACATACATTTAACTGCACCACCAGGGTTCTTAATCCATATATTTATTGATATTCAGAGATTAGTTGGATTGACAACAACCAGCACTGTATACTAAGACCATCACTGTGTCCTTCTGTTCTGAGGTGATCAGAAAGATGTTTACCCTTAAAATCCAATCAGGAAAATATATCTATGTTTCACAAACACCAATGGAGCTCTCATTAAAGTATTTGCCCATTCTGTCCATTTAAGTAAGTTGTGGGAGCATCCTGCAATTAATTTTTAAGTAACTTTTAAATTTATTTATTTATTTATTTATTTATTTATTTATTTATTTATTTATTTATTTTCAATGCCGTCTTTTCCCAGAGTCAGACCCAAGGCAGTTCACAGAACAAAATCAATTAAAATCTACTCATGCCATTTTAAAAACACCTAACATTGTCATAATTAAAACAATATACAATTATTTTGAAACAACAGAAAGGTAAAAATGAATAAAACACACACCCCAAAATAAAAGCCTCTGTGGTGCAGCTACATGTTAAAAGCCTGTTTTAAGGATAAGGAATAAAATAAAACTGCTAAAATTAAACTTTTAGAAGCTTTTTCAGTATTTAATACAATAGCTGAACAATTTCAGTAGGATAATGAAAATGGTCATCACAATTGGGAATTTTGTATAGCAATAAAGCTGAGAACCCTTAAAATACAATAGAAGAAGTATTTTCCTTCATAGTTCCTTTAGTGGTTGTCTAGCTGCAACTTGTGATACATTTTAAATTACAGGCTAGAGGCCAATGCAATTACATGTTCTTATGTCACAGTAAATAACAGCTCAATCCCTCTCAATCGGATTTACTCCTTGATAAGAGTACTTAGTAAAAGATTATAAATGCACAGTAAAATGAAGATGGAATCATTTTTATTTTTAAATGTTTGTACCATTAGTCTTCCTTCTGTTCCTTCTTTACAAAAATTCAGAAGAGTGTACATGGGGTTCCAAGTGCTTCATTGGTTCTGCTTGGTGAAGAACAATATTAGATGCTCTCAAGACAGTAAGAATGACAACAATAACAAGTTACCATGCACACCTGTTTCAATGTGGACATCCAGTGTTTGAGACACATTTAAAAATTCCAAGTGAAGCTGTCTAAATACAAGAGTAAAAGTGTAAAATGTTGCTGGAGTCAGGTCAGTCCATTCATAGAAGACATCATTATGTTTAAGTATCCGATAAGAGTTATTATGTGAAATTTCAACAGAAAAATCACTAGCTAATGTATTCCAATGAAACAATACACTAGTGCTTGTTGCATGTGTTTTTAAAATACTGCCTGCAATCCCACCTGTAACAGATATATAAGACAATGAATTTAGTTATTAGAATATTTCAACAAACTAAGAGGAAAATATATAGAATAAGCAAAGAGCAGCTGAAAGTACACTGCAGATATGAAATTCATTTTAATACCAAGTTGATGACAAAAGCAATTTTTGTTCTATCCTTTTGCATCTTTACTACAAAATAATACAAGAGGATTCTAAAAGTAAACTTTACATTGGTTTACTTACATGTCTTGAATGACTTTGAATATAGAATCTTCCCATTCCTCAGTGACTGTACCATCACGTCATATTTCTTCCCTTCTTCAAGCAGAATTGTAACATTCTGTGCTTTTACTTGTGTGGTAGAAACACTTTCCATATTCTGTGATTAAATAAGGATTTTGAATGTTATTTTAAGAATAAATATAACACTGTATCTGAGGTAGCAATTCTAAACATACTTGTTGTTGTTACTGTATACCTTCAAGTCATTTCTGACTTATGGTGACCCTAAGCCAAACCTATCATGAGGTTTTCTTGGCAAAACTTGTTGAGAAGGTGTTTGCCTTTGCCTTCCTCTGATGCTGAGAGAGTGTGACCTGCCCAAGGCTACCCACTGGGTTTCCATGGCCGAGCAGGGATTCAAAAACCGGTCTTCCAGTGTCTTTGCCCAATGCTCAAACCATATCACACTGGCTCTCAGACACACATACTAGGAAGCAAATCCTATTAGAGAGAGTGGAATTTGCATCTGAGCAAATATGCCTGGCAAGACTTCATCATGAATTGGTCTTTTCAGTAAGACTGTGACTGTATGTAGCAAGATGCTTAATTTTATCTCAGACCAGAGCCAGTATTTCTTGAAATGACAATAATCCCTACAGACTGGGCCATGAAAACAGTGGAGTACATGGATTCTTCTGCCTTTCCATAAAAGAAGGCTTAAGGTGACAACTGCTTGAAAAAGAGCCAGGAATATGCAAGCATTATAGTGACTAATTATACACTAATTATAATAATCAAAAGATGGTTCAGAAATTTACTTCATGTTAAATGCTTCTTCTTCTCATCTTTCAACAAGTACATTTACTTTGGTAGCTTAGCTGCCAATTTGTTTTTGTGTCCTGTTCAATGTGCTCCTTATGACCAAGATTACCTGAGTGTTGATTAATGAAAAGAAGATCTTCTTGAGAAAATAATCATGGGCTTTACCACACAATAGGTTTGTTGTACAATTGCACTGGCTTAGTTCTGTGTTTGATGTTTCTTTATCACGTGATATCATGGCTCTCCCATTGCTGCATTGCATTTCCATCATTATTGGATTGCCTCTTTTCATTGACAGGAAAACACCATTAATGGCTCTGATATTACTGCTGTTCTGCTATTGCTTCTGCTACAATCATTTCATTTCATACAGTTCCCATATTCTGGCCTTCCTGTAGTGTGAGTCAGCATGGTTCTTCTTTTCCCTCCCTATCCCCCAAGCAGGATGAAGTCACTCCATTACCTGTGTCCAGACAAAGAAGACATCATGGTGCCCAGGAACACCAATGTTTTTACTCCATTCCCCAGTATTTTATTTTATTTTTATATTTTTGCCATAATTGTGCTGCTGCAGTGGATCTCCAGCTTGCTGCAATTACACAATTACAGCAAAACAATTTTTAAAAAATAAAATACTGGGGAATGGAATAAAAGCAACCAAAGATAACCAACCAACGGATAGGTAAACTACACAAACATGGGAATGAGGGGGGCAGGTTGTGAGCCACACTGAGCATGTATGTGATTTCAATTGTAAGAGAGCAATGGCAGTACTGAGAAGCTCAAAACTACACAACTGTGGCAAAAAAAAGAAACAGTTCACATGCACTATGTAGTGCAGACATGAGAAGCAAGGCAGTGTCAATGAGGCAGTGCAGAAGACTGCCTTCCTCCTCATGTCTGCACTACATAGTGCATGTGAACTGTTTCTTTTTTGTTGTTGTTTGAGGCACTATACATCATCAAAGCAGCATCATAGCGCTATTGCAGGGAATAAGTGGTAGGGATGGTTTCCATACTGGTATGCTTGTTTACTTGAACAATGTAATTGCTGCAAGATAATAGGTGTGATAAAAGGTAAAAGTATTCGTGTCTGACTGTAGGGGGTGGTGCTCATCTCCGTTACTAAGCTGAAGAGCCAGAGTTGTCAGAGACTACTCTGTGATCATGTGGCCAGCATGATTGCACAGAACACTGTTTGCCTTCCCACCGAAGTGGTACCTATTTATCTATTTGCATTTGCATGCTTTTGAACTGCTAGGTTAGCAGAAGCTGGGACTAGTGATGGGAACTTACCCTATCATGCAGCACCTGGGCTTCGAACTGCCAACCTGCTGATCTTGCAATCAACAGGGTCAGCATCTTAACCACTTGAGCCACCACATCCCAGGACTGGTGTGATAAAGCCCAAAATATAGAGCTGGTTAATGAGGCCTTTCTTCAGCTTTTATCTTATGCAGAAGTTGAAATGATTCTGTGAATAGTCCTTTTCTGTTGCAACCCTGGAATTCTGTAATAGAAATATATACAGCTCTATCCCCTTCTGGAAGCGTGTTAAGCTTCATCTTCTTCCCTCACTTGTTATTTTTTATCAGGTCAGCTTTGATTTATGGCTAATCTATGAATGAGAAATCTCCATGTTTCCTCAATGACCAACTGCCCTGATCAGGTTATACAAACTCAGAGCAGTCATGACTTCATCGATTGAACTAATCCACCTGCAATGTAGTCTTCCTCTTTTCCTACTCCCTTTCATGTTTCTGAGAATTACTGATTTTTTCCAATGAGTCATAGAATCACAGAGTTGGAAGAGACTACAAGGGCCATCCAGTCCAACCCCCTGCCATGCAGGAACTCAAAATCAAACCATCCCTGACAGATAGCCATCCAGACTCTGTTTAAAGACCTCCAAAGAAAAAGACTCCACCGCACTCCATGGGAGTGTATTCCACTTTTGAACAGCTCTCACTGTCAGGAAGTTCCTCTTAATGTTGAGGTGGAATCTCTTTTCCTGCAGCTTGCATCCACTGTTCTGAGTCCTATTCTCTGGAGCAGCAGAAAACAAGCTAGCGCCCTTCTCAATATGACATCCCTTCAAATATTTAAACAGGGCTATCATATCCCATCTTAGCCATCTCTTCTCCAGGCTAAACTTATCCAGTTCCCTAAGTCATTCCTCGTAGTGCATGGTTTCCAGACCCTTCACCATTTTAGTCGCCCTCCTGTGGACAT
>CM034708.1:166440181-166486762 GCA_020142125.1 Phrynosoma platyrhinos | reverse complement strand
AAAAAAAAAAAAAAGGCTCCATTTTGTTATCCTATTTGTTTACCTTGTATGCAAAAAATGCCATATGTAAAGCAGGATTAGACTCAGAGGAAGGAGCCACGAAAATTGGAAGAGGGAACGTCAACAATTTAAGTTACGCAGATAACACCATCCTATGTACAAAAAATAGCAAAGACCAGGAATTATTACTGTAGAAAGTCAAAGAATGTGCAAGAGCAAGTTTACAGTTGAACATTAAGGAGAGAAAAATGACCACAGATGAACTGCATAATTTTAAAAGTAGGATGATTAAGACTTTAAAGTGTGATGCTAAAGGTGATAAAGACATTGAAATAGTTCAAGAGTTTCCATACCTTGGCTCAAGTTTTATTCAAAATGGAGACTGCAGCCAAGAAATCAGAAGACCAGAAGGGCAACAATGAATGAATTAGACAAGATCAGGAAGTGTAAAGTTCTATCTCTGAATACTAAAGTCAGATTGTCCAAACCATTGTATTTTCAATTTCTGTGTATGGCTATGAAAGCTGGACAGAAAGCTGATAGGAAGAAAATCATTTGAAATGTGATGCTGGAGAAGAATTCTACAGTTCCATGGACCTCTAAAAAGATAAACAGATGGATTCCGGAGTTTGAGTTCTTAAGAGTCGGTTGTACTTTGACCATATAATGAGAAGGCAGGATTCCCTAAGAAAGACATTAAAGCTTGGTAAGGTGGAGTGCAGTAGGACAAGAAGAAGACCATGTTCCAGATGGATAAACTCAATCATGGAAGCTAAGGGTATGAGATTACAAGACCTGAGCTGAGATTGGATGATTTGGAGGTTTCTTATTCATAGGTTACCATGTGGCACAGAAAAGCAATTAAAAAACAACAAACCCTCAACTGCTAATGGGACCATTACACAGACCTTAAAATCTGCTTAGGATGCCTCTTTACTGGACATCTGGCTAAGTCCTAGAGTGAAGCTACATGATATTTTCTACCAACAGAAGTTTGCAAATGTCAGCTTTTCAGTAAAGGCTTTATAAACATCCCAGTAATATGTAATCAGCAAAATCGCTCCTTTAAAAACAATCCAACTAAGTTTTGTAAACAAATTCCATTTTAATTAAAATAGATACTCCCTAAATGAATTTTTGTTTTTCTGTTTCATAACTGTTCCTATAAAATTAAAACAAAGGCCAAATTACACATTACCCAGCTCAACCATGTAAACCCACTGGGTGAACTTAGGCAAGTCATACTCTCTCAGCCTCAGAAGAAGGCAAAGGCAAACCCCCTCTGAAGAAACATGCCAAGAAAACCCCATGATAGGCTTGCTTTAGGGCCACCATAAGTCAGAAATGACTTGAAGGCACACAACAACAACAACAACAACAACAACAACAACACATAATGCACCCTCATGTCTACTGTTCATAAAGAAAAATGGCTTTGAAAAAGACCCCTTTTGAATGAAAAGCATCAGCTGTAGAAAGGTGCTCATCACTGTTTCCTTTCTTAAACTTTTCTTTTCCAAATTACTCTCCAGTAGCTTTGTTTCTAGACATAGGTAAATTTATGCAAATCAAACTGGAGGACAATTTGGACAATTTGGAAAGGGGAAGCCAGAAGGGGCCATGTCACCATTTATTTCTCTCATCACTCTTGAAACCACTTTCCTTCAGGAAAAACAAGCAAACAAGGGATTGTTGTTGTTGTTTTGCTATTATTCTGAAATTTGAACAACCTGATTTAACCAGAACAGATAGCCGTTCACCAATGTAGGTTTTAACTATTCCATGCTATTGTTGCATTCATAATTGATATGGTCAATTCATCACTTGGTAGGCAACCCTCTGGTGGTGAGCCTGTTTGTACTTAGCTGGGTTGGTCTGCAGATGGCAGACACATGGTTTGCCCCTGGGCTGGATTTGAATTCTTGTGAGCTTAGGTGAATCAGCTGGAGCTGTGAACCTACTGACATAACGCTTTGAGGGAGTCACCCCCAAACTGTTACACTCAATACATGCATGTCCAAGAGGATGCTATACTACTAATCCAAACTTTGGGAAATGTTAATATGTAGCTCAAATGAGTAGATTTAGAGTGACCAGTGTAATGTGGTCATAAAGTTCAACATGCAAACAACCACACATGTACACAAGAACTATTGGGATTAAAGGTGTTACATTGGAACAGAGGAAGCTTCACTAGGGTTGTGCTGCACCTGAACGGATCTTGATTCCAGTGCAGGTGGTCTAGAGAAGGAGAAGGACTCGATCACTCCTGGGACACACTGTGGGTGGTGAGCGACAGAGGAGCTAGCCTGACAAACTGGCAGCAATCCTGCCTGCGTTTTAGACAAAGCCAAAGACACAAAGAAAGGGTAATCATATTTATAGTGGAACTATGCCTTGGGTCAGAATACAAGGTATAGAAAAGAACAAATGGTCTTGCAGTTATTTCAAATGGGTTTAGAAGTACTTGGGAAGTACTTTGAAGTTGTTCGTGTTACTTTGAAACAGTTTTCCAAAAGGGATAGCACTCAGGTGTGAATGGGAGCGATAGGCGGGCATTTCCTGGCAGAGAGGATTAGCGCACAAGATTCTTTGGACTCTGTTTACCATATCTGCAGCCCTTTATTCTCTAGGTCTGAGCTTCTTCACCTCCTCAGAATATCAGGAATTAATCCATCATCCTGGAACCCCAATGCACTTCCTGTTTGCTAGCCTATGTGCAAAAGCTATTCTCTGGTTATGACTTCCACAATCAGGGTTATAGAAGGGTCACCCAGCTCTGCTTTATTACATTTCTGATATCAAAAGAGGAGAGACCCTGGTGAGCATAGTAACAACACTACAATGAGATACCAAAGTAGGATCTTGTGTAGTTTGTCAATGGTAATGATAAAAACTAGCTATTACATATATACAGTTGGCTCACCCTATCCACGGATTCTGCATCCATAGTTTCAACCATCTGCAGCTTGAAAATATTTTTTAAAAATCATAAATTCACAAAATCAAACCTTGATTTTGCCATTTCATATAAAGCAAACCATTTTATGCAAACCATATAAAGCAAACCCTATTGTAGATTTTGGTATCCATAGGAGATCCTAGAACCAAACTCTGGTGGGATACCAAGGACCCACTGTATTTGCATGCAAGGTCTATTTTGTCCCAAAAGAATGTTACAAAATCCTGAATGATTCAAAATGATAAAAGTACACTTAAAAAATAAAATAATTCTGAAGGATGCTAATATTTTTACAAATCCATTTCCCACTTCCAACACAAGTACAGTTAGACTTGCAGTTGCAAAGGTTTAGTATGACAATAATGTACACCAACTTTTAAAATATATTTATTTTCTTATCATGGTATATATAACAAAATCACTGTATTTAGAAATAGCAGGTAGGTTAATATGCCATGATTCACAAGATGGATCTGAACTACCAAATTTGTATCTGAGAATACCATGTATGATTTTGTACAGCCCATATCTTCACAAGCTCTGGCACAATAAGCTTCCAACTTCAAAACAAGTATCAGTTCAAACATGCATTCTTTGATAAGACAGAGTTCTTTCATGTGCCTGTAGTTAAGATTTTGTATGAGAATTGCTTGTTCACAAGCCCTCTTAAAACCTATCATATAGAAGAGGAGCTATCAGATTCTACCTGTGAATCAGTTGATGAAGTTTGATTTTGTTAATTTCAAAAGATTTAATTTCATTATTGCTCCTGATATTACTGATAGTCTGAATAGCATGCACTATAATATGCATTATACCAGATTTGCAAGGCTTTTATTTTAAAACAATTATACATCTTTATAACAAATGTTATCACATACTTCCATCAGAATAGTAGCAGAACATAATAAAATTACTGGTCTTAAAATAGCCCCTCCCATAAATAAAGGTGTATTTCCATTTTATTAGAGAATATGTATTTTTTTCATTAATCCATTCTCATGGGCTGGCATCCTGTTAGTTATGATGTTGTAAGTTATACTTAGAACATTGTAAGTGCTTCATAGTCTCATTTGCAATCATGGCACTATTGCCACAACCACAAATTATCCTGAAACCCACTTTCAAAGCCAATCAACCATTTGGAGTGAGGGAGGTCTGTTCTACTGGTGAGTAGGGCACTGCAGGCCGATGTGACCAGTCCACCACCAGTGAGTGAGGCTGCATGGAGCAGAAATAGGGTAGAGGCGAGTGGTCATCCTGCAGTAGCCCACTATTGCTTTACCATGAACTGGTTAATTCACAGATCTGTCATAGATTACTGAAAGATGAATTAATTTTGCTGTATATATTACATGTACTATTTTAATATAATGCTCAAAAACATGAATACATTTCTGAATATGAAACATGAGCAATGTGTATATATTAATAGACTGTTTATAAAATTTGAATATAATAATAAACATATAATCCTGTTTGAATACAGTTGTCTATAATAGCCATGTAATTATTAGGTCCACTGACATGAACAGTCTGTAGGCTCCTGGATCACATACATAATTTCAGTGCCATTTCCTGAGCAGTAGAGGGGTACAGTTAGATTCTGAACTCCATTTTCACGACAGCATTTACAGAATCTTAAATGGCTATTAATGTTCACATTAAAAATTGTAGCAGAGGGACATTTTCCATCACAAGAAGACATGTTAATCTGTTAGGGGAAGGAAGGAAAGAAAGTCATTGATCATTTCAGGTTTTACCCATTTTAAAAGTATGTCTAAGGGGTTTATCACATGCACTTTTCAGCCCAATTCAGCCCAATTCATGCACGGGACAGGATTGAGCTGGAACGGGGGGAAATGGGTTTTACCGCACATGAAATTGCTGCTACACTGCCAGCCAACAATCACCCGTCCCTGATCTGCCCTCCGCCAGCCAACATAGCACCAAAAATGGCCAGCAGAGTCTGGATCAGGGACGGGTGATGGTCGGCCAACAGCACAGCAGCAATTTCATGTGCGGTGAAACCCATTTTTCCACATTCCATCCTGACTCTGTCCCATGCACAGATTGGGCTGAAAAGTGTGTGCAATAAACTCCTAAGTGTGGATATCTATGCATCCAGTGTACAAGAAGCAGTTTTGAAATCCATTCTACCCATCAGTATTGATTTATGAGTATGCATCCTCCAGTAGCATCACAGGCTGCTTCATATAGTGGACAGCCCGTGGATGTTAGAACTTGTTTGAAGACCTAAGATGTGGGGAAGTGGGAAGATATCTTTCCTATCCAGCCCTCCAGGAAGCAAATAATAAGGTTTAATTGGTCTCAGGAGCTACCACTGATGCCTATTTTATATTTACAAAATGAGGGATTATTTGTTTCTTTATCCAAGCCCACTGACGCATGCTAGACCTAAGAGCAACCTGGAACTAAGTCAGATGTTTGCAGACCTGGTGGCCTGTGGAGGCATTTACAGCGCCAAGAATAGTGAATCCACTCTTCTCCCACAGGGATGGGGCCACTGCCTTATCCCCCCCCCTTTTTTTTACCTCCCATCATGGTCTCAACTTCTTGCCTCCTGAGCCATGCAACATCAACACCACCTGCCTTAGGTGTAAAGAAGTGCCAACTAATAAAGCAGAAGGAGTGCCTAGGCACCAAATGCCAAGCAAAACACAGAGGTGTTACATCCCAATGCCCTTAAAGTGTCTATGAGATCCAAAGCATATCTGTGGTGAGAAGTCACAGATTAAAGTGTTTTAAAATCAATATTTTTCACACATATTTGTACCTCATCACCCATCATTTAGAGTAAGAAAGGCATTTAATGATATACAGTATTTGTCCGACGTAAGCAAATATATAGTGTGCTGCTCATCTGGAGGCAGGTGTTATTCTAAACAGAAGAGCTCAGCACTTTTGTCATGTTTGGGTAAAGGCAATTAAGTTGTAAACATAAGTATGAGTGGGAGAACATTTGCAAGATAAGAGATCTTCTAGGTGTCAGGGAAGAAGGAGGCCATACTTAGGGTGCATATGTTTATTTAGATTTCAGAAAAGTAGCCCTGTTGGCCTCTTGCAGCATAAAAAGGAGGAAGGGAGAAGGAGGGGGGGAAAGAATGTAGCAGCACCTTTAAGACTAACTAATTTTTATTTTAACATGAGCTTTTGTGGATATAGACCCAATTCTTCAGATACAGCACAGTGTAATATCCAGACCTGAGGATATAAAGCATATTTACACAGCCGTGGGAGTGGGAATGGGATGGGATCCAGAAAAATGCAAATTGCAATCCTTGCCCTGAATTTTCAAAGGGCTGCCTATAAAATGATACAGGTAGTGTTGATGTGTGAAAGCAATAAACTGCTTACCAAATGTCAGTTTCCCTGGTTCAAAACCTTCTCTAAGATGAGTAGCAAGTCCAGTAGCAAGAACTCTACTATCAATATATGTAGTATGCCATGCTATCTCTGCTAATGGATTTGAATTTGTGAATGTAATTCAATTCAGCTGTTTATCTTTCTACTCTTGCTTTGCATTCTCCTTGTTCAAGGACTTAAATCTCATGTTGTATGTTCAGGGGAGCTGAAATGCTCTGCAAGTGGTTTTGGATATTGCCACTTCTATGTTGGATTTGTGTCCATTTTTTCTCCTTCGCAGAGACTGCCGTATTTGTCCAATGTAGATGGCAAAGGGACATTGCTGGCATAGGATGGCATACATCAGGTAGGAGGAAGAACAACTGAATGTGCCTTTGATGTTGTCAGTGATATTATTGACCCCTGTAATATTGCTCTGAGAGTAAATGTGGGGACAGAATTGGCATCTGGGTTTGTGGCAGGGTCTTATACCTGTATTACCATCCATGTTAAGTAGCTTTTATAAGTGCGCAGTTAAGATTTGGAGGCTGTCTGTAGACCAATAAAGGCCTGTCTTCTAGAGCTTGTGAGAGGGCTGTGTTAGGGCCTTGGCAGACTAATAAAGTCGTCTCCGAGGCAAGGAAGAGGAGGGGCAGCTGCATGAGCGGCGCCCCTTCCTCCTCCCGAGGTTGCCCTCGGAGCTGCCGGCCCTCCGCACGGCCAGCGCTCCCAGGGCAACCTCCCGCCACAGCGTCCGCACACGCTGTGGCGGAAAAGCCAGGGAAAGTGCGCCCTACGCGTTTAGGGCACACTTTTCCTGACTTCTGAAAGGAGCGCTATTTTTGCGCTCCTTTCAGGGACGCCATCGGTGCGCCACGGTGCGGATGCCATGGTCCCGCGGCGCACCGTCCCAGGGCGTCCCGGAAGCCCTGGTCTGGATCCACCCTGTGTCTCCAAAACTGGTTGTACTTCATTGATGATGCAAGTGATCTCAATTGGAGACTGTAGGTGACCACTAGGGGTGTTCCATCATTTTGTGCTGTTGGTCTGTCCTGGAATAGATTGTTCCTGAGAGGTAATCTTTCCTTGCTGATTTTTTTCTTAAACTCCTTAGGTGGATATTGTAGTTTGAGAAAGGCCTGTTGTAAATCCAAGAATTTTGTATCTGTGTCTTACGGGTCTGAGCAGATGCAGTTGTATCAGAGGGCATGGCTGTAAACAATAAAGTTGGTGATGCATTCTGGGTGGAAGCTGGAGGCATATAAGTATGTGTAGTGATTAGTAGGTTTTTGATAGATACATTGTGTAGTTGCACAGCAGTATAAAGAAAGTCAATGTGTTGTGTGGATTGCTCTAGGTTCAGGCTGATGTTAGGGTGAAAGTTGTTGAAATTCTGGTGAAACTTTTGAAGTGATTGCTTTCCATATGTCCAAATAGTAAAGATGCCATCAAGATATCACAGATAGATGAGAGGTTTCTGGGTGCATGTGCTGTGGAGTTACATCAGCTATGGAGATGTTTGCATGCTGTAGTATCATTTGGATGCCCACAGCAGTGCCACTGACTTGTAGGTACATATTATTCTAAAAGTGAAGCCATTATGAATGAGTACAAACTGGCAACTTGGTGGCTAGGTGTGCTATAACCTCATTCAGGATGATATTCTTGATGGCTTGTAGTTCAACCTGTTATGGGATGCTAGTGTAGAGGGATCCTACATCCATAGTGGCTAGGATGGTGTTTTTTGGGAGTTTGTAGATGAAATGTATTTTCTACAAGAAATCAGTTGTATCCTTCACATGGCTTGAAACATTGATGGCATATGGCCTGAGAATGGAATTCATATATTCAGATAAACCAATAGTGAGTGCGCTAATGCTTGAGACAATGGGTGTTCCTGGATTACTTTGTTTTTGTATTTTGGATAGCAGATAGAAGATGTCTGGTTTGGGCTGCTGAGATCTGTCCATTTGAATTCAGTTCTGTACATCAGAGGAGAATTGTCTGAGTAGTCTGTATAGTTCCTTCAGCTATTCATTTGTGGGCTCTGTAGAGAGGAATCTGTTAAATGTAATGTTGGACAATCGCCTCTCCACTTCCTGTGTGTAGTCTTAAAAGTGCTACTACATTCTTTTTTTCCTTCTCCCCTTTTCCCTCCATTTTGTATTTATTTAGCACATTGATTATGAATATCTTTTAATGCTTTGCATGTTACAACCCACACAACTAAAAAGCACAATGCAAAATTAGCCACTTGTACTTACAGGACTCTGACTTATGCAGTCATGTTTCCTGATTGTTGTTCTAACTGTCACCTTTTGGCAAATCCTATCATCCTTTTTGCCTGATGAAAAATAAAATAACCTCTGTTCAGTCATCAATTCCTACAAAAAGTATGACGATAATATTCAGAATAACATTTATTAGGCCATGATCTAAAGAGCCCTCTAGGTGTGTGATTTTGACCATGCATCAAGGTGTCTCATCTTTTTCTCCCATTTGTCCAATTGTTGTTCCCTGGACTTACGCCAAATCTAGAAGTTGTTGAGCTTGAAGAGCTTGTCTTATTATATGAGAACTGTTTTCAAATGTGGATATATCAATACATTGTATTGCTACTGTAAAGCTTACCTCATGGCCCTGTGGATCATGGCATTGGTTTAATTAGTAACATGGTTATAACTATCTCAGTACCTTCAGTAGATTCTTCAACATTGTGATTTAGTAACATTCCTGTAATTAACTCACTTTCTGTATGGGAAAATATTTTTAACTGCTATAAGTAAGGTTATACAAATCTGTAAATGCCCCAGTGTTCACAGATCTGGAGATTTGATGCATGAGTTGATAAAATTTGAATCCACTTTATGAAAATCAAGGCGGATAATAGACTGCAAAATAGTATTTCCTAATGAATGTAATAAATGTTGTATGCAGTACATTTAGGTTTCAAGTTGTCTAGTTCACATTAACCAACATATAAGTTTCATATGCAATGGTGTGAAGGAGCCCTATTCTTTTGCATATTCACATCTAAAATGGACATAAAATCTGCTGTGCTAGTTCATTACAGAAAAACAATCAAGATTCTTCAGGGTCATTAAAGACTAATGGATTTATTGTGCAATTGAAATCTCACAAAGAAACTTAGGTGTGAAAAGGGCCTATATCCCTTCCAATCTCACATGACTTGTCCACTCCCTTTATTTTACAGAAGACAGACCACAGAGATATTTATGTACACTGACCTCATAAATAATGGGGAAAACATGGAATTCAAAGAGTAGTTTTTTTTCCTATTCCCTACTGGCAGGGAAAATCTACATGTTTGGACTATGTATGAACTAGAGTTCATAAGATGATGATTAGGGAGAGAAACATTAAACATTTTCTTATACATACAACATGTTATTTCAAAGACCATGTACAAATATAAGTACATGCACAAAAATTAACAGCATTCAAGAATTATGACATGTTTGCCCCTCTCTCCTCAATTGTCAGAAATTAAAAACAGGAGAAAGGACACATGTAATGGAAACTAACAAATCTCAACATACAAGAGACCCTAGATATAAAACAATACTGTATGCCACGTTCACAGAACTGATTGTGTAGTTTTAATAGAAATAAATAATAGCTGCTCTTCTCCCAAAAATTGCATCCTTGGCAGGTTTTGTAAAAAAATGTTTACAAAATCAGGATAGTGTGAAGCACCAATAGTACTATTAGCTTTGCGGAGGGCAAAAGGAGAATGTGATAATATGTCATAAAAATTAAACACGTGTTCTGGTGCACCAAATATTAAATATCAAAGTTAATGTGGCAGTTAAGCCCAAATTAACCAAATGCATATTGGTATAAACTACAACAATAAGCAAGTCCCAACCCAACAACAGGCAGTACAGTCACTGTCTCAAGTGCTGAATGAATTTTGCCCACAACCTTTCTATATGAAGAATCTAGAAGGTAATTTATGTTTCTCTGCAGAGAGCATCTTTACAGGGATTGAGGCATTTATGTTTTTAAATCAAAGGACTGTTCCTCTATGCCAACTGCAATCAAAATAATGGAAAGAATGTCTGTTCCTAAGATCAACATGGATATATTGAGAATATAAAAGCCTATCTGTGATTAGATCGGAAGGTAAAATCTTGGTCCCACAAAAAAAAAAACCAAAAAAAAACAACACCTGAAGTTCTCTTCAGCTAATTCTCACTTTAATCTGGGTTTCTAAAATTGTAACTGAGGCTAATTGCTATCTGCCTAATCTATGCCCATGGTGCTGCCATCAAATGCATGTCGAGGACATCTATGAACATATATCTTTTTGGGTCAAAATATGATCTCAGTCTGAATTTTCTCACTTGTGTTTGGAAATCCCACTGGACATCACAGTGTCAATACAATTTGAAATAGTATATAGGCATATATCAGTCCTGCTTTTTATGTCTTTCCATGGAGAAAATAAGGTATACAGACATATATATAATCATATACGACAATCACATGAGCCTTTTTCATGTGCTCTGCAATTATGGAAAGTAAACATGCAAAGAGCAGAAGCACTCTAGCCTGCCTGCCTCCACTCTCCTCATGTGGACAGTATGCTCTGAAAGGGAGAGCCTACCCCAAGGATGATGGCTTACCATATGATTCAGAACATCTGGAAATCTGATTTTCCAGCAATTTTAGGAAGAACCTCCATGAATAGAGCAGTCTCCCCTTTTCAAACATTCACTCTCCACATGTGGAGCATGATGGAAACACTGATGGATGGGTGGAGTTAGCACACTCCCATTCCTCAGATGTTTATTATATATGGTAACAAATCACCCAGTTAAGACTATACACTGACCAATCATACATGTTTGGTATGATTGTTTCCATACCACTGTTGTGGTTTGCGTCCATCATATCACAACACCAACCAGTTAAGATTTCTTAGCTTCCCCATTCACCTTAGTTACTGCCTGTAGTAAGCACTACTATGAACTGACTCATTGAAGTGGAAAGGAAG
This sequence comes from Phrynosoma platyrhinos, assembly GCA_020142125.1. Lineage (NCBI taxonomy): Eukaryota > Metazoa > Chordata > Lepidosauria > Squamata > Phrynosomatidae > Phrynosoma > Phrynosoma platyrhinos. The sequence continues at coordinate 166,475,414 of CM034708.1, read as the reverse complement.
AACTTTTTTAAAAAAATGGGATAGGCAACTTATGAACACCCAGATGCTGGATGGCAATTCTCATAAGCCTTTGACAGCAATAGGGAAAGATAATAGAAACTACAATTGTAAAGCCACAAGATGCCCATCCCAGGCTTAAGCAGTTTATCTGCAAAATGGTGGGCAATTAACTCTGGTCCTCATCCAAAAAGCCATTCTCGATGTGCTCAGGATCAGCTAGCAACATGCAGGCTATCAGCACTTATCAGGATCATAGCATAGCCTGTTCTAACTGAATCATACTTAAATACGGACATTTCTATAAAGAATATAGACATTTTAAAAATTCTTTTAAAGGAAAGAAAATACATGATTAAAAATAATAATACCTGGTTCACAATTAATACTACCAGTAGAGACTACGGGGCTAATGGCAAAGGGTAATACACCCCATCCAGAACCTGGCAGAATTATTGGGAACATAAGTTTCTTGTAATATAAAAACATTTTTACATAAACAACATTATATTAATTCTTACACTGCCAACTGCAATTTTTTTTGTAAAAAGTAACAAGTCTTCCTATTTTTTCTAAATTACAGATTACCTACACTTTAATACTTGTGAGGATATCAAAACTATAATGATTAAAAGGAAAAAAATCTAGGGCATGTTATGACTCTGGCAAGGTAAGAATTAAATATATGAACTCAGCATGCATTTAATCATTTTCCTTTAAAAATTAAAGATTATTGGTTCCCATTAAAACCCAAAGAGTTGCAAGCTATACTTATAGATGACTTTTAATCTGCTTTACAATAAAAGCACATGCTTTTAGTTATTTTAAAAAAACATTTACTATTAGCATTACAAAAGCATTTTCATTACACATTTCTTCTTAGAAGCCATCTCAGCAAACACTTCTGAAGTATAACACTGCCTTTACTAAGACTACACAACATTGTGAATAATGTAGTTAACCCTATAGTAAATGAGCAATTTATAAATTACATAATAGAGAGTAAGATTAAACTTTGCTTATCCACTTAGGGAATTAATTCTCCTTAATATTTTTCTTAAATATTTGGTATTCAGAGTAACAACCTCTTTAGCTAAACTTTATCTCTGTTTTTTAATTATGTTACATACATATATGCCTTCCAATAGACATTTTTAAAATAAAATGCTGAAAAAATATTACATAACCTATATATAAGATGGATAAGATGGATGGATAGATAGAAGGCAGACAGACAGATAGTTTCCTTTAAGTGGAAATCAATACAGAGGACACTCCTATTGGAAACAGGAGGAGAAAGACAATTTTTATTTTTATTTTATTTTCTCTTTTCCTTTGAAGCATCCCACAAAAGTTTTTTTCCCCAGAAGGTCATCCCCTCTGGGCACTAAAGGCATTGAGGAACACTCTGGAAAAGGAGGAACTGGCAAAAGGCCCTCTCCTCTGAAACCTGTAGGAAGCTTTGTGGGATTACACCCCTTCAATTAACAAGAACCATCCCACAGTCTCATGTTGTGCCACATGTATCTTTAGTGTTACCATTTACAACACAATATAAGATTATATTATTGCACTGAATAACTGATGCTATTGTCTAGTGAAATGGTGGGAGTTTGTCTCCATGAACGAACATTTTTGTGTATGTACAACATCACTAGGCAATATAAAACTATGTATATTGTGTACACTTGTCGAATGAGATACACTGATCTAAAACATGTGTTGCCTATTGACTTAGGGCCTTAACAGACTGCCAGAAATAGTGCAAATTGAGACCACTTTAACTCAGTGCTAGGGAATCATGGGAATTGTATTTTTTCTGGGACACTGAGCCTTCTCTGCCAGAGAGCTCTGGTGCCACAATAAACTATAGTTCCCATGATTCCTTAGCACTGAGCCAGGGCAGTTCAAGTGGCTTCAATTTGCACTATTTTAGCAGTATGCAAAGGTCCATAGATTTAGAGGACATATCTAGAGAGCAGAAGTCTGCTTGCACAACATTCCAATCTCTGAAATAGTCTGGAATGTGGTATATAGAGCATGCAGGCATGTGTGTATGCTGGAGAGGAACAGAAACTTCACTTAGGACAAGTAAAATTGTTTCCTCTCACACAATGGGTTTTCCAAATTGAAAAGAAACTTCTAGGAGACAATGAAATATATGCCCTGTTGGATTAGGTACATTTCAGTGAGCTTTAGTGACCTGCAGTGTGGATGAATTTAAATAAAAGGTACAAATAAGCTTCATTTAATAAAGACTTCTCCTGACCACAGGTGTTAGGAGCTACCAGTCTATGCAGTTTCTTTTTTTCTTCTAGTTTTCCCCCTCCTTCCCTTTCATCCAAATTCAATGTCCCATTTTTTTCATGATCCCTCCAGCTTTGGTTATAGGAGTGACCACCACACTGGATGTTCATTGCTCTCTCAGGTGTTACGCAGTGCCATTCGCATTCCCTGTAACCACTAGTGATGCCGCTGTTCATAATCATGTGCAAATGAGTATGTGCTGACACATTTGCACTTACAAATTTATTAAAATGCAACTGACCTTTTTTATGTAAATGAACATTGGATGTTATTTGTTCACTGAAATATCTTCTTATTCTTGGACTGAAGTGAAGAAGAAAACCATTTATTCCTACAGAATCTACAGGAATATATGTGTTTCTTTTTAAATTAAGTCTAAGTGTGGGAAGATAACTCTAATGTTCAAATCACATTTAAAAGTTAAAGCTCTATAGTCTTTACTATACAAAAAAAAACACCACCTTATGACTACCATCAAAATAGTTTATTTCACTCCATTACCGAAATCAAATGTCAAGATTTAAAATGTTCCTTTGAACAGATGTCTATATCTTGTACTTGGTAATAAAAATATAATTGGGGGTGTTTAAAAAGTAGATTTTAGTTGCATATGTGTGTTTTCCTTGCCTAAAGAAGCCCTATGAAATTCATATGGCCTCCATAAATTGACAGGCAACTTGAAGGCACTTACATACACATACACACACACTATATTTGGAGAGATTTAGTTATACTCCAGAAGGAAAGATTAAATAAAAATCGAAAATCACCATGTGAGTAGCCATACAAAGCAAGGCTTATCAATGATATTTGTTAAAAACTATACATATTTAACATGATTTGGGGGCAGCATGCTCTTTTCTTTCCATATGTCCATATTAGAAGAGTTAAGAACACAGAGTTATTCAAAATCAAAAGGAAGACTAGCATACAACTAGCAATGAATGCAGCTTTCTTCACTTACAGGTCTTGCAGCAGCCATCGTTATATGTCAGTACAGTGCCTCCATTCTAGAAAAATTTCAAAAGAATATTTCAAAAAAGACTTGTGTCCAAAGAAACATTTTGATACATTTATATGATAGATGTAAAAAGCAAGAAGCAGTCAAATCCAAGAACTGTGCAAATATTTACTCATTTAAACTTTATTTTAATAGTTTACATTGTGAGAGAATTCAGCCTCACAATTATTGTAATATAAGGCACCACTCTTCTCTTGTCACAAAAACATTAGTGAAAACTCTAGGTGTTGTGTTATAAGCTGTAGTATGTGTCTTAAACTTCATAATTCACAGCAAATGGCAATTTGCCTACCATGCTGTGTGAAAACATTGAATATGCACAAAATAAACTGCTTTTGAACCTTCTCAAATGCCCTTTTTTGAAAAGCATCCGGCTAAGTGCAGCTGGGGTCCGGGCTGCATGTGGGTTGCAGTCACCCAGCCTTGGCTGCGTTTGATATCACTTGCTATTAAATCAAAATATGACTGTATCCCGTCGGGGATAAGTTGCATTATTTTGAATGCGATAATCTTCTAATACCGTGGGCCCTTTGTATATGCACGGGATCCATTCTAGACCTCCCGCATATGGAAAAAACCATGGGACCTCATGTCCCATTGATTTTAATGGTGGTGCACTCCCACGCATGGTGCACACACCATTTTGTCCCCCAGGCTTACCGTCTGAGTGAGCTCAAGTCCACATATGTCAAGCCTGCATATGGAGTGGGCAGACTGTATACTGCATCAGCACCAATATCTATAAATATACTAGTTTGTCTCTGTTTGTTTTCATTCAGGCTTTTGGGTTAGTGGATGTGCTCTTTTAAAAAAGTTTTTTTGTGGTTGGCATTCATACATTGGTTCCAGTCCACTGAAAATTGCCAAAAAGGGGACTGGGAGAAACTTTCTCCACTGTGTGGCTGTCATCAACTGAATGAATGAACCAGGGCAAAATTTCAAAAGTGATGTGGCATTGGGTTACTATTCAACACATCCTTGTGAAAAGGACTTGCAGAATTAATGACATATGCCTTTAATTTTATGTACACAGTTTATAATATTTGTTGATTTACTAATATTTCTGATCTGTATTCATTCAATGCTTGTGTGCTATTTGATTTAGTACAGTATATCTAATCTGAATTCTGTAATCATAATGAAAATGTAAGACAGTGGAGTTCCCACACCAAGTGACACCTGGTGTAAGGGCCGTGACTTCTGGAGACAGGACTTTTGGTGGGGGTTTCAGAGGGAGGACTTCCAAGGATAGTGCATGCTCCCTCTCCCCTTTTGCTGATCAGGAAAAGGATGGGATGGCGGGTGAGGGATAGAGTGCATGTGGGGGAAATGGAACAGCACACACACAGGGATGAGGGAGCAACATGGGGGGGGGGCGAAGCGGCATGTCCGCCTGGGGAATGAAGCATGGGGGATGGTTGGTGGGCTGTCCAGGTGCCACCCCACCCTCATTCTAAGGTATCGCCTGGTGTAGGCCTTACCCCCTGCATCCCCTCAATGACACTACTGCTGTAAGGGCATAAATCCTAGGAAAATCTCAAAGAAGTAATCAATAGAATTTATTTCTGAGTAACTGTAAATCTACAGATGATTAGATCTTTACAGTTTACATGCAATCATAATCAAACTTACTCTTATCTAATAATACGGTCTGACATACATTAATCCCAACTGCAGAAGCAGATCCACAAATAATTTATTTGTGTGTATGGGTTTATTATCTCTGGAAATTTAGTGGAATGGGCTATAGTGGAATGGCCTATATGATCAAGTGGAATGGCCTATATGATCCCTTCTGGGCTCAGGATAAAGACATTTACTTCCACATATGTATGCTTAGGACTACAACCCTACTCAGGAAAAGTTTAGTATTAGCTATCAGTGTATTAGTAATAACACAATTTAAACAAATGTACAGCAGTATTATTAATAAAGTAGATTGTTAGTTATCACTTACTTATGCATGTCCCACTGATTTCAGTGGGTCTACTCTAGGGGAGATTAACATTAAATTTAACCCAATGAAAATAATGGAAAATGACTGCACGTGATTAAACCATATTGCACAAAGAAAATCAAAATCACAAACAAAATATTCTTTCATATCATTATTCTCATTTGCATATGCTACATCAAGGATACAAACCTTTGTACACTCAGTCTCATTAAAAGGTGGGCAAATGATGCTTGATCCAAGTACTATTGCACCTATAGCTGTCTTTGTACATTCATATTTAATACAGTTTGACACCCATGTGCTTCCTTCCTGAAAAGTAAAAGACCAAAGGTTATTCTTCCAGAACAACTAGTTAAAACATGACAGAAATGTTTACTATGGCTGTCCAAAATTTTTCACAGCTGTTGAATTCTGCTGACCACTGTCAATATTTTCTGAGAGCACCATTTTAACCATTTTCGCTGCAGTAACTATGCAGTATAGCAGATACACTTCCCTACAATCCTTTTTTGTATGCTTGTCAACTTTGATTTGCCCAGACTTCACTTAAAAAAAAAAATAAAGTCACACATGATGGGGAACATCTTGAGGCCAATGAAAAAGCAGAAGGCTTTTTTCCTCCACCCTGCTATTTCTCAGTAAAATCTACTCCCTCCTTACATTGTTTTTTCCTATTTAAAAACCCATATCAGGGTTTTGTTTCATGTATTTGCATGCAATGCCATATTGGCATGGATTGTAAGTCAGCATTCTGGTGACTCTTGGCTTATCATGAACAATCTGCCTACTGGTGTACATAGCTCATTCAGACCTTCTTTTCTCTTGCCATTAGCGAAGTAAGAATGCTTCCAGTTGCTTTGAGCTGTAACAGTGGGCATCCCCAATTGGGAAAAAGTGCCCAAAATTAGGGATTCCTACTGTTACAGCATCTGGAAGGCACCAGATTAGACAATGCTCATTTAGCATATCATCCAAACGAAGGATCCTGCTTTATTGCTCCACTATAAAATAGGATCCAAAATTTAAGAACAAACCCTGGTTTGTTCAGCCAGTCACATTATCAGGAAGTGTCAAACAGTAGTGAACAAGCACGCAGCTCATATACAATAAGCAACATTTCTTCACATTTATTGTTTCATGTGAATGTGGCCAATCTCAGGCTCAATTTTATTAAAGATATAAACAAATTAATATTCTTATCCTGAAGCTAACCCCAGAAGAGAGGCAGACATTGATCTAAGCATTGCTCCCCCTCCCCTCCATATTTTGTTCTCTTTGGGATTACATCTATAAACCAAAAGCACATGCAGGTAGCAACTATTAATATTTGCTGACCTGTGAAAACTATCCTTTGAATACAAGTATACTGGTTATATAAAGTGACTTAGAGCCAAAGAAAGTTTGAATTAGGTTTAGAAATAAAAGAAACAATTTAAGAGATTTAAGAATTACATAAGTATCCTTATGCATTACTTTTTGCAATTTTTTTAAAAAGGAACTTACTTTATGAATAACTAGGGTTCCATTGCCAGAATCGAAAGGACATGACATATTTATGCAAGAACCACAACAAGAGTGCTGACTAAGCGAGGGAACATATACTTGGTGCTGTTTAAAACAGAAAAGTGTTGTGTTTTTTTAAAAAGGCCACACTGACATTATTTTCAAATACATATAGCTAATTGTAGTCAAGTGATTTTTATCTACATTTAATAGTTAAGACGTTTTCCATGGATATTGTTTGACAATTGCTTTAATGCCACAGCTGTGATACAGAGGGTAACATGCTGCCACTCTGTAGAAAGCCTACTGACATTAACCACTGGAACAATTAAGACCCTATCTGCATGGGCCAAATAAAATAACTTCCCCATGTCTTCTCTGTGGGGGGACCAGACAACACATGACTCAAACCTCAGTTCTGGTACAAACAGACCAGATGATGTCTGGCCCATTCAGCACCAGAACTGGGGTGTAACCCCCATTAAAATAATTGAGGAGATTATCCCACTCATTTTAAAGTGACTTATCCCTGAAGGGATAAAGTTGTGTTTAGTTTTAATAGCAAGCATTATCACATTCAGCCACAGCTGGGTGACTACAACCCATATGCAGCCCGGGTCCCAGCCACACTTATTCCACTGTGTTTCAAAAATGGGAGCTTGCTGTTTTTGAAAAGCAGCCAGATAAGAGCAACTGGGACCCGGGCTGCATACAGGGTGCAGTTGCCCGGCCATGGCTGAATGCGATAATACCCGCTATTAAAACTAAATGTGACTTGTAGGTATCATGCCACCCATAAAAGCTTTTAAGTTGGCCAGAGACTTACCCCAGAACTGCCTAGGTCCCTCCATTTTTTTAAATAAAAGTGTCATAAACAATTAACTGCTACTCCAGGAGTACCAATTTACCACAAAGTACCCCTAAGTCCAGCCAACCCCCCAAAAATCACAATTCTGCTCCCTTCCAGTTGTGGTATTTGCCCACCTTTCTGTGTTTTCACAGCCTATGCTGTCCATGATTTCCTCACATCAGTTGCCCACCCCTACTCAAAAATGAGGGGGAGGGCTTGACTTGAACCAAGATTTCGAATAGGGCTTGAAATTGTACTGCTGTCCAGATGTTGTTGAACAGTATTTCCCAGAAATTCTGGCCACTACAGCCAGTGGTAGGGAATACCAGGAATTGTACTTCAACAGCATCTGGAGGCCTCCACAGTTCCTGACTTTAAATACGTGTTTAGTATTTTTGAATGGATTTCAAGGACAACCCCAGTTTACTGAAAAATGTCATGCTTACACATTAACAAAACTTACAGCTTCACATTTTTGGGAACAGTTTACTATTGTCAGATCCATAGCATGAAATCCTGTGTTGGGGTCTCTCTCCTGTGAACATTTTGCTGTGTAACAAAGATCTCCATCCAAATACTGAATCATGGATTGCCCGGGGCTCAAAATGGTTACTTCTTGGAATACACAGACATTGTCCTTTTCTAATGCAAAAAGTAGAGTTGTGTCAAAATTGTTACACATTATAACTATAGAAATTTACTGTACTTAAAATGCACTGCCATTTGTTAGGTACTTTTCATATCAACTCTACCTCACACAGGCACATTATTCTCTTTTTCTCTTTCTTTCTCTCTTGCACACAAAATGAAAATACATTTGTGTACTATTATACATAAATGCCACTATGTTACCACACACACACACATGGAATAGCATTTGTCAACAAGTTTGTCTAACATAACACAGATGAAGGACAGACAATACAATTAATTTAGAATATTTTTATTCTAGAAGATCTTTGTCTTCTTATTTACATGCAGATTTTTAAGGTAATAAAGAATAAGATATGGTTTTAAAGTAGAAATAAATATTTATTAAAACTAAATATGAACAGTATTGAAAATAATATATATATATATACCACAAATGTACTGAGGACATCCACACATGCTAGAAAGACTAGAATCTATTCTCTGAACTTCTCCCTGCAATATTAAAAATATATTTCAGCATCATATATGTCCAGTCCCACATAAACAGAAAAATGTAATTTCATCCAAAATAAAAATGCTTAATTAACCCTAATGTCCAAAAGCATATGCTGGTACAAATGTGACAGTATTTCTTCCCACTTCCTGCCCTCAACAATTCATTGAAAGCAACTCCTGGGGATTTGCTAGCCCTCTCAAGCAAGTTTCTGGGGTGAATGAGCAGCACTGAAGAGGGAAGATCTCCCATCCCACCCCATTCTGCTGGTGAAATGGTTTCATCAGCAGATTTCTCCTGATAGATTCTGGCCAAGATAAACAAATTACAACAAAAACTAATAATACAAATACAGTTTAACAACATACTCCTTCTCTCATACATACAATTTTGCTTTTCATGAATGTTAAAAGTTGTGTGCACATTGTTTATGTATCCTGTCCAGGTTTTCGAAAGTGTATAATCACATATCCTACCTAATCTGCTGACACAATTACATATCCAACATCAAATAGGGAAAACTTTAAAAAAATGTTTAAGGTATAATTTGGTAATAATAAAACCAAATATTTCTTACCACTTTACAGGCTGGTGCAGTCAAATTATCACAGTTACATTCTGCAGAAATAAAGGAGAATAGGTGGGAGAAAACAGTGGAAATATCAGTAGAATTATATAAGATGAAAAACAGATCATAGGTTGTTAATTCAATAATTAGGAGACAAAAAATGACAGATACCACAGGTCCAGTCTGGACAACACTGTCCATGTACTCTTTTCTTCACCAGCTTCATATCAACAGAACAATTCAGAAGAGGTAAGTGACACAGAGTCTCATCACAGACTACAGGAAGAGAAATGCAGTGATTAAAGATTATTCACATAATTCCACAGGACAATTAGTCCAATATCCAAGAATTATATATAGTCCAATATCCAAGAATTTTGCTTTATACCTTTATTATTTTTAGTTTCCACCTTTAATGATTGGCTCAAGAGCAAAAGCAGCTACTTTAATAATACATAAGTGAGTTGACATCCCTTTTGGTATTTTTAGCTTTTTTCATATGAAAAACACTCCTTCTTAGCTTTAACACAAGTTACTGTTGAAATATCTTTACACAGAGATTTTTAAAAAGCAACATGAGAAGCAGTTGCTTCAGGTATAAAAACTCATAATGTTCTGGTGTGGAGGGCTGTTGGGTTTTCAGTGTTGTTGTTCAGTCTCGGTTAGAGATGATATAAGTTTTGTACTATCAAGTATGTGTAGAGTGGCTAGAATACTGGTTTTGGATATTGAAAAACAAAATTCAAATATTTGCTTAACTTTCTTGTTCCCTAAATAGCCATGCATAAGTCACTGTATAGCTCAGATGGAACTACCTCAAAAGGTTATTGAGAAGCTTAAAGAATACACTAATATCCTTGGCTGAAAGGAATGTAAATTAAACATGAATTAAACTGTGGATCATCCAGACTTTGGGGGTCCAATGCCATCATTATGCAAATGGCACCCAACTCTGCTACTCCTTTCCCCTTCAAATCAAGGAGGCTGTTTTGGTGCTTAACCAGCACCTCATTAAAATGGACTGGATGAAAGCAAACATTGAAACTTAATCCAGACAAGATAGAGGTGCTCCTTGTCAGTTGAAAGGAAGACCAATCCCTATTCAGCCTGTGAAGATACTTGAAGACACAAGGTCACAGTTTGGATGTGCTTCTGGACTCAACTTTGAAACTGGAAGCCCAGTTTCTGTGGTGGCTTTTGCACATTTAAAGATTGTGTGCCAGCTTCACCCACTTTGTGAGATGCCACATTTGTCCACAGTAGTACATGCATTAGTTACATCCTATTTTGACTACTGTAATGTGATCTACATTGGGCTGCCTTTGAAGAGTGTTTAGAAACTTCAGCTAGTACAAATTGCTGTAGCTATAGGCCTAAGTATGGCAAGTTACAGGGACCATAGAGCTAGAAGAGCTCCAGTGGCTGCCAGTTTGTTTCTGGGTACAATTCAAAGTGCTGGTTATGACCAATACAACCTATAGGGCTCAAGTCAAAGTTATCTGGCAGACTGTATCTTTTCTGTTATTAAAAAAATAATAATAATAGCCAGGTTTCATAATGATTGCATTATATGGCAGCTGGGATCATTTGCTGAATGATACCTTCTCCACCCCAAAAAAGCACAACAGTCAGCTTCATACAATCTAAGATATATTAACAAAGCAAAGCATACCACAGTGGTAATGAGGGCAACAATAATGTGTAGTGCTACGGTCTACAGTGAGAATTTCTCCATCATTGCATAGTGGGATAGGTTCAATGCAGGATTCACAAACTGCAAGAGAATATAATTCAAATGTCAGTTTCAAAATAGTTGACAGTTCTCTAATATTTTAGTTATATGCTCAAACTGTCATGAACAACTACAAACATTGATTTTTAAAAATTAAATATCTTTTATTCATTCCTTGAAATTGCCTATGCTACTCTGCCCTGTCCCAAAGGCTGTTTTTAAATTTACAATTCCTTTCAAATCTGTCCATCCATAGCCATTTTCCCACCTCTTCCCAAAGTGCATTTTTGAACAAAAGAAAATAAAATTCACTAGGCCCCTTCTTGATCCTGCTTCCTTACGACTGCAATAGTCACTGAATGATTTAAAATGAATAAACACAGTAGTCATCTTAATCTGTACCAGTCTCTCCCTGAGCTCTCTCTACATGGGGCTCACTCCCACTTATATTTAAACCGGTTTGTGATTCACCTTCACTCCGTGTCAGTGAATCAATTACAAAAGGTCTGTCGTTCCCAATATGAAAGTGGTTCTTTTCATTATTCCCTTGTAATCACTTCTTTTTTGGCATGATTGTCATTCCCACTAGTTTGCGCCACTTCAAAATGTATGTCAATCATGTGTGCATCATCAGTGATGCAAGTGGCAATGAAGACAGGGCCATTCCAGGCACCAAGTGGGGACTTTAGCAACTGAGCCTTCTTCTGCCCCTCAGAACCCCATGCTTCTCAAGTACACCATTAGTCTCTCCCCTCCAGAATGATGTGATTCCGATCCATCATTCCCACTTGTTGAACACACTTTGGAATTGATTCTTTTCAAAAGAACCACCAAAAAACAAGTGTCAGGAAACAGCAGGGTTTTTTTGTGTTTGCCTTGCTTCATCACGATTGGAACCAAGCTCAATAGGACTGGAACCGGTTTCAAGTGGGAACAACAGTCATATAACCCGATCAGCAATTCACTTTAAATCAGAGTGGGAATGAAGCAATGGTAGCAATCCTATCATTTTGCAGAGCAGAAGAGAAGCAGGAGTATTCCATCATATCTGCCTAAAGACCAGCAGTCTGTGGATTTCCCTGCTGTTGTCACTTAGCCAGCAGCCATTCCCTCTTGATGAAGAGCAGAGAGAGCAAAGAGAAATGACTATTCCATCACCTCAGCTGAGAAGAACAGCTGCCTCTGACTCCCCTTGACTGTTACCTCAAAGCCACTACTCAGGATGCAGATCAGACCAAGAACATCTGGATTCTCCTTAATTGCCACTTAGCTAAATGGTGATGGTAATGGAATAGTTGTTTCTCTTTGCTCCCTCTGCTCTTCAACCAGAGGAATGGCTGCTGGCTGAATGACAACAGCAAGCAAATCCATAAGCTGATGGCCTCTAAGCAGATATGATGAAATTGTCCTGCTTCTCTTCTGCTGTGCTAAATGAAAGAATTGCTACCATGGGCAAAGGATTTTATCACACAAGGCTTTTAAACCACCACAGAATAATAGCACCTTTGGCAATACCTACTTCATGACACCATCCCCCTCTCAGCATTGCCTTATTTTCCAATCGTGGTTTGCCCGCACCCTGCCACTGATGGGAAAAATCCATCAATAAACTCCTAATTGTGTTGGTATAGCACTAGACCTCTCAAGTGTGGTAAATTATCCTGTGGTAGTTCTGGGACTGCATGGCCACATGGTGTCAGGGTCTTCTCCTCTCCCCTCCCTTCCCCTTCACTATTCCAGAAAAGATTTTTTGTTGTTCATTTTAACTTTCTTTTTTCTTTTCTTTTTTTGTTAAACTACATTAGCACAACCCACAAATTGTGTTTTAAAAAACCAAACACACACATACACACGCATGAAAGGCATGTGGGGTAGGGCTTAGGACAAGGAGATGGTGTTAAAGACAAGGGTGAAAGAGACTGTACAGGAACACAAACAACCTAGTCACACTAATGAAGGGACAAGAGAGTGCTCCCAATCTGATATGTATGCACTTCCCTTCATTAACACAATATTGGTGAGAATGGGGATCATATGATAATGCCCTCAATCCAATGTAATTCCAAATGGAGCTAACCCATTGAAATGAATGGGACTTGTTAGTCACCACTTTTATAAAGCCCATTTATTTCACAACTAAAATTGTTTAAATGATTGAATTGTCCAACAGACATAAAAGTGAATTTCCAATCACAACTTTTTTTGGTCCAGAGGAGCACATTATTCAAAATTCACAAATTATGCCACCTTAAACCAAGGACATATTGTATTCTGCTTTAAAAAATAAAGACTACATTTGCTGTTATTCATGGATATTTTCCAATTCCTTGGTTATTCATAGAACTGTCAAGACAGGGAAGGCTCCTTACCACACAAATAGGAGAAACAGCAAAGATCCTCCTGTTTTGCTTCAACAATAAACTGGTCTTCTCTGCATTCTGGTCGAGAAGCATTTGGGCATGCTGATGGGTCACATTCTGAATTTTAAAAATATCTCTAGTAAATACAATTAATTATGCTCAAAACCACTGTGCATATCTAGATAAATAAGCTTTTATCAAAGTAATACTTTCAGTTTATCACTTACCACATCGGTATTGAGGACAACAGGAATACGGACTATATCCCACTACCAATTTTTCCATATTTTTACACTTTGGTATGATAGAATCACACAAAGTCATGTTGCACTCTAAAAATAAAAATAAAGACTTGATCTTTAAATATAGTACTACCCAACATCCACCTGCATATGAAGGCATTTCAAATTAAAATGAACTTTTGGATTTCCCTTTTTAATATAGATTTATATTAAATAAACCTCTAGATTTATTATTTAGCTGAATGTATTCAACCATTTTACATACTGAGGAAATTCTTTTTTAAACAAAATTAATGTGGGGTGTGAACAAATTATGGTGACATCATTTCAAGCCTGCCAGCCAATGTCATAAAGAAATAAGATAGTAAATATTATAGATTACATTGCAATGGAAGCAGAAAAGCTTGAGGATGTAATGGAGAATCATGAACATGATAAAAGGTTTCTCCATTGCTGAGAACTCAGCACATAACTAGAAGATCAGAAGTTAAGCTATTCACTTGGGTGCTTCTGGCATGCTTTGTAATAGTGCTTGCTTGCTTGCTTGCTTGCTTGCTTGCTTGCTTGCTTGCTAGCATACTAGCTTTCTTGCTAGCTAGCTAGCTTGCTAGCTTGCCTGCCTGCCTGCCTTTCTTTTTCTCTTTCTTTCTTTCTTCCTTCCTTCCTTCCTTCATGCTCTCATGACATTATACATGCCTGATTTCGTCCTCATTTTCTCCTCACAACACCATTTTGAAGTAGATCAGGCTAAAAGAAAGTATTTTATACAGCATCACCCAGTGAGTTTCATGGCACAGTGGGAACCTGAACCTCCATCTCCTAAATCCCATTTCACCACTGCAGCACATTGGTTCTTTTAGCACACACTTAACTTCCAAGAAGTTGATTTGTGATTCCCAGGAATGTCTCTAAATTCCATTTTTAAGCATCCCTAGTATCCCCACTGAGCCATGGAAATCCACTGGGTGACCCTAGGCAAGTCTTAGGAGTTTGTCACACGGGAAGCACAGTGTTCTCCTCTCATAATTATATTGAATTTAAATCATCATAATTGCGCGATCGGGGTTCACACACCCGTGCTTTTCTTGTTATTACCAAATGGTGGCTCCATTACACTTTTCTGATGGGATAAGCATGCAGGGACAGCTCCATAACAATTTAAACATGGGGGAAGGACAGGAGAAAAGTGTGGGGGTGTGAATCCCAATTGCATAATATGACAATTTAAATTTGATTTAATGACAGGAGGATGCATTGCCTCCCATGTGATAAACTCTATACTCTCTCACCCTAAGAGGAAGGCATAGATGAATTGTCTCTGAACAAATATTGCCAAGAAAACCCCACCTTAGGGTCACCATAAGTCAGAAATGACTTGAAGGCACACAACCACAATAAAGAGGGTTTGATAAGAAGAGTCCTTGATTGGCTTATTTATGTCCTTAATTTTGTGTTGTTGCTTTTTAAGAACTAGTTCTACTTACCACCTCTGTGAGGAAATGTGACCAGACTAATGTTTAATTCCACATTTCTTTCCACAATCATTGCTCACCTCATTGATGGACTGGGCATTTCTGGTGGTGCAGTTAAATGCCAGTACTGCACCCACTCACTCACAAAGGTTGTGAGTTCAATCCTAGGTAGGGGCTCAGGGTCAACTCAGCCTTGCATACTTCCGAGGTCGCTAAAATGAGTACCCAGCTTGTTGGGGGCAATTAGCTTACAATTGTAAACCACTTAGTAACTGATTACTTTGGTATGATATGGTATATAAATGAAACTGCTATTGCTATTTATCTCACACTCAGAGGACAGTCTTTTTATAGCTCATCAGAAGAGTGTGTGTTTTTCTCCAAACCCTCAGCGCTGATGTTACCCCTGAATGTAAGCAATGCATCAAATAGTTTAGTTTTCATTGCATCCTGCACAGAATCTTATACCAGCTCATAAATATTACCTACCACAGACTTTCTTTGGACAGCAAGCTCGTTCTTCAATTATATTAATAATCACTTCACCCTCACGCTCACATATTGGGGGTGGCTCTTTTTTGCATTCAGGCTCTATAGAAATAATGCTGCCATTCTCCAAACATTTATACATGCAGCATCCTTTATTAGAACCATTCCAAACTTCTTCAGCAGAATGAGGATGCCCTTCATTATCAGTACAGGCTATGGATTCAAAACATAATGACATCTCTTAAATACTCATAAGAAAAAATGATATAAAGATATATTTTCATGTGAACCATATCTGTTAAAAAAATGTCAGAAGACATCCATATTAAGTTTCCAGTCAAGGGCTTTGCATTTTTTTCTGTATTGGAAATTCTTCTTTTAAAAAGTATAAACTACATGTCCAAAATGTGTCAACTTACTTTCCTATCTAAAAGCTGATAAATATTTCCTATCTAAAAGCTGATAAATATCACCCATTTGATCTGCAATGTAATGAAAGGAATCAGTATCTTTTAGAAATCTCTGTGAAATTAAGAAGCAACATACTGGATTAACTCCATCTAATCCACCATGTATCTGTTGTTCAGAAGGATGCTGTCTCTAAGACAGTGGGGAAGCTTTGGCCCTCCATTTTTTTTATTTTTATTTATTTTTTGCATTTAAACTCCCAGAAGTCTCAGTCAGCATGGCCAAGCATAAGGGATAGTGCGAGTTGTACCACATGACTCTAAAGTATACCACTATGCTAGGGAGCTCTATAAAACTCCTTTACAGATTTCTACTTATAATAAAAGATATTCAACCTCTTTCAATACAGCAGACAGTGAGAAAGGAAATATAAGAATGTGAGGAACCTGTACTGATAATATCTCCTCCCAAACAAACAAAAAGATTATAAGAATAATAACACTGTGTAGTCTTTAGCGTCCATGTTTTAGTCTTCTTTTAACGTATGAATAATGTTTCATATTAGTTCACATTAGTGATGAAGTCAAAGGTTCAAAGTAAAAGGTTCTTGCAAGAACGATATTGCAAGCTTAAAACAGATGATCTGCAATATTATGACACTTATGTGGAATAAAGTAGCATACTGTAATTATAAAATTCATAGTTGAAGCTTTACCCAGTGGAAAATACAAAAAATGGGCATACAATGACCTGTTGATTAATTTCATACTATTTGGGGGGAAAGAAGACAGAGATAGAAACCATGCCTCTGCCCCACTCAAAAATAAGCATGCTTGGGCGTAATAAGGGGAAAATTGCTTACATAGCTATAGGTTTACTCACCACATTTTTCTTCTGGAATGCAGAGGTCAGAGTCTGTTCTATGAAGAATGGTCCCATTTTTGCAAACACAATCTTCTCTTAAGTAGGAGCATGGTGATTCTTCATAGAACCATTTATTTAGACATGTTTTGGCAGCACAGGGTTGCACGCAAGGCTGGTATTCTTTTCCGTCCGGACAACTGAGTGCTATATGTCATACATATAGAGGGGGTAAACAGGAATAGCAACAGCAGCAAGTCACAGATCACTTTGTATTCTACAGTTCTCCAGGACTGTTAATATTAAGGCTTGGCAATCTTTATGATATAAGGAAAAGATCACCAACATCATGGGAAATTATATAGGTGGCTATGTTCCACTTCCTATTGTAGTTACATTTTGCAAGGTATGTGGTAAGGGATGTACTTTTGTATAAGTCCTGTGAATTATATCTGGTTCAGAAAAATGGTTATGGTAATTTATGATGAAGACATGATTTTACCATTTGACAATCTCAAAATTTTACTGCACATAAATTGTACTGTTGTTGTCTTAATACCTTGAAACTTGGTATCCATGGCCAAGTCACTGAAGTATCCAATTATGCCAAGCTTCAAACCAGTGCTATAAAAATTGCCAGATGTACAACAAGTTGAGCCTGCCTAGTGTCATGGTTTGAGCATTGGACTATGACCCTTGGAGACCAAGGTTCAGTTCCCCACTCATCCATGGAATTCCACTGGGTCACCTTGGATGAGTCACATACTGTCAATCCCAGAAAATCTTGTAATTTTAGGGTTTTAGGGTTGCCATAAGTCAGAAACAACTTGAAGGCACACAACAACTACAAAAGCAACTCACAGTGTTAAAAGTGCCAAGAACTGGCACATTTATTTATTTTTACTCCCTTTTTTAATATTTCTGTCACATTTTGAAAGCTACTGATTATTTCCTGAAGCTCTGGAGCACTGCTCTAAAGTTACTAAGCATTAGAAATATAAAGACCTAATGGAGCAGGTGCTGGCAAAATTATTTTATGTATGCTCATTCATTATGAAGAGGGGTTCTGTGTTGCAGAGGGAAAATAGTGGGGTATACATTCAATGTACTTCCTTTCAGGAACAAGCTGTATGTTTCTACACAGTGATCCAAAAACTATTTTTAAGCAGAGGGCCTCAATATTGGCAGGCAGATTGTTATTAATTTCGCCTACCTGTGGGTACTTGCAGGTGAAGAGCAAAATTACATTCCTCATCTATTGTCACTGAAACATTATTTAATTTAAATACTCTTATAAGCACACTGTGCAGGGAGAAATACTTCCATGTGTTCAATGTAGCTTACTCCCAAGTAAGCATCCACAGGACAGATGCCAGACAGCCATTGATATTGGAGAACTCAATAGTGAGCTTAGTATTTCTTAATGCTTGATCATTTAGTATACTTCTGACTGATAAGGCCTGAGGAGGCTCAACTACACTGAAATCTTGGTAATCCAATTTTGCCCAATCATTTGCTGGAAGGCTCAAACCCATTACTCTAATATCTTTGGGGAGCTGAGACACATCCCACCTACCCCCCACTCCCATTCTTTTTTCCTAAACTTTTTTTCCTAAACCAGCAGGGTTTTTTTAAAAAAAAATAATTTACGGTAATTCAACTTCTTATCTAGTTTTAAGACCATAGTGAGCATATAACTGTACAATACCAGTGGTGAGCATTGCCTGTTCTCTTAATGAAAAGAATTTTAGTTTACACTCAGTTCAGTTCTGACAGCTAGGAATATAGGGAGCAGTAAAATGCTGCTAATTAGGCATACACACAAACAGTACAAATTACTAAATGACAACTCACCATGTTTAAGTTACAATTTAGTAAAAAGCCATCATTCATAGTAACTAGCATGCCACTATAAACAAGGATTTTAATATGTGCCTTTTCCTACCTTTTTCATGTACTTCATCATAGACTTTGATAATACATATATATATATATATATATATATATATATATATATATGCAAGTAAGAAAATTCCTGCCCAGGGAAGACAGTACCGTACTTACCACAGTAATCTGGTGTTCTCCATTTAATGCAGATATTATGTTTGTTACATAATGCCACATATGCAGAAAGTGCATCACATTCATAATTCCAAAAGTAAGTATTATTGATCCACATTTTCTCACAGAAGTCTTGTGGTGAAACCTAGATTAAAATTAGAACCCAAATAGACATATGGATGTCAGATAACATCTTAATATATAGGTTTTCCTCTATCTACACTTGAATAGATTGAAACAAAAAATAAACAAAGGTAAAAGGCAAACAGATTATGTTACTAGAATCCCTCACCAACAAGGTCACTGGCCATGCCAGCTAAGGAATGCTGGGAGTGATATTCCAAAACAGTAAAATTTCAAATCTCCTACCAAGTTCTTCATTT
Organism: Phrynosoma platyrhinos; assembly: GCA_020142125.1. Classification (NCBI taxonomy): domain Eukaryota; kingdom Metazoa; phylum Chordata; class Lepidosauria; order Squamata; family Phrynosomatidae; genus Phrynosoma; species Phrynosoma platyrhinos. The sequence continues at coordinate 166,456,056 of CM034708.1, read as the reverse complement.
TTAATGTAAAGGGGCTCAGTACTTAACTTATTTTAATTCTTTCTCCACTGTTGTGATTTGTGACGAAAGTCAGCCTAAACACATTAGCTTAAATTCACCATCCACCTTAAAAAATCATTATATTCCAATCAAATCAGCTTCTACTCATGGTGAACCCATGAAAGATTCTATGATCATTCATGAGCCCTGATCATCAACAGCCCTGCTCAGGTCTTGAAAACTCAGTATGTGATTTCCTTAATGTCATTGCAAAATCTGCCATACTTTCATATCTTTTATATACTTCTTCAGTCTATTTTTTCATCATCTTTTTATTTTGCTTTGCTCACATAGCATGTTCTTTTGTTGGTCATATAGCATCCCTATGCTTGATTTAAATTTCAAGAAAAATCAATCAGGAGTAGGCAACCTTTTTGAGCTGGGAGCCGGGTTGCTGTCTCTCAGACAATTGGGGGGACAAAGCACCATAAATAAATAAATAAATAAAAATAAAAAACATTTTTTTAAAAAAATTAAAAAAAATGCACACACACTCTCTCAGCCCCAGAAAAGCCATGGCAAAACCCCTGTGGAGATTTTGCCAAGAAAACCCCAAGAACAAGTAATAACAACAATAATCAATATCATCATGGCGGTCAGGGGCGGCAGCGGGGGGCGGAGGCGGCGGCAGGACTGGCCTGGGGTCAGTCCAAAGGCCTCGGGGGGGCGCATCCAGCCCCCGGGCCTTAAGTTGCCTACCCCTAGCTTAGATCTTGTTGATGTCTTGTTCTAGCTTCTTCTGTTCTGTTGCCCTGATTGTTATAATCATTTCCTTCATTCTATGCATAATGCCCTGAACTATTGATTTCAGGATTTTGTGTCACCTTTTACTTTTGCTTCTCATCTTTCCTTAACCTTTTGAAGAGTTTCATTTGCCATCCACTTGGGCTTTTCTTTCTTTTTAAGGTGACTGATAGTGTCTTTTTCCATTCTTCCCTGATAATGGGGATGTACAAATGGCCCCCAAGGGGTGGCTCCGTGCTGCCCCTGGGAGCACCAGATTGGGGCTGTAGCAACCGCACACCGCGGCCCCAATCCGGCACTTTGCTGTTTCAAAAAGAGCTGGCAAATACCGCTTTTTTTTGGTGGAGCAAAAGCCACCCTTGCTGCAGCGGCAACAGCTCTTCTGTGCTTCTTTGGCACAGTGTGTCTAAATGCTGCACCAAGGGAGTGCCCTAACACTGCTCACCATCTGTTTGGGCAGGTAGTGTGAGGACTATGTGGAGGCAGAGTCAGGGCAGCTGGCATGCGTTCGCCACAGCCCAACTCCACTCCCAGGCTGGCCCTTTTGGCTGGGCTGTATTGCTCAATGTCTCTGATTTTGGTCCATAGTTTTTCTGATCCCTGATAATAAGGTTTAGTAGCACAAAGCTATTCTTTATATGGCCTGTAAAGTTGACAAAAATATTTTTTAGATTTATATTTTGGAAAAGCAGGTTGCTTACCTGTAACTCTGATTCTTCAAGTGGTCATCTGTGAACTCACACAAAAGGAATTCTCTGTGCCTGCACAGATCATTGTCAGAAACTTCTAGAACTAGATCTCACTGGCTGAAGGCCAAGCCCTCCTCCAAACTGCATGTGCTCAGTGGAAATGTACAGTGGGGAAGCTTGACAACCTTGCTTTGAGTGTCATAGCAGACAAAAAGTTTAGGAGATCTCCTGAAATGCTTTGTCCAATCAACATAGACAGCAAGGGGACATATGACAGCATGCACCAAGCCCCCTTGTCATCAGTTTATTGCTTTAGGAAGAAAATCAGAGACAAGAATTTCTGAGACAAATGAAGACAAAACCACTTTCAGGGGGAAAGTGACATCCAGAAGCAGAATCACCAGGTCTTTGTGGAATTGGAGGAACAAGTGGCAATCCTGGCAAAGGTGATGGACACAAGGAGCACTGTCTTCCACATGAGGAGATGTGAGTCATACGAGACCAGGGGTTTAAAAAGGACATCTCATCAATTCATAGAGAACCAAGTGAAGATCTCAACCCAGAGTATGGGAGCTCAAGAAAAAAAGGTGTTCACAAAATCTTTGAAGAAAAGTTTGAAAAAGGAAAACAAACCAAGAAGAAAAATCTTGGGGTTGAATGAAGGCCAAGAGAGCCACCACATAGACAGTATTAAAGAGATTGAGAGGTCTGTGATGCTAAGGAGGACAGGAACCTAGGAATATGACTAATAAAAACCCAATGTAAGTCCACATGAATGTTGTGGAGAAAGAAGCAGTATAACTTCCTAGTTGACTGTACCCACACAACCAAGGATGACTAACAGCTCTAGGGGAATGTCCTCCGAGCCTTGAGGCAAAGGTTCTAAAGATATGGGTATTGAATTCAATGTTTGGCTTGAGTGAGGAGATCCAAAACCAATGGGAACATGTGAAAGCAGCAACAGGACAGGTGCAAGAGCATTCCTCCTCCATTCAACCATCATGGCTGAAGAGACCACCAAGGCATAAATAGAATGCAGTCTGTGCTGAGCTCTGCCTTGAGTTCTGCCCTGATTATTTGTAGGAAGGGAGGGAAGGCACAGAGGAGCAGACCATTCTATCTGAAAATAAATATGTCACCTAACATGCCTGCCCAGGGAGGTCCTTGGGTGCAGTAGCAAAGGCACAAATGATTGTCCATGCTGGCAAACAGGTCTACTTCTGGATGGCCCAATGGTTGAATACCACGGTAAGAGCTCATGTGAGCAACTTCCATTCACGAGAATAAGTCTGCAACCTGCTGACAATGTTCACCCAAATGTTTTCCTTTCCTGGAAGGTAAAATGCAGTAGGAGTGATGTCCCTTCACAATGAGATCAAGTAGAGACCTCCCTGCTTGTTGAAATAAAAGACCACCATTGTGTTGTCTGTTGTGATTTGAACATGGCAGTTGGTAAGAAGAGACTCGAAGGCTCTGAAGACTTTGCCCACCACAAGTAGTTCAGGAAAACTGATGTGATGCCTTTTCTTGGAGACCAAGACCCTTTGTTGGACACCCAGCCATGAACTGACACATCTATCAATATGATTTTCATGAGTTTCAGAATGGAGAACAGAAAATCTACAAAAAGATTCAGCAGAGATGTCCACAGAGTAGGGGCGGGCAAACCCCAACTGGGAGTAAACAGAGTCAGGAGAGGATAATCCAATCCTGGGATGTACACAGAAAAAAAAACAGGCCAGGAGAGATCACATTCAAAGCTAAGAAAGGAAGGTTGTTGCCGTTGTCAAAGCCATCAACCTATCATGCCTTGCCTGAAGGAGGACGAGCCACAACCTCCTCTGGAACCTGAGCTTGCAGCTGTGGAGCCTCAGCTCAGCCCTAGCTCTGCTGTGCCCGATCCAGCAGAGCCTGTGGCCACTCAAGAGGCTCAGCAGCCAAGTCTCCCAGTGGCAGAGTCTCTGAACATGGAGGAGGATCAAGAGACTGTGCCTACCTTCAGTCAGCATCAAGCCAAAAGGGTTTGCCTCCGAAGGTCACTGAGACTTTATCAGAAATGTGCTGGTAATCAGAAGCATGCTCATTTAAGGAGTTGCTGAATGCCTGCTTCAGTGCCAGTGAATATCTGACTTTCATGAGGAAAGTACTCTGTCTCTGGCTCCCATTGCTCCTTGGACTGAAACCTTGCTTTTTGGACTGCTGACCCATCTTGATTTTCTGGAACCCTTGACTTTTCAACTGCCAAAGCAACCTACCTATCTGATAAGCTGGACCTTGTCCTGTTTGACAAACTCTTCTAGTAAAACTCTTTGTGTTTGGAACTCTTCACTTTGAAACAGATACTTTGGCTGCTGCTTCACACTAGCTCTACAAGCCTTTGATGGTTTGGTCTTATCAGCCATTTGGCTGCTATCCTGGATACAACCCTAGAAGAACCTGAATACCCTTTGCCCTTTTGGTCTGAGCATAGAACATTCAATGGGCATCCTCCACAGTGACATGCACAGGAACTTGATGGCATTGTCATGGGTGGTGATGTCAAGGAATCGTGAGTCCAAGGTTATCAAATCCCAAGCTGGAATGTACTGAGACAGACACACACCAAAAGGAGGTTTAAAGGGAAAAGGAAAACAGTCAAACGTTAAAGCCTGATTGCTTCTTTTTTAAGAATAGTGGTTGGCCAAGGAGTGAATATGTCTAGAAGATGCTTCAGAGGTGGAGAGGAGTGTTGGACAGAGAAGATTGCTGGTGAGAAGATGCTGGAAGCCATACATTCTGGCAGTATTCCACATCTTTTGAATATGTTCCAACTTCTTATCCATGGTGTTATGAAAGAGGCCCATTTCATCAAATGGAAGGCCTTCAATGATGGCTCTAGGTTTGGTGGACAAATCAGACAAATGAAGCTAGGCATGACATCTCAAGGTAATAGCTCCAGCAAGCAAGTTCACCACACAACCAGCAGTGTGCCAACAAGTATTGATTTGCTGAATGGCTAGGGCATGAGCCTCAATATGGAAACCAAAGGCAACCTTCCTATTCTCCTCAGGGAGATTGTCAAAAAGTGGGGACTTTCTCTCAGAAGTAATGTTGGTACATTCCCATACAGGATTGATAGTTGGAAATTTGAAGAGAAAGCACCACAATAGAATAGGCCTTACAAACCATTGAGTCAAACTTGCAGCTTTCTTATCTCCAGGAATAGAATGCAGCTTCCCTGATGGTTTAGCAGTAACCACTTCCATAATGACCAAGTTAGGCAATGGATGTTTGAAAAGTATGATACAGTTGGAATCCTATACCTGATACAGGTTATCAATAGGGGGGATGCAGATGGGCAGCCCTGGACCGCCCTGGGAAGCAGAGAATTGGAGCCACTGCTAGCACATGCAGCAGCCCCAATCCTCCCGTTTGCTGGCTCAATAAAGAGCGGCAAAATTCTGCTCCTTTCAGAGCCGGCAAAAAGGGAGCCCAAAGAGCCGCCACACAGCTCTTCTTCATCCCTCCTGGCACAGCACATCAAGACGCTGCGCTGGGAAGATGTTCTGATGGTGTGTGGCATGCATAACAGCATGTGGCATCACAATGTCCTCGGGGAGGGGTTGGGGCGGCTGGCGTGCAGCTGCCTCTCCCATTCCCTTAGTCTTCTTTTTGCAGACATAATAATTCTTTTTGCTTCTCCATCTTCTGCTTCCAATTATGTTTTGCCTTTGATTTCTATATTGGTTATCCAATGACATCCACAGACAGTCAGCTGCCTGAAGAATGTGTGGCTGTTACTGCCTGAAAAGGTCTGATGCATCATAGTCTGGTGTCTCCATTTGGAGCATTCTACCCTGGACCCTACTGGGAATTTAGACTCTTCATGATGTCTAGTCTTCAGACATCTGAGTTTTACTGACAAATTCCTCCACTGCATAAAGGTATGCTTCCAAAAAGTAAGTTTTAATTCCTTTATATTATTAAAAGCATAACCCCCCCTTCCCCATAAGAAATTGTTTTGTTTGTTTTCATTTATAAGGATATATTTGCCTTGCTTTTATTCAGTTCATAACAAGACACTCCAAAATATTACCTAGCTAATCACACCATTTTAGAATTCTCTAAAGTGATGAAACCAATATATCATTATAACTATATTGCATGTATACAAATGTTATTTATGTACATTATCTGTTACTGTATATTAAATTATAAGCATTGATCTTCTACACATAAGATTGCTTATTCTTTTGTACTTACTTTCTTGTGACAGGGAACAAAAACCCATCTGTTTAATAGCTCCATACAATATGTACAATTATCTTCTGTACAATTTCTTACAAGTCTTCTTGTGGTCACATCAATGGACTTCTCAATTTCCCAACTCTTAATGAAAGCCTCAATTTCTTCCATATTTGTGATCACTGTTCTGTTCTGCATTTTCCAGTCATCAACTGGATCACCATTACAGACACCTTAACAGTAACAAATACATTCTAAGTATTGAATATGATAAATAGAAAAGCAGAATTTTCAAATTATCCTGAGAAACTCCTATTTATGAGACAATACCTTCCCTTTTCTATTAGCTTTCTTTCCAATTAGCTCTCTTTCCTGTTCTACAACACTTGGTTATGTAAGTATAAAAGGAATAGAGTGAGTTAAACAATGAAAAATAAATCTTATCCTCTACTTTATTTGAAGGATTCGTGCATTCTAAACATGAGTCTCTATTCCATGTTGCTGAATTGTGTCAGCTAGGATCCTCTACAAAGGATCCTAAAAATAAAATGCTATGCTCCATTGCAGCACTCTGCTTTACTGGTGGTACTTTTGTCTAAGATAAATATGAAGGGCAGAGGAGGAAGAACACAATATGATCACCTAATAAAAGACAGTTGGCAGGACATAAAAAAGCCTACTCAGTAGCTTGGGGGGGTGCACCTCTGGAAAATTAAAAATATATAATGAAGATTAGAAATTGCACATGTTTTAAATAATAAGTTGCCTTGAGTCCCAATTTTGGTGAAAATGCATAATAATAATAATGATGATGATGATGATGATGATAATACTCACCACAAAGTCCTTCTGTTTTAGTGGATGCATTAGAGTGAAAACCATACTGGATGTCTATAATGCCTGTAACATGGGCCCATTTAATATTGATGCCAGCAGGTGTATTGATCACATACATAGCACCAGTGTCCTGAATGCATAAGCCATGTTTCAAGAAGGGCAAAGTTTGAATCACTGCATCCACAACGACCTAAAATAAGACAAAAAAAACTGCTTGAATGAAAAGTACTGTTCTAATATCATGCATATGAAAACCTCAAGTGATAGCATTCCTCTTTAGGAACTCTTTTCAATATAAAAAACTACAAAGACAGGGGTGTTTTCCCAAAAGCATAGCAGAACATTGCTTTCTCTTTCCCATGTTTCATTTTCTAAAATAAAATGACATGAAAGAAGATCTCCTTTGCTGACAAGGTGGCCTGTATTCAAGGTGAAATAACAAGGTTGGCACAAGATATATGACTGAATTACAAATTGCAAATAGGTCTTTCTGAGAAGCAATAAATATGATCTGAACAAGGGTAAAACTATCCTGTCCCCTTCTTCCTCTAATGGTTGTCATGAATGCAAAGCAGCAAGAGTAAAGCAAGAGTAAATAACATAGGAATGTAAATAACATAGGAATGCAAAGCAAGAGTAAATAACATAGGAATGTCTTGGATCCAGCAGAGCCCTTCTACCATCAGGATACAGGAGAACTGATTTGCCCCTTTGCCCCAGTGATAGAATCTATACACATTCACACACTCAGGCACTAAAATTTTATAACCACAGAAATTAGTGCTATTTATGGGGAAGTATTTTAGGAGCAGAAAGTTGTTTAGCTCCCCATTTCTGGCTCCTATTGATAAACTAATGCACTATAAAATAAATCTTCCTTTGTATTAAGGCATGTTTGTAACACCCAGAAATTTTTATAAATATTGGTCTATGTCTTCAATTACATTTTTAATTGCTGTGCAGAGGGGCGGGTTATAAATAAAATTTATTATTATTATTATTATTATTATTATTATTATTAATTTTTATTTGTATTTCCCGCCTCTCCCTGCGGATCGAAGCGGGACAAGTAATATAAAAATACAAAACATAAAATATATATAAAAAACCCATAACAACAATATCCCACCCCAACAATAAAACCCCATAATCCCTCTAATTAAAACCAATACCCTATCCGGTGAACCAGTTGTCATCATCTTCACACATCCAGGAGGTCATATCAATAAAACAATTAGTTTTTTACAAATTAGGAAGGTCAGGTGGATACATTTACATTTTTAGCAGTATCATCCTACAGACTGTGTTTCTTTAACTCACAACTCACCTTTCTTGCTAAGCGATTGATAAGTACTGTATATAATGGTGTTGTTACATTAAGTTTCTTAAAACAGAGACCTGAAGCACTTCCAGGGGGAGCCTTGAATGGAAAAAACAGAGAACATTTTCAAAGGGACTTAACACACCATAAACTGTATGCTTACAGCTATATTAAAATTATTCTTAGAAAAATACTCACAAGCTTTCTTATTGAATTGGCACTCTGAAAAATAATTTTAAAAGCGGTTAGAACTCATGTAAAAAGTGGCATAATTCCAGAAACTACTAATAATAATTTCAGTACAAGGTCTTTAAACAAACTTATTTTACATGATTCATAAATGTAAACAAATACTGTTGCAAAACAGATAACATCACTGATTGGACTAAAAACCCTCCAGCTATATTCCTATACATACATCTGGAATAAGCCCCACTGTACACAGTGGAGCTTATTTCTGAGTAGATATGCATAGGTCTGCACTAGTAGCGTTTAACACTTATATAATGTGCATTTTCAATACTGAAGCTCTCTGCTCACTGGTCTACCCATCCAGAATCACTCCGAAATCATGGGCACCATGTCGCTTGATGGATTCCATGTCATCAGATTGTATAACATAACTGAGGCATAATTTTTTTAGTAAATTTATCATAGAAGATGGGTGTTGATTAACACTGAAATATGAGTACTTCCTATAAAGTTTTTTCTTACTCTAAAACATATAATGTTGTATAGCATTACACAAGTTTCTTACCTGATTAGTGGGACATTTTTCAATATGAGCCACAATAATTTCCGTGGGTAGCTTGACTAAAATATAGGAGGCTAGTTTATACAGTGCTAAGTTATTTCCATCAAATGTAATAATACTCAGTTCAGACAGGACAGAGCACTGACCTAGGAAAGAACTGATAGTTAATGATATCACCATTAAACATTACAATTCAGGTGTCTTTACCAAATTCAGAACCCATTGTACTAGTACTAAGTCTTTCTCAGGACTTATTATGCTTTCTTCCTATATTAAAGTGTAAAGAACATTTCACTGAATATAGAAATAATAAAGACCACTGTCCAGCTGCAACAAATATGTATATCAAGAGTGCCATACTATACCTATTCAACATGGAATTAAGTCCCACTTTTTTCATTGGGGATTATTCCTAAGCAAGTTTACACAGGATTGCAATTTCTTATAGAATAAGAAAATCAGAGAATCAGAGAAGGAACCAAAGATCAGCTAGTCTAATGTCTTGCCAGTGTAGGAATCTTGAGACATCACATATTATACAGTTAGTATATCCCAAAATAGCTACAGAGTGTATTCTGTTACATGAAAGCACTACATTCCTTTTTGTTTTCTGTATATGCACACTGCAGAATATGGCAACCACTCTGGATTCACAGCATTGAGTAGAAGAAGAAAATCAGTCATGTAGCACTCTCAGAAGCTACTAGATCTACAATGGTTGATTTTCTAAACTTCAGCCTTCGATCAGTAGTGGACTATGTATGACCAGTAGGGCACACTGCTGTATCCTTGGCTCCCAATGTGGTCCATTGCCACCATCTGTACCTCTCATCCCCAAATGTCGATTTTTTAAAAAAAATACTGAAAAAGCATGTCCTTGAGGGGCCATTGTGGGGACATTTTAGCAGATTTACAGTCTCCCTTGAGTTTGGTTTCTTTATAAAAATATTTTCATAGTGTTTAAGGGTTGGTAATATCACCACAAAATAAAATATTTTTTTACAAAACCAAGACTGAATAAAGTCAGACTGAAAACTAACTTTTTTTTAAAAAAACCACCTTCTTTATTTTTGTATTTAGTATGCTAATAATCTGCAGAAGCTTGAAAAAAGGAGGGTTGTTTTTTTCCAACCTAGCTCACTTCCAGCAGTATGCTCATCCGCTCAGTACTCCCTTCACTTTGGTGCATATGGTAAGTTCCTAAGGTCAGAAATGATCACATATTACTACAGGTTTAGTGTGATAATGTTTTGATTGGCAAACTGATTAAATGTGTAACAGATGAGAACACTGTCAGCTGGGTCTGTAACTGGTTGAAAAACCATGCTCAAAGAGTCATCATCAATGGTTATGCTGCAAACTGGAAGGAAGTCTCAAGTGGAATGCCTCAGGGTTCTGTCCTAAGGCCATTACTAAACTTGCAAATGACACAAAACTGGGAGGGGTAGCTGACACATTGGAAGATAGATAAGTATGGCTCAAGGCTTTAAGAAACAATAATCTTTTCACTGGTGCCCATCCCAAGTCTGAAGTGCTGCAGACTAGACAAGCTTTCCACTTCAGTGAAAACTAGGCCCAATAGTGCAATCCCATAAATATCTACCTGGATATAAGCTCCATTCAGTTCAGTGGAGCTTCTACCCAGGTAAGGATGTGTAGGATTGCAGTTTAAATGGAAAAGTTTCTACACAGAGATTTTAAACTCTCTGTCTCTACAGAATTTAGTTATTTTTCTTCCTATTTCAACTTAGAATTTGTCTCTGAAGACTTGCGGTAGAACTTGTTTGGCTTGATTCTACTAGGCAAACTACGGGCTAGATTTAGTAGACGATCAGCCTCTGCAGACGGGCCCTTTGCGGCGTGTTGGAGGCAAGGAAGGGGAGGGCAGCCAGATGCTGGGTGCCCCATCCCCTTCCTGAGGATGTCATCAGAGCGACGGCCTGTCCACATGACGGGTGCTCCGATGATGTCCTTCCAGCTCAGCGTCCACACACGCTGAGCCAGAAGAGATGCCAAAGAGGCGTGCCACGCCTTTTGTGGCACCCGTTTTGCAACTTGCGGAAGGAGCGCTATTTTAGCACTCCTTTTGCAGGTGGTGAAAAGAAGGATCAGGGTCGAGGTGTCTGGCAGCCTTGGCCTCGATCCTCCACTTCCCGTGACGGCCCAGGGCTGCCAATCTGCATCCCCCCACACTGAAATTAACAGGATAATGGGAGTGAATCAAATCTCACTAGTCTACTAAGTCTGGATGCACCTGGCTTTATGAGTTTCTTATAGACCTGTAAGTACAAAATTATTATCAATTTTTAAATGCAAGTCATACTTTTCAGACTCTTACTTATAAATAATATAATGTAATCTATGCAAAGACTTACAGGGACATTCCCATTCTGGACAGCAGCTGTCGCTGTTAATTTGAACTGGCATTCCTCGAAAACCACAGTCAGGTTTCTCCACATTTTTATGGCAGTTCCTTGATAGGTTGTACAGCATCCATCCCATATTAATGCACACATACTGTGTACATTGGTCTACTGGATCAAGATATCGTGGCTGTTCCATGGTAACAGAGAAGAAAAAAACTGGTTATTAAAAGCTTTATTTTATTTTGTAAACAAAGTTTCACCATTGCTTCAAATGGAGTGTGAGTACTGTAGTACAAATGGATGTTGGTAAAGATGATATAGGTATATGCCTGAATTGTAAGTAGACAGCTTTAGTAAAGAAAGCAACAGAATTTGGCCCACTGATGATACTAAATATGGGGATTACTAAATACACATACTCAAGGATATAGATTTGCAGGAATTTTTATGGAGAGCTTGACACTGAAGCAAAAGAACTAAATATAAAGACAGAGACATTTAATGAAACAAAAACTTAAAAATCTGATATAATAAATTTCAAACAGAAATTTTGAATGAAATTAGAAATTAGAATAAATAGCAAAGTACATAACTGGGCAAAAATACTCTCACCATGCATTCAGGGGATGTTGCAGACATAAGGGAATGGGTCACTGTGCCAAAAGAAGCATATTCTGCACTTTCTGTTGCCATCACTTTCATTTCCATCTGTGATGTTTGTGTTCCCAAAGATACTGCAGGAGAGTGTGATGAATCTATTATTGTGATATTTGGTGAGCTGGAGATCCTTATTTGCTGTGGTTCAGTCACACTGTAGTAAGGTCCAAATGATTTTGGTGGAGGAACTCTAGACCAATCAGATGCTGTTATATCTGTCACATCAGAGAGAGAGATTGGTTTCACTGGCTCAGTGCTACCTTCACTGATAGATGAAGTCACCTGAATTGGGAGCATTGACAGCTCTTTAGTGTGTGCACTTTCCTGTATTTCTGAAGTTTGATTACTTGCTAGGGCATATGTAGTAGTTGCATTTTTAAGTTCAGAAGTCTGTGCCATACTCAACTCTACCCCACTTGAGGTAGTCACTTCAGTCATTTTAGTTGGCATTGTTCTGAAGGTTTCCGTAGAAAGCCTGGGTGTAAACAATGTAGTATTTGGAGCATACATGCTTTTTTGGGAGGTAGCAGGAACTGATTCAGTAGCAGTGTGAAATTTGAAACTGACAGGAGAAAATTCAGTAACATGTACAGTTTTGGCAGGACCTGTTATGCTCACAGATGAAAGTGGTAAACTAACTGAGGGGCTAAGGGAGTACTTTTCAGTAACATATGCCAGAACTGATGTAATATTTGAAAGTGCACCCACAGTTGTTGGCTCTGTTGTTGGCTCTGCAAACTGAGTACTGAATGTACTTTGTAATGAGGACAATGTTCTATTGTCCATTGGAGTAGTCAAAGAACTTGTAGCTTCTCGAGACAGCACAGCTTCATCTGAGACCTTCATAGGAGGTAAATACGTTGTATCTATTGTAGACATATCTGCACTTGACAAAGGAATAACTGAATGAGATGCTGCAACATAAGAATCTGGGCTTCTAGAGGTAGATTTTTCACCAAGTGGCAATTGTATGTGAGTGGCAGTTGGTATCAGAGCAGTGGTGGTGCCAGCTTGGGGAGTTATTGATGAAATTTTAGAATGAGATGCTGAAACAGAGATCTGAGGAGTAGAAGATCTTGTTAACACTGTGAGCAAAACAGACGGACTTGTAAAAGATGATGTTCCTGAAAATTCTGCAGAAGTAGTAGAAGCATCTGCACTGTGAACTACAGATGAAGCTTTTAATTCTGTGTGTGGGACAAATATATCCATACTAGCTTTAGAAGTTGTTTGTACCATGTCATATGACAACTTTATAGGTAACACAGAAGTACTACTAGGCAAAGCCCTGGTCCCAACAAACTCTGATGAACTCATAAAAACAGATGGTACTGCAGAGGAATCTTTATGCAGTGCATGTTTACTTTCTCTTGGAACTGTACTAGCTAAAAATGGTTTGGAAGCTTGAGGGACATATGGGAAAGAACCTGTGGAAGGTCCTATATGAAAGCTCTTTGAGACAACTGTAACTTCCCCAGTTGCTTTAGGTCTCTGAGATGTAATTGGAGGCATCACTAATGTAGACATTGCATGTGTAACATTCAGACCCAAAGAAGACAACATTGTTGTAGGTCTCTGAGGAGCAACTGCAGATGATATTCCACTATGTATATTGGCAGTTGTAGTAAAATGTTTAGTTAAAGGAACGATGTATTCAGGGGTCAGAAATATTTTTTGTGAGGAAACAGATGTATGTAGCAATGTTTTAGTTTCTGTCTTTGAGTCAGGTTGCATTGTCATTGAGTCTGAAGATGAGATGCTATAAAGGGGCCTTTTATCAAATACAGTAAATCTAGAAGTAAATAGGGGAACTGGAGACATAGTACTGGAGAAAGCAGACAGATAGGGCTTACTTCTTGAAATCACAGTAAATGTATGTGTTGATGGTGAATGTGTAAACAACACAGGACTTGGAAGAGATTGTCTTTCTATTAATAAAAATTGTGTTGCAGCATCTATTGACACAGGAGAAGGGCTTGTGGAAAGACCTCTGGTTGTTAAAAGGCTTGTAGGTATTTCAGCAGAGGCAAAACCTTGTCCAACAGGTAACGTAGCTACTGTAGCAGAAGGGAATGTAGATCCTAATGGTTTTGTGGATGTGGTAATTAGAGGAAAGGTTGTCAAAGGTTGTATAGCTGTAGTTTCAGTGGGAAATGACATGAAAAAAGTGGGACTTGTACTGTAGGATGTTGTTTTTATGGTAGCTGTTGAGATTGAAGTAGCTGGGAAAGTTGTTGCAGATGTAGATCCAAGTAGTGCAGATGGTGTTGTGGCACTGTAGCTATCAAGCAAATTTGTGCTTGTGTGAAATGATGGTGATGAATGAAGATCTGTCAGCATTTGCTCTTTACTTTTTATTTTCTCAGTTGTTATTTCAGTAGTCAGATTAATATATATTAGCTCAACTCCTTCAGTAACAAATTTTGGAGGCGTTTGAGAAGATGTTTCCATTGTGTCTACTAAATGGGTGCTTAATAAGGTAGGCTTTGTCCCAGATGAAGATTCTGTAGGTTTCACAGGTATGCCTGTAAAAAGGGGGATATATTATTATTATTATTATTATTATTATTATTATTATTATTATTATTCCACACCAGCTTCCTCTAATTTCCACTAGATGTTTTGGCACCAGAAAGGCTTCTCCATGATAAAGAGAAGGAGAGGGAAAGTAGATTACATTTAGGCTCTTCTTCTTGTAAAGAGGTTGGAGATACAGATATATGGCCCCAAGCCTGGATGAAAAGATAAGTGTAGTAACTGGGATCTCTGCATATTTTGGTGCATAGTTTCCAACTTCCTCAGAAGATGTGTAGGTAAAAGCCCAATTATGCCTATGTATTGCCCTTGAGATTGGGATGAGTAGCATAAAGTGTTTTGAACTGCTTTGTTGTTATAAAATTATGTACAAGCTATGACAAAGTCTGTAATGGAAGGTGGGTCCAACAATTCACACTGCCAGAAAAATTTTGGGAAAATATTTTGAAAATTATGGAACCAACACATTTTAAAAATAAGAGGCTTTTATGAGTTATTCATATATATAATTTGGGCTTCCAATTTTTAAATTACTAGAACAATTCTTTTCATATTTGCTCAGGGCTCATGGGTATGGAAGAAGACTTGGGCCCTGACTATGGAGATTATCACACCAACTTTTTACTCCCAATCTGGGCACAGGCATAGTCCGTGTAAAAACAGATGTTATCGCACAGTTCTGTGCCCAGATCAGAGACATCTTGTACCCACTCAGGACTTCTCCATTCTTTGCAAAGTACAGGAGAAGTCCCAATCAGGTACGGGATCCCTCCGATCTGGGAAGAGAGCTGTGTGATAACATCCCTTTTTACATGGATGCAGCCCGTGTCCACATTGGGGGGGACATCTGTGCTCATGTGTTATGTATATCTTTTTTTGTTCTCCTAGGTACTGTGTCCCCTCCCCATGGCCACTGAACCAAATGGCTACCTCACTTTCCCCTGGCTTGCATGCACTGTAAGCACCAGGGCTCTGGAGTATCTTCCAGATGATAGAAAATCATGGAGGCAAGGAAGGAGGAAGAAGAACAGAAAAAGAATTTCTTCCTCTGGTTTCTGACCTTCATGTACAGCCAGGAGCTCTTTTCTTGCTTGGCCCAAAGCAAACCATAGAGGTGCTCACCCAGCCAGATAACTAGAAGTCACCCACCAGTGGGCCCTGCCCCTTGCAATGGACTTTTCTTCGCCAGCGCACAAAGACATTCTTAGTAGTTCTGCTTTTACCCACTAGAAAGTATACATAGAACTAAAAATGCTAATGCAGCACCTTTTATTAAAATACATCAAAATATTTCTCTAACACTGAATGATATCACTGCTAACCAGTGTATACTATATTACTGCAGTAAGCTAGGAAGATTATATAGGGACACTCACAGTCTTCTGGATAAACACATTTAAGTGTGACTTCATCAAGAATCATGTCTTTAGGGCAATATGGTAAGCATCCCTCAACCCTACAAATATAAAAATTCAAGAAAAAATACATATTATTTTTGCAGTCTTGTTTAAAGGGCAATAATTCTGATGTTTGCATAGCTTTCCCCAATTTGACATCCTCCAGATACAATGCACATAATCCTACATCTGCAATACTGTGGGATTATATGATGAGGATACTGCAACTTAAGCATGCTGAGTCTTTCTAGGAACATACGTGCATGTCTATGGACCTTATCACATGGGGTCTGAAGCAGAGCTAATCCAAAG
>CM034708.1:166427188-166440081 GCA_020142125.1 Phrynosoma platyrhinos | reverse complement strand
AGGTCCTATGATTGTTTACTGTTTTATGACCCCTCATTTCTTGCTGCTCCAGACAAGAATTTTATTACTTTACTACATTTTATATGTTTTATTACTATAAGCCTCCCTGAGTGCATCTGCAGAGGAGCGGGATACAAATAAATTTTATTTATTATTATTATTATTATTATTATTATTATTATTATTATTATTTCCTCCTTCTCTAAAAACACACTTTTTTTTGTCTCTGGAGGGATTGCCATACTTATTCTCTTTGGTCTTGTTTGGAGCAGCAAGACTTCCTAGCATGCTGATAGGAAATTTTCTTAAGAAGCATGCAGACTACTTCTTTCTACCTTATTTTCTTTGCAACATGAAGCTTTACTTGTATATATCCATACACATAATTTGTAAATAAATCAATTTTATTTTTCTCCATAAAGACTTTGTATTGATTCTTTTGGGGCACACATGCCAGCATGGGAGAATAAGAGTGGACTAGTTTGCTTTCTTGCTCATGCACCTTCTGCTGTGTTTACTTTGCTGGTGAGATTAAATCACTCTCCTATTTTCCTGAGCTTTCTAATGAATCTCAAGAAAAATCAGGTTATGGGTCTCAGATGCTTATAAGCAGATGTGAACAATTTAAAACTAGATTGTTTGGGTTTTGTTATTATTTGTTGTGTGTTTATTCCCACTTTATCCCATTTGCTTGTGTCTATCAGAGAGAATTTTTGGTTTTGCTTTTGAACTGCTGATTTTTTAAATTTCTTTTGCTAATTTTTTTAAAAATGTTGCTACAATCCTCCAAGCTGAAGCTGACTCCTCATAACTATTTAGAATATAAGCGGAGGTTGAATGTATTTTTGCAAGCTCATAGCATTTATAATTTCTTATAGTCACAACTTAAGCATGCTGAGTCTTTCTAGGAACATAGATGCATGTTCCAAATATTAACCAGGGCTTCGACAGGGTCTCTGGCTTTATCAACCAAGAAAACCTCCAATTGGCTCCATTAGCCTTCGAGGGCGGACCATTCTAATAGGTCCTCCATCCTGAGTAGGGTGAACAGTGGTTCTTAGTCCAACTTTGACCAGGAAATGATACCTCCATGACAGAGCCAAGGTATTTATTATCTCCGCCCACTGATATGCCTGTTCCATACTAAAGATCGCATCGAGGGTATGACCCGCAGAATGCGCTGGTCCAGAAACCAACTGGGATAGGCCCATGTCTGTCATGGAATCCATGAACTGACGAGCTGCACCTGTTAAACTGGTCTCAAGTGTGATGTTGAAGTTGCCCAGAACTGGGCGACTTCAGCAGCAACTCCAAGACCAGCTACGTCAGCTCGGATAGGGAATCCATTAGGCAATGGGGTGGACGGTGTACCAACAGAATCCCTATACTATCCCTGGTTTTCAGGCTCAGGTACATACACTTGAAGTGGTCTGTATTCCAGATATGTATTCTAGTCAAGGAGAGGTTGTCTTTATGCACTAGAGCCACTCCACACACCCCACCCACTTTCCCTTACCTGCTCATAAACAGAATACCCGGCTGGGAGAGCCTGGTTCCAGGTGATAGCACTATCCTCCCCCAGCAAGGTTTCCGTAAAACATACCAGGTCAGCTTCCTCATCCATGAGGAGGTAATGAATGATGTGGGTTTTGTTTTTCACTGACCTGGCATTACAAAGGAGCAAGGTAAGGTTCTGTGGCCAGGTTGGCAAGCTCCCCAAATTACTTTGGGCAACAGAGTGAACAGAAGGTGGGATCACTTTAAAACATCGAACCCGCCTTCTTTTGTAACAAGTTTCCACTCTGTTATCACCATATCTTCCTCTGCCCCACACAACCTCCATTGCCACTCCCAGAAATTCCTCTGTCAGCTCTCCCCCACCATCCTCCATCTAGTTGGTTGCTTTATGAGCCCTAGGGCATGCAACCCAATCATTTTAAAATCCCACCTATGCACAGTCTCTGTAGTTGGGCAGATCTTCTATGCCTAATGGCTGAGGGTTGGAGCAGTCTAAAATAACTGTGATAACCCAAATAAAAAGGAGGGGTGGGCTAGGTAAAAAGTCCTCCTTCCCAACCAGGTTCTCAAAGACACTACAGTTACCGTGGGTGAGGGAGAGTTCCTGGCATCGCTGCTGGCATCTTAGGTGGTAGAGAGGGCTGGGTGGGCTTGATCGAAAGTCCTTCACCCCAGCCGCCGCTAAGGACACGCAGCTGTCAGCGGAGATGGTAAGGGAGAGTTGGGGCGGGCTAATTAGCTCCACCTGACTCCTGGCATTGCTGCCGGCATCTTAGGTGATAGAGGGGGCTGGGTGGGCTGGATAGAAAGTCCTCCACCCCAGCCGCCGCTAAGGAGACACTGCCATCAGTGGAGATGGTAAGAGAGAGTTGGGGCGGGCTAAATAGCTCTGCCCAGCTCCTGGCCTCGCTGGATAGAACATATGTGGTGGCAAGTTGGAGGTATGATGGGCTGATCCAGTACACTAAAGGAGGCTTTAGACCTGCAGGATCTGCTATGAATTGTCACTATAAACCTGAGATCCACTGACTAGAGTCAATGCTGGAAGGAAGAGGAAGACCCACACTTAGAATGAAGGAATAGGCCCAGGCCTATGAGCTCATGCCTAGCCCAGAACTTAGGGGGGTTGCAGACTGTCAAAAATAGTGTGAATTCAGTCCACTTTTAGGGTTAGGGTTAAGGTTAGGGAATCATGGGAACTGAAATTTATTGTGGCATTAGAGTTCTCTGACAAAGAAGGTTCAATGTCTCAGAAAAATAACAATTCCCATGATTCCCTAGCACTAACCCTAACCCTAAAAGTGGACTGAATTCACACTATTTTTGACAGTCTGCAACCCCCCTTAGTTCCCAAGTCTTTCACACATACTTCCATACCTGGTCCTCTCTGCTGCTTATATATACACAAACAGACACACACACACACACCCTTTCCAGTTTAAACAGTTCAATCAGAGGGGGGAAGGAGAGAGGTCCTTTTGGTTATGGAATTCAGAAACTCTTGCCAACCTTCTACAAACCATGTATAAAGCTGTCGGTAGACTCTAGTCTATCTTCTGTCCACTCCTTCACTACAAACATGCTACTTAAAGGGCCTTCTACATCTTCAGGCCTACATTTCTAAATTTTCTAAAATTTCCGATGGGTAGGGCTTATATGAACTGAAGGCCAAAAGACTGAGGCCAAAGGATCCACACCCCTGTTCTACACATTGGGACATACAATGAGACACATTCGCTTTTGCAGGAGGTAGAAACTATATTGCTTTATAATCAAGCAAAATCCAACTTTTTTTTAAAAAAAAAAAAGTACATTAAGATTTTCCATACAAATTAATGAAAATAGATAATGGAAAAATATTACAGAAAATATTTGTACTCACGGTGGAAGAAATCTGCATGCTGTTCCTTCAGGATCACTGCAAGTTTTAACACAAGGACTTGTGCAAGGGTCATATCTCCATTCACACATCCTTCTATAAGGCACTGCTGAATGAAGTTCTAAGAAAAACAAAAACATATTTTGTAAAAAATAACAAAAAACTTTTTTTTTACCTTGCTTCACCAATTAAAAAAGCATTTGAGATGGGGGTAAAGATAACTGGAAACAAGTTAAAAACAAACGACAGTAATAACAACCATTAAAATAATCACAAAGGGCAGCAAAACATTAAAAACAGTTTAAAAGGATAGTCTGGAAAATGCCTCTTACTTCCTAAAAGGAGCATGAGTGCAAATTGTCACAGTTCTAAAAGGAGGGCATTTCACAGTCTGGGAACAACACAGGTAAAAATCCTCTTCAGCATGCTTGTTAGTTGGGCCTCTCAGGTAATGGTAGCCTCAAGAGGGTTTCTCCTGAAGATCTGAAAGTCCAGAGGCGTTTGTAATGGCCACTTAGATGCAAACTGTCTTTATACCATGATCAATGCTAACAGGGAAGTAGAAATTCACTTTGAAGAAAAAGCAGGGCAAAAAGTCAATGTTCCTGATGCAATAGACAGCATTCCATCTGTACTGATTGGCTCAATAGAAACAAGTTATCTTCCATCAAGTTGATTTTGACTTGTGGTGACTCTATGAATGAGAGACCTCCAAGTCCCCCATTACCTACCATCCTGTTCAGAGCTTACAAATTCAGGACAGTGGCAGAATAAGGTCTTCCTTTTTTCCTCCTTCCTTCTACGCTATCAAGCCTTTGGCCATGATGTGGCCAAAGTACAACAGCCTCAGTTTAGTCCTTTTGTATACTACAGCTAGATTTCTTTTTCTTTTTTCACCATGTGTACACTGTAGAACATCAGCATGGAATGTCTGTCCTTACATAGCATAATACTGAGGGATCTACATCACATAGGTTCATAGTGAGGGGGTGATGGAAGTTGCTGTCCAGCAATATCTGGATGGCTACACTTTCCCCATCTCCGTCCAAACCATACATTGAGGAAAATGAGTTGGTGAGAATTATGAGTTCTTGGATACTGCATCTATATCATGCATTTATAACTTATAGAGTGTACTTTAAACACCAGGAAAAACACTAATTAATTGTCAACCTTTCAATATCAGAGGAGTTGCAATATAAAATCATCTCAGTCACAAGGGTCTGCAAATGCTTAGGAGAAAATGGAAGTCTTCATGTCAGGTGTTATACCATGGAGGCTCTCTTGAAATCTCATAGGAGAGAAGTAGGTATAGTACATGGCTTTGAGTCCCAATTTTGGGAGAAAAGCAGATTATAAATAACAACAACAACAACAACCAACAACAACAACAGCTAAACTTTTTTTTATCTACAAGTAGTTGTAAAGACTCTGTGCTGCTACGATAATGGTAAATAGTGTATCAGCAGCATCTCCCACTCACCTACCCAGTTATCATGTGTAACTCACCCTCTATACTGAAGCTGCTGGACCGTTTGAATTCTTCAGAGTTGTCATACTTTGACACTTTCACAGCAGAGGTGGTGAGTATAATGAAGAAACCTTTCTTCCTATGCAGTTCAAATGCACTGTAACCTGGGATCCAAAGACCCTGATGATGGAAGAAAGTTGCCCTTCTACGAAACGCGGAACTTGCATCCCACTGTTCTAAGCAAACACTTTTGTTGTCATGAACATATAGGAAATAGTTTGGTCTTTCTGCAGACTCAAGCGAAACCAGAGATGGAGCTGCCACAAATTAAATCCACAGCAATAAACAGTAAGTGTCAGCTACCAAAGCCTAAATGTTGTATATAATACAGCTAAAATTCTATTTAGTACAAAACCAATCTTTGTTAACATTATACTAAAATCTGGTAACAATATACTAAAATGCCTTATTTTCATAATAATTATTCTTGGACTGTGACTACACTAATAGAGAGGGCATGCAACAACTAGAGTTCCTGATTAAGGAGCAAAGACACCAATGGTTTAGAGAAAAAAATTAATAAATGTTTTATTATAAGAACACCATTCAAAAATAGAGAAATTATTCAGGGTACTAAGCTCATCTAGTTTCACTCTAGGGAACAGCTGAGAGAGGAACTGGGAGAAGAGGTAGAAAATCATCCCTAATGGTATCAGTTTACATCACATGAGAATCAGTATAGGTAGACAAAAAGGGAGGACACTTTGGGTTACTCAGACTATGTAGCCTTATTACTATTATCCTCACTGCTCTTTGATTCTAAATATGAACCCATTTCTAATATGTACATATTATGGCTGAAATTCAAAGAGATTCAGAATCTGAATCTGAGTAATAACCCATTAATAAATGGCCATTATTGATCCAGGGTGTGTTTTCTACACCTATCAACCTAAGTATGAAACATATACAAAGCAACATGTTAGAAAATGTGTAACATGTGTCTGTATAAAAGTACTGGGCAACTCAGTCTGAAACTTAATTATTTCTGTTCTTTTTCAAGAATAAATACAATTATTTATGTTTAAATATGGAGGAAAGACCCTTACATCTGAGATTATATTCAAGCATGTTACACAAATCAGAACACTACCAGGGTTGGAAAAATTCTGAGGTTCTGGGTGCATTTTTGTACTCCCCTAGACCTTGTGGATCACACCTTTTCCCAACATTCTCAAACTATTAATAAAAACAAAAATAATCAACATCTTAATGAAGCAATTCTACATGGTATGGGAGATCAGGATGTTCTATGTCCTGCAATGGGTAGGAGATGTGGGTGGTAGTTGGAGCTCAGGACTGCTAAATTTGTAAAAAGCTAAACTCCTGCTCACCTTACTGTACAGACAAAATTCTGTACAAAAACCCTGTACAAAAATAAAAAAGCTGCCTTCAATCCCATCTTGGGAGAAAAGTGGGATATAAATCCCCTAAATAAATAAATAAAATCCCCCTTGACTCTTTTATAGTTTATCACATTTACTCACATTTTTGAAACTTTGTTGTAAAAACATTCCCTGGTATAGAAACTTTAATATTTTTCTACTTATTCCTAAAAACAGGTTTTATCACACTAAATTCTAAAGATAAAACTTACATAGTATCTTATCTTTGAAAAGTCCAGGAGTTAACATAAAATTAAAATACACATTTCCACTGATACTGATTCTAGGCAAAGGAAAAATCTTTTTGCTGGTGATATTGACTCCTATAACAGTATCATTCTGACCATAGCTGGCCAAAATATATGGTCCTTCTCCAAGCCCTGGAAGAGGGAAATGACAATCAAATGTTAAATAGAAGCAGGAAAAGAAAACAAGAAAGAAAAAACTGCTTACCACACTGCTGCTAAGGTATTGCTTTTCTAACTCTAAAAGGTGATAAGCTAAGCAGACGGGCGGCACGGGGCCGCCCCAGGAAGTTGTGGATTGGGGCCGAGGCATCCGCATTCCTCGGCCCCGTGGCACAGCTTCGCCACCCCGGGAAGGAGCGCTAAAATAGTGCTCCTTCCACAAATCATTGAACATGCGCCACAAAAGGCTGCTGGCACACCTTCAGCACCTCTTCTGCTGCAGCATGTGCGGACGCTGCAGCAGAAAGGCATCCTCGGAGCGCCAGCCATGCGGAGAGCCGACTGCTCCGACAACGTTTTCGGGAAGGGGTTGGGGCGCCCAGTGTGTGGCTGCCCCTCCCCTTCCTTGCCCTGAAGACGGCGCTTTGTGCCATCTGCTTAGCCCCTAAGTAAACTGGAGAACCTACAGAAGCATTAAGTATTAATCTATCCAGCAATCCTGCTGCTTATGACCAAGATCATTCCCTAATATCAAATGACAAGCATGTTTGTTCAGTAGTGATTACCTTAATTCAATTTTCCTCCTTGTAGGGAGGATTTTATTGCAGGATTTCAGAAATCAAGTCAATTTCATAACTTGATAATGGTCACAGGTGAGGATTAGCTATTGTGGATGAACAGTCATTAACTACCCCTGAAAGCCAATGCACATGCGTTTGAGAGAGAACAAAAAAAATTGAAGCAGCCACTGCTGGCCCATGCGGTTGATCCGTTTCCCTTTGTAGTGTCCTTGGGGCTGGTGGTGCAGCTGCTGGGGCTTCAATACAGCCTCAGAAAAGCTGCATTGACTCCTCCCATTTAGGGCCTTTGCAGACTGCCAGAAATAGTGCACATTAAATTGAGGCACTGCCCTGGCTCAGTGCTAGGGAGTCATGGGAATTGTATCTTTTTCTGAGACATTGAGCCTTCTCGGTCAGAGAGCTCTGGTGCCACAATAAATTACAGTTCCCACGATTCCCTAGCACTGAGCCAGGGCAGTGCCTCAATTTAATGTGCACTATTTCTGGCAGTCTGCAAAGGCCCTTTTTTGGTTGCTCCGTCCCCATTTAGGGCAACCTCAGGGCAGGCAGTGTGGTTGCTGCAGCTTAGGGAAAAGGCAGCTTCAGGTCACTTTTCCTGTCCATCTGCATAGCCTCTATCTGCCCAGTTCAAAAACTTCCATGCCACTATTAGACTAACAGCACCACATAGCATTTTCATTGTGCCATCTCTTGCACTGCAGCTGTTTCTGAACCTATTTGTCTCATTAAATATACTAAAAAGCAGAGCATGGGTGTGTGTGTGTTGTTTTAAGGTAGCTCCCTACTGACCAATGATTAAAATTTGTTTTTATACATCAAATGGTGTGCTGATCATGTAAAATAATTTGTCAGTAGACATCTATCTCTTGATTCAGTGATTGGAACATTGTTTGCATTTTGTTCAGTATTTTTTTTAACATCCACAGAATTGCTACATACCTTGGTTGTAATAATCACAATCATAAGCTGGGAAGAAAAAACAGGTACACAGTTTAGAAACATTCATAGCAAAACCTAACTGGAAAATGCATTATTGGCAACAGTTCCAAAGCAATTTCACAGTCAGGCAATAAAATCTGATTCACAAAATACACCCTTCCATATCTTTTTAACTGGGAGCACCATTTTCTGGGATCAACTTATTAAACAATTCACTGAATGTGAAAATTTGAAGTTTCATTGCATGCTTGCACCTTTAAGAAATGCATTTACCCATGCTCTAAATGCAATGGAAAATAAAATTTCCAAATTTGCTTAAAATTACTTATTATTATTTTAAATAGCCAATGTTAATGTAAAGATCAGTTTAAGAACCTAGAAATATAAAAATACCAAAATAAAAATGAGTGGAGTAATGGATAGGTTTAGATCTCTCAAATAGGCTGATGAAGTATAGATTTTTATATAGGATCCATTTTTTACAAATATAGATCACTATGGAATTCATGTAGTATAGCTTAGGGGAGGGGAGCTGTTTTTGCAGACTGCAGCTACTCCAGTCATCCCGTCCTTTTACTAGCCACAAAGGGGGTGACTTGCCTGTCTTAGATGAGTCACTTTTAAACAGGTGGGCCACCTGCACTGGTTAACATGAATAAATATCTATTTTTCAAAAGCAGAAGCACACTTCCAGCTATTTCCAGGGATTAGCTTGGCAGGAGGCATATCTCAGAGACTGCCACAGTCAGAAATCTGGCTTTCAGACTCACCAAAATTGTGCACCTCTGCTACTGTTTACGGTATTGTACCACTACTTATCAGCATTAGCACTTTCAACCTCTGTAATTTACTCAAACAATGAAGTGCAGAATAATCCACTTCCTCTATGTTTAAGGAGTACATCTGTGAGCTGCTTTGGGTCCCTCCGGGGAGAAAGGCAGAATATAAATTAAATAAATAAATAAATAATAAAAGGACATAATGAATACTATACATACGACAGAGAGAAGGAGATCTCCAGTGAATTACTGCACCCTCCTGGCAGCATTTGTGTGCGTAAGCAGCAATACTTGTACATAGACATTCACAGTCTGCACCAAGATTGCAATTGCATGTATCAGTATGGCAATTTTTTACAAATGATGTAACATCAATCTAAAAAATATGGAGAAGAGTCAACATTTCTGAAAAATGAGGAGATTGGTTAAAATTATATTCAAATGCAGAGTAAGGAGTGTCAAAGTCCTTCATGAAAACTTTGCAATTATTTAAATGTATTGTAATTTATATAAATGCATGTAAAATGTATCATTATGGAATACTCTCCCCTTAGAGGCCCAATTGATACTTACATTGCTCTCATTTCAGTGAAAACATGTTTTTGTTTTAGGGCCAACTGATTTGGAGCCTACATGATTTTTTACAGACCCACTCAAGTGCATGGTTTTGAACTGTTTTCAAGTATTTTATCTGATTTTAATTTTTCTTCTTTTAACCTATATCTGACCCTTCCTTTTAAAAATGGAAGACAAGGGAGCTAACAAAAAAATTCAAATGAAAAAATGAATGCATTTAAAACATGACAGCAGGTGAAGCGCACACCTAAATCACATCACTATACTGAAACAACAACCTGCTTGAACTTATTGAACTTAAATGCCAACAGCTAATCTAAATAAATCTATCCTTGCCTCCCTGTAGAAAGTTCAAGATGGTTCACTAGTTAAACAGAAATAGAAGATGAGCCACAGAAGACAAGAAGAATCCTTTTAAAAGCAAAGGCCATTACAAAAGGATAAACCAAAAAGAGGAAGAAGGAAGAAAGAAAGCAAATAAATAGTGGTGACACTAAGATGAGGATAGGGCATGGAGGAATAGATTTTGAGTGGAAAATTATTAACACTGTAAACCTTGCATTTATTTAAATACACCATAAACAAGAAACCAGCCAACCAAAGACTGGCTAAGGAGAAGAAGATTCTTTACTTGAGCCTCTGCTCCTATAGACATTAAACAAAGACTCACGTGTGATCAATTTATTTCCAGGAGCAAATGCATGTCAAACAGTAGTGACAGCTTATCACAATTAATAAGATCCCATTATGCTGCATCACCTTGGAATTGCAGCTGCATCAGCTGTATATCTTTGTAAATGCCTTTGACTCCTGTGCATGTATGTAAATGTTCTTGAGTTGACCTATGTATTTTAAATGCATAGAACTGATATTTTTGGCTACTCCCTTGAGAGTTTATAATGATAAGTCAGTTACTCCTTTATTGCATTGGAAAGCAAATGCTGCCACCTGCTGTAATAACTAGCCCAGCTACTAAGCTCAGACAGTGGTCATTTTAGCTCTGAATCTGCAAATTAGGTACGCTGACTGGGGATTTCTGAGAAATGAGAGCCAGCACCCTTTTCCAATCTTCACTTAGTAGATAATTTGGATATGTTCTATCTATTTATACTACATCCTTTTTAAACTACAGATCTGTTGGTAGGTCAGTAACTGGTCTTGATGAGAGGTCTTTGTTCTGTTGTCTTTGGAAAGAGAAGTCCACATGTGGCAAAGTTTGCCAAAAAGTGCCACAAAATAACAATGCTGGATAAGCCCTAGTGCAAAAAAAAACCCCCCTGAAGATGTGTCATTCCATCTGATGTTCCTTATGAATCCAGTAAGTACACTAATATCATACAATCCAGGAGCAGCATGTGGTCTGGTGGAAGCACTTGGAAGTACTAAGATGAGCAACAGTTCATACTATCAATCTGGTGTAAATATCTGAAAACTACCTATTCTTCTTACTACATGATTTATGCAGTATTAACTTACCATGTTGCGACAGGGGGCAAATACATCACTATACAAAACTGAGCATTCCTTTTTGGCATAAGGGAACTTGCCTTGGTGGACTTCACATGGTTTTATGGTTTCATTGGGATTTGCACACTGATAAATAGATAAAAAAACAGAACAAGTATCAATAACTTAATTTAGGTGTACCATGATTTTCTCTGCATGGCGTATGTCCTTGAAAATGTCCACATAAAGCCCCAAGACATAATATGTTTGTTTTGGTATGTTACAAGCCTGTCACATACCTCCCTTACAACTATAAATACTCATCTGGAAATGATCCCTGTTTATTTAAAAAAACTAAACCCTAATCCTCCTTTTTATCATAAAAATTGAATGTTTTATGTACCACATATCATTGTTTCCAGAGCAGTCAACTGTAAATCATAAACAGAACACTGTTTCATTTGGCTAAATTTTAGTGATTTGATTATAAGGGCAAAGTTGAAGCACATTGTCTCCTGAAAAACTTGCAAAAAACCAAAATATAAACAGCAGCAGAAAGAAAAAACAGCGTAGACAATTATTTGTCCTTCCAAACCTTTTAAACAAATAAATGTCACAATGGGAGAGATGTGATCTATAGCATACACAAAGACCCTCAAAATAAATTTATGTACAGATATTATTATATGTACCCTATAAGAACACATGAAATAGTTACAAGTGCCTATTTCACTGTGGGCCTTTGCAGATTGCCAGAAATAGTGCAAATTGAGTCCACTTTAACTGCCCTGACTCAGTGCTAGGGAATCATGGGAACTGTAGTTTATTGTGGCACCAGAGCTCTCTGATAGAGAAAGCTCAATGTCTCAGGGGGAAAAAAAACAATTCCCATGATTCCCTAGCACTGAGCCAGGGCAGTTAAAGTGGACTCAATTTGCACTATTTCTAGCAGTCTGCAAAGGCCCTGCATCAACATGTCAACCTCTCTCTGCTTACTGTTAGCCGTGTATATATTAAAATAGACATATGTATATTTGTCAGAAGACAGTGGTGTAGTGGTCTGAATGTTGGACTACTACTCTTGAGACCAGGGTTCGATTCCCAGCTTGACCATGAAACCAACTGGGTGACCTTGGGCAAGTCACATACTCTCAGCCTCAGCGGGAAGCAATGGCAAACCTTCTATGAATAAATATTGCCAAGAAAACACCATGATAGGGTTGCCATGAGTCGGAAATTACTTGAAGGCATGCAATAACATCAACAACAACCAACAAATATTTGTCAGCCGCAAGGCCAGTCTTGCTATTAAACAGAATAAGGTAGAAGGTTTTAGGTACCAAAAAGGGACAACAAAATTTTAGCTGTTTAATTTATAATTATTGAATCTTTGCTGCCAGGCAATCTGAAACACCATTTTCTCCCATGCGATCATGATCTGGCTTTGAGATCTTTGTGGGAGGCTCTTCTCTAAGAGCTTTGTCATACTAGGTAGGTAAATCACAGTTACATCAGGATAAGCGCAACTTCAGTTGGGGTTTATCACATTACATCATCCTCTTCCGCTATTCTCCTGGTGGGAGACTATTTGGAAAGTGCTTCTTTTTATTAACCCTAAAATCCATTAATGGCAGTCTTTCCCACCACAGTTTTGCAACACTTTCCAATACAATAGTTCAATTCCACTTTCATGCTGACTTTGGGTGGTCAGGGGGTAGTCAGCGGATGTACTTTGGATGTGGCTTAGGTGCCCTACTGAACAGGTGAGTAGGAGAAGGGATGGAAGTTTCAATTTGATTTCCATTTAACTTGCAAAGTAACTGAGACTTTTTACAAAAAATTAACTCTAGAA
>CM034708.1:166414878-166426999 GCA_020142125.1 Phrynosoma platyrhinos | reverse complement strand
TCCCACAGGAAAGAAGTGGCATTGGTGACACTGACTGCACAATGCCACTTTTCTCCCGTAGCTGCCTCATCCTTGATCTGTGTCTTTTCATTCACAGGGGAAATCCGTGAATGAAATACCAATCATGCTAATCCGTGGGTGCAGAAAGCCATTCCTGTGGCAGTAGTGTGATTGGCAGTGACATGGTCTCACTGTCCCCTCTTCCTCCCTTTCCTACCAGCCCTTCCCTTTTAAAAAAATTACTCAACTTTTTTGCAATATTTTGGAGGTCCAGAGCCCCATGTGTTTCAGAAATTGTTTTGAGTGGATCAGGGCTGCAGAGTTCCAAAATAGCATGAAAAAAAGTTGGGGGAATTTTTTAAAACCGAAAGACACACTGGGCAAGGCATAAGAGAGGAAGGAGGGGTTAAGGGAGAGGAAAGGAAAGGAGCGAAATGCCAGCAGCAGCCCCATCACGCTAAAGGAAGAAGTGTGGTGGTGGCTGCTCCTATGCCAGTATTGTACCTTTTTATTTTTAGTGCAGAACAACAGCATGAAAAGGGCTGGTGTAATAAAGCCCTTAGTCACTCACACATGTGCCTGGAAATGTAAGTAGTAAAGAGGAAAATGTTTTCATAGTTTTGAAAGCATTTATTTCATTAACTCTGTATTGTCTGTCCTTGCTGCTTAGAGCTTCAGACTTGATCAATCACTGGCAGATGAAAGCCCACCACTAGTTTAGGGCCTTTGCAGACTGCTAGAAATAGTGCAAATTGAGTCCACTATAAGGGTTAGGGTTAGGGAATCATGGGAACTGTATTTTATTGTAGCACCAGAGCTCTCTGACAGAGAAGGCTCAGTGTCTCAGGGGGAAAAAACAATTCCCATGATTCCCTAGCACTAACCCTAACCCTTAAAGTGGACTCAAGTTGCACTATTTCTGGCAGTCTGCAAAGGCCCTTAGTTTGATCTATCCCAAATCAGGAAGCCACAACTCTCCCTACACCCACCCATGCACACACACACACACGGGAGGAAAAGGCCTTTTTAAATGTAAGACTGTTTTCATTTATATTGAGGGGGGGGAATCTGTGTGTCTGCATGCCAAACAAGGAAAAGAGGCAGGGGTATCATCTTGGAGGAGGTACCTGGTGGGTAATCCCAAATCCTGTGTGTGAAAAGCTTTGAGAGCAAATGAAAATTGCAATCCTGGAAAGATGTGAAAGGAAAAAGCAATCCTGATTGCATTTTTGAAACAATGCTAATTTACAAGAGGGTGCTGAAATGTCTCGCCCGACCCACTTACCAAAATCTGAGTGTAATTTTGTCACTGCAGCTTGAAAGTATGTTATTTTCCGCTCCTCTGTCTCTTTAGCCTCTTTTAAGAAAAATCTAAAAACGTACTTATTTCGTTTGGCTTTTCCATCCTAGTAACGGTATCTTTCCTCCATGTACCATTCTGTTGACCCCGGACTTTTTCCCTGATATTTTGTGACTTTGCTGATTCCTGTTCCCTTCCTGGACTGGTTTTTAATCTTTGTATTATATTGCTCTTTTTAATTTTTGTAAGCCGCCTTGATCTTTTTTGGAAAGGCGGGGTAAAAATAAAAATTTATTATTATTATTATTATTATTATTATTATTATTATTATTTTGTATTGTAAACTGCCAATTTGCAGGACTGGAGTAGGTGAAAACTTCTTTTATCCCAACAGGCCTTTGAGAAATTATTATAACAAAAAGGCTTTTAAAAGTGTGCTGTACTCTTTTTACTTATTGTCTTTTTAATAGATACTCTAAATTGTTTTTACATTCATAGTTTAATTTCCTTTTAATAATAATTTTCTATATGTTTTATTTATATTTGCTTTACATCTGTATTCAAGTGTTGCAAGCTGCCTTGAGTTCTGGCCCTGAGATATTACAGAGAATACACAGTGTAAAAACAGAGTATATTAGTGATATCCATGTAGCAAACAAGCTGCATGAAGCAGCCCTGAGAAAGAGCTGTAACAGAGAAAGCAGAGGATGGAAAATTAGTAAAGACTTTTGTAATTTGATATGGCAGCACAGGAGTGGGAGCCCACATCATTGCATTGTTGAACTGCAAATGCAGTGGCTGAACAGAGGCAAAACATGTGTTATTTTTTTCAAGCAACTGCATCATCTAAATTGGAGATATTACATTCAGCTATATGCAGAGTCTGGTTAGAAAACCAGATCAGGAAGGAAATTCAACATTTCCCTTTTTACATTATCATATCATAGTAAATATCAGCACTTGAGATAGCACTGGGGGTCTCCAGAAGTATTGAGACTTTCCAGATCTTTTTTGTTTCAATTTTACCTCCATATTAATGGTTTTGCATATTTCTTGAAATATCTTGAGTTTCCTTCACCATTCTTCTTCCTCCTCCCCATCCCACTGATCAAGTGTCACTTTTAGACTTGGGCAACATTTCAATGATACAATGATAATGCAGGTGGAAGAAACTCTTTCTCAGTTTCTCTAGAGTAGAATTTCATTTGAAAATAATGGGTGCAATCACCTTACTTTAAAGGAGAACCATTCTCCTGGAAATTACATGAACTGCAATTCTCCTCTCAGACAAAGAACTCACTCCTGGAGGATCATATGCAAGTGCAAAAAAACCAAAGTCACCTGATTTTGCTTTTTCAAAAACTATTATGATGCCTCCCAAATTCACACCATGTTGCAGAGCGTTAACATAGGAGCCCACCAGTCATGACTGGTTGGAGTTAGAAAGTGATTGTGCAGAAACATAAGACAAACACATATCTTTATTATTGTATTGATGGGCTTTATAGCTGCTTGTTTTAAAATAACCAAATCATTCTATATTGTTGTATTATTAACACCAATACTTATGCCCTTAGAATGCAATGAACATTCAGCTTGTTCACATGCTTACCTGTCCTATTGCCCAGCTCTCTCCAAAAAGCTGAGCATTTTTTATTTCCATGTTATTGGATGTAGTCAGATCATTTGAAGTGTATTTATCAAAATTTCCACACAAGCCTGACAATTTACCCTGAAATTATAATAGTATTATTTTTATTGATTGATTAATTCACTCATTGAACTGTTACATTTAAATAATCAAAGCAAGTATCAGGCTGACAACAAACATTATTACACAAATTCTTTTTAAGAAGAAAATTAAACTTTCAGCATTAAACTTGCAGAACAGATAAACTGAGACTTTCCTAAGCTGCCCTGTTTCATGCTGATTTATACTGAACATGCTAGCTCCTCAATCCCTAAAAGTGACATCTGTAATTAAGATATTAATATAATGCCCTGTATATAAGGCTGCCCTTGTATAGTCTATGGAAACTATGGGCCTTGGCAGACGGCTAATTGGGCCGTCCTCGAGGCAAGGAAGAGGAGGGGCAGCTGCACGATTGGTGCCCCTTCCTCCTCCCGAGGTTGCCCTCGGAGCCGCTGGCCCTCCGCACGGCCGGGGCTCCGAGGGCAACCTCCCGCCACAGCATCCGCACACGCTGCGGTGGATAAGCCAGTGAAAGTGCGCCCTACACTTTTAGGGCGCACTTTCACTGGCTTCTGAAAGGAGCACTGATTTTGCACTCCTTTCAGAGGCGCCGACGGTGCACCGCGGTGCGGATGCCACAGTCCCGCGGCGCACCATCCTGCGGCGTCCTGGAAGCTCTCGTCTGCTTCTCCCCTATATAGATAAGGAACAATGTGGTAGTCAGACTGTTGTCAGGTACATATGTGTTTTTTAGGACCACATATCATCAGTCATGCACCAACTGCACTGGGTTCCAATTGGCTTCAAAGCTCAATTCAATATATTGATTTGGACATGTTGTTGTATTGACTAGACATCTTGGCTGGACACTACAGCATTAATGCAGTTTGACACCACTTTTACTGCCATGGCTCAAGGCTATGAAATTCTGGGATCTGTAGTTTTGTCAGCTATTTAACCTTTCCCAGAGAGCTCTAGTGCTACAACAAAATGGAGCCATGATACTGCATTAATTCTGCAGTGTGGCAGCAGCTCTTCTTAGGGCAGAATACATGATTACTCTTTTTAACTATTTCTTTGTTTGTAACATAGTGTTTACAGAAACTTCAATCAGCTAAATGCCTATAGATGGCAGAAAATGTGTGAAGTGATTGTTGCCATAGTAAGAAAGAAATTGTCCCTTCCCCACTGGGAATCCAGCTTCTCTCCCTGCAGGATGATTGGTGTGTTCACCTGTGACAATTTGTAAAAGAAAAATATGAAGCCAACTCAAACAGAATAGAGAAAATGTCCCGATCTAAGATAATTAGAGCTCTC
This sequence comes from Phrynosoma platyrhinos, assembly GCA_020142125.1. Lineage (NCBI taxonomy): Eukaryota > Metazoa > Chordata > Lepidosauria > Squamata > Phrynosomatidae > Phrynosoma > Phrynosoma platyrhinos. The sequence goes on along the minus strand of CM034708.1, from coordinate 166,422,689 downwards.
CTTTTACTCAATTTGCAATGATATGCCATACTATTTCCAGTTCTGACAAATGCAAGTACTTTTTCAACCTATATACCTGAGTAGGTAGAAGATTCTTATGGAACTCATTTATGTGCAACATTTTGAAAAAGTAGACTAAGGACCTTTTTGCTCAGGCAAATAACCCGGTGTCAGCCCAATAGAATGCAGCTGGGACACATGATGCAGGCGGGAATTACTGCACCGATTCCATTGGGTGTCAGCATTCTGGGTCCCAGCCAGCCAGTTTTAAAATTCGGGGACCTTTCGATTTCAAAAATGGGCCAGCTGAGCATGGCTGGAACCCTGGATGTTGTCACCCAGTGGAATTGGTGGCAACTTACCGTGCAGTAATTCCCACCTGCATCACTTGTCCCAGTTGCATCCCATTGGGCTGATGCTGGGTTATTTGCCTGAGCAATAAGGTCCTAAAATTACTGTCAATTCTCAAATGTATAGAAAAATACAGTTAACAACATGGGATAAGTTTGCCATTTAATTCCTATTTCAACCAAGTGTTTATTAGGGTATGGTCTGTGGAACACAATCCCTTCTACAAATACTTCATTTCTGCTGAATTTTATATCAATTTACCTTCCACCGAGCTCCAGCTTTGATGTGAATTGTGGTCTTCCTGTCCCATAGTACTGTGATCTCCTGCTCTGGAAAGTGTACTGCTGTATAAAATCCTGCCTTCCAAAGCTGATACTTGGATTTGTTTTCATGTTTTTTCAGCATCCTCTGTAAAGAAATTTATATTAGACCAGTACAGTAACATGTAATAAAGCAAATGGATGTAGTGAATTTTGTAGGCTTGAGTCTCAGATGCATGGAATGGAGGATCCAAGGATAGACCTATATAAGCAGGCTATGTGAGAGGATAGCAATAGAAATGCAAACCTTTGTAGGTAGAGTTGAGCTGATAAGCTCAATTTAAACTATGATCATCAGGGGACAAAGGCAGGAGGAAAGATGTCGTAAAGTGTGTGTGTGTGTGTATTTATATATCTATATACAGACACTCAACTAACACCAAAGTAGGAGCTGAATAATACACTAAAATGATGTTTATTATTCAAAATCAAACACCATTTTTAAATGACAAACTCTATGAATATTATTCTTAGATGAAGGCGCTATTACATGGAGATAAGCTGGTTCTTGCATTAGGTCCAACCTCAACATACATTAGTTTACCAAATCACTTTCATTTAGTTTAAACTCACATGTCCATCATAACAATTTATACTTACCACAACCACAGTTCAGATAAACATGTGACCATCTACAGATATATAGCAAGACTTTGGTCTTGTATTTCTTTGAAATATACCCTAATCTCACACCACAAAGAAAAGCACAAAAATTTCAGGACAGTCTCCAAAGTTTTTAGGAATACAACGCAGATGTATCATTAATTTCTGAATATGCTTGCAGGCTCTTGGATACACCTGAAGCAGCCATCTCAACTGGGATTCTATGGGAGATCCATTGATAAGTTGTACTAAACATGTTCAGAGGCTAGAACACATGAGGGCCAAATCAAAAGAAATGTTCAGCACAAGCAATACAACAAAATAACCATATCCAAAGTAAATATCCATCAGACTGTCCACTCCTGTCGTCAGTTAGAAACTCTTAGGCCTTTAATAACTGCTTTTCAAGGAGGAAAAAAAGGAACAGACTTGGCTTTTTTTTTTTTTTTTACATCAATCTCATATGAAAAGTGAATTCTCCTTCCAGGAAAATGTTAAAGCCATTCTAGGTAAAATGTAGGTAATTCTTCAGTTTAGACATTTGGGTAAGGCAATCATGACATTTCTCCTAACATTTTTACTACTGTCATTTTCTGACAAAGTTTTTGCTTTCATTGAAAGTTAATTCAGATTGTTTGGTGCAGTAGTCAGGATTTATTCTCCTAAAAACACTATGGCTAAGAATTAATGGCAAGGGAACAAAATTATTAGCTCTAGAGGAGTTCTGTCATACCCAGTGGAATACTGGCTATACAAATGACTATAGAGGGGAAATTTTAAAAAAAAGCAAATAGAACTTTTGTTTAGTGAGGATTTGGGGATGTTCTACAGGGAGTGTTGCCCTCCAGATATGTTGGAATTCCAGAACACTCATACTTTCCCATAATAGCAGGGGAGGGGGAGGAATTATGGGCCGAAACACATGGAGGGTCCAGGTTGTAGAAATTACATTTTAATGGTATTGTAAATACTGACTTGTACTGTGATTCAAGAAAGTCAAGAAAGGAAAAACAGAACGTACCTGTAAGTCTAGGGGTTCACTGAAAAAAATCTCAGCATCTCCAACAGAAATAAAAAGGTTTTTTGAGCAGACAATGTCATTATCAAAGCACTTCTTGTTCTGAACAATTACAGACAAGTTTGAACTGCTGGCACCCTGTGGAGGAAAAAAGTTTGTTATTAACACAGTTATACATCAGTGCAACATCCACACAACAGACCTACAGACAATTTGTCAACTAGTACATCCCTTTTCCTTAAGTGGGACTCCAGCTGCCTTGGAATGTTTTGTGGTTCAGCCTGAGTTAATGCTGTCTTAAATCAAGTTATGTCAGGATGACCTAGATATAAACCCAGATCAACCAGACTGCAGTCAGTGGAACATACATTATCCATTGGGTTCCATTACATATGTGTGGTCTACTGCAACTCAGATTGGGGGAATCTGGTTATTTGGGATGAGTATAAAATCATTATTCACTTGAAGGTAGAAGGTATCACCTATGATTTTCAATTCAAGGATACTTTCTAAAGACAAATTTGCAATGTTATCTGCAAATCGAAAAGGAATGTGTTGCTTCCTTTCTATAACCTATCCTATCTTCAAAGTCTAAATCAAAAGTAGGAATCAAGCAGTGCTTCAGATATTTTTGGGGATTGCAGCTCCAAGCATTGTTTACCACCGCACTGTTGGCTAGGGTTGCTCAGAGTTGTAGTCCAACAATACCTGAAGGGCCTCCTACCTAGATTCCAGGCATACCACCTAGTGCCTATTTGGACCACCTTCTGGCATGGATGCTTTTAAAGAGCAAAGTATGTTTCTAGCCTTTATAGCAGCTGAGATATAGTGCAAAATGTGAAAGTGCTTTTCTGTGTTTGCAAAATCCAGGTCCGGTCCTGCTTTTCAGGTGAAGGGCAGGGAATGTAAGCTCTGCAGGTGGTGCAGTGTAAGAGTGAGGTGAGCCAAGAGTGAGAGTAGAAGGGGAAAGAAAAGTGAGCAGTGCAAGCAGCAGAGTGCAAGAAGCAAGGGAAGAGGGTGAGGTGAGGAGGAAAGGGAGAGTCAGCAGTGTGAAGAGCAGAAAGAAGCAGAATTTGTGAGCTGCCTTGGGTCCCTTTCTGGGTAAAAGGCAGCATTAAAATGAAGTAAATAAATAAATAAAGTACTGGAGGAACACATTGTGAGAGTCACCACAGATGTATGCTGTAGTATTTGCCCTCAAAATGTCTGTGCAGATTGGTTAATTCTGCCTTGCCCCAACCTGATGTCCTCTAGCTGTATTAAGGCCATCCTAGGTGGAAGGTACCATGTTGGGAATAATCCAACATCTAGAAGGCACCATGTTGGGAGAGGTTGAAAAAACAAAACAGAATTCCAGGTGGTCATATGAACATATAAAGCTACCTTACACTGCCATTTGATCCACTGTATCTACTCAGGCTGGCTCCTGCTTCTCATATTTTAGGCCAAAGGTCTTTCACAGGCCTGTCATCTAAGATGTCTTAATAGCAGTTGCTGGGGAGAGAACCTCAGAACTTCTTTACCCTAAGCATCTGCTCTACCTGCCTCTACTGAGCTGTACCATTCCCTTTAATTGCTGCTGTCTCAGGCTATGGCAAAAGAATATATATATATTTCCATCACTGAAAAGGTAACTTCTCTCCTAACTTCTGGATATTTACATATCCTAAAGACACCTGATCCCATCTGATCTTGGAAGTTAAACAAGGTCAGCCCTAGTTACTGCTTGGATGGGAGACTGCCAACAGATATCAGGTATTGTAGGCTATATTTTAGAGGAAGAAACTGGCAAAGCCATCTGAATATTCCTTATCTGATAAAACTCTATGAAATTCAGAGGATCTTCATCAAGCAACTTGAAGTCACATGCAGATACTTCCTGGAGCAGAGCTTTACCTTTTAAGGTAAAGCACAGAGAAGTACCACTGTCTCTCATGTGAAACCAACTCATATTGAAAGAAAACAAACACCAAATGCTTCTCCCCCTCTTCCACCCTGTAAGCCTCCCTCCTATCTTCCCATGAAGTTACCAAAAATGAGCCTGTTCTAACTTAGTATTAGTTTTCTTTTTGATAGTATGGTGTTGCTAAGCAATAAAGAAACAAGAGGAGAAACCTAGGCAAGTGACCAAAAACTCAGCAATAAGCATGTGGTTTAAGAACATAGTATATCATCACTGACTAAAACAATGAACTATATTCCTTTTGGAGAGAAAATTCACAATAGAGATTTCTATTACTAGTTAAAATGTGATGGGCAAGCTAAAATATGTTGATTCAAATCATTTTGACTTTGCCATACCAGCAAATTAGCTATACTAAAAGAGCATTAAAAATATGGTTTCCTCCAGTGTTGAAATGCAGCTCCCATAATCCTCATCATAACACTGTCTGGACTAAATGGGCATTGTAGCCTAACCTATGGATGATATGAGGTTGATGTAAGCAGTATTTCAAGTATGTCTAAAACGGTAATCAGTCAATCAATCAATTCTTTATTATGATCCAGAGACCTAGCAAAATAAAATTCACAACATATAAAATAAATTAAAAACACAAGGAGCAATTAGTAAAATGGTAGTCTTCTAAAATTCCTTTAATATTTTTTTATAGCAATTAAGATTAAACATACATTTCCTCCATTTTTAATCAACTGGTTATAGCTTTAAAAATCAGAATATGAAATGAAGATACTCCATTTTCAGGCACAGCAGAAAACAAGAAAAAAATCAGATTCAATTACTCAGTTATCTGTCTCTCCTCTTATGACCTATTTTTTTTAAAAAAAAAATATATCGAATAGGACATACTATATCTGATTTAGCAGTCTCCCTTTGCCTCATGAAAGTTATGAGGGTTCAGACAGAGAAAAACCCCAGCAATTTATAACACTAAACCTATGGCAATGATTGGGAATGATTGCCCATGTGGTCAGGACAAACAGGATTAAATATTTCTTCATTATACTTTCTTAAAATAAATATATTCTTTATATGTTTTCCCCCTAAATTGCACATTCACCAAAAATGGAACATGTGGCAGTATTTCATTAAAGTCCAAACTGCAAAACATTTTACACCAATAAAAATCAAAACATAATTTTAATAAAATGGAGACACACAAAACTATCATTTTTAAATGTCTGGGAAAATCAAATGTTCTGACCTAATGGAAAAAGAGTTGGGAGTTGTTGCCAAACTGTTTTAGAAGGGAAATCCAAAGCTGAGAACTTCACATCAAAGCCATCCTCTGAGGATGCATCACATACTTCTCCTAAGGATGAAACTGTGATGATCTTAGTGTAGGGGTAAGAGGATGGCATTTCTGCAGATATTTGGGACAAAGTATAGTGTAGTGATCTGAGTGCTGGACTAGGACTTTGGGAAACCATGGTTCAAATCCCCACTCAGCCAAGAAAACCCTCTGAGTAACAGGAAGGTGACAGCAAAATTCCTCTGAATAAAATTTGACAAGAAAACTCTTTGATAGTCATCATAGCTTGGAGTTGACTTGAAGACAACAACATGAGAGCTGCTGGTGCAAGAAGAATATACAGTACAACATAGAGCAAAGGGGCATTAGACAATCTAAGGAAACAGTTCCAAAGAACTGCTTATGTCAACATCCATTGTATGAACTGGTGTGTATTCGGTTTTCTTTGTAAAAGGCTTCTAGAGTATGTTCATTCTAAAAGGTGAAATAGGCATTCAACAATGACTGCTGTCAAAGATCTACAAAGAATGGATGTGTGCTCAGTTTATCAAAACAGACAGCTAATTAGACAGGTTAACACTGCCTTTCCTAATGGTCTTTGATTTCAATATGAAATGGTGCCGTGGGTGAAGATATTTAATATAGTTTTAAAGAATACATCACAGTTAACAGTTGCCTTTTGTATACTTTATTCGGTTTTCCTCTGCTTAGTATCAGATTTGGTATTTTATTGGGTTACATTACAGCAATCCTTTCCTAATTGAAAATATGATAGTTCCAAGATTAAGGTTCAGGAATGTTCAGGTATCCTCTTCCAAGTGATATGATCCCTAGCAATGTGCTTCAGTACATGTCTGCATTGCACAACAGGGGAAAAAAACACTATAAGTCTATAAAAACATTAATGAAGGGATTAATGTTTGTTTTCATAAATGTTTTCTTTTGCTCTCATGTAAAACAGAATAAAGAATAAAGGAGAAAATGTATAAAGACATGATACTATCTGAAACATACTTTTTAATTGAAATCATGTGTATATAAGCAATTTGTGCCAAGCCCATGAATGTCATAGGTTTGATTTGCAGCAAGGGATACTCAGAAGTGGTTTTGCCAATTCCTTCCTCTGAATATAGCTCACAGCACCTGCTATTGGTTGGTGGTCTCCCATCCAAGTACTAAGCAGGGCTGGTCCTCCTTAGCTTCGAAGATCAGATGGGATCAGATGCCTTTACAGTATTTAGGCCTTGAAATTGTACAACTGCATTTTTATATGTCTGTGAAACAGCTCAGTTCTTGAACTCTCAGAGGAAGAGCTCACATTTACTAAATGAAACTTGTGTAGAAGAATGTTTATATAAAATCAATGGAAATTCTTGATTAAAGTGCAATCCATGTCTATTCAGAATGAAGCCTGTGAGAACTTGGTAAATGAGTCCAAGTTTGCAGTTTTGATTAAATGAAAATTAAATTCAGACCTCAAAAATGTTTTGTCAAAATAGTTATTCAGAAGCAATTTTTCTCATGTTACAGTAAAAATAACAATGATAGCCCCAAATATAGTTTTAAGGCTCTAAAAAATTTAGCATCTAAATGACAGTAGCTCATTCTTTTGTTCCATTACATTTTAGTAAAGTCAAGCTGAGACCATCAGGAACTGAATATATTCAAAGAGTGGCAGAGGTGAAACCAAATATCCAGGACTACTGAAAAAGTTAAACCCCAAAAGGTTCAAGGCAAGATACTCCTTGAACATGAACCCAGATTATATCCCAGTCTGCAACAAGTGCATAATGTATACTGTGATCATAACCAAACTTCCAAGTAATAAAGCAACATCAAGGAAATCTTCCCCACATATCAAAAGACAGAAAGGGATTAGCACACATTCTATGAACTCCAATACACGGCAAAAAGCTGTTGAACCTATGAAACACTGTCACTAGCAGCATTATCCTATATACAGTAACTGTGAGGAAGTTGCATAGGTACAGCAGATCTGGACAGCTGGACAATATAGCTTTACTGCAGTGAAAATTTATGCAAAAAAAATCAGAAAAGAAAGAGAGTATAATGTGGGGTGCTGCCGGGCATATGACTACTGATCAGAAAACAAGATGGTAAAACTTACTACACCATAGTCAGTGTATGAAAATAATAGTTCAGGATGATGACAGTAAAAGGGCCCCTGGCTGTCCTTCTTTCTGACAAGAAAAATAAAATGCTGCTGACCCTTCCCCAGCACAGTAAAGTTTGCAGATAATCCCTTTAATAATAATAATAATAATAATAATAATAATAATAATAATA
>CM034708.1:166389524-166401832 GCA_020142125.1 Phrynosoma platyrhinos | reverse complement strand
TACATAAATGGCCTTGAGGTGCCACATGCCAGCAAACAAACCAGGTAGTTTTCCCTTAACTGCAACTGCTTCTCATTTAGTCCAAATTACTATCAACAACAGCTTTAGGAGAGACAGGATATTAAATCACAGTTTAGTGTAATATCCTGCTATGTTTTGAAGCCCTTTCCATACTTTCCTATATCAGACAACCAGGAGCTCACTGGTCAAGAGTTGTACTCCCCAAAAGTCCCAGAGTGGATGAAAGCAACAACTAGACTCTTGGTTTGTCTGCAAGCTTGCTACAATGCTACATATAAGAGGGAGGAAATGCCCTCTTTTATTGATTTAGCCAAGATGTAATTTTCCAAAATTGGTCTCTCAATCATCTTGTTTACAAAAGGCACTATTTATATATTTGTATTTTTTTTAAAAAAAAAGAACAAACTTTATAATAATAATAATAATAATAATAATAATAATAATAATAATAATAATTTATTTATATCCCGCCAGTCTCCTGTATTCTAAAAGAAATTGAAATAATCACAGAATCTGAAATAACTGGAAGAGATGAAGCACACATAAGGAATAATAATGAAATCTTCATTTCTCAGTCCTGCATTTGAACTCTCAGAAACACTCACCCAGGAGGACAGATGCAGCCACTTACACATGGTGGAGATTGTGCACAGGTAAAGTTCATGGCTAGGTTTGCACAAGACAGCTCACAATTTACCCCAGCAGATGGCAAGCCAGGTACACGAGATCGACAGTCATAGTAGATCTTTCCTTCAGGGCATGCCTGGACTGCAAATGTGAAATGCAAACTACATGAGAACAATATGTTCTTAATTCTACCTTGAATTCAATTGGAAATAACATATTTATTTTTACTGGCACATGATTTCAGCAACATAAATTAAGATATTCTGCTAGCCACAATGAAATACTTTATTCTTTAAATTATTTTAAAAAATCCTCAATTTACCCTATGTAGGATTAATACAGTGTGACAGAGTTTAGGATTGTTGAAACTCTCCAAATCAAACATGAACACTGACATTTTATAAATTAAGTTTTAAAGCAGTGCAAATTTCAACACACATCAAATAGCTTCTTATTTGACAAACCTCAACTCATTTTGCATAAACCAAAAGTATCAATTAATTGTTTTTATGCTAAATTGCTTATAGATAATTATCTGATCACATCACCCAGCTGGGGTACAGGAAACTTTACAATATTATTTCTTGAATTAAATATGAATAAGTTCCTTAAATTATATCTTGAAAAGTATTGGAAGTTAATAAAATACATTTTAGATTTGTTTGACAGCCACTAATAGCTATGCTCTTGGATCCCAACAAGTGTTATATCTGTACAAATAGTTCCTAAGTCAATAAACTAACATGATCTGGCTTCACAGAACATAAACAGAGTACATCAAGCCATAGGTCTAATGCTAAGCTTATTATTTGTAACTTTGGGCAAGACTGCAAACTAGAAGTGTTTCAAAGGATAATAATGTTCCAGTGAGTTCCATAAAATATCATCAATTTGAAGATAGAGAGAGAGAGAGAGAGAGAGAGAGAGAGAAATTGCTGGTTCCAAATGATGAGTGCAACTGATATTCCTCAATCTAAAGAGAAATGGGAGGATGAGTCTAAATAAAGATGAGTTATTCAAATCCACTCAAACTGATCAGCATTCATGGGTAGACAGAGCGGTTTCAAATCACAGTTCACATCCAGCCACCTTCCTTACAATATTCAATTACCACAACAATGGTAATTGAATAGTATTTCTTCTTCTGAAACAACAAAAGGAATTACCTGCAGGAGCTTCAGTGGCTTCAGTACATCTCATTGTTCCATTTTGACACTGGCTAGTCAGTGAACATGAAAAATAATTTTTTCATAGTTCAATATAAGAAAATTATAACTCTAATTTTAACAACAGCATAAGAAATTTGTGAAACCTGATATGTATTTTCATAATGCAATAAATGCAGTACAACTTAGGGATCTAACATCTATTAAAATCCTAAACTTTAAAAACATTTTAAAAAATTAACACTTGTATTTAATCCCACTTTAGCTAAATTGTGCTGAAAATATGACTGAATTGCCTGGGATCACAGGAACAATTCCTATGGCTTTCCAACATGGCTATATATAGATTTGTTGTTATACTCTGGGTGTGTCAGGGTAAGAACCTAGTGTTTTGAAGATGGCATCAAGGACACTATTCTTTCAGTTTACATTGCTGTACTCAATCATGAGTAACAGTCAGGCCCATTCACATGCTTCTCTGGGGAGGTATTCTTCACTAATTTTGTTCTTGAAGGAAGAAACAAGTAATTCTAATATCGTCTTCCTGTTGCAATGAACTGCAGAGTCTTCAAAGACTATTTAGTCTTCAAATAGTCTTCAAAGACTTTGGACTTTATTTAGCACAAAATCCACTGTGGTATTTTGTACATTAAACAGCATTTTCTGTGCACAGCTTTCCTATGTTGAAAATAATGTTTCTGTGCAGAAAAATTCTGTACAAAGTTCACAGATTTTCTGCACAAATGTTTTTTTCCTGTGTAGAAATATTTTCTGTGTGAGAAATGTTATCTCCAAGCAAGTAAGGCACTTCAAAATGTATTAAATTGTGACTGTTGTTGAATAATATCATAGTTACACTAAATAAATAAATAAAGTTAGCAAAAGCAACAAGAACTTTATGAACATTGTTTGGGAAAGCATACTAAATGTTCAGTACTGGAAGCAACTGTTCATACATGAAGAACCACAGGTCCAATTTTATATATACAAAACTCAACCTGTGGATTCAGTGGTATCATCTTTGATAGATAAAAGATGAAATGCTAAATAATAGAACTTACCATGAGCCTAATGGTGTGGGCAGAATTTCCCCAGGTTGAAAACTTCTTCCTTTATAATAACACCTGCAACTAGCCCTGAACATGCAAAGCACATGAATGCAAATGGGTAAAACATTACAGAACAGATCACACAATACAAGGCTAACTTACTCATCATATTTTTACCACTGCCGTAGACATGTCATCTGAAAACACCAGTGGCTTGTTCATTAACATTTAGGAGATTATGGCACAAGCTAGAAAACACTGGAAAACTCATCTTACTTCTCCCACATTCAAGAAAAATTGGGCTGCATCTGGATCCTATTGCACGGCTTTCCCCCCCAAAACCGCCATCTGAATGCAGCCCGAGTGCAGCCCAAGTCACTTAACTCTCTCCAGTGGCCATTTTTCTAAGTCAGAAGTCTTCCAACTTCAATAAATGACCACCTGAGTGAGTTAAGTTACGCAGGCTGCAATCGGGCTGCATTCGGACAGTTTTTTGAGGGAAAGCCATGCAATATGCTGCCTGAATTTCACTTGAATTTGGGAGAGATAAGATGAGTTTTCCAGCGTTTTTTTTAGCTTGTGCTTTAATCTCCATACAGTAAATGTCTCAGCTTAGATAATGTGTGTGTGTGTGTGTGTATGTATGTGTGTACAGGAAATACATATGTGTACTGTGGTTTTGAGGGTGGGAGTTATCTTTCTATTCAAAAGAATATTTCTCATGGTCAGGGCACTTTAGCTAACTCTTGTTAGTACAGTGCAGAAGATAAACCACTTCTGAATGTTTTTTATTGTGAAAATACTGTGGTAAGAAAATCCAAAATGATGCAAGATAGTTCTGGAAGATGAGGCTACCAGACCAGAAGGCACTCAGTCAGCTACTGGGGAAGCATCGTCTAATGATGCATTTGGACTCAAGCTAAAATGATGTTCAGCTGCTGACATGCTCAGAGATAAAAGGAAAATCTGAAGCTATACAATACATAGAACAAAAAAATAGAATGTAAGAATCAGGAGAACTTAGAAAGTGCAAAACAAGAAATGGAATGTATAAAGACAGCCATACTTGGAGTGACAGAGCTAAAGGGGACATGAATGGGACATTTTCAAGCAACTAATTACACTGTATTATACTGGGGAAGTTACAATGTAAAAAAAAATGGGATGGCATTAACAGTGAAGCAAAAAATAGTCCATGCAATGAGAGGATATTATGGAAAGTCTGACCTAATAATGTTGATAATCTCAGGGAACACTTGTTAGTGTAACAATAACCCAAATTCATGCCCCAGCTACAGAGGCAAAAGAGGAATGAACTGCAAGAGTCCATGCATGCATGCAGGAGGAAATTGATCACACACCCAATCAGGCCATGTTAATATGCAACACAAAAGCAGGAAACAGAGCAGAATCAAATTTCAGACAATTTGACCTAGAATCAAGAAATGAAGGAGAACAACGTATCAAATTTTGTGAGACCAACATTTTGTTCACTGCATAAACATTCTTTAGGCAACCAAGGAGTGGGGATTCAAACTCAGGTCTTCCAGTGTCCTAATCCAACACTCAAAACTACTACACTGAAGGAAATATACTATCAGTTGAACATAAAAAGGTGATAAAGCAATACACTGAGATACTGTATAAAGCAGGGGTCGACAGCGTTAACTTACCTGGGGCCGGTCGCTGGTCTCCAGGTCTTCTGGCGGGCTGGGGGGGGAATGGTGGTGTCAGCTGCCACCACCACACCATTGCGTGAGTCACGGCTGCCATTTTGTTTGCCAAAATAATGGTTGTGACTCATTTGCGCATGTGTAGTACTCCTGCACAAGCGCAAATGAGTCATGGCTGCCATTTTGGCAAACAAAATGGTGGCTGTGATGCACATGGCGGCGGCGGCGGGGGGCCAGCGGGGGCCGGTCATCGGGGGTCAGCAGGCTAGGTGCGGCCTGCAGGCCATAGGTTGCCAATCCCTGGTATAAAGAATATGAAATGATGACAGATTCCTTCCAGCAAGAACTTCTGGAAGATTTTGAAGATTTTTGGGCCAAAATTATGGCTTTTGATATGACCCATGGATAACTCAAGGGTAAAAGTTAGGGGGCTGTAACAAAGGATGTAAAGGATGAAGCAAAAGAAAACAATGCCAAAGAATTTACAAAATTCCAGCAGGCATAATTGTTTGTATTTACCCTAAAGACTGGATGGACAAGGAAACTACCATAAATGGTGGCTGTGGGATCTGTGGGGATGGTGATCCAGCACAGGTGGGGCTAAGAAAATGCGCACATATCAAAAAGGTCTGAAGCAGCTGAAGTGGAGCAAACAGATGGCAGCGATGCTTCCTTTAAGTGCCTCCAGGACAGACTAAGCTCTTGCCTTTTGCCGCTCTACTCAGGAACCATCTAAAAGAAGATGGTTCCTTTCTTATATACATTTGCCCCTCCATTCTTGCGGACTTGAAGTCTGAAGTTTTGCATATTCACAGAGAGGCAACCTCCATTAAAATCAATAGGCCGCGCCCCCTCAGGCACACCCCATTCAAGCCTATGGGGCTTGAATATTGCCAAATCTCTGTTTTTATGGGGGGGTGGTCTGGAATGGATCCCCCCTGAAAATGGAGGACCAACTGTTAAAGTACATTATTTTCATTGACCCAGAGATAACCCAGTTTTTTGACTCAATTTTTTGATAAAAATTTCTTGACTTAGAATATATGCAGCATATTGAGCAGTTTTAATACAGTTATGTTTTTTTTAAAAAAAACAACAACAACACTGTAGATAAAAATATTTAACATGGCTTACACTGGCACACAAAAGTTGATAGAGTCTTCAAAGTATTTTCCCTGAGGGCAATTACATCCTTCTGCACAGTCATGATCACAAGTATCCAAAACAGAAAGGGAAGAACAGGAATGTTCACAAAAAGAGGAACATGGGTGGTACAGCATACCACTTCTGCACACTAATGCTGTGGAGACACAACACATTATTTCAGCATTGGAAAGAAAATACAGTGCAGACATCAAGTTTAACAAAACATAGGAGAAATCTTCAATCTCCATTTTTCAATCAAATCCATGCTAATTATAATGAACAGCAGGGAACCTCAATATATGCAGTTTAATTCATTCAAAAAAGCCTCTATGAACAAAACCTTGTTCAAGATATTTCTGGTAAGTTAAGAATAAATTAGATTTGACAGCAACTGACTACTCCAGAAGCCAATGGTGTATTTCTACAGGATCCCACTGCTTCTACCAAAATGAGCTATTCACTCCCCCTGCCCATAGCCCAGGTAAGCTCTAAAAACCTGCCCTGAGAGTCTGGGAAACTCTTTGGAGCAGATTTCTGGAACTGCAGAGGGAGAGGAAAGGGAAGAATCCCACTTTTGTCAGCAATGGGTGCACAGGTGTACCAATGGATTTTGTCTATTGTGTAAAGGCAATGATGGGCAGAATGTGCCCTGTGCTAAATATTCCTGTACTGCCATATCCATCCCCCCAAAACTGGAGGTCAAAAAAATTAAGGCAAAGAAATGGACAATAGAACGCTGTGAAGTTTCAGGAGCAGGAATTACAACTAGCTACTTTGCTGCATGTGGAGGCATTTTTGCATTCCTCCACCTTTTCTGGCCCTAATGGAACAAACAGAAAAGTCCCCAAGAGAACTAAATGTTCAAGATTACACCTTAGTGACTTTGAGAACACTACTGGTCTTTGGGGCTGAAAAGAAAATTGACACACACACACATTGGGAAAGTGTTACAGGTAAAAATGGAGAGGATGGCACATGGCCTCCCAGGGTACTACTGGGAGTCACTGCATCCCTCCTACCTTGCAGCCACTTGCCCACCTGTGATGTACAGATTTCCTGTAAAGTAGTCAGCTTGACAGGGAGTGTGGGGTTTGAAACACAACATGGATGGACAGAAGCATGATACTAAAAACCCTCCCTATTCACACTTGCCCTCCAAAATCATGTTTATAAGGCTGTTTTTCTTGCCTTGGAAGCTCATTGAGAAATGGCCATTTACACCCTATTTCCATGTAAATGTTAGAAGTATCATTTCCTCCTTTCTGCCTGCCATGCTGCAGCTTAACACCATCTATTATACAGGGTATCAACATAGGATGGGTAGGGTTCTGCTATCCCTTATATTTAAGAACTAAATATTTCCTGTAAACATGTCTGCAGTAAGAAAGAAAAGAATTGTGAGATTATGTTGAGGGAAAGAGGCCAGATTTTAACAAGCTACATTATGGCTTGTTGCAATGTACAAGCATGGTCAATGTATTTATAACTCTAAAGTTGCCTCACTACCAAACCATACTGTCTTTATTCTTCCTCCTCTACCATTTTTTCAAATTGTTACAAATACTGATAAATTCAGCTCTCCACACAGTATATTAATTATATGAATAGACAGATAGGGAGACAGAGCAAGATCACAGAAGGTCATTTCAAATATATTCATTTCATAATATCTTAAAAGCATATGTCTCTTAATATACACAGAAGGGATGTTCAGATTTGAATGACTGCCCAGATCCTGTCTGGTACCAGTCTTTTCTTACTTGCTTTATCAAGAAGTATAGAAGTTCAAATTTAAAGAGAGCTGTTTCTGCTTAAATTTTCTGTATATCTGCAATTCAAATGGGAATATTTGGAAACAGTCTGAGTACTTTGTTTAGCTGAATGCACCCTAAGAACATTTCGATTTTTTGTGCAAACTATGTTTGTATTCACAAACTCACCACAATATGAGACTTGAGACCTGAAGTCGATACTAATTCCGTGCTTTCTGCATATGTGGGCATAGTGTGCAAGGGCATTGCACAAACAGCTGCTCCCACATTTGCAAGCATCAAAGCGGCACAGCTGGTAATATAGCCCTGGGTTGATGTAGACGTGACATGGAGCAAAGAGTTCTTGATTGATGGCATCACATTGGGATGCATACCCAGCTAAGGAAAAGTGACATCTGGCTTATAACAATACTAATGCAATTGAAACATTCAATAAAATAAATGGGAAAGACAGATAATATACACCACAGCAAAACTGTAGGCAGCTCAAGTGTGTGCAAATAGAAGAGAATAGTCCTCATTCCACTCATTTCAGTGGGCTTAATCCAGTGGTGACTCATGGCTCACATGTTTGTGGGGTGGTGAAGCCACTCCAGGTTTTAATTTAAAGGCACTTTCCAAGGTGTTAAACCCTTTTTTCCAAGTAGGTTCAGCACCTTGGAGAGCTCCTTTAAAGCTGTCTAAAACCTGCATTCACACACACACGTCTGATATAGCTCCAACCAACCACCACTGAGATGTACTGAATAGCCATTTAAATCAATAGGATTTCAGTGAACAAAAGCAGTGGCGTCATTAGTTGGGTGTGGTGGGTTCACAATGCACTGGGTGATACCCATCCGAGGGGTTGATGCCACTAGGGAGGTGGTGGCAGTAGCCTCAGTACATCAAAGGCACCTCGGCCTGGTTGTCGGGGGTGGCAGGAGAAGTGGCAGCAGTAGGCCGAGCAGCAAGTGATGAGGCACCTCTGTGCTGGCTTCCACTGCCTTTGTTCCCCTGGCTCCCACCATAGCTGCTCTTGTTCAAGAGGAGGAGGAAGAGGATTCACCATGCCCACTCTCCTTGCCCTGGCTGTGTATCCCCAAGGGCAGCACTCACTCATTAGCAGAACTTTGACAAACCAAGAATGTGAGAGAGGAGATTTTTTTTTGCAGGGGGAGAGGTCTTCTCTAAGTCTTGGGCCACACTTTTGTGCACTGAGAAGTTGAGCACTGCTGGCAGGGAGTTATGTGGTGCTCCCCAATTCCATCAACTGCTAGCCCAATACCTTCTGGCTGGTGAGGGGTGTGGCCATGGGGGTGCACCAGGAGCTGTACTAGGGTGACAACAACTCTAATGACACTATCAAACAGGAGAATGATTCACTTTTGTCAGTATTATTGTTCTTAAAGGAATAGATTCAAGAAAGAAACCCAGCTCATTCGAAGGTAATAATAAAGCCCAAACACCAGAAAAGGCAGATCTGGTCAACAGACTGTGAGAATTCTATGTCAAAATTATGAAATAAAAGTGCACCATTTTGTTGGTTAATGTTACAAGGATCAACCACAGGGATGTTCACAGGCACATGACATGCTGATGAAACCTTCCACGCACTAGCATGAAGCTGTGGCGTTCCTTCAATCATTCCTGCTGGAGAACTGAAAGAGAAAATTGCATGATTAAATAGAAATATCAGATTGCCCAGGCAAAGATGCCTGTAGGCCTGACAGGTGCTGGGAAAGACTGTATGTATCAATTATCAAACTGTAGCAATCCAATTATATACATTGGATGCCACAGACAGAATTTTGGTATGCCATTATTGCATGAGATGTGGCACTCAGCATTATACATGACAAACATAATTACTTCTTCACAGGCTGGGGTCCGAGGCATATAGATGTTTTCTCCAGCTCCCATATGAATGTTCCCAATATTTTAAGTTTCCCTTCTGAAAGCAACTGTAATGGTGTGGTTTTTTGCTATGTAGAGCCAGCTATAACCAAAATTTATATATATTTCCTTTATCCAGATGTAGTTTCAGGGATCTCTTGAGAGCATATTCATGATGACACCCACCATATATGAAAACCTTGTGAAAGGGGTATATTTGGTTGATGCTCCATAGTCATGTAATTTGGAAATTAGTCAAACACAAGCAAAATCATTCTCCAGAAAAGCTGTATTGTCTTATCTGTTTGGATGAATGAATGGTGCTATATTCATTACTTTAGCATTTTAATTTTATGACTATCAATACTAATTACCACAGTTTACATATGGGTTGATCAGAAGGGTGAATAAAAGAAGGAAGAAATAATTGTATCATTTAACTTACAGAAAATCATCTCTCAAATTCCCATTGTAAGTTCCACAAAGACCCAAAGTTCTCCTCTTCCAATCAGTGCTGAGTTGAATATACACTCTTTCACCATCTTTAGCAAACTGGATTTTTAAACCAAATTTAGTTTTCAGCTGTACAAACAATGAAGACAAGTTCTGGATTTCAACATACCCTACACAAAACAGAAGATCCCACAACAAAATTCAACAATTGTCCAAAGCTTACATAAACAGACACAACTGAGATCTAAGACATACCCACAGAAAGAAGGAGGAAAGACAATTTTCATTCATTTGTCCTTACCTCTACAAACCAGTCCAAAAAGCTGCTCTGAAGGGCCAGGGGATATACCCTGCTACACCCCAGAACAGTGGATAGTGCTGCCTTTGTGGAGGGCCACAAAGGAATGGAAAATCAAGAACACTTCCTTCCACTGATTCCAGTTCCTACTAGAACTGACTCCCTTTAACAAACAGGAGACTTCTGTTTTAAGGGCAAGTGCACATCTTAAGTGTTAATTACAGAGAACTGACACTTGATTATTCTTATTCATTCTCATGGGAGCCATAAAAATGGCAAATCTTCACAATCCACATATTTCAAATTATTTTTTCACTGAACAGGTGCATTATTTATCATAAGCTATTAATTTTAAAGCAAACTGCATACTTGCATATAAAAAACTTTGTAATCATTATCCCAATTACAAATAACAGCAGAGAAATGAAAATGATGGCAGCTTTCTCCAAACCTTGTGGCACCTTCCTAAAAGGTGGAAGAAAATGGAGGAGGACTGTGAGCAGTGGTCAGTGCATCCTCAAGCGACAGAGAATTTAAATAGAATAATAACTTGTAGCTAGTGTTTATGTGTTTATGTTCAAGCTATTTAAAATACTTTCACATAGTGGTCCCCTAAAAAGTCCCTCAAAGCATGATATATCATTTAACTGTGTGACAAGAGAAGCTTATAAAAGTGTTTCATTTCATGCATTTTTGCTCTCACCTACAGAAGAGATGTAGGAAAACTTTCTAATTCAGTTCACATGATCAGTGAAAGCTACGTGCCGAAAACATAACATATCCATTAACTGTAACAAGATAGGGCTTAGGGCAAGAAAACGTGCTTCATTTCATGCATTTTTACTTTCACATATAGAATTCCAGTGATGAGGGCCAACTACCTAACTCAATTTACATGATGATTGAAGTCTGTATGCTTATCTGTCAATGCCTTCAGTTATTTCACTTGGTCCTTTTCTCAGCTCCAAAACTGGAGAAGGGCTTTGTGCAGATACGAAACCATAAATTATGAATTTATTTAAAAAGAAAAAGAACGGTTTAGCTCATCCTTTGTCCTTGCATGAGAACACATTCATGCATGTAGTTCAGTTTCATGTTTTTTACCTTTTCACAGAAACAGCTTGGTTAGCGTTTGCTAACATAATATATTAAGAACATTTAGAAACATGAGAGAAAACCATAAGACCCCACTGAAATACAGTAAAAGTGTCTTACCATTTAGATTTAAAGCCTGGCTAGAATAGCCATATTGAACTTCACCATCTCGGTTCAGAGTCACTTGCCTGTTTATATCATCTTCCAGAATAAGTGTTATAGACTGAATGCATGCATGGTCAAGGTTCTATATGAGTCAGTAGAAAAGTGTTCCCAAAAAAAGGGGGAAGGAAATACAGACACATTTTCATTAAACTAGATATGTGAAAGAATTCAAAGATATAGCTGTGTCAGTCTGTAGAATGTAAAGAAATCTTGTAACACCTTCCACTCCACCAAATGCATCTGAGGAAGTACACTTTAGTCTACAAAAACTCATGCTGCCAACTTCTTTCATTCAGTTAGTCTCAAGGGTGTTACAGGACCTCTCTACATAGGTATGTGATAGTAACATTCCATTTTGATCAACACTGTGTTTTTATTATGCCGCCTTCCACACACTTGATCTTAGCCAAAAGGCCGAGAAGCGATATTATGCCTTCTTCCAAGGAGCAGGAATGCTTTCCCCAGACTTGTCATTTTATCCTCACAACAATCTGTGAGATAGTGACTTAGGGGCTATGCAGATGGGCAAAAAGGGGTGCTCTGAGGGTGACTTGTAGGCGTGGCCTTTAGATGACGCATGTCTAAAAGTCTCCAGGAAAACACCCCCTACCTGTTGTATGCTGAGAAAAGCTGCTCCAAAAAGAAGCCGCTTTTTTCCGCTCCTTCAATAAAGATGTGCAACTTCGTATGTGTGTATGGAGGCAGCAACACTGATGCACCAGAAAACGGCTGTATAAATGCACCATTGCACATGTGGTGGAAATTGACTCAGCAATCCAGAGCATGCTCCCTACGATGCAAGCTTTAATTTAAAGTGCCCTATGGTTCCAAGTGTGGATGCACTGGTGCAGGTGCACTTGAATATTAGAACCCTAACCCTAATTGTAACCCTCTGCATGTGCCCTAGCAACTGTTATCTCTTATGACAATAAATGCATTCTGTTGCATGTATGCTTGCTGTCAGCATG
>CM034708.1:166357744-166370312 GCA_020142125.1 Phrynosoma platyrhinos | reverse complement strand
TTTTTCATTAGTAGAAGCATTCGTAAGTAGAGGTACCACTGTATTAGCATTACATAAAATGACTGGCAATAATAGTTACACTATTGTATGAGAAAATGTAACACTTCACTACTATCTTTTACAAGAAGCAAGGAATTGATACTGACCTCCTGATGAATTCTGAGCATGAGAAAAGGCCTCATGACTGGAAGCCCCAGGGGAAACTGCAGCAGTCTATGGGAGAAACAGAAACTATTGCAAATAATGCATGTCTATCTGAAACACTTGTTACTACAAATTAATGGATTGCATCTAGATGGAACCATACATAACAGCAGACTGACTGAAATAAAAAAAGGGGGAGGTATATGTGGAGAAAAATGTTCCCGGTGTGAGACAAAGAGACAGACAAAAGTAGAATGATGGGGAGAGGAGGAGAGAGAGAGAGCATGTGCACATAGACTGGAAACACCTTGGGGTCCTTCTGTGGAGATTTGATGTAGCTTCCCTCCATTTATACCTTACTTCTACATTGATAAATCAATTTGTGAAGAAAAGCTGCATTTTTATGTTTTAATGTTTTGTAGCAAGGGATAGTGGTTTGAATCCTGGACTATGACTCTGGAGACCATAGTTTGTATCCCCGCTTGGCCATGGAAACCCACTGGGTGACCTTAGGCAAGTCATACTCCCTCAGCCTCAGAAGAAGGCAAAAGCAAACCCTCTATGAACAAATCTTGCCAGGAAAACCCAGTGACAGGTTTGTCTGGTCTGAGTAAGGTTATAATGGAATCATCTAGGCCAAAAGCCTAGTTTTGCAATACAAGAGAAATGGCTGTGATGGAAGAGAAACTTCAAGCTGACAATTTGAAGGTGACTAGCAGGACAAGTGTTCTATGTCTGGATTAATTGTGGGGAGTAGTATCAACAAACTAAATTAGAAGGTCCATCAAGTACCCGATTTGGAAAAGATTCCAACCAAGAAATTTGGATCAGAGCACGGAGGGACTCAGCTAGACATAATTAGTGGTTGCTTTGAATAGAGGTACCTTATTTTCCTGCGTATAAGACTACTTTTTAACCTGCAAAATCTGTGGTTAAAGTGGGGGGTCGTCTTATACGCCGGGTATGAGGATAAGGAGGATAGAGGTGCTAGAACTCTATATTTTGACTGGGAAAATGGGGGGTCGTCTTATACGCCGGAAAATACGGTAGTTTGAGTGGATCTATATCTAAATCTATGGAGGGGGGAGAGAAAGAGAGAGATATGAATTCCAGACATGCCACACAGTTCCTGTTTGCATGATCATCTGGTCCAGATTCCAAGCTTTCATTTTAAAAACTCAGTAAGCCTCTGCACAAGGACATGAGCAACTTTATTTAGCAAAATAAAAGGCCAAGAATAAGACTGAAAATATTGCAAGACTCAGTTGAAAGAGGAGGGATGGGAGTACCCAACTTAAAATTATATTTTAAAGCATGTTGTCTGACTTGGCTCAATTAATGGATTATCTTAGATAATAATGAATTACTAGAATTAGAAGGAGATAGCCTGTGCTTTGGCTGGCATGCCTACTTAGGTTATGGGAAAATTAAAACGAATAAGAATTTCAACAATCACTGTATCAGGTGAGCGCTACTTAGAATTTGGATTAAGTATAAAGGTAGAATCATGCCCAAATTTACAAGTTGGTTTTCCCCACAAGAAACCATTCAAAGAAAAGAAACAAGGCAGGAAACAAATTGTATAATCTATGACATATTATTAAAAAAAAGAAAAAATAGGTGAATATAAATTAAAAATACAAATAGAATTAAACAAAGAGGGCTATCAACTCAATTGGTTTAGATACAGACAAATTATGGAATCTTACAATTCATATTTCAAGATACAAGGAATTGACTTAAAATTGAATGAATTCAGCAAAATTTGGCTAGGAGATAAAAAAAGAGATTGGCAACTTTTAAAAGTTATTGCTGAAATGGAAACTGGAGGAAGAGGTCATAAAAGAAAACATGATTCAGTGGGCTAAAAATTTAGGATATCCAATAGAGCTAGAAATGTGGGAATTGCTATGGGGTAAAAGGCAGAAATTTACAGCCTCACAAAATATTAAATAAATTTTTAATAAAATTTATAGCAGATAGTATATAACTCCTACAAAAATTTCAAAAATATATAAAAATAAGAGCAATCTATGTTGGAAATGCAGCAAAGATCCCGGATCACTTTATCACTGTCTCTGGACATGTAAGGTGGTTAAAGGGTATTGGAAAAAAGTTAATAAAACAATTAATTTATGTTAAACAGAAAACTACAGATGCATCCTAGATTTATCTATTAAACATGTGGGGGAGGGACTTAGACAAAGATTTTGGAAAAAAATTGTTATATTTAATTACAACAGCAAGAATAACACTAGTGCAAATTGGAAATCTAAAAATATTCCAAGTATTAAAGATTGGATAATAAAGCTATATGATATAATTGAAATGGACACACTTACTAAATTCTTAAAAAAACAAATTGATGGAAAATGGAAGTGAAGAATGGACATCAATTTTAAAATATATAAAAGATCAATGGGGAAATCTAGGTGTAATCAAGTACTTAGAATAAATGAAAAATATGTATCATATATTGAAGAGAAAATGGTACAGTCTAGGCAGGAAAAATTGAAAAGAGAATAATCAATTTGAAAATAGGATAATAGAATGACTAAAATGAATAAAAGGAGTATTAGTAAACAAATAACATTAAGGTAGAGAGTAAAATAAGAGTGAATAATTTCTATAAAAAGCAGGATATCTTTTGGTATGGATAATTAATAAAAATAGATGAACAAAATGGTACAAGATTACATAGAATCAATTTGAAGAAGGATACAAAATAAAGAATTATATTAAGATGGTGAGGGATAAACACAAGTGGTTCAAAGATAGTCTGAAATGCAAATTTGTTATTGGCATAATTAGAATAATTTTCATAATATACAAATTAGATATCCAGATTTGAAGAAACTGAAGTCTGGAAGAAAGTTTGTGACTGAGTACCAAAAGTACTAAAGTAGAAGAAAACATTCTAACTTGAGGGCTAAACCATACACATCTTGCAATTTTAGCACTAGTGGGAATTTTGGCAGGGCATTCCACAGACTAAAGCTTTTTAAAAAAGGAACCTAGATAAAGAAATGTGCATTGTTCTATCACATGTGAGGGCAGTAGCTGGATAACCAACATTGTTGTTTTAGTAACAAAACCAAAACTGTTTTTTTTCCCCAGTTCTAAGTACTCTCTTTTCCAAAGAAGGTAAATCTTCTTTTCCAAAGAAAGTAGGGTAGCACTATCCCCTTCATTTCTCCCTGCTTTGGAAACTAGTATAAGAAGTGGATTCTCTTTCCTAGAAACCATAATATGAGGTGATGGATCTAGCATGGGATAAGTAGCAAAAGCACGCCTAGATGGAATGCAAATGCTAAAACAGCAAATGAAGGTTTTGCAATAGCAAAGCTAGTGGTTATAGCAAGAATGGAAGCCTCACAGTTCTGAAGCCATCTGTAGATTAATAAAAATCTTAAAAGAAGTTTTAAGTAACATAACAGAGACAGCATGAGCTGTCTCAAAGCCTTTCAGGTGTGGCTGTTGAAGAATCAAAGAGTACAAGGAACTGGGACTGACCCAAAAGCTCACTTCCTGATCCCACATATGTCACATATTTCAAAAATAATAAGAATGGTTAAAGACATGAAAACAATATGCTGAAATCACACTGAAACTGTGATATCAGAAGCCTAGTTGATCTTACTTGGAAAAGCTACTTAGCTATGCTGGCTGGGGATTTCTGGGAAAAGTCATCCAAAAAAATTACTTTTCAGAACTCTGCATATCAATTGAAGTAAAGCAGGGAGAACAATTTTCACAAGTACCATCTCTGTCCTGGGAACCTGTTGGAGAGCAGAGCAGAGACTGTCACAGTAACAGCACCATTTGCAAAACAGCTCATCTACTGTTTCATGATTGTGCTTTGTGCCAAGCACTAACAAAATTCCGAGCCGTTTTGTTTGCTCTTACAAAAGAGATAACAGTGAAAAGGCCTCTTTTTCCGCTTGATGTGCGTCACTTAGTTTGTTGCAGTGATTAATTCTAGAAGCGATTTGCAAAGAATGAATGAATGAATGGCTGAATGTAGGTTTGCATTTTGAGAACTGCAGGAAAACAGGTATGGAAAAGCTACTCCTCCTCATCCAGCCTTGCTATTACCATTTTCATTCTACTTTACAAAGACTTCATTGTAGAAACAGCAAACTGCCCTTAGTAGGCAGATGAGTGTGAGCGTGTGGGTTTTTTCTTTTCTTTCTTTTCAGGTATAACCTACCTCAGCTGTTAAGAGATCTCTTTTCTGACGAACTGCATTAAATTCATTCCTGGAAGAAAACAAAAAGAATCTTGTATAATCAAAGATTTCAAAGCAAGCTGAATAAGCCAGCTCCCATGAGAGAGGTGTTTTTCTTTGATTTTTCTCACATTATCAAAGACACCTCTATTGAGTTAAGGTTCTAAGTTTTTAGAAGTCAACATTCACATTTGTTTACCCTTTTTGTATTTGACAAAATACAAAACAGCCCAAATTTTTGCTCATGAACACAACCTATTGAGGAGAAGTCATTAAGAACTGGGTAGTTAATTTAAAAAGAAGCAAAGGGGGAAATCAGAGTTTTCACAAAACTTAATTTCATTTTCCACTTTATGTAATGATTAGACAATGGATCTAAGCAACAGGGATTATGTTACTGTTATATTTTGTCAGACTAATCAAGCTAGGGACCATAGGTATATCTACACTGTACAAATAATGCAATTTGGCACCACTTTAAGTGCTGTATCTCCATCCTATGGAATCCTGGGATTTGTAGTTGTACAAGGTCTTTAGCCTTCTCTGCCAAAGAATGCTAATGTCTCACAAAATGTCAAATCCCAGGTTTCTGTAGGATGGAGCCATGGCAATTAAAGTGGTATCAAACCGCATTATTCCTACAATGTAGACGCACTCCAAAAGCACACAGGAAGATTGTCCTTTAAAAAGGCTACCTTTTGCATCACACAGTCATAGAAATGGAGAGGGACTTGTAGACTAATCCCCTACTCAGTGGAAGAAATCTCTTTTAAAGTTAAAGTGTTCTCAACAAACAGCAGCCTGATCTCTACATTAAGACCTCCAGTGAAGAAAAGCCCATCCTTTCACAGGTAATTGGTTGACCTGGACATACTCCGATGTGAACTCCTTAGGAGGCTGTGGATGTAGATGGCCTAAGCTAGATCTCCTCAGTTTTGTTTCTGTGAAATTAATATTGTTGTTACTTCACGTAAGAATGTAAAGCTCTTTCACAGATGAATGTGAGGCAGAAAATGCTGAAATGCATGACTGATTTTTCTTCAGGATCCCATCTCTCAAAAGCAAACTTTTAGCAAATAAGTGATATAATTTATTTACAAGCTTAATTTTGAAGACTGTATTATGATTAAAACCAATAGTTCATCACCAATAGACCATTAAAGATATCACAAAGGGCTTTTTTCTTCTTTCTTTTTTTATATACATTTCTTTAGACACAGTGCTGAATATCATCTAGTTTTTTGTGGGTTTTTCGGGCTGTGTGGCCATGTTCTAGAAGAGTTTCGTTCTGACGTTTCGCCAGCATCTGTGGCTGGCATCTTCAGAGAATCATCTAGTTTTCATTGTGGTCTATTACCTATAGCAAAGCTGGTAATATGGAAATCAAAACTAACCAACACCTTGGATAGTTCCCATGGTTCAACTTCTACTGCCTTCCCTGAACATGTATGTATATTTTTCCCATATTCCCTTTTTTACTCAGCAGAATTCTAATTAATCAGATCAGATCATCACATATTCAATATCTAGCTTACTCCAAGGACACACGATATAGGTGGTCCATGGATGGACTTGAGTAGGTCTGTGAACCAAGCTCCTAAAATGATTTTATTTTCTGATTTCCCTTTTCTTATTTTGAATATTGTCTTGGGTGGGGTTATTAATGTCAATTTAAGTTATTAAGGTATTATTTCATTCCAAGTACGTAGAGAATAAGGTGCTAGTGTACATGGTCAGATAATGTACAGTCCTACATAGGACATTATCACACAGGAAGTCGCGGGGAGAAAGTGGAAATAAACCGGACGAGCGGAAGACTTTATGGGATTTGTCCCGTTCCGCCTCATCTGATAACTAAATTTGAATTGAAAAGGGGGTTAACAAAAACCTGATCTTTTCATTTCCTCAAAAATCCCAAAAATGAAAAGATCATTCAAATTAATCCCCTTTTAAATTCAAATTTAGTTATCAGACGAGGCGGAACAGGACAAATCCCGTAAATTAAAGTCTTCTGCTCGTCCGGTTTATTTCCACTTTCTCCCCGTGACTCCCTGTGTGATAACGTCCATAGTATGGTATGGGAAGGGATTCTAGCTTTTACCAGATTTTCAAAGGCATCCATGACCCCAAGAAGGTGAAGAACCGCTGATCTAATACAATCTTGCTGAATACAAATACAATGCTACAATATCTAAAGAAAATATGTTTTGTATTTATAAATACAAAATAGTTTGCTTTCTTTTCCACAGAGTATGTTTTAGACTACTATCTCTATACTCCAGCATCGATACTGTATTTACTTGATCACTCACTTTAATCTTTTGAAATACAGGGTTTATTTCAAGTATTCTCAACCAACTTGTAACAAATCAAAACCACGTTTGTTTTAATGTATACCTAATATATACTATAATGCATTTCTGCAGTTACAAAACAGACAAGAAAGCCTTTTGAAAATCTTTTTGCCAGAAAAAATTCCTGAGTATGAAAAAACCCTGTTTAAAATATAATTTCTAAAAAACTTTTTTTAAAATTTCCAGTTCCAATCTCCAAATGAAGGAACTGTCAGCTGCCTTCAAAAGAGAAATTAAAGCTCACCTTGGAGTTCTTTTCAGAAGAGGCAATTCACCGACAGACCCTGTTAGATATAAATAAGGAATATTACTCTCTGTTCCTCTCTCTTCTCTTGCACCCAATCCAGTCCAATTCAGAAAAGCATCATTCGTCGACAGTCCATTTTTCAAAACAAGGATGAGTTGTGTTTTTTAAAAAGAACTGAAAGATTTTCAGTTGTGTCCAGATTAAATACTTCTCAAAGATAAATGATATTGTTTATCTTATTTTTTGTCAGTGGCATAGGTCTGCTTTTTTAAAAGACTGAAGTTGTTTGGAGACGTAAATACACAGAGTTCTACCATGAAGGTAAGCTTGAGCTCAAATTTTGCAGTGATTCATACACAATTCTTGAAGTACCACATTCACTGCCATTAAAAACGCATGTCCTCACTATATAAAATGAGCTCTTTAGTACTTTTTTTAAGCCATGCAATTAAAACATCTTTTGTGATTCAAATTTACTTCATCATGCCTGTCTACTGTTTTAGATTTTTATATTAATTTCTCATGGTCATGTGAAAATCCTAATTCTTTAAATAATTTTTTCAAAATATCCAAAGTAATAAACTACCTTCTAATGTTTTATCTAATATTAACTATTTATTCTAAAGTTGCAACAGACTGTAGGTAAATAATAATTTCTGAAAAATGCAATATGTTGTTCTGAAAAATCTTTTATCATCCAGAACTTGGAAATATGCCATACAAACCAATGTGTGTTTACTCAAAAAATAATCCTACTGTGTTCATTGTGTACTCAGAAGTAAGTCCTGGTGTGCTTCTCTCTAGTGCATGTTTACTATGTATACCTTTAGGCTGAGTAACTCCAGTAAACACAATGAGACTAACTTTTGAGTAAGCTTACATGGGATTGCACTGTCTGTTTTCTTTTAAACTCAAATTCAGCAGTTTGTACCACCTTTATAACAGCAACAATGTCCTTGTTAGATCTAAAATCATCTTTTTCTTCTTACTTATAATATATGTAGAAAAATGGGCAATACATCAAGTCAAGGATGCTAACAATGTATATCAAAGCACACAGTCAACAAACACACATCATGAATATCTAAAACAATAAATTACATGTGTCCACTATAAATAAATAAAAGCAGCAGTAAAGAACAAAACATTTCTCTGAAAACAATAACAAAATAAAGGAGAACTTTGATTTTTCTAGACATGAAGATATTTTTTCCAAAGGAAAAACTCTTTAATAAAGATTTTATAAATGTTTTCCAGTCCAAAAAACTTACCCTCCAAAGAACAAAACAGAAAATGAAGCCAAAATACATCCCATGGTGTCATGAAATTGACTTTTTTCACAATGTTCATTTCAGTGTAGCTTCTTAATTTGAATGCCCTTAACTAAGATGGCATCTTAAAAGTTAATGTTCTCCATGAGTCCTTGTAAATTTGATAAACCAACTGAAAAAGAAATGAAAAAGAAACAAAATGGAGCTTTGCTTAATGCGCTTAAGCTTTTTTAGAGCTTTGGAAATGCTGCATATGTTTTGGCTGGGTTTCTCTCATTAGTAATGCATAGTAGCTCCTTACCTGAGTCAGTATGAGTTACATGAGACCCTACGTTCCTACTCCTCTTTTGGACTGAATCAACCCTTTATAACGCTTGGGGACAATGACACAAAAAGAAATCTGGCTGTGCCATGATACTGTGAGAGATCATTTTGCATCTGTCTGCTTTGAAACCTGTGCTGATCAAGTTTTCCTTTGGGGGTAATTTTCGTATTACAGGCAACATAGAGTTCAAACATTCCATAGTTTTGGGTAGTTTTTTTAAAACAAAGGTTTTAATAGCAAGGACATCAGTTTACTCAGGTAAATATTCATTTGTAACAAAGTTTTGTGATACTGCCCAAACCAAGGGATCTAGAAAAGTGACATGGCATCTCTTCCCCTTTAATTATTCCTTATATTTCCATCTTGATTTTTCTCCCTAAAAGACTTACAAATATAGAGATTGCTGTTCAATTTTTATTTTGTTTTATATTGTTAGCTGTCTTAGAAATCTACATCTCTGAAATGTGGATAGTATTATTAGTATAACAATAAAAACTAATGATCTCACTTTCGTGTAGTTGGATGTCTCAAGCACTTTCTCAGCCACCTATGAATCAAGACTGAACCATTTTAGAGATGGAAACCTGAGTGTTATTCAAGAATCCTACAAATCACTGGAGAAGAACTTTACCCATTCAAGTGCAGGAATAAGTCCAGTAGCCAGAACTGAACAAGTATGTGAGGCAACAGCATCATCCAACAAGTAGTCCCTATTCAGCAAACTGCCATTAACATTTTAGGATCCAGCTACTTTATTTGATGGGTGATTCACCAGTACACATGTATGAAAAGAGCTGTCAAATTATCTCTGATTTGTTATAATGTAGTTCCAACAAATTACTTTTCCCAGGCTTCTTCTGACTGCAGCATATAACTTTTGATCAGCAATTGCATAAACTTTCTTCTCTATCAAACAGTAAACTGATTTTCTAACTGTTGGAGAATGTTACCAAATATTTTCAAAACCATCACTGCAGATAGACTATTATAACTTATAACTCTTGTTGTTGTGTGCCTTCAAGTCATAACTGACTTAATATGGCAACCCCAAGGCTATTCTAACATCTAACCACTTAAAACATATTACCACGTTATACATATATACTACCACACAGTACACACTAAACATTTATAAAAAATCTATACTAACATGCTATACACACTAGACACCTACATATGACATTACATACATTACATCTATTATAACACATTACTCCTAGTCCATTTTACTGTCTTTGTTTCTGTTTTGATAAATATAAAAAAAGCTCCTGCTTTTGTTTATATTCTGTATCTTATTTTAAGTAAGCTTCTGGCAAAACAACTAAACCATTATTTGTAGCTACAACATTTTCATTTTCATTTCAATACCTCATGGGAATAAGATAGTCAAATTGAGTACTTTACTATAAATCATTTCTTGTTCATAATTTTTTTCCATTTAATTTTTTAAAACCCAGACTCCACTGTTTTCCCCATTTCTGTTCTATATAATCAAGACTCTAAGGCTATTCTATCATGGGATTTTCTTGGCAGAATTTTTTCAGAGCGGGTTTGCCCTTGCCTTCCTCTGAGGCTGAGAAGGTGTGAGTTGCCCAAGGTCACCATCAAGTTTCGCTGGCAGCACAAGGATTTGAGCCTTGGTCTCTCAATGTCCTCAAGCCAGTATATCACACACTGGCTCTTTTCACTGAAATATGGTTGATGTGGAGCTACAAGAAGCCATTATGGCCAAGCCCTTTAAAATGTGGGTCCAGAACCTCAGCTGGCTTACTAGTTATAATTGTGCAATGGCACTCCTGGCCACTGCTGGGACTTGGCCTTCCAGGCTCAGGGTTGAATCCAAGAGTACAGTGAGGAGTATAACCCCAAAACACAACGAGGCCAAGTCCTGAATCATAGCATTTAATGTTTTAAGACAGCTGGCATGTTTTTCTCACAATTATCAGGGTAATGAGAAGTTTTTTGAAGAAGATACTCCAAACAAGATATAATTTTAAAATCCTACATTTAGTTTAGTGTTGACTGTTGTTTTACTGTCTTTGCATTAATTCCTATCTATGCTTAGTTCTGCATTTCAAATAATTTTTTGTAACATACTGATTATTCCTTGCATTCTTTATTATAATTTGATGTTCATACCTGCATCTCTCTCCATGTTTTCTATACAACTAAATGCTTAGTGCCTTGGCATTTAGTTCACCATTTTCATCCTGTAAACATGATTCTGTAACTGTATTGTTTTGTCATATTTTGCAGTCATATCCTTTTTTAGCCTTTTGATTTGGAATGTAATCTTATCCAGCACAGGCTTAATCCCTTCATTTCCTTCCCAATTGATCAGGAGCACCTCTGTTTTATCTGGATTAAGTGTCTACCTGTTCACCCTCATCATGTCTCATCAGTTTCTGACAACAGAAATGGGTTTAGTATCAAAATAGCTTACTTAGAGCTAGATAGAGAAACAGTTCATCTCTGATGATACCAAACCCCAAATCTCCAGACCTCTCCTCCAAAGGAGACTGCACCACACTCCAAGGCAGCGTGTTCCACTGTTGAATAGCTCTTACTGTCAGGAAGCTCTTCCTAAAGTTGAGGTGGAATCTCTTTTCCTGTAGCTTATTGATCTGGGTCCTATTCTCTGGAGCTGCAGAAAACAAACTTGCTCCATCTTCAGTCTGACATACATTCAGATATTTAAACATGGCTATCATGTCACCTCTTAACCTTCTCTTCTCCAGGCTAAACATAACCAGCTCCCTAAGTCACTCATAGGGGCATCGTTTCTTGTCCTTTCATTATTTTGATTGCCCTCCTCTGGACACACTTTCAACTTGTCCACATCTTTTTTGAACTGTGGTGCCCAGAACTGGATGCAGTATTCCAGGCAAGGCCTGACCAAAGTATAAAATAGTGATATGATTATTTCCCTCAATCTACACTATATTTCTGTTGGTGCAGCCTAAAACCGCATTGGCTTCTTTAGCTGCTGCACTATTGAATTATGCATAACTTGTGGTCTACTAGGATTACTAGATCCCCATTCACATGTACCATTGCCAAGCCAGATATCCCCATTTCTTTATCTGTGCATTACATTTTTTTTTCTGCCTAAGTATAGTACCTTCAATTTCATGTTGAAATTCACTGTTAGTTTTAGTTCATCTTTCTAATCTATTAAGGACATTTTATTTTTGATCTTGTCCTCTGGGGTATTAGCTACTCTCCTAATTTGGTGTCATCTACAATTTTGATAAGCATTCCCTCTATTCTTGTGAAACAGTATGGGGGACAAAACAACCCTGAGTACTAGATTGATGGCCAGGGTGCTCAGTGCACCCTTCCTTGATCGAGTACTGTAAAACAGTGCCTCTAAATCCCATTCAAGGAGCCCAGGATATCACAGTTGATAGTACAGTGGGACTTCACTCTCTGCAGATGGCAAGCCCCCGTTGTACCCAATGATGGCATGTGCATGCAGCCACATGGACATCACACTGCCATTAGGGACAATGGGACTTGAGGTCTGATTTTTTATTTTTTTGTATTAGTGATGGGGGGGCAGGAGAGGGAGTCTGGAACAGATCCCCTGCGGATACAAAGGTCCAACTGTATAGTCACTGAGCGGTCTGGAAGAACAGGAAAAAAGTGCCTCATCCAGTTTCCAGTTGTCATCCACCAAAATCACCAAATCCATTTCTGTCTCATAATGAAGGCCAGGGCAATCAAAATGGATCTAAATAACATTTTATCCAAGGCCTCATTCCCACTACAAAATAAATAATTTTTTGAGTTGAATCAATGAAGCTATATAACTCCGAATAGACATTCACACTACTCGAGCCGTGATAGAACCTACCTGTTTCAATGTAATTCAGTTTGTGTTCACATTCAGCGACTGATTCGTCGCCTCACAGGGGTGACCATGCCACAGGAAATTGATTCAGATCCAGCCCGTTCACACTAGCACTGAATCAATTCATTGCAAAAGACGGGGGGGGG
>CM034708.1:166301296-166311656 GCA_020142125.1 Phrynosoma platyrhinos | reverse complement strand
GCCTCAATTTAATGTGCACTATTTCTGGCAGTCTGCTTAGGCCTCTTTGAATGACACCTATTCAGGTTGATTGGCTAGAAGACTGACCAATATCATCCATGAGGTGATCAGATATTCTCTGTTTGAGGCCTTATTATCATTTATCCCTTAAAGACGTGTGTACATAAGACTTTTCTTGAAGAAAAGGAGAAGATTCCTGAGAAAAGATAGGACCTGTGGATTTTTCTGAAAGTCTCTTGGTCATTGTATCCTTCTGAGCTTACCAACCAATATGGAAAGCAATTTCAAATGGTTCCACTCATTCCTATCAGAAGGTGGTGTTCATTTCCCTTGGAGTTATCCTGCAGCATGGCACCATCTTGTTTTGGTGTCTGAACAAGTTAAGTTTCCAAGCTATAGAATGGGATTACGCACTGGAAACATATTCCAGTGTCAAATAACTTTTTTTTTTGTTACCAATTAGCTTCTGTACATAATTCCATATACTAGTTCTTTTCTTTAAGGTCCCAAATAGTCTGTGGCATGGCTTAGTGAATTGCTTCTATAGTAGATCACCTATGTTCTAGATAATCTTGTGCTCTAAATCCACAGCCATCCAAATTTATGATAGTGACCCAAATCAGTAGAATTTTTCACTTTTTCTTCCTAGGTCAATCATTCAGGCTCATTAGCTGTTGACATTCATCAGGTAGTCAAATCAGTATTTTTGGCAAGGTGTTTGGAACATGGAATTTTTAGTTGCTGGACATTTTAATTATTGTGTTTCATCATTTTATAATTAATCTCATTGTTTTATTGTATTATTTGTCAACTGAAAGCTTGCCATACTTAAAGAATGAATATACATATAGTATATAAATAAAATGTATAGACAGGTATTTAGTTCCATGTGAAAGATTAAATTAGATTAGTACTCTGACTAAAATAACATTTGTTATATGTTTTGCTCTCTTCCTGTTTTCAGTTACTATGTGTGTTGCTAATTTGTACTTCAGAATTTAGTGTCTTACTAATAGTCAAGTCTCAGAACTTCAGATTCATACATTTACAGAATATCCCTTTCAGGCCTCAAATTCAGAAAACTGCAGGCTTCCATCTTGGGTGATGTTGGCAGTCTTCATTATAATATATCACCCTCCTTTGGGCAGCATTTGGACTAACACTTTTGGGGACAATAACTCCCAGAACCCCTCAGCCACCATGGAGGATTCTAGGAGCTGTACTCCAAGAAGTAATTTATCCTGATCTGATGCCCTCCACGATTTCACAGATGAAAAGCAGGTTACATGTGACACATGAAATCAGAGAGTAATCAAAATGGCAAAAGTTATAAATAAAGAAAAATAGACAATCTAGGAGAGATTGTAACAGTTTGCCTTTGTTTAAGTCTCTAGGGAAGATTCTTCTGCCTCCTCTCCTTGCTGAGTTAATTGAGTGTAAATTAGTTTTGCACTTTGAATTCAGTTTGTACCAATGAAAGTAATCCAATGGCCAAAGAAGAAAAAACCCAAGACCATTTAAAAGCACCTGAAAAACTGGGATGACATGATCAGGACTGTCTCTGCCAAATTGAGACAATTGTGATCTGACTATGGGCTGCTTTTTAAGCCTTGATGCACATTTATCTCCAAACATCCTTACTGAAGTGGTGGTGTATAAGTCTTCCCCTTCTTCCATTTTAAGACATTACCTACAGAAGTCTTGCTTCTTCCTCAAAAGTGACATCTTGACACAGATTAAGCCTTCAGAACTAACACTTGTCAAGACCAACTTTACTAGCAGATCTACCCTTTTTAACTTGGCATGTTCCAAGGTAATGTTTAATTTATTGTTTGTTGCATTGCCCAAATCACTAACAGTGGCTTTATATATACAATCATCAGTCTTTGAAGTATTTCTTTTTATATGGTATATAATGTCTGTGCTTTGAAATATCAATAGCAGACACACCTTTGATCATCCATATTTGAAAGCTAGCACACATTCTTGATTTCTAATAGCCAAGAATCTGGGGAATTTGTGTATTTTTGTGTTATCTGTTTTCATTTGAATATTTTGTTCATAGTTTGGGCTGAATGATGTCCATTTTCATGTGCATCTCTGGAAGGAGAATAATAAGCCACGGTAGGACAGCCAGTCATCATTATTAGTAGCCACTGAGGCTCATCTTTTTCACTTCCTGGTCTGATGAGATCACTTGATGGGACAAGAGTGACAGATGGGCTGTTTACAGCAGGGGTAGGCAACCTTTTTGAGCCGGGGGCCGGTCTTCCGAAGTCCTCCCCTCCGCTGGGACAAGGGGGGGGAGAATGGCACCTGCACCCCCCGCCACCGTGTGCGACCCCCCCGTAGGAGTACTACGCATGCGCAAACAAGTTGCAGCTGCCATTTTGGAAATCAAAATGGCGGCCGCCACTTGCGGGCGCCATTTTGATTTCCAACATGGTGGCCGCCACTCATTTGTGCATGCACAGTACTCCTGCGCATGCGCAAATGCGCCACAGCCGCCATTTTGGAAATAAAAATGGCGCCCACGGTGCGCGTGGCTGCACTGTGGCCAAAACACGCAATGGTGGTGGTGGCGGGCGGTGGCAGCGGTGGCGGCGGCAGGGGTCTGCCTGGGCCAATAAGTCCGGGGGCCTGGGCCAGAACCGGCCCCTGGGCTGTAGGTTGCTGGCCCCTGGTTTACAGCAACCTTTTCCTTCTAATTTTTCAGAGTCCTAGTCGAACATGTAAACCACTCCCATGCTGGCTTTCTTGCTAATTAAATTCCAGACCATCATTTAGAAACTGGGGCCCTGGTTATCTCACTCCTCCTTTTTGAAGTGTCTACAACAATATTCCTTTTCTTTCAAAATGATTCTGAACTTCTTCCTATTTGATATCTATCCAGTCCATTCTCCACACCTGTACTATGATAAAAATCACAATTTAACATGTCCTGGGGATAATTGTTAGAATACATGTTTGCTTAGAAGTGTGCCTTCACTGAGGTTGCATCTGCACTGCAGAAAATATCCAGTTTGACACCACTTTAACTGCCATGGCTCAATGCTAAAGAATTCTGGGAATTGTACTTTGTTGAAGAGCTCTAGTGCTGCAACAAACTACAGTTCCCAAAATTCTATAGCATTGAGCCATGGCAGTTAAAGTGGTTTCATTTCTGAGGATGCTGCTTGAGTTCCAGGCAAGTGGCTATAGGATTGTATCTTGAGATACAATCAGTGGATTTGCAGAACCACTTGTTAAGTTTTCAAACATATGTTTATAAGGGTAGTGGGAACACTGCTATCAGACACATTCTAAAACTCATGTCCTTATCAAGCACTGAAAAAGACATATTCCTGAAACTATTTTATGTCTTCTTCCCTTAAAATATTTTCAAATACAAGTACTGAAAAGTATATATTTGAAAATATTTTTAGCACCTGGATTCTGTCTTTTGTCTATCCTTTCATTTCTGGAGTACATGTGTTTTGGAGGGCAGTGAAATGAAACATATTTCACAATGAAAATATTCTTTTTGGCCTCTTTCAGACCAGGAAGTATGACAAATCTCTCTCTTGCTCACTCACTCTTTTTCTTTAAAAAAAGACTCATCTTGAGAGATTTCCAAAACAATAAAGTTCTGAACACTGTGATGCTATTCTGACGCAAAACCTTGGAATGTCTCCCACTTCTAATTTAGGATTTGTTGTTGGAAGGATTTAAGATGGGAGTGTTCACTATAATTTTATTATTATTTCTTGTATGATGAAAAGAACTGTAGTCTAGGATAGGCAGAAGAGATTGTGGCTGCTCATAGGCCTGCAATATTTACTCATTTGTTGAGGGAAAAGCTGGGAGACAGGAAAATATATGGTTCTGTGTAATCTGTGATCCCAAGTACTTCATATCTGCCTTTGTAGCAACCCATTTCCAGAAAAAATGATCACATTCATAACCCAAAAGGTC
This sequence comes from Phrynosoma platyrhinos, assembly GCA_020142125.1. Lineage (NCBI taxonomy): Eukaryota > Metazoa > Chordata > Lepidosauria > Squamata > Phrynosomatidae > Phrynosoma > Phrynosoma platyrhinos. The sequence goes on along the minus strand of CM034708.1, from coordinate 166,307,702 downwards.
TGTTTATGGGTGAATAACCTAACAATGCTTTTACGCTATCTATTTATCTACACATTTACTTATTATTTAATTTTTATATCATTCCTTTCTCTGAAGTGGGACCCAAGGCAGGTCACACATTAAGATACATGAATTAAAAATTAGCAATAAAAATTTCTTAGCCACTTTGAGTGTTGGACTAGGTTTCTGAGAGACCAAGGTTCACTCAGCCCTGAAAATCCATTAGGTGACCTTGGGCAAGTCACACTCTCTCAGCCTCAGAGGAAGGCAATGGTAAACTGAAATCCTGCCAAGAAAACACAATGATTGCCTTAGGGTCATGATAAATTGAAAATGACATGAAAATACACAACAATAAGTAAAAAGGTTTAAAGATAATTAAATATGCAACCATATTAAAACATCAATACTTCAAGACAATATAAAACCATCTAAAAAATAACCAAAACAATAAAAATGCATACTCTATTTCTACATAGCCAATTAGTAAACAAATGCTTGTTCAAATAAAAAAGTATTGACTTGCAGTATGAAGGAAAGCAGGGATGGGGCCAGCCTGGTCTACTATGGCAGAGAGTTGCATAGCCTGGGTGCAGCCACCAAAAAAACTCTCTTGTATCTGCTCTCCAAACATCCATGTGAATGTGGTGGGACTGAGAGAAAGCCTTCCCCCGAAGATCTTAAAACCTGAGCAGGCTCATAAGAGGAGATAAGATCTTTCAAAGTCTGAACTCAGGCTGTGTAGGGCTTTATATATCATAACCAGGACTTTGCATTGAACCTGAAAATGAACTGACAGCTAGTAAAGTTGTTTTAACTAGGGAGTTATATATTCCTTGTAAACAGCCTTGGCCAGCGCTCTGGATACAGTATTTTGAACCTGCTTTGGAAGTTTCCAATCAATTTCCACAAAGAGTACATTACAAACCTGTTACTGTAATCCAAACAGAATGTACCCAAGTCATGTGTCACTGTAGCCACTTCTGACATCTCCAGGAACAGGAACAGTTGGTGCATTAGTTTTAACTGTGCAAATGCACTCCTGGCCATTCCTGAAACCTTGGCTTCCAGGCTCAGGATTGAGTTCAGATGTACAGTTGCCCCTCCTTTCTTGCAGACTTAAAGTCCGCAGATTTGCATATTCAGAGGGGCAACCCCATGAAAATCATTGTTCATGCCCCATTCAAGCCTATGGGGTTTGAATATTCCTGAATCTCCTTTTTCACAGGGGGTCCAGAATGGATCCCCCGTGAAAACGGAGAGCTGACTGTACGCTCAAACTGTGAACCTGAGATTTCAGGAGGAGTGTAACTGAATCCACATAGGCTGAATCCCTATTTCTTGCTCTTCCTTTCTACTGACCAGGAGCGCCTCTGGACGTTTTCACACTTGGGGTCTCAAAGCCGCCTGGAAGCAATCAAGAGCCATTCCAGAATGGATCCTGCAGCTTCAGACCTGTGAAAGCAGCATCATTCCGGAATGGCTCTTGATTGCTTCTGGCAGCGGCAACTCAATTCCTTTTTAAAAAAGGAATTGAAAAGAACGGGGATGATGCAGAAATGCACCGGGGATGGCACTGGATGGGGTGGGGCAGGGCGGGGCTTGCTGTGACGTTGTGTGAACACGCGGAGCAAGGACCCAGACTGACACAGGATTGCGCCGAGGATGGCACTGGATGGGGCGAGGCTTGCTGCGACGTCGTGTGAAAACTTTGCAAAGGAGCTGGACTGGGGCCGGACGGAGGTAGGATTGCGTCTGCCTTAAGCCCCGTGTGAAAACGTCCTCTGTCTTATCTGGATTCAGTTTCAATTTGTCTTGTTGCCATCAAGTCCTTTGCTGAATGAAGACACTGTTTTAGCACTGACTACACGCATAATTATTGTACTTGGGGTAATGGTTTGAGTGTTGGACTAAGACACTGAGAAACCAGGGTTTGAATCCTGGCTCAGCCATGGAAATCCACAGGGTGACCTTGGGCAAGTCACACTCTCTCAGCCTCGGAGGGTGGCAATGGCAAACCTCTGAGCAAATCTTGCCAAGTAAACGCTACAATAGGCTCGTCCTAAGCTGGAAACAACTTGAAGGCTCACAACAATGACAACGACAACATGATTCCAGTTTAACTTCATGGCTGCATCCTATGGAATCCTGAAATTTACAAAGTATTTAGAATTTTAAATAGAATTTTAGAGTTCTAGTGCCTCACCAGACTACAAACCCCAGGATTTCATAGGAGGCAGCCATGCCAGTTAAAACAGAATCATAGTTCTATAATTGTGTAGGGTGAAAGGTCAGTAACTTCCAAAACACACTGCAGAAATAATCCAGTTTAAGGCCACTCAGTGCTCGGAAATTCTGGGAAGTGTAGTTTGTAAGACATTTAGCCTTACAATTCCTAGGATTCGCAAGCATTGAGCCAGGTCAGTTAAAGTGGTCCCAAACCAGATTATTTCTGCTGTGTGTTTTGGACCTCAGAGTACTTAATACTTTCTACCAGCACTGTCCCTATGATTAGGCAAACTGATGCAAGTACTTCTGATGGCAGATGCTTAGACCAAATATGGCAGGCATGTGGTTGTTCATTGTGAGCCCCCTTGTCACCCCCATCTGTTGGTAAACACAGCTTGCACTATCCTTCCCTGTTCCCTGTACTTGCTAGGAATGATGAGAGCTGCAATCCGACAATGTTTGGAAGATCACACATTGTGCATCCCTGTTCTATAACCTCCTGGAAAGTGTCAGTGATCTTGAAAGAAGTCCAGTTTTTCAGCAATTTACTTCTAGAGATATGGTATTATGCTCTTTATTGTATGAACAGCTTCAAATAACATTTTTGCAGTACATGAAGCCTTAAGCAGGAGCATATTAACACAGCTTCAGACAAACAGTGTTGGGTGCGTTTGACTAAAGAACAAAGAAAGGTAACAATAGTATGTTTGGAATGAGAGTGGAGGATCTTTCCAAGCTTACACTGACATTTATCCCTTTGCCAAAGCAGAGAATATGTTTACAAAAGTTTACCCTGTGGACACACATCTGGTATACTTCCTAACTGACAGCTAGGAAACTTGCATATGGATGTTTGCTTGCAAGATATTCAGAGAAAGGAGCAAAGTACGGATCCACTAGAGTTACAAGATGTACCTGATTTTGAATGAATAATCTTGAATAATGATATTGCCGGCTACATAGCATATTGTGGCTGTCTAGGTTCCATTGATCTACATAGATCAGTAAGATAACTCCAGATACTGTTCTGATTATTCTATCCATAACTCACATCTGAAATCTAGCATATACGGGTACAGACATTTAGTACCATTTCAATTGTCATAGCTCTATTCTGTGGACTACTTGGATTTTAGTTTGGTCTAGTTTAGCTCTGCTGGAGAACTCTAGTTCACTCTCTTCAGCTTTCTAGGGCTGAATCCACACCTGCAAAATAATTAGTCCTTGATCTGGGTCCTGTTTGAACAGAAACGTTCCTCTGCTTTCAAAGTTAAAGTGCATGTCTGCTACTGACATGGTCATATTTTTTTTCCTTCTGTTTTATTTTTAACATCTTTGCCTGATGACAAAAGTAGTGAAGTTTGGAAAGCTTGTTGTATTTTGTACGTTTTGATTGGTCCAATAAGGGTATCACTGTTTTGTGGATTTTGGATGTTATTGTACTTACGAGAGATATGTATATTTATAAAGAACTGAAGCTTTAAACACAAATCAGAATTTTATATGTATGTCCACTCACATACGTGTGTGTTCAGTTGTTCTTAGGAGATGAAGGAACCATTGAGATAGTGCTCGATTGAAACATAAGAAACTGAGATTTGAGTCCTCACTACAACATGGAATGAAGACAGTCTATAGCTCTTTTTTCCACTTACGTTAATTCAGCATTCATATTATAAATATATTACTTCAAAGTCTGTTAGGTTGAACCCATGTACTTGCAAGGAATGTATTTTGTTTCAGAGTATCAGATGGTTTGGGTTTTGTGGAGTTAATGGGAAAGTGAGGTAAGAATTATAAAATAGCCTATGCACATAAAAAAAGTATTATTTCCAACAACAGCAACAGCAACAACAACATAAAATGGGAAGAGGAAACTGTAAAATTGACAGCCAACCTATATTTGTTGATGTGTTCTGTGTGAAATGAACTGCTTAGGAGCAGGGATTAGTGAAGGCAACACTAGTGGATATGTCTTTACACTTCTTGGATCTCTTTCACACAACACCATTTGATACACTTTATTATAGCTCCATCTAATGCAATCCTGGGATCTGTAGTTTTATGAGGTATTTAGAGTTCTTTGATCTAGAGACTCACAAAATTGTATATCCCATAAGATGCAACCATGCAGACTTAAAATGGTGTCAAAGTGCAGTGTGAAAGACACCTTGATTACATTTGGAGAATATAAACTATTTTTTTCTTGACTGAATGAGACTTGCAATGACCAATTCTTAATATGCTTAAGGGAGAAATGTAAATGCTTCAGCTTTCATTCAGATCATTTGAAATGACATCTAAATAAATTAATTTATTGATAAAAGCTAAAGTACTTAACCATTCAAATAAACAATGTTACACTGAGGTTCCATTTATTGAACAAACTTGATTTTAAATAGAGTTTGTCAAATCCGGGCAAGGGTTGTTTTTATAAAGCCAAAATCAAACTCTCCTCCCTCTTGGTCTCCAAAGCCTACAAGGGCTTGGCTATGGTTTTCTGTGTAATCTTATTTGCAATACCACTCAACTGTCACGGTACAAAATTATGAAGTACTAAGCACTGCCAGATCTAGTTTTCAAGAACATTAGACTGTAGAGCTGCAGTTTGCAATTCACCTCTCCGGTAAAGGACATTAGTTACCCTTGTGACAGAGTATATGGCATAATCCCTAGTCAATGTACTTAAGTAAGGTCTATCCTTAAGAGAAGGAATGTTTTGTTTGTATTTTTCAGTCTTACTTAACTTGTCATATTTCATCTTCTTTCTGTAAGAAGACTGAACAAAAAAGGGTTATGTATCAGAGAAGAAAAACTACGGTAATAATTCCACTAGGTTTCAGTATTTTTTAAAAAAATAATTTGATAACACAATATTGACTGGTACTAATTCTAGAACATGAGATTCTATGAAGAAAGATGTCAGTTCCATATGACAAAGATTTGTTGTTCTGTGCTTTCAAGATGTTTTTGATTTATGGCAACCCTAAGGGAAAACAATCACAGAGATTTCTGGGTTTTCAGTGAGTTTCTATTGCTGAGCACAGAACTGAATCGATCTCCAGAGCTGTAGTCCAAATTCAAACTGCTGAACCATGCTGACCCTGCTCTAATGTGCTTTCCAGATAAAGAAAAAGATGTTCTTTAACCTAGAAGAAAAGTGTTTGTGGGAAGAGAAATTAGGGGACCATTTCAGCAAATTTCTCCTATCTGGAGAATGACAGGAAATGTGTGTTTTCTCTGAAGATTATTAGAGAAGTTGGAGGCCTCTTTCTTCCCCCAGCAATGTTCAGTAAAGAAAAAAAATTATTCATGGTTAGTAGGACCTACAGGGGAAATACTGTGTACTCTATGACTCAAACAACAATTTGTTCCACATCTGAGCAAAATATCTTGCTTATACTTACATGGAAAATATGTGTGAAAGATCTACAAGATAAGTCCTTTTATTTTACCTATAAAAATGGACAGAAAGATATAAAGTGAATTTGAATATTGACGACTTCAAAATGGAAGAAAAAGATACAGAGAAAATCTTGTTGAAAAAAGGAAAACTTAAAATGGCAAATAGCTATAAATATCTACTAGATCAAAAATTGAAGGAAGAAACAATTGGATACAATGATAAAATGGGCAAAAAATCAGACATGAAATAAAACTGGAGCATTGGGAAAAATCCGGGAGAAAACTAACAAATTTACACTCTGATTTAAAATATGTAGAACTACTTTAAAATGTTACACAGTTGGTATTGTACCAGAGTTTATATTATATATATTTATACCACTGTTGCAATATAAGATATATAAAACCAGAAAGCAACATTTTACAAATGTAAAGCCATCCCAGGAACCGTCTACCGTATGTGGTGGACCTGTAAGAGAGAAAGGAAATACTTGGCAGAAATTCATAAGGCAATGACTAAGATCCTGGAAAAAAAAATCTCCCACTGTATTCAGAACTTTTTTTAAAAAAATGATTATGATGCACAGATTGGAAGAAAATTTTGAAAAGGAAAATTGAAAACTGATTTTATATATGATAATGGCAGCAAGGATATTGTACATACAAAAATGGAAAACCAGAGATGCCAACAAGTGAAGACTGGCTTCAAACTGGCAGATATAATGGTAATGGACAGACTCACTCACTGGCTTAGAGACAGTTCTGAAAAAAA
>CM034708.1:166281906-166294510 GCA_020142125.1 Phrynosoma platyrhinos | reverse complement strand
TATAAATAATGCAGTTTGACACCACTTTAACTGCCATGGCTTCATGCTTCAGAATCTTGGGATTTGTATTATTGTAAGGCACCAGCATGCTTTTGCAGAGAAAGCTAAAGACCTTGTAAAACTACAAATCGCAGGATTCCATGCAATGGAGCTACAGCACTTAAAGTGGTGTCAAACGACATTATTTCTGCAGTAGATTCTGGTAGAAGGAGCAGGTCCCAGTGGAAGGACCCCATGGATTCCTGCCCAATAATAATCTTATATTTTAAATATACAAAATGAATTACTCAATCTAGATCTGAGAAGGGATAAAAGTTGCAAGGACCTAAGTATTCAAGATTTAGCTACAGTGGGTCCTTGCCTGCTGTGGATGTTCAAGTCCCATTATATACAGTGGTGTAGTAAAATCATGGTCCTTGGGCAAAATCAAGCTTTGCTTTTGGGTATTTTTAAATATATATATATTTTCCAGCCATGGATGGCTAAATCCATGGAGGCAGAATTTGTGGATACAAAGGGCTGGCTGTACTAGGCAACTCTTTTGTTTCCTTCTCTTTAGCCCTCAGGATAGTTTTTGAATTACCTTTTAAACCCATTCTAAGCTACTGTTATGGCCTGGACTCCAGCAGTTTCAATAGTGAAGTCAAATGTAGAAAGCAATGAAAGCTTCTCTAGCTAGTTTTAATGGGGAATGACCTAAGATATAGGGAGGGTGTTGATTAACTGGGCTGCAAGGAATTGAGGAGTCTCAGGTGGTTTTGGGAAGCAATGAGATGACTCTTATCCAAAGTCAAAACCTACAGCATGTTCTCAGAGGAACAATTAACTTAATGTTTGTAGTGGACTTGTTTCACTTGCATGAAGTAAGAGACTGACAGCACTTATAAGAGAGTAGTAAAGTGTTTGTTTTTCTGTGTTGCTAGACAACATATTAGCTGTAATTTAGTTTCCAATTATTTTAAAACACAATCAGAGCATGCAATATTAAAGAAAACAAGACAATATCTTTCTTATTAACATATAAGTCTCTTGAGGGCTACTTGGCCAGGAGAATTAAATTGCTTATGAATGCAAGTTCTGAAGTGTTTTTAGGAGGCCCAGGGTCAGCCCTGCTATTAGATAGGGTGAGATAGCTGCCCCAGAAAGCATTTTGGTGTCAAGATAAGACTTGTAATTTTTACTTCTTAATGTCCTACAATATTCTCTTCTTGATTGATCTTGGGCACTGTGCAGCTTGAGGAATGGGAGTGCACTTTTCTCACCCCCAGCCCTGGTAGTGACGTGTTTTGAGATGGCCCTGAAGAGGATACAGTATTTTTGCTTTAGTGGAGAAGGATTTCCAAACCAGATTCCTAGAACTGACACTTTAATAGTCTTTATTTTTCTCCAGTGTTTCTTATACTTGGTATCCAAAGCAAAAGAGACATTAAGCCCATATCAAAGTGCTAACCCAGGCTATTAATGTGTATGTTTTACATTGTTTAATGTAGTTTTTACTGTCACTTGCATATTGTTTCTAATTGTGCATGTCTGTTGGAATGAAAGGATATATGAAGAGATATAGTCTGGATCTTATTGGGCGTAGCCCTCTCACCACCTTCATGTCTACTTGCCCATTGCTGAGGTTCTGCAACCCAAAGCTAGGAAAGGTTACATTTAAAATGAATGACTATAACAACATGGCAAAGCCATCCATACTGAGCAGTGTTAATAACTGCTCAGTGACAGATGGCGTCAGCAGGTCACCATATTATTTCATTATAAAAATAGAATTCCAAGCTCTACTATGTCACCACCTTGGCAATTCTACAACTCATCACTGGCAGCATTTTGGAAAGGGTGCTTGACTGCTGTCTCAGTTCATTTGCAGCTGTCATTACTTGCATTCCATTGTGACTTGGAAACTGCCACCAGGAGGCAAGAAATTAAATCCCAGAGCAGTCACAAAGGTGTTTGGTGTATTTCCAAAGCTTTATTACTTACAGTATGTCTACATAAGTATGTTTACTTATGCTCTTAGATCTGAGAGCAAAACCTGCTAGTGCCAGTGAGTCCATGGGTACATGGACCAAACAGGGGAGGGCACCTCATCCACTCACTGCCTGAGCCTCCTACTAAGATTAATGTTCCAGTATAATTTCTCATTTCTTTTTTCCCCCTTTTGAACTCCTATAGTTTACAAGCCCATATCCCTACCCATCCTCATGGATCTACCTGAAATGTTAAAGGGTATCAATTTTCTGAATCCTGCACTGTGCCTCAATATTGAATTTACCGATTGATTTTTTTTTTATCTTAGGGCCTAAGCAGACTGCCAGAAATAGTGCACATTAAATTGAGGCACTGCCCTGGCTCAGTGCTAGGGAATCATGGGAACTGTAATTTATTGTGGCACCAGAGCTCTCTGACAGAGAAGGCTCAATGTCTCAGAAAAAAATACAATTCCCATGACTCCCTAGCACTGAGCCAGGGCAGTGCCTCAATTTAATGTGCACTACTTCTGGCAGTCTGCTTAGGCCTTTATACTCCTCTTTTCTGCCAAAGAATGACACTCAAGCCTCTTTTTGAAGACATCCAGAGAAAGAGACCCCACCACTTCTCTAGGCAATTAGTTCCACTGTTGAACTATTATTATTGTCAAGAATTTCCTTTTACTTTTCCAACAAAATCTGCTGTCCTGTAACATCAGATCATTAGACCTGGTTCTACCCTCTAGAGCAGAAGAGGCCTGCCTCTTCCTCTCTGTGGCAGCCCTTGAGGTTTTTAAAGAGTGCAATCATGTCACCTCTCAATTTTCTCTTCACCAAGCTGATCAAGCCCAGTTCTTTCAACCTTTCTTCAAAGGTTTTGTTCTCCATACCTCTTACCATCCTTGCTGCCCTTTTTTGAACCTGCTTCAACTTGTTTATATCCTTCTTACACTGAGGCACACAGATCTGAACTCAGCACTCCAGATGATGCCTGACCAGCACAGAATATAGTGGGACTATTACTTCCCTCAACTTGGAAACCATGCTTCTATTAAGAGACTAGAATAACATCCACCTTCTTTGCTGCAGCTCACACTGTTGACTCTGGTTCAATTAATTATCAACAATAATCCCAAGGTTCTTTTTGCATGTAGTACTGCTGGGCCATGTATCCCCCCCATGCTTTACCTGTGCATTTAGTTTTTGTGGCTTAAATATAGGATTTTACATTAGTCCCTATAGAATTTCATTTTATTAATTTTTGCCCAATTTTCTTGTTTATCGAAGTCATTTTGAATTCTATTCCTATCTTTCAGTGCTGCTCCTACTGGCTTCAAGATACTTGGAAACAGACTCCTGTATAATCTGTTCTGATATTTTTCCTGATGTTAAGGTCAATTTGACTGGCCTGTAATTTCCTGGATCTTCTTTTTTGGAGAGAAACAGACAATATTTGATTGTCTCCAATCTTATGGCACCTCATTGATTCTCCAAGATTTCTCAAAAATGAGGGCAAGTGGTTCTGCTGGTATGTCAGCAAGTTCCTTCAGTACAGTGGGATGCAGTTCACTTGGCCTTGCAGATTTGAAGTCAGTTATGTTAACTAGATGATCCCTGACTAACTCCATGACTTTTGAATAGTTTTGCCTTTTCATTGGACGTTTTCACACAGGGGTCCCTAAAGCCGGCTGGAGCCATTCCGGAACGGCTTGTGCCGCTGATTCCGGAATGGCTCCGGCGGCGGCAGGCTAATTCCTTTTGCCACCCGGAATTACCTTTCCGCCGCTGAAGCCGGGAGGCCTTTCTGCCGGAGTGAGGCCGGACTTAGGGCTCCGTGTGTTTGAACACACAGAGCGACGAGCCGGACTGACGCAGGGATGGCACCGGAAGGGGCAGGGTTTGCCGCCGCATGTGTGTGAACAAGTTGGAAATGGAGCCAGAGTGGGGCCGGACAGAGGTAGGAATGCGTCCTCCTAAAGCCCCGTGTGAAAACGCCCATTGTGATCTCAGCAAGGATGGTAAAAACCATCTTTGCAAACCAGCACTCCTACCATTTCCTTGGCCATTCTCCTGCTTCAAATATATTTGGGGGGGGAATTGTTGCTTCCTCCTTCCATAGTGAGTCTGAGCTCATTCTGTTAGCTTTCCTTACACTACTCCAACAAGTTTGGTCTACACATTTGTATTCTGCTTTGGTAATTTGTCCTTACCTCTTTTTTTATACATGTCCTTTTTTTCTTTTCACTTCCTCCTCAATTTTATTGTGCAGCCACTTTGTTTTTTTTTTTCAGGTGTTCCCATTTTTCTTCTCCCATGGAAATGTTTATAATTGTTCTTTTTGCAATTCCTTCTTCATGAAATCCCAACCATGCTGGGTGTATTTTTCCTTAAACATCTCTAGTCATTCATTTTATACAGCCAGGTTTGGAGACTGTTTACTATGTTGTTTCATGCATGGTAAACTGCTGATATACCTCAGCTTTCCCTAAATGTAATCCAGTGCTTTTCCCTCAGCATGAATTGTGAAGGTTCCTATCTATGGAGATTATCACACTACCTTTAAAATGCATTAAAAGGAGACTTACCTCGCCCGAATGGAAGTAAAATTCGGGCTGCATCCGAATGCTATCGCACGGATTTCCCCCCCCCCCCCAAAAAAAAACCACTATTCGGATGCAGCCTGAATTCAGCCAGTCTGACTTAACTCGCTCTGGCAGCCATTTTTCAAAGTCAGAATGCTTCCAACTTTGAAAAATGGCTGCCGGAGTGAGTTAAGTCAGCTTGGCTGATTTCGGGCTGCATTCAGATGGCTTTTTTGGGGGGGAAATCCGTGCGATGGGATCTGAATGCAGCCTGAATTTTACTTCAGTTCAGGTGAAGTAAGGGGGGTTGCAGACTGCCAGAAATAGTGCAAATTGACTTCACTTTTAGGGTTAGGGTTAGGGAATCATGGGAACTGTAGTTTATTGTGGCACCAGAGCTCTCTGACAAAGAAGGCTCAGTGTCTCAGAAAAAAAAACAATTCCCATGATTCCCTAGCACGAACCCTAACCCTAAAAGTGGACTCACTTTGCACTATTTCTGGCAGTCTGCAACCCCCCTAAGTCTCTTTTTAATGCATTTTAAAGATAGTGCGATAATCTCCTAAGAGTTGTGTGTGTGGGAGGCTCAAGGACAGGTCCAGTTTTCTACATGCACATTCAAATTATGCAGTTAAAGAGGCGGCTACACATATTAAAGTAACACAAGCACACACCACACCCTCAGTGGGTGTGTATCGGTTCTTAAATAATGTAGAGATCCTGTGCTCATTTAGCTACACTGGCAAAAGCTGACTATAAAATTATTTGGACTTTACAAGAGCTCAGCTGTCACTTGTGTCCCCCCTCCAATGTGTAGTTTCATTTGCTCTGCCTAATTCAAATGTCCAAAGTTTGCACTTGTTTTCACGGAAAACTCTGCGATGGACTAGCAATTGGGACTTCCCTGGGGAATGGAGGCTGCTGCTTGTCCTTGTGTGAACTGTACACAAAAAGGCAATAGTTCCATGTAGGGGCTCTGTTGCTGACATAAGCCATGAGAACCTCAGAGATGACATTCCAGCCTCTATTTATGTCCCTTTTCTGAACATACCCTTTAATAGAATAGTTTGCAAATGTTTCCTCATTTCCAAAGCTAGGGTTTAGAATGACGTGAAAAGCCTCCACCCTTCCATATGAATACATTAAAAAAAAAGCTACCAGTCATGTGCACCTGTATGCTGACTAGCTGCTATCCCCACTAAACTCCTTTTCCTGCTGTTTCTTAGTGCAGCAAGCAACTATGCTCCACAGCTTGTCCTTTTGTAACAGGTCATCTTGTGATCTGAAAGTTTACAGAGCAGTTTATTTGGAGAGGGGGGACTTCAGATCACTCTACTTTCAAGGTGCTTCACTACAAAAAGGAAAAAAATAGGATTCTTTAAGGGAACATCCTCAGTTGGACACTGAGAATCTATTATATAACAGCATTAAACATAAAACTATACTTTCTATATGCACATGGCTTCCAGCTTGTTTGCAGAACAGTATGCATTATTGCCACTACAATCACACAATCTACCTAGACATGCTATAATTTCATAGATTATATGAACTTCCTGAATTATTGTAATATTAGTCTATGGCCGTAAAAAAATCCCAAAGACTAATACATTTATTCATAGCACAAGATTTGTGCACCAGAGTCTATTCCATCAAATGTAACACAGAAGTAAAGACGTAAGAAAGGATGAGAGTCCCAGATATGTTACAGTCAGCCCTCCATATATATCCACAGATTCTGCATCCACAGAGTCGGTCATCCACACATTGAAAATATATATTTTTAAATCCAAAAACCAAAGTTTTACTTTGCTATTTTATATAAGATATACCATTTTACTACACCACTGCATATAATGGAACTTGAGCATTCATGGATTTTGGTATTATGGGGGGGGGGGGGATGTGTGTGTCCTGGAACCAAACCCCAGCAGATATCAAGAGCCCACCTTTCTCATCCCCAGCATTTTCCAGCAAATATAATCATAATAATTACCCATTTCTTCTCCCCTCTTCTTTTGTTTCCTTTATTAATGATGAATGTTAGATTGTAAAACTCTGAGGGCAGAGACATGTTGTTTTGTACTCTGTATTATGTCAAGCACACTGTTGGTATGTTATAGTTGGCATAATTACTGTCATTGTTATCATCATGGCTGTCACAATTTTTACATTATATTTTTTTTTCATTTGTCAACTGATAGTTGTGACTTCCAAAACTTCAGAGAATGCATTGAGAAAGATGCTTGAAAATTCTAGATGCATGTTAACTTTTGTTAGTAGGAACAGCTATACACCAGAACTTTATGTTGTTATTTGATTTCATGTTGGCTTTGATCTATGGTGACCCTGTGAATAAGTAAAATCCAAGGAGAGAAGCCTGGTCTTCTACAACCCTGTTCAGGTCTACTACTACTACTACTAATAATAATAATAATAAAATGTATTTATATCCCGCCCCTCTGAGAACAATCAGGGTGGCTAACAATGTAAAATACATAATCCAATCAAACCCCAATAACCTCCCCCCCTTAAAAAAGCATTAAATCCAATAAAGATTGGCTAAAAGTCTAGCCAACTCAAAGCTGTTGCTTCCTTTACTGAATCAATGCAACTGTAATATGATCCATTTTCCTACTGCCTACCATGTTACTGAGCATTATCATCTTGTCCAATGAGTCATGTTGTCTCATGATGTGTCCAAAGTACTATGAGTTGATGAACAGCTGAATTGGGATTCTGACCTTATTTTCTCTCACCATTATGTTTGCTCTGACCTTAGCTGTTCAAAAAGTTTCATCTGTCACCTGCCATCAGTTCCTGCCATTGATCCAGAGTTCTTCTGGTTTCTGGTTAATCTGTTTTAGTAATTCAAATCCCTTCTATCCATGGTCTTTACATTCTACAAATATATTCTTTAGATTGTATTTTGGCTAAACATTACTCTAATTTCTGATATTTCCAGTTCATTGCCTATGGCACAATCCACTCCTGGACTTGTTTTTGCAGGGAGAATGGATCTTCTCCATCTTTTGCTTCCAATTGTGTTCTGTTTGTGCATGTAAGCATCTGAACATCATTTTTCCTTGAATCCAATAGCATCATTAGACAGAGTACTGTCTGCTGCAAAAGTTGATGAGGCCTTTCAGTGATGGGAGGGAATAGGCCTTTGCAGACTGCCAGAAATAGTGCACATTAAATTGAGGCACTGCCCTGGCTCAGTGCTAGGGAGTCATGGGAATTGTATTTTTTTCTTAGACATTGAGCCTTCTCTGCCAGAGAGCTCTGGTGCCACAATAAATTACAGTTCCCATGATTCCCTAGCACTGAGCCAGAGCAGTGCCTCAATTTAATGTGCACTATTTCTGGCAGTCTGCAAAGGCCCAATGTCTCATTTTCTGGTGCTATCTCATGCCTCTTGATGCACTGCCACATCATAGGATTTTCAATGTAAAAAACATTCAGAAGTAGTCTACCATTGCTTCCTTCTGCACAGGACTGACAAGAATTAGCTAAATTGCCACTGCTGTTGTCTCTAAGAAATCTCCCCCATCACTCCTGTTGCAGCCCAGAAGCTTCCCCATTTAAGGTGGGGAAGCTTCTGCATTTAAGGTGTGTTGTACTTTTATTCTAGCTCTTCAACAAATTTCTGTCTGATTTGGGGGACCTTACAGCATTGCCTCTTTCCTCCTAGGAGCATGAAATACCACCAGTATGGAAAGGTAATGCCATGGTGGAAATCTCCATGTGAAGGAATCAAAGACATAATGCCAGAACTGGTCTATGTTAGTTGAGATACATTTAAACCAGACACATGTCAATAATCTAGTTTCTGTCCCCATTATTCTTCTACATCTAAGCATCTGTGTTCCATAAAAGGAGGGTTTGTTAGTGTCATATGCATTTTGACACACATCTTTAGCAGCATAAACAGAACAACTTATAACTGAATGTTTTAGCCAGTCGTGAAAGCTCCTGAAAGCTGCAGCATATAAATACAGAGCAGTCCATTGCTTTTTGCCAGCAGCTACATAGTTGGGAAACTATGCAATAGTTAAACAGTGAAATTAAACACATAGAACCTGGTACATTTAAATATTTAAGTGCCTTGTTTCTTAAAACAAATCATACTAATGCATAACTGTAGAGCTGAGCTTTCTTAGAAATGGCTGACAAAATAGCAGAATTCTCAATAAGAGTGTAAAATTTATCACCCTATTTGGGTGTGCAAAAACCACTTTTCTTCAATATGAGAGTGGGGTATTACATACAAGTAGGCCTCCATAAGATCTAATAGCACAGGACTGGGAATTCTATAGATCAGGGGTCGGCAACCTACAGCCCACAGGCCGGGTGTGGCCAACGGAGGCTTTGGGACCGGCCCGTGGCTAGTCCTGCCACCGCCGCTGCACGCCCACGTCACGCGCGCATGCCCCCCAGCACCATTTCCCCCCCCCGGCAAAAAAAAAGTTGCCGACCCCTGCTCTACAAGAAAAGACAATCAATCATTATTATTTGGACTGCCACATTTACATGAGTGTACAAACATGTAAAAAGTTTATTAACAAGCAAATGTTCTTGGATATGGGCTCGGGGAGATGGAATTGTCGCGTTTCAACACATCTTTCCAACAGTCAGCATGAGAAGGTGGGGATTTCAGCTGATGTATATTGGTGTTTATATAATAAATAAAGACCATTTTTAAACATTGTTTAGACACTTTTTGTGGTTGAGGGCCACAAAAATGAGGTTCAGGCCATATATAGGACACAGGACACACTTTCCCTACCCAATCTGTGGCAAAAGTCTCTAAATTAGGTACTTCAGTAGGTTTACTCCAGAGTAAATGGTTTGGCAAATGTGAGTATAGCCTGATGTTAGACTGTTTCGAAGGTTGATACTTTATGAAACTGTTGCTATGATACAAGTTACAGTTTTGATGACTCATTTTTATGCAGCATCTACAAGGTGACTCCCACGTCAGGAAGCATACAGTTACTTTTAATCTCTGCTTCTCTTTAAGAATCATGCCTACATAATTTTAAAATCAAAATCAATGAGATTACCAAAACAGAGTGATTTTGCACTGTGAAGCATTGTTTCCTAGATTTATATTTGAGCAAGCCAACAATAAAATTATCTCACAACTTATCCCTTGATACTCTGCTGCAATGGACAAATACAGTTAAATATATCTGGCTTTTTTATTGTTAACATTGGGGGGTTGCAGACTGCCAGAAACAGTGCAAATTGAGTCCACTTTTAGGGTTAGTGTTAGTGCTAGGGAATCATGGGAATTGTTTTTTTCCCCCTGAGACATTGAGCCTTCTCTGTCAGAGAGCTCTGGTGCCACAATAAAATACAGTTCCCATGATTCCCTAGCACTAACCCTAACCCTAAAAGTGGACTCAATTTGCACTATTTCTGGAAGTCTGCAACCCCCCATTGCCATAATTATTTCATGCTGTCCCTTTATTAAAGAATCTCTACTTTTACTATGTGCTCCAGTTTTAAAGCTTTAAAGAAAAATAATGAAGTACACTTTTTGATATTGGAATTAATGTAATAGGAATAATAGAACAATTTGAGTTTTAATATGTGTTAGAACTCAGTGGGAAGAATAATGGTGCAATCCAATACATATTTACTCAAACATAAGCTCCACTGTGTTCAGCAATTACACTATCTGCTCTCCTTTCTCTGCCTTATTCAATTGGAACGTTGTATGAGCAAACCATCCAAGGTTCTGGAGTGGAGGTTTGATTTTCATGGATGACTCTTGGGGTGCATCTACTCTAGAGATAATGCAGTCTGACACTACTTTAACTGCCACTGCCCCATGCTACAGATTCCTGGGATTTGTAGTTTGTGAGGTACCAACACTCTTTGGCAGGGAAGACTAAAGAGCTTGTAAAACTACAAATCCCAGGATTCCATAGGATGGAGCTGCAGCACTTAAGGGGATGTCAAACTGCATTATTTATATAGTGTACTGTAGATGCACCCTTGGTAAGGCCAGTATAGGGCTTCACAGACTGCCAGAAATAATGCAACTTGAGTCCACTTTAACTGCCCTGGCTCAGTGCTAGGGAATCATGGGAACTGTAGTTTATTGTGACACCAGAGCTCTCTGACAGAGAAGGCTCAATGTCTCAGAAAAAATACAATTCCCATGATTCCCTAGCACTGAGCCAGGGCAGCTAAAGTGGACTCAAGTTGCATTATTTCTGGCAGTCTGTAAAGGCCCTATGTTGGGCTTCCACATGTTATTACTGTTGTTGCAGAATCTGCATTTGGGGTGTGGAGTGCTCTCTTATGTTGTACAAAGTGCTCTTTCCATAGGTTCCCATTACTAAGGTTTCCACATTTGAAGCCAATGTATGTGTGACATGGGGCCAGGCTTACAGCTTTATGCTCTTCATAAACTCATGTCACCTGAGTTATGGCCTTCCTGTGTGAGGCCTAGCCTATTACACTGTGATTCCACTTCAGCTGCCTCAGCTGCATCTTGTGGGATCCTGGGATTTGTTAGTTAGTGAGGCAATTGAGTTCTCTGACTGAGAAGTCTACATAAATACCCCTCCTTGAACTGCCAGTCCCAAAATACCACAGGTTGAAACCATAGCAGTTGATGTGTAATCATAGCACCAACACTGTGTAGTGTAAAAGGGCCCCTAGTGCACTGCACCTTCTTTCAACCCCTTTACACAACACAGGGCTTAAGTCTCTGGTATCACATTCCCTTTTCCTTCAATAGCACGGGCACACAAAACACGGTTAGAGGCTTTGCATAATTCTCATGTGAACAATTTCATTTGATGTGAAGTCGTAGGCTTTCACGGCCGGCATCCATAGGTTTTTGTGGGTTTTTCGGGCTGTGAGGCCATGTTCTAGAAGAATGTATTCCTGCCACAGATGCAGGCGAAATGTCAGGAATACATTCTTCTAGAACACAGCCTCACACCCCACCCACCCCCCACAAAAAACTATAATTTCATTGGATTTGTAGTCAAGTTTGACAGCAACAACAATATGATGTTGAGCTAATTGGTCCCCATTCTGTAGTTCAGGGGGAAGGTCACATTGGTTGGCATGATCCAAAGCTTTCTGAAGACTCAAGTGGACAAGAGGAGACTTGAGCTTTTGGTAGTCATTTGATGCCAAGGGCTCCTCTTTCCTCATGATCTGGAAAAGCCATTATGAGCTGCACTTCACACTACTGCATCTCTACTTTCTTCTTCTGTTTGATGGGAGAGGTCCACAAATGTTTAAGCCTGAGCCTTTCTAACAATAACTACTGTATGTACTCAAATACATGTTTTGTGAATAGTGACAGCTTTTACCTTAACAGTTATGCACAGTGAATTTTCTAGTCACACAGCAGCATTAGTGCAAAACTGTACATGATGCATCATCCTGAAGACTATGTAAGATGCATCAACCTCCACAGAAATCAGGAATAACCCAAGGCACTCTTCTCACTCACTACAACACTTGACTTTGCAAGGAGAACCAAAAGCAAGACCTCTAAGCTGATGCTTCTGGAATTATAATGCACCTACCTTATTACATGTAGGCTCAAATACATCTTTTTGCATACCCTCAGAAAAGAACCCTTACTGTTTGGATAGGAACAGCTAAGGCAGTGGCAGTGCAGAAAGCAAAATAGTGTCTTGCTGGGGAACAAATGGCCTAAGGCTAAGCATACATTAATTACATATGCAGCTTCACAGCAAGAAGAAATAATTGAAATGTTTATGATGTTTCTGATAAGTGAAAGACTGTTAAAAATGAGCATGGCCTTGAGCAGACAGGGCAAAAGGATCAGCTAGAGGCTGCTCCCACCCTAATCACTCCAGGTTAAGTGCAGGACTGCAGCAACCAGTCCTGAGGCCAACAGTCCTGAGGCCAACCACTGCCACGGCCGGCAACAGACCACCGGCAAGCAGCACTTTTTTTGCAATCCTTTTTGAGCCAGGTTTCGGCCACCTCAGGCAGCCAGAGGGGGGCTTCACCCTGATCTTAAGAAAGATTTTAAAAAAGCAGTAAAGA
>CM034708.1:166202003-166215309 GCA_020142125.1 Phrynosoma platyrhinos | reverse complement strand
ACCACTCTTCCACTTCATGAATGACGTCATTTGTGTTGTCAAATTGGCGCCCTGCAATGGATTTTTCATTTCTGGGAACAAGAAAAAGTCAGTTGGTACGAGATTGGGAAAATAAGGTGGATGCTGCAAGATCTCAAAGCCACATGCCCTTGCTTTGTTAACTGCAACTTGAGATGACTGAGCTGGTGTATTGTCTGAGCTGATGCAGAAGAATGCCTCTGGGAGAGTATACCACAGCGTTTCCTTTTCAGAGCATCTCATAACTTATCCAGAAGATTGCTGTAGTATGTGCCAGTGATGGTTTGTTCCTTTGCAAGGTAATCTGTGAGAATGACTCAATGAGAGTCCCAACAAACTGAAAGCATGACCATCCCTGCTGACTTTTGCACCTTTTGGAGGGGAGTGGAATCGGCATGCTTCCACTCCATGCTCATGGTTCTGGTCCCTGGATCATACTGGTCTTGGTTCATCTGTGACGGACATATGACCAGTTTAGAAATTCCTTTTCCACCTCACAATAGTGTCATAAGATGGACAATCGTTTTCATAAACTACCATCATCTCATCATGAATTTGCTGGGCACTATTACCCTTCAAATGCAGGTGATAATTATCTTTCTAGAGAGTTTAAAAAATAATTAAGGAAGTGGGGGGGTTGAATTATGTCTGGAGCAAGAAGAAGACTAAGATAATGGTAGGGCCAGTGCAGGGAAAAGATGGCTAAATGCTAATAGGAGATGTAAAAAGGCACTACTGCTCAATACTTTCTCTGCTTCAGTCTACTACCAAAAGGAAAACAGTGCTGTATCTAGTGAAAATAGAATAAATCATGAAGTAAGGGGATTACAGTCTAGGATAGATAAAGAAATAGTAAAGGCATACCTAGTTACTCTTCATGAATTCAAGTTTCCAGGGCTGGATGAGGTACAGTCCAGTGGTACCCAATTTTTTTCAGGTTACCGCCCCCTTTCATCTTGGGTAACAATCCTAGTGCCTCCCTCCCCTGCAAGGGGGAAAGGAGGAGAGCTTGTGTGCCTGACCGCTCCTTTCCCTTTTGCCTTAGAACCAGCTGGGGGTGTATTTCTTACCCAAAGAGGCTTTCCTCCTTTCCTTGCAGGAAGAAACCAAGTAGTTTTTTGCAAAAAGGCAGGCGTGACAAGTATTTTGGCGCCCACAGAAGGAGTGAGGAAAGGGGAAAAATAGGGTCAGTTTGCTCTGCTCCAGAGTGAGGCAAAGCCAGAGGAGCCATGCTAGGTTTCTTGTCTGGTTGGATGGACCAGAATGTCCTGTACCAGAATGGTGCACAAAAAAAGTTTAATGCAGCTCTCATCCCTCCAATTCCCTGCCACCCACTTTTTCCTTACCACTCCTCTGCTGGCCTTTTTTTTACCTCAGTGGCCCCCTGGAGCTTTCCAACACTCCTGGGGGGGGGCACTACTGCCCACTTTGGGAATCACTGAGCTACACCAAAGAGTACTAAAGGATCAAGTAGATGCAATCTCAGATCTATTGCCAATAATCTTTGAGAAGTCTTGGAAGACTGGAGGAAGGTAAATATTGTCCCCATCTTCAAAAGGACGTGAGCCAACCAGTCAGCTTAACATCTTATAAACAGTTTATAAGCACTTGGAAAGGGATTACTAAAATTAAATTCTGAAAATCAGAATTTCATACTAGACTACTGTATCCTTTCCCCCCCTGTCACACTCCCACATTTAGCAAATCGGGGGGATGCTGTGGAAGTAGTACATCTTGATTTCAGCAAGGCATTCGACAAGTTCCTATGATATTCTTGCAGACAAGCTGACTAAGTGTGAGCTAGACAGTGCTACTGTTGGGAGGATTTGTAATGGCTGACTGACTATATTATTTTTGATCCCAGAGAGAAGTGACTGGTTGTTGTTGTTGTGTACCTTCAAGCTGTTTCTGACTTAAGGTGCCCCAAGGGTCATTTTGGCAAGATTTGTTGGGGGGGGGGCTTTGCCTCCCTCTGAGACTCAGAGAGTGTGGCTTGCCTAAGGTCACCCAGTGAGTTTCTGTGGGCAAGGAAGGATTCAAACCCTAGTCTCCATAATCCTAGTCCAGTGTTTAAGACACTGAAGCACACTGGCTCATGGGTGAGTAACTGCTGGCTGATGACAATATATGTGGAAAAGGTCTAGGTACCTTAGTAGACCTAAAGCTAATAATGAGTCCGCTGTGTAATGCCGCAACCAAAAACATCAGTGTAATTCCATACTACTTCAGTGGGAGTGTAGTGCAGACTGAGGAAAGTAATATCACTCTCTTCTTCTTTTTTGTGTTCAGACCTCATTGGGAATACTTTATCCAGTTGACAGTCTAAAATTGCTTAGGGAGCTGGGTATGTTTATCCTGGAGAAGAAAAAATTGAAAAGTGATGTGATAGCCATCTTCAACTATTTGAAGGGATATCATGTAGAAGATTGAGTCAGCTTGTTTTCTGCTGCTCCAGACCCTAGGACAGTGGTTCCCAAACTTTGATCCTCCAGATGTTTGGACTTCAGCCACCGGAATTCCCAACTGCTGGCCAAGCTGGCTGGAGTTTATGGCACTTAAAGTGCCCTGGGACATGAACCAGAGGGTTAAGATTGCAAGAAAAAGAGATTCTGCCTAAACATTGGGAAGAACTTCCATATGGTAATGGGCTGCTTTGGAAGATGGCAGACTCTCTTTCATGCAAGGTTTTTAAAGGAAGGTTGGATGGCTGTCTTTTAGAAGTGCTTTAGCTGTGTATTCTTGCAAGGTAGGGATTTGGACTATGAAGGGGTATCATAAAGTAATAATTATCACCCAGACATTATTATGGTATATTAGTGAAATTTTATCAGTGTCATCATTGCTCCCTAAGTGCATGATGTTGACAAAATCAGCTCATTGTGTCCTTTATTTTTGTTACAAGTTGTGCCAGAAGTGACTAAAGTGTAAGATGGAGAAGTACGAGGGGGTATCATAAAGTAATAATTATCACCTGGAAGTGATTATGCTATATTGATGAAAATTTGTCAGTGTCATCATCACCAAGTGACTTTTTCTTTTCCCAAAAATGAAAAATCCATTGCAGGGTCACCGATTTGACAACACAAACGACGTCATTCATGAAGTAGGAGAGAAGTTTAAGGCACAACCTGCAGATTTCTACAATAACTGTATTTGGTGGGTCAAGAAACACTGGGAAAAATGTGTAAATCTGGATGATGACTACATAGAGATAAATTAACAACTACAAATTAAAACAAACTTTCTTTCAATTTTTTTAAAGGCGATAATTAAAATTTTATGATATCCCCTTGTAGATGGGCATTATGGTTCCTTCCAACTCTGTAATTCTATGTAATAACAATACACAAGATAGTTTAGCAGCCCAGTGCATTTCACGTCTTAAGACTGTTCCTCAGTGTCAGCAGATTTAGTTTTTCTGATGGATAACCAAAATGTGTCTTCCAAGCTATCTCATTGTGAGACCTCCTTGTTAGCATGGTTACGCAGCATGTGAAGATCCACGTAGACATGCAGCACCAGGAACACTATCTTCTCAGATGCAGCAGGTAGCTTGTCAGCTGAATAAGTACCTCTCCCCTTCCAGACAGAGTAAAGAGACTCCACCAGACAGACGTCTCTCAGATGAGGCTTTAATCTTAGTTCCTCTATGTACAAGGCTATTTACAGCAATCATCCAATGCCACGATCAACACCCACTACAACACCAACCACACAACACATGCATGTGTGTCCAGAGGCTTCTGCCTTATATAGCCATGGCTCCACATGGCCTTCTGGCCCTGCCTCTTCCTGCTGGACACCTGTCACTCACTTGAGTGACTGCAGTTTTGCAGCAGTTCTGTGTGCTTTCCAGCACCAAGTGACCATCTCCATGATATCACATCCTATGACACAGCATGAGCCAGCATGACTCAGCAGTGATCAAATGCTGTGTCATCATGGCTGCTGCTGTTCCCCACATTGTACATTTTTACCCCTGGGACTCCATCCTAACACTCCTTTCTTTGATTTTGTATTTTATGCCCTCCAATCATAATCTCCATTGATAATCACTGAAGCCAATTAGCTTGAGATGTTTTCATTCATTGTTAAAGAGTCATTGTGTATCTTATTTTATTTGCAGGATGTACTAATATATTGTCATAGAAAAATGTTAGGAGCCTAAGATGTATGTTTATAGTTATATGTGCTATTTGTTACAGACTTAATTAATGCAATTTATGGAAAAAATATCTTTAGGAATGGAAAATTTTCTGTCCCACATTATTGTTTTGGCCCTTTTATCCTTATTAGCTCCATAAATTGTTCATCCATGAAAGTCTTCAGATAGTGCTCATGGAGCTGTTTTGCATAATTTAAGCAAAAACAACTGCGGAAGCCGCAGCAAACTTTACGGTGTGCAGTGTATCATATATATTCATGTACAAGTCGACCTCACGTATAAGTCAAGAGAAGGTTTTAGGGTCAAAATCATGGATATGATATGACCCATGGATAACTTGAGGACAAAACTTAGGGGACTATAAGGGACCTCTCCCGACGGGAAAGAAGTGGATTTAAATGTCGGGTTTGGTGGGGATAGAAGGTTTTAGTATCGATGGGGAAGGGAAAGAAGTGGATTTAAATGTGGGGTTTGGTGGGGAGAGAAGTCTAACATTCAGTTCGTAAGGGAACCACATTTTCACACACACATAAACACTCCCTGCTGGCAGGTCTTTCAGAAATCGCTGCTAAGGCACACAGTGGTGCTTCTTTCAGGACCTTTCTAAGCTGTATTACTGCATTGATCCATATATAAGTTGATCCTGGATTGTAGGGTCAATTTTGAGGCATAAATTTCTCAAGGTATACTCAAGTATATAGGGTAATTTATTTCCTTCCTAAGAATAGGATACATTAGAATCTTTATATTAAGGAAAGTAATTGGTTAATTTCAGTCATCCATGGAAGTACATGGTCTCATCTGCTGAACTGTCCTGCAATTTGTGTTCTGGTTTTATATTAAAATTTCCCACATAGATGTAGTGATGCCTCAAGGATAGTTAGGAAGGAACATGACATGCATGTAGGTAGTTGATCAAGATTGGTGTGCTCCTGGACAGGGAAGACTGACTTGAAATACAGCCTTTCTCAAGGTTATCTTAAATAATTTGTATTATTCAAACAAGTAAAGCCCTAGAATAAAATATTGTAGGTCCCATTTCCGGCATGTAACATCAGTGCTCTTGTTCAAGGCTTCAGCTCGCATGGAACAAGAATCTTGTATACTTATACTTTGAGGACATGTCCTACCTCTGCTTCCCTTCCCTTCTGTGCTATGCAGTGCTAAAGTGTTTCAGATTTGGGCTTCCATTCTAATTCTTGCCTATAGGATACTAAAAGGTATTAACACCTGAAATCAGTTTTCTCCCTTTCTTCCCTATCTTCTTTGTTCCTTCTTTCCTCAACACATTCGGCATGCTATGGCTTGGTTGTCCTCAACTGTTTACTTAATAGCTAGATATATGGAATCTGCCTGACATCTTTTTTTTTTTTTAAAAAATGCCCATCCACCTGCAGCATTGGAAGTGAGAGCTGTGTCTATAACAACAAGGAGGACCAAGAGTTTATCAAGCTTCGATGGGCATAGCATATCCTTCGACAAACACAACTTATCAGAAAACTCAGAACTTTTGTTGCTGAATCCACACCTAGATGTTCTCCCTTGATACACTAGAAACTGTTTCTCCAGTATTTTTTTTTTATTTGTGTCCCCATAATTCTGAATGTCCTATAGACTTTCAGGATAATTTGATTTTTTAAGCTATTTTGGTTTATTATACATACATGCATCTCTCTTCCTAAGGAGATCCTAGAGTACTTGTTTATCTTTTGTGTGATCTCATACTGATGACCCAAAGTCATCTAAGTTTGTCGTTAGAGGAAATGGGTGTGATATGCTCTAAAATGCTGCAGTGTGATGTGTTCCTGTTCAGTGTTCCAAGTTTTGCTGTCTTTCAAGGTATTAGTTCCATTCTACCTCACCCTGGTTTTCCTTCACCCTGCCCCCTCTTAGCACATAACGTAGGGCAAACCACTCATAATTACTAATACAACAATAACATTCAGCCATGTTTCTTGATTTGCCACTGGCAGCTTCTGTATGTTTTTTATCATTTATTTTGAATATGCAGAAATCAAGGGCAAATACAAGAAGAAGAAAAAAATTAAAATATTGAAACTATAATAATGGGCAAGCCACCAAAACCAAACTGAAAATATTTCAGCAAAAAGCTATGTGTGCATAGATTCCTAGGAAAGACCAAATATCTATAAATGAATCCATACAAAGTTGACATTTTAGTGCTGTACATTCGACTTGATGCTAAACTTTGGGGGGGGGGGAGTAGAACCTTTTCTGACATCACCAGAACCCAGTGCTGATCATCTAGAAAGATGTGGCAGAGGGTGCCCATCTAGCCACATCAACATTGCCTCACTAACCATGTTATTAAAATTTAGTGCAATCATATGAAAAATATCTTTGGGAATTAATATTCATAGGTAAAATTATCCAGGCACCACAGGAATGGTCAGTTAGCAGATAAGCTCTGTGGTGTACTGACTGTCGGAGGCATCAATTTAGATATAGCTGGAGTTCACCAATAACACTGTTCTTCATTTTTGCTGGATCAGACTGAAGCTTAAAGATAAACAGTAAGAACAGCAATTTTAATTTGTAAATCGTGCACAGTGTTATGAATATGAGTAATTTGTGAAATAGTGCAAATTAAATTTCCAAACATAAATCATATGGTAAAGGGGAAAGTAGATATCCATGTGGAGTGCCTCTCCCAGGGACAAATGATGCAGAAGTATAATCATTAGTGAATACTAGAATGTGTGTCCTGTATTACTGGATTCATTTCAACTTGTGCAACCTGAAAATGTAGCCAGGATATTTGGAGAGGTGAGAGCTACTGCATGTGAGTTGGAGCTGTGCCTTTCCTGATTCATAAAAGTGGAACTGGCTGGGTGCATAAACAGGTTGAAGAATGCCTTCCTGCAGCAAGGCAGGGTTTTGGCCTGCCTAACAAAGGTTATAATAAAGTTTTTCCTACAAAGGTTCTTACTGAAGAGCACCATGCTGCATAATTACCAGCCAGTCTGCAATATCTTTCCTTTGGGCAATGTTCCTCAGCGTGTAGTGTGTTCCACCTCACAGTGTAGCAGCACGAGATGGGTTTTCTAAATCCATTTCAATTTGGTTTTAGGCCCGCTTTTGTGAAGGAAATTTGGTGGATGGCTTATGCTGGGGACTGGACAAGAGGTGTGTGTCCCAGTTTGTTTTCTCAACCTATCAGGCACTTTGAACAGTGATGCCAGTTCTCAAGAGGTGAGCTCAGATGATAGTGTTGGAAGAGTCCTGTTCAGATCATTGGTAGTTAACCTGTGGGAATCTAGAGCATTCAGTTTTGTCCTTTGTTGTTCAACATATACAATCATAGAACATGAACCTGCTGGAGATGCTGTTTGCAGTTCTGGTGTTCATTGCCACCAGTATGCCAGTGACACTCAATTATACTTCCCATGTAAATCCAAATAAACTATTTTGATGCTAAACTAGTGTCTGCTGTTAATAATTGACTGAACGAGAGTGAACAAATTGAAGCTTAATTCAGACAAGACAGATGTTTCTCATTAGTTGAAATGCAGTTTAAGGGATAGAGAGTCAGCCTTTGTTGGATGGGCTTATGCTCTCCCTGAAATCTTGGTTCATGGCTTGAG
Source organism: Phrynosoma platyrhinos (assembly GCA_020142125.1). NCBI lineage: Eukaryota > Metazoa > Chordata > Lepidosauria > Squamata > Phrynosomatidae > Phrynosoma > Phrynosoma platyrhinos. The sequence continues at coordinate 166,207,521 of CM034708.1, read as the reverse complement.
GGTACTTCTGGATTCAGTATGGAGCCTGAGTTCCTAGGTTTCAGCATTTGTACAGTTAAAATTAATGCACCAGCTGGGCCCATTCCTGGAGATTTCTGATCTGGCTACAGCACCACGTTCCTTGGCTACATCTGGTTTGAATTAAGTTAATACACTATAATGGGACTGCCTTTGGAAAATGTATGGTAACATCAATGGGTCCAAAATGCTGTGGTCAGACTGATAACTGGAGCTGGTTAAAAGGAACGTACAGCTTCTTGTTATAATAGCTTCAGTAGCTAGAAGCCTGTTTCCTGGCACAATTCAAAGTTCTGGTTATACAGTTCGCTAAGCCCTGTACAGCTTGGATCCAGACCATTTCTTGTATGTGAATCTGCCAGAGTTTTGAAATTCTTGCAGGATGGACTTTCCCTTAGTTCACCTTTGGATTGGTTTCCCCTCCCCAGTCACAGTCTCTTGTGGAACCTCTGATGACCTTGGTTTAATTCATTTTTCTCCATATGCAAAGGTGCAATCAAAAAGTGCTGCTCTATATAAATCTTAAATCTGAGAGATTAAGGTGAGGAAAAAAGATTCTAAAAAATGTTTGGCTGTTTAATTTATTCTAGTTGTAATATTCTGTAAAATGTCTTGAATCCCAGTATTGAGGAAAAGATAGGATAGAAATGGGCAGAAGGAGCAATATTTATAGTTTTGTCTTGCCTTTGATTTAAGGAAAAAAATACAGTTTTTGCTCTGTTGTAGTTTAAAGTGGTGTGCCAAGATCTTTCCTTTGTACAAAGAAAGTACAATATCTATTTCATATTCAGTGCTTCACAGATCTTCATATAAATTAGGAGTAGAGGGTACAGCAGACTGACTCAACAGAAGTTTTATGTTATCATTAAAGGCTAATTTCATTGTTCTGAGTTTCCTATGAGAAGCAAAAGAGATCATTTTGCTCTTATGAAAATCTGACTCCTTCCACTTGGCAGTGCCAAGGATTGATTAATTCCCCTTTAACATTAAAATACAGTACTTGGCTAGTTCAGCAACATTTGTATGCTAAAACTCACATCATCCAGTAAAGAAAAATTAACAATTCCTTGTACTAATCTCTCCCTATGATATTCAGTATATGTGACAGACCTTCTGAATGTTTATTTGTACATTTCAGAAACAAGCTGAATGATGACCTAAATATTTTTATTTTATAATTAATGTGATTCTTTATTGACATATTCAAATTAGTGCAACACATTCTGCCTCTTTTATTGTTGTAATAGTCCATTTGATCAGAAAATATACCTTATTCCTTCTTTTCCATCCTGTGAAAAACTAGAACTTTCTAGATACCCACATAAGACTTTTTTTATTAATATGAGATATATTGAATTTGCTTGGTAAAAATAATTGTTGGTGTTTGAATAGCATTTGGTCATCTGTGATACATAAAAATTGTAGTTGTGTTCACCTGCCTGTGTTCACATGAAAATGTGAGAAGGAAGGAACATTGTGTCTGCTGACTGCTTGCCAGACATTCAGTCTTTCATTTTGTGAATTTGGGATCAGATTGACGAGGCTATAAATTCATAGAGATGTCTTTGCCTAAGGCTGTTAATATGTAAGAGCAAGCCTTTGACAAACTAACTCATGGAGAAGCTGTGTGCATATAGGTATTTATAGTCCATTCACATTGTAAGAATGTGTAGCTGCTGGTCTGCAGACTATAGAATGACTGTGCAGCTGAGTCGTGACAGACCCAAGCACTTATCTTCCCACTTTTACTGACACAATTACCTTTATCCTTACAGCTTCTGCCACATAATGCACAAAGTTGCATCAAAGAAATACAAGATTGTATAAGTAGATGAGAAAGCTTTGAACTACAGCAGGTTTTGGTAGAGGTTATCCAAGTAAAGTGTCATGCTCTTTTAAATGATTAGAGTTAGAGATTTTGAAGGGACAATATTTTTTGGAAAAATCAATAAAAAGTGTCGTCGTCCCCCTTTCATTTTCTGTTCATCCAGTTGACAAGTTGGAAACTTTCAGGATTATAGAAAATTCCAGTGAAATATTTTCTTATTTGGAATGAGTGAAATCCCCCGCAAGAGAAAATGTTATTTATTTATTTATTTATTTACTGTACAGTTGGTTCTCCATTTTCACGGGGGATCCATTCCAGAACCACCCCCCCCCAAAAAAATAGAGATTAGCAAATATTCAAGCCCCATATGCTTAAATGGGGCACACCCCATTGATTTAAACAGAGGTTGTCCCTCCGTGAATATGTAAAACTGCGGGCTTGAGTTCGTGAGAATGGAGGGGTAACTGTATTTATACCCTGCTCTTCGACCAGAAAGGTTCTCAGAGTGGCTTACAAATAGTTAATTAGACATTTCCCTGCCCTCAGGCTTACAGTCTGAAAGGGGAGGGGGGTAACTTGTTTTTATCATGTTTTATTGTTCAATATGGGGTTTGTTTTATCTATCTTAATGATGTAAGTCGCCTTGATTGCCTTGGCAAAATGCGGGATACAAAAATAAAGTATTATTATTATTATTATTATTATTATTATTTTAAAAAAAGATATGACACAAAAGGAGAAGGGAATGGCAATGGGGAAGGAGAATAAGTCCAGTGGTTCTTCTCTCCTTTTGAGGCCTGGACCATGGCAAATGGACTGGAGGGAGGGCTCTTCTTCTTACTTTAGACCAGGGGTAGGCAACCTAAGGCCCGGGGGCCGGCTGCGGCCCCCTGAGGCCTTTGTACCGGCCCAAGTCTGGTCCTGCCGCCGCCGCCACCGCCTACCATCATGATATTGATTATTGTTGTTATTACTTGTTCTTGGGGTTTTCTTGGCAAAATCTCCACAGGGGTTTTGCCATGGCTTTCTGGAGCTGAGAGAGTGTGCATGCATATGTTTTTTTTAATTTTTATTAATTTTTTAATTTTAATTTTAATTTATTTATTTATTTATTTTTGGTGCTTCGGCCCCCCCAATTGTCTGAGGGACAGCAACCCGGCCCCCAGCCCAAAAAGGTTGCCTACCCCTGCTTTAGACCAAGCCCGATGAAGCTGGCTGGCCTTTCCCTCTGAGGTTGGATGATGTTTTATTTTTTTATTTTATTTGCTATAAAAATCAGGCACTGTGCATCATGAAGATTTGAATGTAAGACAGGCTACAGAATTAGAGAAAAATTCTATTTTGTACTACAGGTATAGACATGCAAAGTGCACAAATCCAATTTGTATTTCACTTCTTCGTGGAAACTGTAATCTTCATAAGAAGACTATATCAAGGGGCTGTGTCTTTCATGGCTTGTTTTAGTTTACTGTACTGTTTTAGAGACAGTACAGTAGAAGCAAATACTCTATGTTTTTTGTCCTAAGCTAATATACCACGTGATAACATAGCCAGGGGTAGCCGTGTTCACTATTTAGCAAAATATAATAATACCCCCAAATCCACAAAACAATGATTTTGGGCCAACCAAATGCATAAAATACATGAAGCAGGCTTTCAAAACTCCACAGGCTCCTTCATCAGGAATGATGATCATACTACTATTGCAGATTCATTCTTTTCAATGTTAAATTCAACTTTATAACACAATGTACTACTGGCCTAGTGATTGTGTTTCAGCTGTTCAAATAAGGCATTGTATTATATTTATTACAGAATTTGCGATTTCTGTTTTCATTTTCTCCCAACTTGTCATATGGCAAAAACTGGGATACATATACTTAGGGGATATAAGGTGCAACAATTTGTACTTCTTCCTTTAGGTACTGTGTCACAGTTTTGCTTCTATAAAACTAAGTCTTTTATAGTCTACTCTAAAATTTTATCAGTATGCCAAATACAACAATTTCATGTGCTGAAGTTTCTAGGTATAGTCTGTATGCCATTTGAAAACTTTGGTAATCCTATGGTCAGCACCCTATGTCTTTCAAAATGATTTCTCCCTCTTAGTTCCCCTCCGTTAAACATATAGCTAAAAGTTTTGTTTACTTACTTTCATTTTTGGTTGTTAGTTGCCCTCGAGTTGGCTCCAGCTCATGGCGGGCGACCCTGTGGATGAGACATCTCCAAGAATCCTTATCCTCCACTGCCTTGCCCAGATCTTTCAAATCCTTGCCCATAACCCCCTGATTGAATCTATCCATCTCGCTTGCAGTCTTCCTCTCTTTCTTCTACCCTCTACCTTTCTTAGCATTGTTTTTTTTTCTAGTGATCCATGCCTATTCATTATGTGGCCAAAGTACAATAGTCTCAATTTGATCATCTTAGTTTCCAAGTAGAGCTCTGGTCTGACCCGTTTGTCTCCTTGGCTGTCTACGATATCCTAAGAACTCATTTGAATGAGTTGATCCCCCCCCCCGGCCCCGATTTTCATAGCATTACAAAATAATTCTTTGGGGTGTCTCTCTATTTTCAGTTCTAAAGATGGGATTACTTGCTCTCCTACTTGTTAAGACTTCATCAGGATACTGGGGAGCTACTTTTGCTTTTGAGTTCATGTATTTTAAAGTGTTTGTCCCTGCTTTGAAGACAGAGTTACTATTGCTACATTACAGTCACCCCTCCGTTCTTGCAGACTTGAGGTCTACAGTTTTGAATATTCACGGAGGGGTGGCCTTGGTTAAAATCAATGGAGCATGTCCCATTCAAACCTATGGGGCTTGAATATTGGTTAATCTCCATTTTCGTGTGTGTGTGGGGGCCCGGAATGGATCTCCCACAAGAACAGAGGACCAATTCTGTATTCGCTAACTGCAGATTCTTCATCCACAGATGCAATCGTCCACAATTTGAAAATATTTAAAACAAATTTCAAAAAGCAAACCTTGAGTTTGCCATTTTATATAAGGGATACCATTTCACTATGCCACCATATATAATGGGAGTAGAATTTTTGTATCAGTGGAGGGAAGGCTGGACCCAAACCCTAATAGATACTAAGGGCCCACTGTACTATTTTTGAATGGAGAAAGTTCCACCTTCAGCCAGTTGCATATCCGGTTAAAAAAATGTCCAATATCAAGATGTAGACAAATAAATGGCTTTTGACTTTGAAGAGAATTGGTTTAATATACAGCAGTTTTGCTTTAAAATATATTTCTACTAGTATATATTAATATACTAGTAGCAAAAAAATTAATATGAATTTCATATTTTGCATTTCCTGAATCAATAATCAAACCAAAATGTAATTATCCTTTTCTGTTTTTATGTCTCTGAAGCTTATGATGCAGTTCTCCAATAAAAAGCTCATACAAAAATGCAGTGGAAAGGTGGAAAAATCCACCCCAAATGTGTATATTAATAGAAATGTATATACATTCGTCCCTTGGTATCTGCAGAGGATCTGTTCTGGAACCCCTCTCCCCATGCATGGATACCCAAATCCGTGGATGCTCAAGTTCCATTTTCCCCAATGGCAGCGTGCCACATGGCTGCACCACCATTAGGGACAACTAGAATGCAGTCCTCCCTCCCTTCCCCCCTCTTTCCTTCCTTTCTCCCCCCCCCCCC
>CM034708.1:166154577-166167489 GCA_020142125.1 Phrynosoma platyrhinos | reverse complement strand
GTAGAGTGCATTACAGAAGTCGAGGCGTGAGGTTACCAGCGCGTGCACTACCATTTGGAAGCCTTCTAATCAATGGAGGTCTCCTTTGGTAGACAGGTAATGCAGGTTGTAGTCCAAAAATAGTCAGTCTGCCTCAGTTTACCCACTTGTAGGGAAGTGGCTATGATATGTTTCACATGAGGAAGTCTCTGCCTCCATTGCTAGAAAAAGGAACATCGGCCTTAGTGTGAGATGTTGTTTTTCAGCAGTGCAGGCGGAGACAACCAATACTGCCCTGAACAGAGGAACAAAGACTGTCTTATGGAGGAGAAGGTAATTTTTTGGGTTACACAATTAGCTTTCAGCATTGGACATGGACTGTTTTTCTTAGCTACTCATTCTCTTCTTCCTTGAATGTTAGAAGTTGTAAAAGAATATTAGAAGAACTACATATTTAGCTGTATCATGGACTGTGGAATATGAGGGGCTGCTCCTCCTGCTAGTAATTCCTTCAAAGTCTGCTTCCTGTCTACTGGAGCTATGAGGAAGGAACAACTCACATGAGGGTGTCTCTGCCTTCATCACTGAAAAGCCCCAAAAGGCCAATGTTCCTTTTTCTCTGACCCATTCCATCTACTTGTTGATCTTGGTGAAAGCCACAAATTTTACTCCTTCAGGTTTTGTGAGACATTTGCTAAGCAGGTGTAATTGGTTCTTCAAGTTACATGGCTTATTAAGGTAAATGTTACTTTGGATTGTGGAATCTGAGCCAAAGAGCCAGACTACCTGCCTGTCAACAATTTACTTCACATGATAGCTAACATATATACTTGATTATAAGTCAACCTCATGTATAAGTTTGGGTCAGCTTTTGGGGTCAAAATTGAGGATTTTTATATGACCTATAGATAAGCCAATGGTCAGACTTAAAGAGGAAGCCTGGCTGGGGAGATGTTGTGGGCTGATCGGTCACCCTTCCCAGCCTATCCCCATCTGGACTTTCTCCCAGGGAGTTAGCCCAGCTGGGGAAAGGCTGCAGGGCAATCAGTGGTCCTTCCCAGTCTCTCTCCAGCTGGGCTTTCCCCCAGGGAGCTAGCCCAGCTAGGGAGAGGTTGCAGGGTGGTTGATCACCCTTCCCAGACTCTCCCCAGCTGGGTTGTCCCTTGTAGAGGCAGCCTAGCTGGGAAGAGGCTCCAGTCATGCCGTGTATATCGACCCAGTTTTTGGGTCAATTTTTTTACCTGATTTTTTTTTTTTTACCTCTCAACATATACATGAGTATATACAGTAAATATGTTTCTGCTAGTTTCAGGGATGATCATGTAAACCAAGGACATCTGCTTCCTTGCTGTTCCCAGCCATTTCTTTGGTTCTACCAGCCTTGGAATTGGGTTTAACTGCTTTGTTATCCATAGTTGACATGACAAAAAGTAATATTAAAAATTCTGCTAGTCCTACAGGATATATGCTGATTAACTTTTAAGTACAGTTAGCCCTCCCGTTTTTGTGGGGGATCCATTCTGCCCCCACAAAAATGGAGACTCACCAATATTCAAGCCCCATAGGCTTGACTGGGGCGTGCCCTATTGATTTTAACAGAGGTCACTCCTCCATGAATATTCAAAACCACGTACCTCAAGTCCGCAAGAACGGAGGGACGACTGTATAGCTCCAACACCAGATCAGACAGCTTTTTTCTCTCAGCCTATGAAGATATGCTACCAGAGTTTTCCAAATTGAAAAAAAGATTATTCCAAAAATCATTTTGAGTCTTCTGGCTCCAACAGATCCTCCCCTGATCTATCTCTATCCAGGATAAGGTGAAGGAAGTACTCAAGAGTCCCTTGTCAAAAGATGTGTAAATGATCCTTCACTGAAGGACAAATGGGATACATTTTTGGAAGCATGTACTACTGTCAGTAAACTCCACTGTTAGTCCCCCATGTTGTTTTTTTTCAGATAGATACCAGCCAAGGCTTGTCTAATCCTTACTGCCTAAATTGCTTCTCTTTGTGGTCCTCGAAAATGGGAGTGGAGGGAACTATACTCTTGATATTTCTCTTGTTCACCCTTTTATTCCTGGCACAGACCATTTCTGTTTTTCAAGGACAGATCTTATCATCACCTTGACTGGAAGGGCCCATAGCTACTGGATCCTAGAGACTGGGACCCAAAAAAACTTACACCACAAGTGTAGGTCCCTTTCACATTTCCATAATACTAATCTAGAATGCAGCAGTCCTTCCATTATAGTACCTGAACTGCCTGACTCTTGAGATTTAAGTCTAAAATCTGAATGAGCCCTGATTTCGACATAACGCATATAGTAATTGTTGTCTATGTAATGGCCTTGTTGATTTAAGCCTAACCATGATATCTGTGTGTATATATATATATATATGGGCACTACAAGTGGAACAATTTTCAAGCATGTCCTTGTCCTCTTTTGCTCCCTCTGTCATTCTCAGATGCAGTGGTATGGACCCAGTTCCTCTCCCCTATGGTCTAATGGCTCCTTTATGAAGCAAATTTCTGGCCCACTTGGAAATTCATCAGCACCAGGTCCTGAATAAAAGTCTAGTGCAGTCAGTCACCTACATCCCAGATCAGTAGTGATGCTTCTATCACTACTTCAGCCAGCCATATGTACTACAGATGGTAATTTATGTTTGGTGTGATTCATGTCCATACTTCTTCATACATTTAATTTGCTACTGTCCATGTTCTGGCCATTTGCATCTGTTTACTGCTTTGAGGATATAGCTGTCTTGACTTTACTATCAGACAGTCTATGTGTAATGGGATTGGCTTATAAGCTTTCCACAGAAAAATTATTTGAGACTTGAGTGGACTTCTTTTGCTCAGTTCTCTTTTCCCCGTTATCTGAACCAGTTCACTGCCCATTGCCCTTTGTCCTTGAGTTCTTACTGGGGGCTGCTTTGGTGTTATCAATGAGAGTTTATTCGACTATGTTCTTTGCCTCCTATATTCTAGCTAAAAAGTTTTCACTATTTTATAGCTCCATCAATAAGTTTGTTGAGTGGCTTACTGAATTTATATATCCATTCATGGGAAGATTGGTTGGTTGTACTGAAAGATCTCATATTCCAGCTGTTTCCTGTTCATCTTAAATGCAGAATTTGTAATTACTTCCGTGCATTGCACTATTCAGCTGTCTGTGCTACACATCTATTTTATTTCCCACTGTATTCAGAAGCAAGAGTAGTTCTCTAGTCAAATGTGGAATTTCTCTCCATGTTTTATCTCAGTGGAATATAGTGCTGATGGAATTTTTCCAGGCCTTATCCTCCACTTAGTGATCTTGTTGCTATGTCTTGACATTCACCCAAATATACAAGCAAAATACCAAGCTATATCACAACAGTCCTGTCACTGTTTGTATTGTTGAGATAATTCACCTCTGCTGTCAGATTGCTAACTTGTTCCCCTTAGATCAATTTTCATTGAACCTTGAACAGTCTTTGAAGGGGGGGGGGGTGTCTTGGTCTTGTACTTGTATCAAGCTGCTGTGTGGCTGCAGTCCTTTTCCTTTGCCCATCACTACAAGACAGACATCCAGGCTTAGCTAGCATGCATTGCTAACTTCAGTTGAAAGGCATCTAGCCCTCCACTAGTAAATCACCTCACTAGTCACTCATGTGTTATGCGTAAGTACCATGATCACAGAGGGCTGATTTATCTATTACTGTAGTTCTCTGAGAAGTTATTGATGCCTTCACAGCCTGTCCTCCATCCCCACTACTGTGCCATAGGGTTGTTCCTTGGATTGCCATGGCATTTGTTGCTCAATGATATCTTGCTCAGATGCAAAACTCGTATGTGTGGTGTACAGATCACTGATGAAAGAACTAAATTAAAGAGAGTACCTGCTCTTCATTCTACAGTCCTCTCTATTTGTTTGACAGTTTACTCTGCCCCCAAACATACACAAACGTTTTAAAAAGTAACATGTTGTTTGGGCCACAGTTTTAAGGATTCCGTAATGGTAAAAATCTCAACATGTGGGAAAATGTAGATTATGGCCAGAAAGATGGCTCCTCAGCTATTAATGTTGCTTCTGCTGATTTTCATGTGACTGCAGTCCTGTCCATATTTACTCCCTTCTGAATGCATCGGTTTACATTGTGAAAGAGGAAAAATTAGGAGAATGTGGGTGCATTGGAAGAAAAAAAAATTGTAATTCAACACATTTCAGATTCCATTGGTCTTTCAGCAGGAAAATTTAGAATAAGCATGTCCTCAAATTTGAATTTGTTGGGTCTTTTAGCTTCCTGTGCTGCCATTAACATATTGGCCTGAATCCTGTTGTTTCAGTTAAAATATTGCTGATCCATTCAAGCAATTGTTTCAGTATGGGTCAACATATGGGTGAAACTTATTGAGTGGGTTTATTCTAGTCGGGACTAACCTACTGAATTCAGGCCACAAAATGTTAATGAAGGATCATCTTCAACCAGCGGTAATGCTACCTTTTATTTTGTTATTTGAGATCAATTTTGCTATTTAGGCTGCTCACCTCAAAAAGAAACTCCATCAAAACACACATTTTGTCTCTGCGTGAGTTTCCTCCCACTCTCTTTCTATTTGTTCTTTATTTGCTTTTTGGTTCCTTAGAGCCAGGTGGAAAACAGTTGTAGATTTAACATTTATTAGTGAGATAAAGCAGAGATGAGCATTTATTAGAAAGAATGAATGTCTTCCTGGGCCTGAATTATTTATTTTAACTTAAGTACTTTATTTATTAAATTTATATCCCTGCTTTCTTCAAATATGGGCCCCAAGGTGGCTCAAACATAAGGACCATCTTGCTGCTTATAGTTATCTCTACTTCCTATAGTTATCATGGACAAAGTAACTCATTTCTTTTGGCAGGATCTGTTTCCTTGTCTTCATATCTTTTGATGTACAACTAATCTGTCATTAAGAACAAATAACTTTAAGACATCATTAACACCTCATTTATTCACCAAGAACAGGGGGTCTGCCATCACAATTGCTTCAAGCTGGTGGTTTTGTCAAGGCCTGTAGGTGGCTGATTGGTTACATTTGGCTTGATGTGTCACAAATTGTGTTGTAATCCTTAATCTAGCCTGAGCTACCTTTTCCTGTGTGCAGATCAACAAAGCATAATTCTTAAGATCAGAGGGGGAGGTATGTGTGATTTATGTGCAATTTATGTGCAAAATTACTATTTACTTTCAGTAAATTACTGTTTAGCCTTGGTTACCTATACATAGCCTTTTAAGAAACTACAAAGAAGATCCCATAGGAATATGTATATATAGGAATTGGCCAACTGATTATACTCTCCAATTTCATAAAAAGTATCTTTCTCCATATAGGTAACAAGACCAGTAGTCCCTGAACAGATTGGTGCCACTCTGTTCAAACATAAATATTAATTTTCATATCTTTCAAGCACTGGATCAGGCTGCAGCACTCCACTGTTTCCATATCCAATTTGCCCATGCCCCTTTGAACTTGGCCATTTAAGATTGCTAATACATTTCTAATACATGTACATGTGAAAGTGAAACCAAATATTTATTTGTCACTTTACTCTTCTTTCCCATACCTTTTTACTTCTGCCTTTCCATTTTTTCATGTTTCCCCTATCCTTCCCCACCTCTCCTTCTTTTCATTTGTTGTCTCAATATGGTGGTATTGCATCATGAGAAAAATATTGAGTTGGATCCCTTTTTAAACTCCTGCTTCACTAGTGAAGGTTATCCCCGCCTCTAATTCATATTTCCACATACATATGTTTTTAAGTCTATGAACATGTGCTTTTTGTGGAATGAACTGACTGAAACAAAGACCAGCATTTGCTTCCTTTCAATCTTTGTATCTTTTTTATATGTCTTGTCCCAATTGGCTTTAGTATGACTTTCTTCCTCCTATCATGCCTGTGGCGGACTCTGTAGATCCTACATCATGGAGGCAGGGCTTACGTAAAACTGGCATTGTTCTAGTGCCCAGTAAAGGTGAAAAGTCTCTGGTGAGGGCTTTATGTGTGGTTCCCCCTCCCTACAACTGCTAAATAACAAGTGTTAATTCAGATGTTAATACTACAGTTGCATGATTTTAAACTGTGTGTCGTCTTTGCATCTCATTGATAATGTGTAGTTTATAGTGCAATGTTTACAGCTAACCTTTGAAAAGTTTATTATTTTTACTGGTTGTTTGGAATTGTTTTAATGAGGTCATTAACTTGCTGAGGAAATTGTGTGAGATTTTGCTTCCTTCTCCAGATGTACAAAACAAATCCATAAGAAATTAATTCTGAAATATTCCACGAGGCATGGAATTGTAGAATAAAAACAGGATTATGTTTTCCTTTTGTGACCTTTGTATAGTTTCACTTTCAGATGTGAACAAGCATATATCACCATATACAAACTCTTGTGTTTTTTACAGGAGCAATGGTTTGCTTGTGCCCACCTTCTTGGCAGCCATGGTTGCCCTTAATGTGCATAATCTGAGACTTATATCTTTAATGCCACAAAATACAGTGGTATGCAAGCTATTCTTTTGCTATCTCAGAGACTTTGACAATATATAGCAATGTTACCTCTATGATTCTGGTCCCAGTGAGATGCCCAGCTGGCCATCTGTAATGGTTTAAATTATTTGGGTTGTGCATGCATATTATTTCTAGTAACTTTTTTTTTTTTTTTGAGAAACACATGCCCTTTGGGAAGCACCTTAAAAATAGTATACCTGTGGAAGACCACAATCTTTTTCATGCTTATAATTTTGGGGGAGAACATGATGTGGAAGCTGTCATGTTTTAAAGGGAATTCCTTAAGGAGGCTTGCTACAACTGAGCTTATTGGGTCAGACTGCAACTCTGAAAAAGAGCATTAAGTACTGCTGGACAAGCCATATGGCTGCTAAGCAGGAAGATTTGGAGGTAGTCTATTGTTGTAGTTGTCTGAGATTTCACTACAGTGGCTATGTAGAAGCAGAAGTAGAAATCATATAGTTTTAAACCATGCCTCACAACTAACAGCCACTGTGTTGAGCCTACAGATTAAATGAGGTAAAAAGGAGATAATTTCTAATGACTGGCATTTTTTGTTAGCACTTAAAAATATCAGAAGTGGCTATGAATTTGGGGTAAATTGCAGATTTGATATGAAGGGCCTGAGCAAAGCCAAGACCTAATACTTTTTTCCTACAGCTAGAGTCCATGTTGGATAAAAAGGTTAGACAAATTAATTTACCAACCACCCAAATGTGGGACTTCACAAAGATCACGAAGGAGAAAACAGGGTTGCTTGCCTGTAACTGCTGTTCTCCAAGTGTCCTCTGTGCAGTTACACATCCTGATGCTTTTGCCTTCCAGAGAAGTGCAATTTGTTCTAAAAATTATTCAGTTAGTGACTAGTCATGGTATCAAGGGAAGTGAGTATAAAGACATAATTCCCCTGTTTCATGAACAAATGTCAATGAGAAGGGCATAGGCAACTCTTGTGAAAGTTTTAGAATTTTTCGAATTGCAGCCTGTGCATGCACACTCCCAAAGTCTGACTGCACAGAGGACACCTGGAGAATAAGATTTACAGAAAAGCAACCCTGTGTTTTACAGTTCCCAAGTTCAACTAAGGTTTCTCCCAAAGAAGAAGAGAGAAAAGATGAGTCTCCTGCTTCATGGAGATTAGGTCTTCGAAAGACTGGCAGTTATGGGGCACTGGCAGAGATTACAGCTAGCAAAGAAACTCAGAAAGAGAAGGATTCAACAGGAGTTATGCGTTCAGCTTCAAGCCCTAGATTGTCTTCTTCATTAGACAACAAAGACAAGGTAACTTTTTTCAAAGCACACAACTTGATTAATTCATGGTTGGTGGCGGGTTAAGAACAGGACTGTGTATATTTAAGAAGGACCAGATCTGAAGGTGCTGAACTCCATATCAAATTGTCACAGATCATGGAATAAAGTTTCTACCATTGAAAGCTGTGAGGGCACCCATGAACACATGTGCATACAGCTTGATGAAAGGTTCATGCAGTTGTTAGACATGTCCAGATGAGAGAGGAAAGAGGGACAAGACTTCAGTGACCTGTGTGTATCTTTCTATATTCAGCTCAGTGCTTTGGAACAGCCATTCTTGCAGCATCAAGAATGGTGAATTTTTCCCATTTAGAAAATCTTTTTAGTTTGTGGCTGCAATAAGTACTAGGCTTTTGCTGCTTTCATTATAGCAGGATAGTATCTTTTGGTGTCAACAGTAGGAGCATGACACATTTTGATTTCCTTAACACCTTGTCTTGGAAGCATAATTCTGTACAATTACCAGGCATGTTGATTGGTCTCTGTGTAATTTAGTTCACATTTGTCAACTACATATTTATTTACTTGAATACCAGAAGTTTTGTTTGATTTTCTTTACAGTGAAATCTGTGTAGTATCAATGCTTTATTGTTGAATGATCTTAACATCAACCAGAAAGTTTAAAACCAGGGTGAGAAATCTGTTGTCCCCATACTAATTTCAAAAGTCTTCTGTAACCAATCATTTTGAGTCTCTGGCAGTGGCACTCTGTTCCTTCCCTGCTAGCCAAATAAGCAGGGTAGAAAAAGGAGAAGGAAAGAGAAAGTATTGTAATTCAGTAAAAAGAACAGATGGCAGAAATGAAGCCACCTGCCTTGATTCTGGCTTTGCTCACTTGTCAGCATGGGGATCCAAGGGAATCTGACAATAAACAAAAACAATTTCCCACCCCATACAAAAGATAAGAAAATTGACGAGAGAGCTTTAAATGTGCTCCTTTTTAACAGTACACTTATTTTAATGTTACACTGTGCTTAAATTAATCAATTCAATTTGTAAGACTCAGTATGAAAAGTAACATGAATTGGGATCATTTATGGCTTTTAGATATTGTGGAATTATCTTTTCTAAAAATTGAAATTTAAACTAATTATGCTGAAGCACAAACTGAAACCACTGTGGCTTTTTTAGGAGAAAGATACAAAAGCAACTAGACTTGCATATGTTGCACCTACAATACCAAGACGACTGGCCAGTACTTCTGACATTGAGGAGAAAGAAAACAGGGATACATCAGCCAGTTTAATACGTGGTAGTGGTTCTTACACAAGAAGAAAATGGGAAGAAGATGCAAAGAAAAATACATCAAATGAAGGATCTTCATCACTAAACACAAGCTATCAAAGAAGGTAAATAAAACTGTAATATGAGGCAATTTATATTTTTAAAATTATTTGTAGATACTCAAAATGTAACGGAAAATTTCAGCTGTTTTCCTTAAGCTCCTTACGAGGTGCATAGTTTTTGAAATATAATCATTTTCAAACAACATTTTAATAACTACAGTGGGCCTTGGTATCTGCTATGGATTGGTTCCTGGATCCCCTGTGGATACCAAAATCTGTGGATGGTTAAGTCCCATTAAATACAGTGGCATAATAGAATGGTGTCCCTTATATAAAATGACAAAAATCAAGGTTTGCTTTGTCAAAATCATAATAAAGAATCCATTGATACGGAGGGGGAACTGTAACATTATTGATGTCCTTCGGAAATGTTAGACATAGTTCATCATTTATTACAATTTTTATTTATTATAATTTTAAACAGTGGAAAATGCTATACTTCACCATATTACATAAGTATATTCAGTGGTGACCAAAAGGCTATCTATTTGGCAAGAGCCAAAGGGAAAGGAAGGCTCTTGTGTTTACCTAGTGCCAGGTGCATAAGCAGCTTTGCCATCTGGTTTTCAGAAAGTGTAATTAGGGAAAACTTACAAGGACTACATTTATGATTCTTCTTGCAACAAATATTGCCTCTGAAGGCCAAGTTTTGTCAGGGATAAAATGGTTCTTCTTTCCATTGTAAGGGCCAGAAGAATCTCCTGGAGCTTGTTACATTGCATGATGATTTTTTTTTTTTATCATTGCTAAGCACACAAGATGGTAGAGGCAACTTTGCAGCTTTTCCTTGAAGTGGCAGCTTGAGTCTATTGATAGGAGCTCTGTAATGCATTTTATATCTTTGCATCTATAGGAGCAGGAAGACACTGGGCAATATTTTTTGTTCTGCATGTTGTTGCTTGGTAACCTAAGTATAGCTGCTTGGATTTGAACAAATGAAATGAAATAAAATTTCATTTGTGGCTTTTGTGTGGTATAGTATATTCTGTTTAGGGGAAATACACCAGTAATTAGACTTAGCATTTTGGTACCAAAGCAGTAAGTTGTAATACATTGCTTTGCAGAAGTATTTCCCCTTTTCCACCTGACTTTTCCACATTTTGTTGTGTTAAGACCTGGAATAGAAGTGGGCTTAAATGGCATTGTTACCACTTGATGTACACAAGATACTGAACACTGTGAAGCTGCAAAATATTTGTATTGTGACTCACAGGTTAAGAAACTTGCAATTCATGCATTCAGCCCCACCATTCTTGTAAAATGCCTAAATAAGCTCTGATATAACCCCCTTCTCCAAGAAGTCACATACATATCTGAATAGAGTCCATCTGTGTGCATTTTCAGTGCTGCATGGTCTCAAAATAAATGCACCTGTTTCTGAAAGGCCCCAGAATTGGTTGAGAGCATATCAAAGTAAGCAGCATCATGAAGGCCAATAAATAATCTATCAAAGCAAATCCAGGATAAAGAATCCCAAGCTATGAATATTCTTTGAAGTACCATTAAATCTGTGCTTTAAAAAAATGAAAAAATATGGAAAAACTACAACTCTGCCTAGAGAAGAATGTCCATTCAAACTCAGTGATTAAGTGAGGAGGGCATTAGAGGCAAATAAAAAGGCCACTGGTTATTCTGAATGGGCTAGACCAGAGATAGACAACCTAAGGCCCAGGGGCCGGATGCAGCCCCCCGAGGCCTTTAGACCGGCCCCAGGCCCGTCCTGCCACTGCCGCCACCGCCCCCCGCCACTGCCCCCCGCCATAATGATATTGATTATTGTTGTTATTATTTGTTCTTGGGGTTTTCTTGGCAAAATCTCCACATGGGTTTTGTCATGGCTTTTCTGGGGCTGAGAGAGTGTGCATGCATATTTTTATTATTTTTTCATTTTTTTTATTTTTATTTATTTATTTATCTATTTTTGGTGCTGCAGCCCCCCCAATTGTCTGAGGGACAGGAACCTGGTCCCTGGCTCAAAAAGGTTGCCTACCCCTGAGCTAGACAGAGCCATACTGAGATTGGAGACAACTATCATCCAGACATTCTATCAGGCAGGGTCTTATAGAAGAACAAGAAGAAGAAAGTCATTGCTAAAACCCATATCAGGCCTGTACAGATTTTGCAAAAAGACTTGTGGGAAATACAGCAAACATATGGGGAAAAAGGATCCCTGGTCTGATGAGATCAGAATTGCCTTGTCTCAAAGCACTATGCGTTGTGTAAAACTAATACTATCCCCACAGTGAAGCATAGTGTCTGCAGTACCATGTTGTGTGACGAAGGGACTGATAAAAAGTTCAGGGGTGGATGAATGAGGCCAAATAAATGGCAGTTCTAGAGGAAAACCTATTGCAGTCTGCAAGAGACTTGGAGCTGGGACAGAGGGTCACCTTACAGCAGAACAGTTATCTGAAACATAGATAAAGTAATACTGACATGGTTAAAAATGAACATGGATAAGTTGGAATGGCCCAATCAGTGACTAGACATCAATCCAATAGAGAATCTGTGGCAAGATTTGAAACTTGCTGATTGCTAGTGATCTGCATTCTGTCTGACAGCTGGAGCAATTCTGTCAAGAATGGACCAAAATTGCAAGTAAAGCTGATAGAGACTTACCCCAGAAAACTCTCAGCTGTAGTTGCTGCCAGAGGTACTGTTAGAAAGTTATGACTCAAAGGTGAATGCAGTCAACAAGTACCAGTTTGATTTTGTTAACTTAAATTTTGTGTCACAATAAAATACTTTGCACCTCCACATTAGGTGTATATTAAGTGATAGCAGTGCCAATTAAATCTGTTTCAATTCAGGTTGTAACACAACATAATGTTGAATAGATAGAAATACATACATTATGTGGGTTGATGAGAGGAGGAATCCACAAAACTTAGGTTTCTCTATCACCGCCAAGACAGAAAGGACCAATGAGGTCAACCAAACAACAAAACAGACTTTGCAAGCATCCCCTTGTGCCATTTATGAGACCAGTTCTTCTTCCTGCTTTCACCCAGAGCAGAGCTTTTTCTTATCTCCCTTATTTTTCTTGTTACCCTGTCTGTCTATTTAGCCCTTTCTCCTTTTCCCTTTCTTTCTGATTCTGTGATGGCTCTCGTGAGTGAGACTGTTAAAAAGTAAAGGAAGCCTAGTCAGAGTTGCACTTCAGACAGCACACTAGCGGATTGGGTTGAACTGGCCAAGAATATAGCTCCCTTGCTCCAAAGCCACTTCAACAGGCACCAGAGGAATCTGTGCTCCACTCCACTGCTCATATTGTCATGTCAGTGAATTTAAATCCATATCATGAGGGCGCCTCACAAAGGGACATACGGCTTGTGGTGCCATAGAGAAAGGCATCCAGGGTGAAGTATTGGGAACGAGTTGTATCCCAGCATCCCTTGGGCTCTAGGCATGGCTAAAGGAGCATGAAATCCCCTCCACATGAGCTGTGATGCATGCCTCAACATTCAGACACCATTGTGGCATCATAGTTTTTTTACACCGAGTAGGATGATGTCAGCCTTTTGGGCTGAGCATGTAACACACACACACAGCACTCCCACACAGACAGATTTTATGGTCATTAACCACACTGTAAAGGTAGCACTAGTAGGTTATTCCAAGTTATGTCAGAGGAGGACCCAGCCCTCTCACTTCATAGCGATCAGCAGATCGGTAAGAATGGCCAGGAACAGCATGGTCACTATTATCGTCACACACACACACACACACACA
>CM034708.1:166140521-166154477 GCA_020142125.1 Phrynosoma platyrhinos | reverse complement strand
CCTTTAATAACCAAGGGTGCTTGGGAGGGAGATGACCTTTCCCTCAGTCTTGGTATGATCAGAATGGGCTACATCACTGCAGAGTAAAATAGGCCTGTATCACATCTGCCATTCTGGAGCAAGGTGATTGAGCAGGCCGTCGCCTTTCAACTCCAAGCAATCTTGGATGAAACCAATTACCTAGATCCATTTCAAACCAACTTCAGGATGGGATATAGGGTGGAGAATGCTATGATTGGTCTGGCTGATGACCTTCATCTAGGCATTGACAGGGGAAGCGTGACCCATTTGGTCCTTCTAGATCTCTCAGCGGCTGTTGATACGATAGATCTTAACATCCTCTTGGAATGCTTGGGAGAGTTAGGAATCGGAGGCACTGCATTGCAGTAGCTCTGTTCCTTCCTCTCAGGTAGATTCCAGAGGGTGATGCTCGGGGACAGTCGCTCCTCAAAAACAGAGCTTAATTGTGGTGTCCCTCTGGGCGCCATCCTGTCCCTGATGCTATTCAATATTTATATGAAGCCGCTGGGGGAAATTATCTGCAGACGGGGTGGGGTATTATCAGTATGCTGATGACACCCAAATATAAAATATATTTCTCCATGTCTTGATCAGCAGCCATGACAACAGATGGCATTTCTCCCCTCAATCAGTGTCTTGAGGCAGTAATGTACTGGATGAGGAAAAACCCACTCAAGCTGAATCTTGACAAAATGGAGACACTTACAGTGGGGTTCCAGGTATTGGGTTGCAACCTCCAGTCCTGGATGGGGTCACGCTGTCCTCTAAGGACTGTGTTCGCAGTCTGAGGGTGCTCCTAGATCCGTCGCTTCACATGATAGATCAGGTGAATGCGACAGTCAGGAGCGCCTGTTATCAGCTTCATCTGATATGCCAGCTGTGCCCTTTCCTGGAGGTAAGGGACCTAGAAACTGTAGTGCATGCACTGGTAACCTCATGATTTGATTTCTGCAATGCACTGTACATGGGGCTACCCTTATACCTAGTCCAGAAACTACAGTTAATACAAAATATGGCAGCCAGGTTGATCACTGGTAAATCTAGGAGTGAAATCTCTTCACTGGCTGCCTATTGGTTTCCGAGCACAGTATAAGGTGTTGGTGGTTACCTTTAAAGCCCTACATGGCCTGGGTCCAACCTATCTAAGGACTCGCCTCCTTCCATACAATCCGCTCCGCGCCCTCAGGTTCTCTGGGAGGAACTTACTGCAACCTGTAAAAACCAGATTAACGACAACGCCCCCCCCCCCCCGAGGACGTTTTCTGCTGCTGCTCCCAGACTATGGAACGTCTTGCTGGAAGGGATTCGTCAAATAACCAGCTTAGACAGCTTTTAAAAGGCAAACCTTCCCTGAATAGAGCAATCCAACCTATCCTGTGCTCTCCCCACTTTATGCAACCACTGCTGTTACCAGAAAAATCACTATTTTAATATCATGTTGCTGTTTTAATAGGTTTTTTAAAAATAGTATTGTATTTAATTCTTTTTAAAGAGGTTTTATTATTATTATTATTATTATTATTATTATTCAGGCGTATGTTTTATTTAAATCTATTTTACTCTGTGTAAGCTGCCTTGATTGTCGTGGCAGAAAGGCGAGATACAAGAATAAAGTTATTATTATATTATTATTATTAAAGGGGAAGAGTCTGCAATGTCTGTTTTGTTGTTCAGCTGTCCCAAGATCTTGTTGGGTCTTCTTGCCTTTCTCTGGGCAATGATGGAGAAACACAAATTGTGTGGATTCTCCTCTCAATAACCCAGAATGAACATTCACACTATGTACCCATTTTGTCTTAGAGTTATGTTTCAAAGCTTGATAGTCATTTGTGGAAGGAGAACATTAAAATTAAGTTTCCATATGATGCTGTCTGAATACTTGCAGCTTATGGAGCTATTCAATGATAGAAAATTTGATTTGTTAAAATGAGTAGCAAAATCACATTAACTACTTTATAAATATAGTTTTCTGTTTGTGATTTAAATAACTTTTTCAGTGGTTCCTTTGGTAGAAGACAAGATGACTTGATTAGTTCTAGTATTCCAAGTATTACATCAGTATCAACAGTTACCTCTCCAGCTGGTCTTCAGAAAAGCCTGCTTTCTAACACAAGCACTGCTACAAAGGTTACAACGGGTTCATCAACAGCAGGCAGGTGAGGGCATCAGTGTGTTTTTTTAATTGAGTCCACTGTCTGCTTTATGTATGTGTATGCATTTTTGTGTAGAATGTACCAGGTTCTGGATTTTTTTTTCATTTTTTCATTACATGTCTGTATGTAATTTGGCTCAAAATGAAGATTCACTATACAGTAGAAACTGTGCATGGCAGTAAAACCAATACTTTAAATAATAGAATTAAAATACAGTTCTGGCTTGGTAAGCATATTATTTCTAACAAAGCTCTTCTGGAGCCATTTAGATACTTCTGTAATCTAGACCTCAAGTTCATGTGTTTAAAAAATCCATCCCTTTGTATAACACAGTTTAGTAAAGTGCTTTTGTTGTTTAGCTATTTCCTTTTCTCTTTTTGTGTTGCTCCTACAATGCCATAGTACCTCAAATCGTTTATGGGCTGAGGATAGTACTGAGAGAGACAAAGACAATGTTCCTACAGCAGTGACTGTTCCTGTTGCACCATCAGTTGTAAATACTGCAACTACTACCACAACCTTGACAACAACTACTTCTGGCACTGTGTCCTCAACTTCAGAGGTCAGGGAGAGACGCAGGTGTGTAAAGTTTGGAGATTAATATTTCTCTTTCTGCAGAGGAATCAATTAGTATGGGGTGAACAGATTGCCTTACTCAATAAATGTGCACTGATGCAGTAGTAAATGCATTAAAGCTTTGCTCTTCTGTGTGTGTGTGTGTGTGTGTGTGTGTGTGTGTGTTAGAACATGAGAGACAGAGAGATGGATAGCATGTTGGTGGCAATTACCTGTTCCCCATTGTGGATTCTCTCTGTAAACTGTTTGCCATATTGCTCTGAGGTTTTTTCCAGGTAGAGAATTGTGTACATACTCAGTTAACCCCATGCCTCCAGCCCTTCACTAGCTTATAGATCACTGAGGAGGGCTTTTCATTTTCTGAATTGTGCAAAAAGCAATTATTAGCTATTAGAGTTGTCGAAGTGTTTCCAAACAGTCATTGTTGAAACATGATATTTCTTTAAACACACAATTCCTCACATATTTTTGAATGACAGGTTATAGTGTGAATACTTGCAAACACCTGTTGTTCTACTTTGCCATATATGTTTTGTATATGTTTTCCTGTGGAAACCTGCTTATTTCCTGTTGACAACTTCCTGCTGTCATCTTGCTTTTCAGGTGATTTTGTAAGTAAAGGAAAATGCCATAATTTGAACTTGTCTTCTGAAGTGACAGAAGAAAAACTATTTGTTATGTATTGAAATATATTGTAATAATTCTTATAAAATTTCAGGTGTTTTATGAGCCTCTGAAAAATGTCACCCAAATTAAACAGGCACTATGAGCACTATTATGTTAAGACTTACACTTGTCCCTCCCCATATGCAGACTTGGACTCCGCTGTCTTGGTCCTTCGCAGACGGCAAGTGGGGAGGGAAAAAATGGCTCGTCTGCCTGGGGCACACACTGCCATTAAATTCAGTGGGGCTTGGATTTTTATGATTTTCTCAATTCGCGGGGTGGTGCTGGTCCAGAACGGATTCACCTGTGACAACTGTATTTCATCAGATCTATGAGGTAGATAAAGAATGTGGCAAGTGTATACATTTATAGGAGCCCTGGTGGCACAGTGGCAGGAGCTCTGGTGGCGCAGTGGTTAAATGCCTGTACTGCAGCCACTCACTCATAAACCACAAAGTTACGAGTTCAGTACTAGCCAGGGCTCAGGCTTAACTCAGACCTGCATCCTTCCGAGGTCGCTAAAATGAGTACCCAGCTGTTGGGGGGAAATGAGCTTACACTTGTAAACCACTTAGACACTGCATAGCGCGGTATGAAGCGGTATATCAATGAAGCTGCTTTGCTTTGCTACATACACAAGTACGGGCATACCTCAGTTAATGGCCTCTGACAAAGTAGGTCCTTTCTGCAAAGGCTTTATATTTCCAATTCCAGTCAGTCCCCCCCTTTCCACCTTATCCTCTGTCTAGCTGAAAGTGTTTTAATAACATCAGTATAGAGATTGGTGAAAGAAGCTAGAGTACACCAACTTTCAGTATTGTTTTGCAGTAGCATGTCTGCAGTAAAGAATGCAGTAAAGCTTGAGCCTGGAAAGAATGGGATTCTGCTATAGCCAATGCTACATAGTTGTGTATGCTTGCTTACAACAGGCATGGTAAATGGCACCTACTTCCAGAATTCCTTACTGAGCATCTGTGACCACCAAAACAGTGAGAAAGAGGTAAAGCAGATAAGCCTGCTTCACCAGCTACCTCCCCATGTTTTAAAAAGTAAAGATCTGGCTACCGAAATGGAAATCATAAGAAAAGTAAATGCTGGTGAAATAAAAAGTCACCCTGGAAAGAAGTCCTCAAGTGGACTCCAGAACATTCAAAATATGTTTGCGTTCTTACTGAAGGCTTACCTAATCTGGTTGCTTTCATTTCATATGTACATATTATTCATTTTGGATAAAAAGTTTGCTGAAACACATTGAATTACTTATCTTTTTTGGTTAGCCCACTTTTCCCTGATAATTTACATTTTTGGATTATATGGCATATCCATAATAGTTGTACATTTATTAGTTGACCAATAGCAACAATTTGTTGTATGAGATATAAAATAAAATTTAAAAGCAGTTACAGTACACAGAAAATCATTAAAATAGTAAGTAAAATTGTAAAATGTGCTTCTACTTGCTGATTTTGATACTGTAATATCAAATATCACCTGTAAGTGAGCCTAAATATAATTACAGGTGTAACATGGCAAACATAGGTAGGCCTTTTTGTTATACCATTGCAAACCCACATTGTTGTGGTAAAACTGTTTTATCTGCCGTCAAACTAAATGATCAGTTTCATCTTAAATGTATTAGTGACTGAGCTGGAAGCATTAGGTTGTTCTTTTTCTGTCATATTATTCATAGTTCAATTTAACAGTGCTCACTGTCTCATAAATCTTAATTCCAGGTCGTACCTCACTCCAGTTCGGGATGAAGAATCTGAATCCCAAAGAAAAGCTAGATCAAGGCAAGCAAGGCAGTCTAGAAGATCAACACAGGTACTGTGGTTTTACATTCTGTGTCTAGTCAACATGGACTAAACCAAATTGTTAGTCCCAAGTAGAGTAGAACTACTGAATCAATTGAACTTACATAAGAGTTGACTTATTAAGTTCCCATTGAGTCAGTGGTCTACTTGCAACTAACAACTAACAATTGGATTTAGGCCCATGTTTTAGTCCTACAAACTGGTAACATCAAACAAAAAAATTGACCAACCAAAATGCACAATATACTTGTTGCACAGCTACCCCTGCATGTTTTCTGATTGTTAAACTGGTAATATGATACTTATGAACTGAATAGCCTTTTTTAAAAGAAAAGAAGTGCTTCATATTTTTATTAATTCCATATATTACCATATATACACAACTATACGTTGACCTCACATTTAAGTTAAGACAGGTTCTGTGGCCAAAATTATGGATTTCGATATGACCTATGGCTGGGTCTAGGGTAAAACTTAGGGACATGTAACAAAGGATGAAGCAAAGGAAAACTGTGCCAAAGAATTCACAAGATTCCAGCAGGCATAACTGTTTGTGCTCACCCTAAAGGCTGGATGAATGAAGAGGGAACTACCACTGCTGTTTTCCCATCCAGGCACTCAAAAAGGCCAGAAGTGGTATCATGGCTGAGAGAGTAGAGGGGGCAGTGCTTCTTTTAGCTTCTTGGATGGACCGAGTTCTTGTCTTTTGCCACTTGACTCAGAGAAGGGAATGGTTCATTTTTTGATAAGAGTTAAATTACAGTATTTACATTGACCTGTGGATAAGTTGACCAAATTTTGATTAAAATTTCTAGACTTGTGCATGCGTATGTATAGTATATATCTGTGGCGAGAGTGTTGGGTGCCCTGCAGGGCTCAAAAAAAAGAGATGCTTCATGTTTTTATTAACCTCTATTAAAGTACAGACATATGTAATTTAAAGCTATGAGGAAAGTGTTGGACCTTTTCCAAATTCTGGTGAAATTTCTCATCCTTTTATTGAACCATGTGCCTTTATTCATTGGTGATGTTCTTA
This sequence comes from Phrynosoma platyrhinos, assembly GCA_020142125.1. Classification (NCBI taxonomy): domain Eukaryota; kingdom Metazoa; phylum Chordata; class Lepidosauria; order Squamata; family Phrynosomatidae; genus Phrynosoma; species Phrynosoma platyrhinos. Next base: position 166,148,211 of record CM034708.1, on the reverse strand, counting down.
TTAAACCATGTTTTGATATAGATCTGGGAAAGCTTATTTTCCGTTACATTCCTTCAAAATAATATGTTGTGGGATAGGAAATCACCATTTATTCTTCCATTCATTGTGCTCCCTGTTCTACCTTCAATCTTCTTCCTTCCCTCTAGATTTCCCCTCCCACATAAAGAGTGCCAGAGGGACACTTTAAGGTTGCTGCAGATTACTTACCCCAGGGCTAGCTTGACATCCAGGAAGCCTTGAGTTTGCAACCTGTTCTCCGTCTCTTCCATGCAAGGTTCAAAGGAGGAGTTGTTCCTTTGCTTTTGGTTAAATAGTTTTCCATTTTGTCTGGATCCAAAATCATGGCTAACACTGACTTTGTATGGTTTGGTTTCATCAATTAAGCTTCAGAAACTGATTTAAAGTTGACTTTTTTGAAACTGCTCTTCATTAATGTTAACAACACTTTAGAGTAGATGACAAAAAGCCATGATCCAGAAGCAAAAGCTTCTAAAATCTTTCACTTGGGCATATACACATTAAACCTGCCTGTAATTTATTTCTGTTTCATGTACAATGTGCTGAATTGTGGTTTAGCATACTTTGTGAAGCAGTTGTTGTGTCTAGGAAACAGTTTTTGTAGGGACAGAGTTCCCTCTGCTTTGTTCATAAAGTTTCATGATGAGCAGAATATCAAAGCTACTTGAATATATTTCGCCACTGTTACTGTTGTATAGTTGCCCATAGAGTACTTGACTAGAAATTGTTAGCATGCCATACACTTCCTATGCTGGATATGTGGTTTTCATAATTAATATTTAGTGTTTGGACTGTTTTTGGATTACTATTATTATTATTATTATTATTATTATTATTATTATTATTATTATTATTAAAGTTTATTTCTAGAGAGCTGTCAGTATTCTCAGCACTGTACAAAAGACAATCAAGGATAAAACAGAATAAAACCTGCCAGAGCCGTACAATCTAAGTAAAACAATGAGTAGAATAATAAAAGTCAATTAAAACAAAGACAATTACAACAATTAATAACAACATCCACTGTGAACCCAAGTGAGAAAACAAGTAAATGTATATCAAGAGTTTGGAGAGGTCACAATGAGCTATAGAAATTAGGTAAGGGTCACTTTGACCTAAAGCACATGTGGGAGACTTAGGGGGGTTGCAGACTGCCAGAAATAGTGTGAATTCAGTCCACTTTTAGGGTTAGGGTTAGAGTTAGGGAACCATGGGAACTGTATTTTATTGTGGCACCAGAGTTGTCTGACAGAGAATGCTCAATGTCTCAGGAAAATAACAGTTCCCATGATTCCCTAGCACTAACCCTAACCCTAAAAGTGGACTGAATTCACACTATTTCTGGCAGTCTGCAACCCCCCTTAGATAGTACTACAGTCGCCCCTCCGTTCGTGTGGACTTGAGATCTGCAGACTTAAATATTCACGGAGCAGCAAAATTTAACTTCACTGGGGTGTGTGCTCATGGGCATGCATCCCATTCAAGCCTATGGGGCTTTAATATCACTGAGTCTCCATTTTCAGGCGGGTGGTCCGGAACGGATCCCTGTGAAAATAGGCGGCCGACTGTAATGAGTTTTCTGATCCACTGCAGCCTCCACCCAGGCTCCTTGCACTTCCTCTGTCAACGCAGATTAAGTCCCATTGCAAAGCAATTAAAGGCTACACCTCCACCTAACCCCAGGCTGTGTTCCTGTTAACCCTTCCTGTCCAACTAGCTAGGGATTTCTCAAATCTTGTAGGTGTTTTGCCACCTAGAAGTTAAAGCCACCAGGCAGTTCAGCCCATTTTGTCCATTCCATGAGAATTCCATCAATTCCATCAAAGCCATTGTTAAACCATGTGGTAGTGTCAAATAGCCCTTAAGAATATGAAATTGGATATAAATATCTATCCCACACAGGGTCATGGTACACACAGTTTGTTCCCAGACCTGGTCTCTGTTCAACAGACCAGAACTGTCTGAGCCACGCTCCATTTTCCATGGTCCCGTCTTCGGGACTGGTAATTATCACCTCTCTGATTCCCAACTTCTCAATAGCCAAACCTTCCACTGTTTGCTTTGAATTGTTTGTAAGGTTGCAGTGGCTTTGTGTGCTTGCATGTATTCACCTTTGTACATTTCTAAATAAGAGCTTTATATTCACTGAAACTGGAATCTATCTGTAGTTAGTACTGGTATACACAGGTGAAAAGATCGCCAAAGTTGTCCTCCTATCACAGGCCTCCTTTTGAGCTAATACTTTCCCCAAAATACCAAGAAGACATTGACATGGTTGATGAGAACCGTAATTTCCCCTCTACATCTTTTAGATAACTTAGGGGTGAAGCAGACTGCCCCCAAGCCAGCGTCACACTGCCTGCCTGATCACATGGCGGGCAGCTTTTTGGCACTCTGATGGCACAGCATTTACATGCTGCATGCCACAGGAGCACCAAATAGCCACCATGGTAGCGGAAAAAACGTGTTTTTTCCGGCACAAAAAGGAGCAGCATTTTGATACTGCTTTTTGTGCTGGAAAAAAGCCGGAGTGGGGCTGCGGTGTGCAGTTGCCATAGTGCCCACCCGGCTTTTTCAGAGGCAGCGTAGCACCACCTCTTTGCGGCAATCTGCTTCATTCCCTGATCTAACCACAAAGCTTTCACAAACTGAGGTCCTGTACCTTATCTCCAGTTAACTAGATTGCCATATACCTTTTGTCAACATCACTTTTACTTTCTCAAACTATTTTTGATGACAGCCCCATTGGTTTTGCCATCACTTCTGCCACCGATTTGTAACAAGCACTTGTGCTTTTTAAAATATTTTCCTTACTAATTTGTGACACTGCCACCTATGTGTGACAGTCTTTTTATTTCTCTTGTGTACACCAGCTTATATGTGAAACTAATTCCCTATTTGTAAATGTCATTAGCATGGTTATTTATTCAAGTCCCAGATTAGACTGTATTTGAATAATAATAAAACTTTACTTGAAACATGATTTGAACAATGTTTCATTTGTTGAGATGTTTTATGCCAGGGGTAGGCAACCTTTCCCCTTTAAGGACCGAGGGACTTCAGCTCCCAGAATCCCAGGAGCTATTGGCCAACATTGGACTATTGGCCAACATGGCTGAGGCTTCTGGGAGCTGAAGTCCCTCGGCCCTTAAAGGGGAAAGGTTGCCTACCCCTGTTTTATTCACTTGTTACTTTAAGGCATGAGTAGGCAACCTTTCCCCTTTAAGGGCCGAGGGACTTCAGCTCCCAGAATCCCAGGAGCTATTGGCCAACTTGGGACTATTGGCCAACATGGCTGAGGCTTCTGGGAGCTGAAGTCCCTTGGCCCTTAAAGGGGAAAGGTTGCCTATCCCTGCTTTAAGGTCTTACTTTCTTGGTTTCACTTTGTTACAGTTTACTTCACAAGAGTCTGTCCAGAGAACAATAGTTACTTTTACCCAGGACCCACACAGTCTTTATATTAGGTTACTTTCCTAAACTTAGTTCTGTACCAGTGACCAAGGCTAACTGTATCCCACAGGATATTATACCACAGCAACTCCCTCTCAGAGTTCTGTACATGTACTGAATACCTCACTTCTGGACTCTAACCCTAACTGTCCCTATCTGACTCTGTCACCAACTGACCTATTTATCCTCTCCAGCCTTCAATTTGATTGGTTGGTTCCAGCTCTCTCTCTCTCTCTCTATTGGTTATTGCTAGTCTGGCCAAGCTCTGCCTTCTCTCCACACTTTCTGCTCCTCCATTTTCATTAGATGGAGGTTTTAAGCCAGTTCTTGTACCTGCAAGATTTGAAATAAGCCCAAAGAGTGTTGTCTAATTACTCCCAAAATAGGCTACTCTATGGGGTGAATCTGGTCTTATTCATGTCCTAATCTTGCCTTCTGATGTTCCTCATATGCTCATGCTCTTTCTCCAAGAGATACCATTTGAAATTTCCCATTTTTGTATGGATTCATTCCTATTATAAAAGTTTAAACTAGTTCTCCCAAGGCTGACTTATTCACAATAAGCTATGTGCAGAAATGTGGCATTTTGTGTGCTACCCTTTTGATTTTGATCCATCCACCACTGAAACTGAAATTGAATTGGGCCCTTGGACTAGAGGTTCCCCACTCTTATGTACCTAAAGAATGTTGTGCTGCCTATTTACTCCTTTTTCTTCTTTTTTGTAGTTTAAATCTGTCGTACTTTAGTTTGTTTTTGGTGCATAGGATAAACATATGTCCATCCTAAAGACCAATTTTTTAATGGCACAGTGACCCACATCCTGAATTAAGTTTTATCTGGCAAATGTAGGTTATTTTTATTTGAAATCCAGTTAATGGATTTGTAAATGTTTTCATGTTATATTTTATCTGTGTTTTATTATTTTTCTACACTGAGTATTCTTAATGAAAAAAGTGGGATACAAATTTAAGAAATAGATCAATATAGTCCAGTTGAAAGTAATCATGTGATCCAACTAAAACAATGGAATACTCATGACTAATTTCAAGTTCTTTTGTTTTCAATTTGTCTGGGTGACAAGGACATTTAACTTCATTGAAGTCTCCAGTACTCAAGAATAAAAATCCATATACAAAATATATGAACAGTGCAAAACTGAGACAGAAGAGTTTAAATCTAATAGTTATATTATGTTAAATACACAAATAATGGCTTAATCGGTTCCTTCTTGTCAAATTACAGTTGTTTTTACACATGTATATTCTGAACTGCAATAACTACTCTTGAACTTTACGAGGAGGTATCATAAAGTTTTAATTATCACCTTTAAATTTTTTTGACAGAAAGTTTGTTTTGATTTGTAGTTGTTAACTTATCTCTACATAGTCACCATCCAGATTTACACACTTTCCAGCATTTCTTTACCTTCCGAATACCATTATTGTAGAAGAATTGTTAAACCACTCTTCCACTTCATGAATGACATCATCTGTGTTGTCAAATTGATGATCTCAGTGATTTTTCATTTTTGGGAAAGAAAAAGTCACTTGGTGATGATGACACTGACATTTTTCATTAATATAGCATAATAACTTCCTGGTGATAATTATTACTTTATGATACCCCCTCATGCTTCTCCATCTTACACTTTAATTACTTCTGGCACAACCTGTAACAAAAATAAAGGACACAATGAGCTGGTTTTCTCAACATCATATATCTTTATCTGATTGCAAAACACTGCATTCCTGGTTTCAGTTCTTTCAGGGCTACTAACTACTCCCTTAAGCCTTTAAAAGACTGTTCAGTTTTAATAAGTGTTATTTAATAATATTGCACAGGGTGTAACATTGACTGATCTCCAAGAAGCTGAAAAAACTATTGGCAGAAGTCGTACAACACGAACCAGAGAACAAGAGAATGAAGAAAAAGAAAAAGAGGAAAAGGAAAAACAAGACAAAGAAAAACAGGAGGAAAAGAAGGAATCAGAAACTAAAGATGATGATTATAGGCAAAGATATGCACGAACTACAGAGGAGGTATTTCATGATTTTCCTTTTTATGAGATGGCCTTGAATTTCTGTGGTGATGAATCTGAAATTGTAGGGGATAGCTTACTTGATCAAAAAACTGTTAACCTGCATATATGTACTACTTAATATTTCAAAACTGATTTGGGCTTTTTCTTGTTGACTAGCCATATCATCGCTATAGAACTACATCTTCATCTACTTCATCAACTTCTTCAGTTGCCACGTCTTCTAGTTCTTCAGGCCAATTAAACAGACCAAATAGCATTATAGGTATAACCTCTGCTTATTCCAGAAGTGGAGCAAAGGAAAATGAGAGAGGTAGGCCTTCTGTGTTATGCATCACTCTCTTTTGCTTTCAATGTCCATGAAACCATTGCCCCCTTCAAGACAAAATAGCAGTTCTAAATGAGTAATTGGTAAAATAAATAGAGAATGCCTTGCAGCATCACTGCTTTGGATCAGTATTTCTCTGGAGTCATCTTGCATTTCCATAATGCCCATGGGTTGTATCCATTTCTTCTCTTCTCTTTTACAGAAAGAGGGTGAATGGGGTAAATCTAGCTGTTTCCTGCAGCCCCATGCTCATATTCAAAACATGCTCTAGAAGGCTGGGTGGATTCTCTAAAGCAGTTGTTTTTAAAGGTGTGTAGGCTGCAAAGAAGAAAGGGGAAAGCCTTAGTTGTGCTCACATGAGATTGGATTTAGGCATTAAATTTTACTGTTGAATTCTGCTGGCATTTTTTTACGCTATTTGAAGTGTAGCTGAGTATTGTGTCACCTTAATATAGATTCATTTTTCAGCCCGGAAGACTGGAACAGTGCAATAAACAAGTACCTGGATGTTTGTGGTTTCTTATGTTAATTCAAGGGTAAACACATGGATACAGTGCATGATAGCAAAGGAATGTTACATGCTTGTGCAGCCCTGCTTAATCTTGTAAAAGTTAATAAAAGCATTTTGAAGCTGAACATCAAGTTGATCTTGCTGACATGTTATTTTAAGTTTATAGAAATAAGTCCTTATCATGATCTCAAAACTGCTGAATTCAATTAAATGTATTACCTTACAAAGAAAAACAAATCTAGCTAGTTTAAGCAAAATCTTTCTCCAAAAGGGTCTGTTGCACGTTGAATTCTTGATGCTTCTGGCTAAACAAATACTTATCTGAATATGTGTGCTCTGGATGCTTTGATGAATATGTGTTTGTAGATGTGCCGTAATGTATGCAGATAAGCTAGGCTTTGATTCTTACGTCTGTATAATACTACATTGAAATATTCTTGTTTGGCTGAGGTGCAGCTAAGAATGGTACATAAAGAGAATTATGGCACAGTAAAGTAAATCGTATGTTCCATATTCTCACATTTTCAAGAGTCTGTTTTGTAATATTCAGTGATGAGTGTCTTCTCAGAAATCATGGTAGTAAAAAATTGTATGTTATATATCAGAATTTGTATTAAGATATTACTATTTAAATAGAATCAGGAAAAAAAGAAGAAGAAAAGGAAGAAGATAAATCACAGACAAAATCAATAAGGGAAAGACGACGGCCAAGAGAAAAACGAAGATCTACTGGAGTTTCTTTTTGGACACAAGATGTAAGTGAAAACCCATTAAAATTGTCCATAGATCTGTAGTCAGAAACAGTTTAGGGCTGATTCAGTCAACCAACGTGTGTTGTAGTGACTGATTAAATTATGCAGCATCACTGACTGGAGGAGCTCTGAATCTGCTTACAGCTTTCATGTTGTGAATTTGCATTTCAGATGCAGTAAAGAGCTAAAGGTATTTTACAAAGTATTAGCTTTCTTACAGTAGTGTATGATGGTTATACTCAAAGGTCAGACCCAGACCTGCATACAGTTCATGGACTACCCTAAATTTAAGTTTCTTCAGAGGTCATTTCCCATTGCTATCCTCTGAGACTTAAAGATTGTGACTTGCTCACGGTCACCCAGTGGGTTTCCATGGCAGAGTGGGGATTTCAACCCTGGCCTCCAGAGTTATTGTCCAGCACTCAAACCAATACATCATATTGGCTCTCATAGTGTAGTGGCTGTGTTTCTGACAGATACACATCTACACATAGAGAGAGAAAGAAAAAGATAATTTCTGCTTCCTGATACATGCTGCTTCTTTTCTTTGGCTGGATGGTGTGTATGTGTGTGTGTGTGTGTGTGTGTGTGT
>CM034708.1:166122558-166138551 GCA_020142125.1 Phrynosoma platyrhinos | reverse complement strand
CATTTGAGATGTGGTGCTGGAGAAGAATGCTGAGGATCCCATGGACTTTCAAAAGGACAAACACATGGGTCCTAGAGCAGATTAAGCCAGAGATATCCCTAGAGGCCAAGATGACGATGACAAGACTTAGACTATTGGGCTTTGGTCACATCATGAGAAGGCATGCATCATTGGAAAAGACAATAATGTTAGGAATGGTGCAGGGAAGTAGAGAAGAAGGCCACACATGCTAGATGGATGGACTTTATTAAAGTCTCTATGAATATGAGTTTGCAGGAACTGGGCAGGGCAGTAGAGGACAGGGGGGCCTGGAGATATCTCATCCATAGGGTTGCCATGGGTCGAGAGCGACGTGAAGGCAGTTAACAAACAAACAAACAGGTTACGCAGCTGAAGACTCAAATATTGTGACACAGCCATTTCTTTTACATTGATGCATAGTTTTTCATGATGCACACAAAGGTTTTGATACAATTGGTAAAGTACAGGTTCATTCTTTGTAGTGCTGTTCTTAACAAATCTGTTTTTGCAATATGATCTCAAATGGTTACAAATAGTGTCTTTTTTGTATTCTGCCCTGATTAATGTTCCTAGTATCTGTACAGTTCTTCCAGTTTCTGATCAGTCTGTTCTTTACATAGTGCTTAAATTCTACAGAGATGTTCTTTAGATTGTATTTTAGCACTGTAGTTACTTTAGTGTACTTCTTCACTTGCAGTTCATAGTCTGTGCCACAATCCATACCTGCTTTTGTTTGTGTAGAGAGAATGGAGCTTCTCCATCTTCCACTTCAAATAGTCTATTTGATTTTTGTATTGTCCCTAGTAATGTCATATATACAGTTGTCTGTTTAGTTGCTTGTAGAACATGTTTGCAGTGAACAAATGGTTGGCCTCACACAATTTCAGTCACTGTATTTCATTTCTTGTGCTTGGGACAAATTCTTGAGCAGTGTTTCAACTGGATCACCTTCTGTGATCTTTTCCCCTTTCAATTGCAGTTGCCTATGATTAACAACAAATCCTGTTTTGTGTATAATCAATTTTCTTTTAGATACCAGCATAAAATTATTTGGTTTCCTCCTCCTCTGTCTGTGTAGTTGGAGCTCAAGCCTGGATTATGATTATATTGATAGGCTTTTCTTGCAGTCTTATATTGATTTTATTGGTCAGATTTCTGTGAACAAATCGTGCCAAGAAAACCCCACGATAGGTTCATCTTAGAATCACTGTAAGTCAGAAACAACTTGAAGGTACACAACAAATGATGTAGTTAGAGGGCCTGCATTGTGTAATGGTATAAACATTGGACTATGACTGGAGGCCAGGGTTCAAATTTCAACTTGGCCATTGAAACCCACTGGGTGACATCGGGCAAGTCAAACTCTCTCAGCTTCAGAGGACACCTTCCCCTGAATAAATCTTGTCAAGAAACCCCCTTGATAGATTTTCCTTAGGGTTGTTATAAGTCAGAAATGACTTGAAGGCTCGTTAGTATTTCATAACTCACAACATGATTTACATAATATACGATTCTGACTGGTTGAACTTTGGTGACTAGAAAATGGCATATTTATTAAGAGTGTGAAGAAGAGGTAGGAGATAGAATGGCTGAGTGGGGCAGTGAAAAAGGGGTGGGAGAGAATAGCACTTGGATGGAGGGGCCAAAGGGCTTTATAACTCAAAAGAAACTGGCACATGCCAAATGAATACCAAGCTGAAAAGTGACAGATCATCATGAAAGAGGGAAAAAATCAAACTGTTCTTGCAATCTCTATTGTCCAAAGTGGAAGCATACCACACTAATTTAAATTGGGTTTTCCCCTCAGAGTGATGAAAATGAACAGGAGCACCAGTCTGATTCAGAAGAGGGAACAAATAAAAAAGAAGTACAGGTAATTTTTCCATCTTGGTTTTCTAACAAGCTATGCTTTTACTAGAGTTTCTGTGAAGGAAAATGGTGTCCTCCGCTGTATAGCCTAGTTCCCAAATGTGTTCATAAACTTAGAATTCGTGGCAATTCACTCTGAATTTACTATAATTACACATACATCTGCTAATGTCCAATTTGATATTCTTCATTGCCTACATTTTTCCAAGTAGCACTACAGATTGACAGCAAGTAACCATTTAACTAAAAACTGACTTGTGAATTTTAAGTGCATATTTTATGGAACGCCAACTTCCATTTCATATTGCAGGACTATACCGTCTTTATCTTTGTATTGTAATTGTTCTGAGTAGTGCAGTTGTACGCTTCATTGTGGTAGTGTCACAGTGAAGCTGTTTATGATTTGTCTACTGTATATGAATATTTCATTTGAACCAACTTTCATATGTGTCTCTGAGGTCATACAAAGACTTTGTAAATGGTGGGTACAGCTACTTCTGCATGCCCATATTTGCATATCTCGCATGTTTCTAAGAGTGGCCCTAGGAAATTACTCTGAAATTGAGACACCTTTGAAAAACAATGTGTTTGGGGAGTGGCAAACCTGTTATTCCAAGGGAAAAGTTAAAAATCCCACAGGTGCAAATTAATTAATTGGCTGACATCTAGGCTGTGCATCCATCATGTATATTTAATTATCCATTTTGTACTTAAGCTTCTTTAAATGGTATGTGAGAATTAGAATCCATAGAATGGTTTTCTCTTTCTAACTTATGAACTATAGACTGTTGTGTTCTAAATAATTTGTCAAAATCTTCTAAGATGGCTTCATCTCCTTCTTTTTCAGAGTGATAGTCTTTCAAGGTACGTACACTTTGTAAGATTGGCTCTCTTTATAACGTATGTAGTGCAGTTTTGAATTGTGTAATGTTGCTAGTGGTTTAAAATATTCAGGAAAGTATGTAGGATACCTCTCAATCATTATGAAAACTGTAGAAGATTATATTGTATTTAAACTTGACAATGGTAGTACTTTTATGTTATCATATCTACATAGCAACACCATAATCATTTGTGGGGTTATAACATACACATTCAATTCTTTCCAAGCAGTATAGTTCACTGGCTATAAATGGAATAATTAAAGTGAGGTCAACCAAATTGAAATCAAGATTTTGACTACTGTTTTATAAGAAGTGGTTTCTCTTCCAAGCTATTTTATTTCCCATCACCATGTAGGTAGAGGAAAACCAACATTGGAGATGTGTTAGAGAAGGGTTCTGAGGATACTGTGGACAGCCAAAAAGACAAAGATTGTCCAGAGAGGTCTTACACTTTTCCCCACCACCCTCTCAGGCTCGTCTGGTGGGAACAAGGAAGAGAGGCTTCTCAGTGGCTGCTCCCAGGCTTTGGAACACCTTCCTTAGAGAAATCAGGATGGCCCCATCCCCGTTCTCCTTTTGAGAGTACATCAAAACCTTTTTATACTGTTAGGCTTTCTCAAACTGACAAAGGTTGGGCTATGTGATTCAGATTTTAACGTTTGTATATAGTTTTTAAATACATTTTAATATTTTTAATGTTTATAACTATAAATTGTTTTTTAAACTTTATACATTTCAATGCTTTCGTGTTGTTTTTAATTTGTAATGTTTTAAATTTGTTGTTAGCTACCTGATCCCTGTATGCGGAGAAAGGCGGGATAATAAATAAATAAATAAAGTCAAGATTGAACTGTGAAAACTTTAATTTTAAAAAATTGTTTGTTAAAGATATGAGACGGGATCATCAGGAGATCGGTATGATTCAGTACTAGGAAGAACTGGTTACAGTTATTTGGAAGACCGCAAATCGTATTCCAGCAGGCCAGAAAAAGAAGATGCAACAGATTTTAAAAAGGTAACTGACATTAACAGTATTCTGTCATGTATAGTCTGTGGCTTTGTTTACTCAGTTTGTTCAACATATGTAGCTTGTGCAGGTGTGTGTATGTATGTACCTTCACATTGCTTGTTGACTTATGATGACCCGATGATTTCATTGGGTTTTCTTAGGCAAGGAATAGTTAGAGGTGGCTTTGCCAGTTCCTTCCTCTGAAATATATAGCTTACAGCACCTAGTATTGATTGGCAGTCTTCCATACAAGTAGGGAGATTGATCCTGGTGGGCAATCTAACTTACTAGGGTGACCCTAGTTAGCTTCCAACCTTTAGGGCAACAAAGTGCATAAATTATGGAGGAAAGCTCTTTCTACTTTTTTCCTTGTCCACTTACTCAGCAACATACTTCCCTAGACATTGTCCAAACTGTTCTTCTAGTTGCTAATCCTGGTCCTTCCAAGAATTTTAGTGCCTTCTGTTTCTTTTGTGATCCAAGTGAATTACACTTTGATGTCTACCAACTCCATACATTTCTGTCACCTAGGCTGCAGCTTTGCCAGTGCTTATAGCTGCCCTCATGAATCACATGTAGACTCACTTGTCCTGTGCTATTTTCATATCTTAAATCTCAACTATCACTCTGATTCATTAATTTTTATGTGTAGGTCTCCTGTGATGTTTTCTTTATTCCATGTCTCTCTTCTTCCATTGCTATACTGCTTTCACTATCTGTCTCTATCATGTCATTAGTCCCAATCCTATGTTACAGGAATCTGAAAGGCTTTGACATTCATAGTAACTTAGAGTATATTGAAACTGATCTTTAAGTTACTTTTGTCTATATAAAAGCTAGGAAATCAGATTGGTCCCAGGGGCTGGATTGCCTACCAGGGCCATTCCAATTAGTTGGATGGCTTCATAGAGTAGACCTTCATCCAAAACCCTGTCACTGATGTCATCTAGCCCTGTTTTATTTTGTTTTCCTTTTTGCAGACAGACACTCTGCTGGCATTTGGAGGAGAATTTCATGCAGGCAATTTCTGAGTTCACTTGCAACTTTCTGTCCCCATTGTCCCCATTGGGACAATGAGTGGGAAGTTAAGGGACACAGCTGATGCCTAGAGCAGCCCCTCCTCAGATGCCAGCTGGGTCTTGAGCCAGATTGATTATTCTTGTGGTTAAGATGCTGACTTGCAAAATCTTCAGGTTGGCAATTCAAGGCCCAAGTGCCATGTGACAGAGCAGCTCCCATCATTAGTCCCAGATTCTGCCAGCCTAGCAGTTCAAAAGCATGTAAAAGTGCAAGTAGATAAATAGATACCACATTGTGCAGTCATGCTGGCTGCCTGATCACAGAATTGTCTGGCTCTGCGCCTTAGTAACAGAGATGAGTACCACCTCCTGCAGTCGGACACAACTTGACAACCTTTACCTTTACCTTTCCTGATAAAGGAAGACAATGTGAAGGAGCAAAGCAGGCCCAGCCATGACCTTGATAAGTGCTTTTCAAGGCTTTAGGTGACTCCTAAGCCAACATTGTTCTTCCTTCTCTCCACTTTTTCTCCTGCTCCCTCACTTTTGAGGGATCAGGGCTTTGGATGAATGTTGATTTGCCTGAGGCCTCACATGATGAATTTACCTCATGGGGGGCAATAGGGCTGGTTTCTTCCATCTGTATTACAGAGGTTTTTGTCCTTAAACAGATTGTTTTGGGGGGTTGGAATCCTACAGAATTTTTGGATGCTTCCTTCTGACTTGACTGTCATCTCCCTTGGATCCCCCACCCTACCCTGTTCACTTAGATATTTTTGAAAAGAGGGAGAAATCGGTCAGTTGGCTTTTAGTACTTAAGTTTGCTGTATGGAACTTGCATGTTCAGAGACAGTATGCCAGTAAGCATATGTTACAGGACAGCAAAAGTAGAAAACCTTCATATGCTCATCCATTTCCTTGAGGCCTGTGGCTGGATCCTTTTGGAAAGAGATGTACTATATGTTTGTCCTGGAAGGGAAATCCTTATTGCTTTGGAAATAAACTTTTTAAAATGTTAAAAATAAATTATAAATATCCTTTCTGCCATGTTTTATCATAGGCCTGTGTAGAGTTCTGGAAATGTTAATGCTTGCACACTATGGTGTGACATTTGAATTGGCCTGGCAAAGGTTTTGGACCTAATGCAGATTAGAATTCAAATTATTAGCATAATATGCAGGTTTGTTTAATGAAATGATTCTAAAAATATATATTTCATGTTTGCCAGCTTTATGAACAGATTGTAGCTGAAAATGAAAAATTAAAAGCACAGTTGCATGATACCAACATGGAACTCACAGATCTTAAACTGCAGTTAGAAAAGGCAACTCAGGTTTGTATTTCCATGCTCTTACTTAGATGTGCAACACTAAGGATCTAAGAATTAGCTTGGCATTTACTTGATGCAGCAGTATGGTATTTAATGGGAAATTCTCATTTAACAATTTAGTCTCTTTTATTATCAATGTCACACAAAATTATTAAAAATACAAATCCATACCTGGCATGCCATATATTGAGAGGATTCTGGTGAAACAGTGGCTTGTATTCAAAGACATAGCTGTGTTAGTCTGGAAAACCAATATGAAGAGAGATCTTGTAGCACCTTCAACACTAACTGAAAGAAAGAAGCTGGTAGCATGAGCTTTCATAGACAATTTCCTTACATGCATTTGGGGAAATCTACAAGTCTACAAAAGCTCATGCTACCAGCTTCTTTCTTTCAGTTAGTCTCAGTGGTTTGTATTATTAAGCAGTTTTAAGCCTCTGATGTTTGCCACATAGTTTTCTGTATCTTGTACCTTTTCCCAAAAGAACTTAAATCTCTTAATAAGATTGTAATCTTCTGATTTACTGATAAGACTGATTTCCTTAGGTAATATCAAGGACTTCCCTTCCCCATTCCCATCTCCATATCTCCCAAGACCCAGTCCATAGCTCTTAACAACTGCAGCACACTGGCTGTCAGTGAAACATAAAAGTACCCATCAGCACACATGATTCCAGAACTGTTTAGAATTCTGGCATGCTATAGGAAAGATGAATATATATTATTAATAGAGCAAAAAATTATTTTTCTGGATTTTTTTTCCCACTATGTGTCTCTGTTGTGAAAGACTTGCATAATATTGCTTTTCTATTTTCAGCGGCAGGAAAGATTTGCTGATAGGTCTGTGCTAGAAATGGAAAAAAGGGTAAGTTTTCTTCCTTTGGTTCCAAAAAATTTTAAGTTAGTAAGCTGTTAAAAGTGCACTCAATAAAATAATATGCCTATGCTGTTTGTGTCAATGTAAGAAGATGAGATCACTGTTGACATGCTCTGATCCTTCTGTCATATTTCAGAATTCTCAGTAACCTTAAACTAGGTTTCTTCAAACAGATATTTTGGACTACAATCCCCAAAGCCATAGTTATAACCAATAGTCAGGTGTGCAGGAGTTGAGGTCTTGACTTAGGGCTTCAGACTGTAGACTACTTTTGGATAGATTATTTGTGTTTCCATGAAGTATCTCCTTGCATAATAAAGATTCAGCTTGGTTCGGAATTGTATGTTTGTATACATTGTCGAGCATTAGACAAACTCAGCAGCATTTTATAGTGGATTTTGATTGAGGACCACTACTCCTACCCAGTAGTAAGCCCCAAAGAACCATGCTTACTTAAAGTGTAGGATGCACTACGCAATGTCTCAACTGACATCACCACACAGGGTTGTGTACGAGGGGATATCGTAAAATTTTAATTATAACCTTTAAAAAATTTGACAGAAAGTTTGTTTTGATTTGTAGTTGTTAACTTATCTCTATGTAGTCACCATCCAAATATACACATTTTTCCCAGTGTTTCTTGACCCTCCGAATACCATTATTGTAGAAGTCTGCAGATTGTGCCTTAAACCACTCTTCTACTTCATGAATGATGTCATCTGTGTTCTCTGTGTTCCCTGCAGTTTTTGTTTTGTTTTGTTTTTTTGGGGGAGGAGAAAAAAAATCACTTGGTGATGATGACACCAACAAAATTTCATCAGTATACCATAATAACTTCTGGCTGATAGTTATTATTTTACAATACCCCCTTATACTTCTCCATCTTGCACTTTAGTCACTTCTGGCACAACCTATAACAAATATAAAAGACACAGTGAGCTGATTTTCTCAACATCATGCACTTAGGGACCAATGATGACACTGCCAATTTTATCAATATACCATAATAACGTCTGGGTGATAATTATTACTTTGCAATATCCCCCCATATGTGTGGCCACTCTGGTTTGTGTAGTCACACTAGTTGCATAAGAACAATACAGCATGTGCCAGTTTTTATTTGAACATTTCAAAGACATGTATGACCTGTATAAAATGCAAATTACAGTTCAACTGGCTAGTGTTGCTTTTTTAGTATATGAAGCTAGTCTGAGATTGCTTGTATGCTGCTTCCCCATTACACTGTGGTTCTGTTGCAGTTTCAGTATAATGGATATACTCAGCGAATTAATAGAATGATACATTTTATGTCCAAAACTACTACTCTAAAATCGATCTTGCAGCTTTTTTAAAGGGCTTATTGTCAGTTAACTCACTATTACTTAACTGAGCACTGCTACAAGTGAATTTTTTTCAGAAATCTAGTTAGTGCCAGAGGGAGTTAAATAAATTAGAGGCTGACCACAGCAAATTGTTACTCTACTAAACCCATGAAGTTCATTGCTTAAATTCAGTAACTTTGCCTAGTAATTCACTTAACTATGATTAAACTAAATTCAAATGGTTTGTATCTGAAAGGTGACCGACAAGAGTCAGTATCAACGGGGCGGTATGATCTAACCAGAGTTTTACACACCTCAGCTGATGCTCTTCTTTTGCATAACACTGTCGAATGCAGATGTTCATGTACACTTTGCAGTAATCTGCTTTTGTCTTTCACACATTGGAAATATTTGAGTGTTAATTGCTGGATACAGCAGCTTTTTAAAATGAGATTCACTGCATTGTCTTAACATGAGGCAAAACTCAAGCTGTGAAAAAAAACAACCCAGCCCTATTGTCCATTGTATGACTGATGATAGAATATGCGCTAGGACATATGTGCAATATTTCTACTACTTGGGTGCAATATAGAGCGCAAACTAACATTTGTTTGTCTGTGGTAACACATGCTTTCTGCATCTTTTTTCTTAAGAAGAGCTAGTATTTTACCTGCATCTCTTGTATGTTATGTTGAACTTCCACATAATCTAGCTAAACGAGCAGTGGCAAGCAGATGTTCCAAATACTGTTGCCTGTCCAGCTTTTCATAAAGAATGGTTTGAATTGGTAGAATTAGACCAAGTTTAGTGCTGTTGTCTTTGTTTGAAATTGAAAGTAGTTTTTACACATCACTGGCCTCGCAAGTTCTTGTTCTCACTGTGCTTATGGATGTTTGATCTTTAAATTTGAGAGTGCACTATAGTCACATTATTTAATATACATACCCACATTGTACTGTTTGTTACTAATGTCAGTACTTTAATGCAGGAACGAAGAGCTCTAGAAAGGCGAATATCTGAAATGGAAGAGGAACTCAAAGTAAGTTATACACCAGCTATTAATGAGTGTCCTGTCTAGACATATGTGCAAACTTGGGCCTTTTCTGATGTACATATGTAGAAGTTCTTTCAATCTTGGAAGCCTGTCTTATCCTTGTCTCAGTAACTCCAACTCAACGATACATTTCTGAGAGGCACTTTAGGAGTGAAAATACCAAAGTGGTCAAATGTCATAAGATATTAAGGAGTTAATTAGCTGTGGACAGTCCTGTGCACACCAAGAACACAAAACACAATTAAAAGAGCACAATTAAAATCCATGATTCAGACTTCTGTATAGCAGTTAGCTTTGAGAGAATATTCATGGTTTAAAGCAAGAGCTGAGAGGCTTGAGAAACAAGGTCATAGTCATGCATGATAGAAATGGACTGGGGTAGGCTAGGTTTCATTTCCTTGAGAAGGCTTCAGAGCTCAGTGTTCAACAGCTTCTGAAAGAGATTAAATATGATAAGGGAAAGAAAAGGAGCAATGAGAAATCAAGGATTTTTCACCACTGTGAGTTCAGCTGGATCACATTGGCTGCTTCCAAAAAGAGGTGTCTCAGGGTGGATAGTTAAGTTGAAGTTAATTTTCCAGGGATCTTTGGGCCTTTGCAGACTGCTAGAAATAGTGCAAATTGAGTCCACTTTAAGGGTTAGGGTTATGGTTAGGGAACTCTACTGGCTCAGTGCTAAGGAATCATGAGAACTGTATTTTATTGTGGCACCAGAGCTCTCCGACAGAGAAGGCTCAATGTCTCAGAAAAAAAAAAAACACAATTCCCATGATTCCCTAGCACTAACCCTAACCCTTAAAGTGAACTCAATTTGCACTGTTTCTGGCAGTCTGCAAAGGCCGATAGTTGTCTTTCAGAAGGTGTAGCTGGACTGTGAGGAAGCTTGTTATAGAGTGGAGAAGAATGAGAAGCCTAGGAGAAAGCTAGGAGGCTTCAATTAACCAGAGTCCTTGGAGAGCGAAAACAGTGCATCTTGGGAAAGGATGGTAATAAGCCTGTCCTTCAGCAGTAGTAGAACTTAAAAAGCCAGAAATAGATGTGTTAGAAGAGCAGTGCTAATGTTGAAGAGGTTCTTTGACAAAGGGCCTTAACAGACTGCCAGAAATAATGCAGCTTGAGGCAAATTTAACTGTCCTGGCTCAGTACTAGGGAATAATGGGAATTGTATTTTTTTTCTGGGACATTGAGCCTTCTCTGTCAGAGAGCTCTGGTGCCACAATAAAATACAGTTCTCATGATTCCTTAGCACTGAGCAAGTACAGTTAAAGTGGCCTCAAGCTGCATTATTTCTGGCAGTCTGTAAAGGCCCAAAGTCGGGGTAGATCATGAGTCAGAAAAACATCTATGCAGGTGAAAAGATCAATTTGTTTCCACTTGTACAGAAAGCAGACAGTAGGTTCTTGATATCTGCTGGAGTTTGGTTCCAGGACCTCCCATGGATACCAAACTCTGTGGATGCTGAAATCCTATTAAATAAAATGATGTAGTGAAATGAGAGACAGAGTGAAATAGTGGTTTGAGTATTGGACTACAGACCCTGGTTCAATTCTTCATTTTATGACGAAACCCACTGGGTGACCTTGGGGAAATCACATGCTTTCAGGGGGAAGGCAACAGCAAGCTTCCTCAGAATAAATCTTGCCAAGAAAACCCCATGTTAGGGTCCCCATAAGTCAGACTTGAAGGGACACCACAACAACAGCAGCAACAGTGAACTATATAAAATAAAATAAAATGGCAAAATGAAGGCGTGCTTTTTGGAATTTATATATTTTTAAATGTTTTCAAGCCGTGGATAAGGAATCCATGAATACAAAGGGCTGACTGTATAGACATAGAGGTTGAGGAGGGAGACAAATTCTTTCTAAGCTAGTTTCCTGGCACCCTCAAAAGATGTCATTCAAAAAATGGGCAAATGTATTGACATGAAATGTAGAAAAGGGAAGTAAAAGCATCTACTCAGGATAAATGCTACTCTTGGAATGGCATGGAGGAGCAATCCACTAGTCATGAGTTAAAGCCCACATGCCAACAAATGATTCAGGAGTCAGAATTCATTTCAGTTATATTTGTTAAGGCTCTTTCCCTTCCCAGTAAGTTTTTAATTCTGCTGTCTGATAACCAGACTTAAAAATCCCTTCCCTAACAAGTCAGTGGTATTATCTAAGCAACGGAAAGGAAATAAAAGAATAAAAGGAAATAAAAGGAGACTAGCATGGCACAGATAATCCGGGATGGCAAAAGAAAACAAACCATGGATAAAAAAAATAAAATAAGGCAAGTAGCAGGGCCCTGGTGGTGGTCAAGCAGATTGGGAGACGTGGGAAGACCAGTGCAGATGCAGTAGCTCAGATGGCCGTTGCCCATCATGTCTATTTTTACCTTCAAGCAAAAGCAAAATGGAAGAAATAAAAATAAAATATGACAAGAAGTGAGAATGCAAACAGGAGATGAAGGGGGAGGAACAGGAGTTAGCAAAAACAAATTCATAAAAATTATGAAGGGAGAAAAAGCTTTAAAATCAGTTAAAACCTGCCCTAAGGAATTTGAGGGAAATTCCACAAAGCCATTGAAATTTCAAGTGACCGATTCTGACCAACATTTTGAAATAGCCAGTTTGATTATGCAGAGAGAAGTTCCCTTATCACCAAGCAACCAGCAGCCACCAGTTGCAGCAAATCAGGTTTGCTTTAAAGAACAGTGAACAAATTAAAGGAGACGGTGCAGACCAAGCACCCAGAGGTGCACTACTATTCAATACAGACAGTGTTAATATTCTGGAGGCATATGCAGAACAAGCATATAGTGGGAGAAAAGCACCACTGTTGAATGCTGCAAATTCTGTACAGTCAAAAGTTAGGAGTATTGGCTTCCTGACCCACTACACACATTTCAACACAATCTGACCCCATTATCAGGGTGGGTGTCCTACACTCAAAAATCCACTACTCCTCATGCTAACCAGATCTGCAGGAGTCAACATTCTTTTTCAGTTTTCATCCGTTAAACTCTTGCCCTCCTGTCTGTCCCTGGCTTCCACTCCACCAAAAGCAGCTGAGGAAGTAGACTGTAGTCTAGAAAAGCTCATGCTGCCAACTTCTTACTTTTTTCCAGTTAGTCTCTAAGGTGCTACAAATTCTCTCTAATACCGATTCTACAGACTAACATGGCTAGATCTTTGAATTCTACCTACTTGAAAGGTTTAATCCAAATGGTTGGCAAGCTCCATTAAATTTATTGCATATGATGAGTTGCTTCAATTCTGTGGAAGAAAAAAATACAGTATAATTAGCCAAAATCTGACTGAGGTTACTTTTAACTCAAGAACTGAAGAATCAAATAAAACATCAAGATGATTTTAAAATGTCTAAGAAAAGGAAGTTGTCTATACAAGAAGAGGACAATGTGGCACACAAGGACTAAAATCTGTTCAAAGAAATCAAATGCAAAAATAGAGACTGAGGAGGAATTTGATTCAGTCAGACTTACCTGAAGAGAAAATGGAGGTAGAGAATAGTAGTGACAGTTTCTCTTCATTGAGTGAGGAGGAGGAGAATAAGATGTCATCAGATACATTATTTCAGAATGAGGCAAAATCCTATTTACCAGGCAGTTATCAAGGGGATTGTTACTGCATAATTCCAATTAAGGAATGATACTTGGAGTAGTGTACTTGTGGTGAAGAGGAAATAGTGACTTTTGGGAGTATGTAGCTCCTGTCTGTCTCTGCTCACATTTGATATCTGATTGTTGAACCTCAGTCATGAGGTACTCATTTCTTACGATAGTTACATTTCTGATACTTATCCAGTGTACCTGACAAATCCCTGTGTTCACACTGAGGGGACTTCTGGGCATCTCCTTTATATTTAATGACCCCGCTGTCAGCCTCTCAAGACATCAGAAGTGCACATAAGTGTATACACTTTGTTCCTTTTGCTAGTGGTGAACACTAAGGTGACATGATAAGGCGGCATCACCAGGCAGGCATGGTGTGTTTCCCCTGCCCATCTTCCATTTTACTATTATTATCTAGTATCTAAAACTTTTTTGACCTCACTGCAAATCACCAAGGTACCTACTAGTTGATTCTGATCTGCCTTGTGTCCCCCCTAGCCCAGGATTGGGTTAGGCAATTGTTAAGAGTTATGGTACTACAATAAAAAGAGATAAGCTTTTATTGTATTACTTTAATATAGTTAGACAATTTTATCAAAATAAAGATATTTTCTAAAATATAGACAAAACATTTGTGTAATTACATAATAAGGTAGAAATTACATCTTTTCTATCTCCATTGTGAAAATACAGATTTCTTCCCTAGGGAAAGGAAGGCCTCAGGGACAGTGCCTACTTCTGTTGTAGTCTGGGTGGAATCACTAGAATAGTAAGGGGAAGCGCTATCCAACTTCCCAGACCATCCTTGTGTGGCAAGCAGGTAATCAGTTTTTGAACTCAAAGTTAGAGTTATCAAAAACATCCATCAGTGATTTTTATTCTTCTTTGTTCCTTACTTCCAAGAGGGCTAAGGAAAGGGGGGGGGGGGAATCTTCACAGGAAAAGGCAGCAGAACAACTTGTATGTCACCATTGCTCTTCTCTTCTCCCTTCATCAATGGGAAGCAAGCCAACCATTCCCACCCTCTGGCTAGGCAATATATATTATTGAGGTATGGTATAGGTTGCATTACCATCCTCAGCTGCCTCTTTACATGGTGGGCAACAACCTGGTCTTTCTTCAGAGTGCTAGAACATGGTCCCCTGTCTGAGTTGGCCCAGCTTGTGTGTCAGTTTTAGCAGCCATAAAATGGTATCCATAGATACTTGTACTACAGCCCTGTTGGTGCAGTATGCTAGTACGATGGGCCCTTGATGTCTGCTGTGGTTTGGTTTCAGGAATGCCTCTGGATACCAAAATCCATAGATGCTCAAGTCCCATTATGTAGAATAGTGTAGTAAAATTGTGTCCCTTCTATAAAATGGTGAACAACTAAAAGGTTTGCTGGGGGGCATTTGAATATTTTCAAGCTGTTTACTCCATTGATGCAAAAACCCTGGAAGCAGAGGACTAACAAGTGTAATTGCATTTTTCCAGGGTTCCACTGTAGTGATGAAGGAAGGCAAACAAAATCTGCTGGCTTCAAGTGTATTTCTTACTTCCTTGATATCCACAACACCTGCTTTTCTTTTTTCTTTTGCCACCATCCACTTCATATCCACAACACTTATTTTTTTACTTTGCCACCATCCCCCACAGTTACATCAGAGCAGTTCATCAGCAAGATTCTATCCACAGAGAATAGTGAAGGCAATAACTCCCCACAGGATTTTGTGAGGCTTCTCCTGTTTCCAACCTTATTTTAACCTCAGTAGTGGTAACTACAGTGTGGAAGTTCATGATTGCTTCCCCCTCCCCCACCATAATAATAGGCATTTTCTGTTATGTCTTGAAAACAGCTCCCATATGAGATGATCAGTAAGATGCAACAGATGCTAGCAGTTCAAATATGGACTGCCTGTCTCTCATCTTCCTGAATACTAGCAGTAAAGGTAGTGATACTATCTAGGAGCTAAGGTGCATATTGGAAAAAGCCCCAAAAGCTTTACATTACTCTTCAACCTCAAGGGTGGTTCTACTTAACCTCTCTCCAAACAACCTTACTCACTTAAATGTAGCACTGAAATACAGTGTGTTGGCTGTTCATGTGGGATTAGAGACAGCATGTCCCTGAATTACTTTCATTGCAAAGCAGTGGCAGAAGAAGACTGCTAAAGACCTTAGCCACTTTGAGAAATTTGATGCTAGATTAGGTAGACGTCTGGTTGATCCAAGGTACTATTCTTCATCTTTTTCTTTAGCCTTGTTAGCCTCCTTCACCCACCAAAAATCTACTGCTGTTTAACTGCCTTAACCTCTTCATATACTCCACCCATTCCTGTTGTTCCATGTCCACCCCTAAATTAATTCATCTATGATTATTATTCCTGTAATAGTGTTGACCTGTGCATGGCTAGAAAAGTAGATTTACATGTATCTGCTCTGCTGGAAGTTGATTCTAGAAGGAAAATGGTAGCATGATAGCAAGTAGACCCCTGCTGTAAGTGGTCTGGTCTGCAGACTTGGTAGAGACAGGAGCGGGTTTTGTTTCAGGGGTTTTGAAAAACCAATCCAGGAGCATCTGCTAGGAAGTAACCAGAATGAGAGACAGAATCCTCCAGAAAAACAGCAGGAAGGTGGCATTTTCCTTTATTTTAAAAATATTTGTGTTGTCTTTTGACAGTAAAAGCTATGAAGGCAGCTCACACACAAATTAATATAAAACATTAACAATGGTCATTTAAAAACCATTCATTAAATGTTAGTGATCAAATAAGAGGAGCAAATGAGTTTGATGCCATAGGAAAGGAAGATAGTCTGTTCAGCTCTACAGTTAGCTGTTACCCCAAATGCTGTTCTTTATGGTAATTGGACTAGCCTCAGAGGTATGAGATACATAGAGAAGCAAGCCCTTTGTAGATCTTACCATGCAGTTATAGCAGAGCACCAGTAGATTGTTTAGGGCAGGGGTAGGCAACCCTTTTGAGCTGGGGGCCGGGTTGCTGTCCCTC
>CM034708.1:166104368-166122458 GCA_020142125.1 Phrynosoma platyrhinos | reverse complement strand
CAAGTAATAACAACAATAATCAATATCATCATGGCAGGCGGCAGCGATAGCGGTGGGGGGTGGCAGCGGCAGGACCTGCCTGGGTCTGGTCCAAAGGCCTCGTGGGGCCACATCCAGGCCTTAGGTTGCCTACCCCTAGTTTAGGGCTTTAAAGACAAGCAGCAGCACTTAAATATCTGTAAACTAATTGAATACCATTATACCTCTCATAGTATAGGTATAATACATTTCTTTGATTTGCACCAGTTAAACATAAAGCACCAGCTGCAATTCTGAAATGGTTTTCAAAGGGAGCTCCAGAGTAATCTAAATCAAGACGTTTCCTGAGCATATAAAGAAGAGGCCAAACCCTAGCTCAGTAAGAGAGAAAGCAGCTGATCCATATCTGATAATTGATGTTACTTAAGTATCTAGGAATACTCTGACTTTGGAGAATTGTAGACCTGATTTTCTTTGGGTGGATGAGTGGAGTGTGAACATGTTTTCAAGTTAGATAATTTTCTATTAAGGTGCTGGAGCATAGAGAAGTATTGTATAGCTCCTAAAGTGTGATAGAGTAACATCCATCTTGGATATTTGTTTGTTGTTAGCTAGGAACATAATTGTATGACCTCATACAGAAATAATCCAGTTCATTGTTACACTGAAATTCTTCTTCCTTAAACTATCCTGAGTATTTTGTTTATGTTCAGATGGAATTACTTTCTGCTAAGAAACGAATTCTCTTTACATCTTTTTCTTTTTCCTTTTAGTTGTCTTCACCTCTGATACAATTTCACTATGCTCATTGCATTTCTCTCACCTTGGTTCCTGTTCCTTTGATTCCTGCAGAAACAATATCAAGTAAAGCAAGTTCAGACTTTGAGGCATTTAAATGACCGACTGCTGACTGAGAATAGGGCCTTGACCAGAGTGGTTATCAAGCTGTCATATGCCTGCAGGCACCTACGTTATGTGGACTTGTAATTTCCCTTTTCCTTTTCTTTTTGTAGCCAGACACTTGTTGAAATTCTGCTCATGTCATGGCTTGCCGATGTTGCTAGTTATGCTTATGTGTCTGAAAACTGGCTTATTGCTCAAGAAATAAGAAATTTTGTCTTCCGCGCATTGTTTCCAGCATTCCAAATCTACCAGTTACAAACATATTGATACTAGAGCTTAATTAATTGATGAGGAAACTTGTTTTTCATGTTTGTTAAAACTGAGCTAATGTATCCCATATTCGCAGTTTATTCTTACATTAAATCTGTGAACCTCAGGCATTGTATAACTGAGTGACTTAAACCGCTGAATCAGGTCTGGATTGTCTTCACAATGTTCACATCCGATTCAAGGCTTCTCCCTAACCTGCATTTAAACAATTCACCATTTACTGCAGATTTTGGGGAGGGTTTCAGTGACAATAGTGGCTACCTTTTCACTCGCAGTCCCTGTTCATTGCCCAGTGCTACCACTGCAGGTGCCAAGTTGCTCTGATGGTGTGGCTGGGTGCCTCGGTCTGACTTCAGCAGCAGTGCCAGGTGATAAATAAGGACTGTGTGGGAAGGCAGCTACCCATTATCACTGGGGAAAACCACAAAGTAAGGGGCAAATTCAGGGAGAATTCGGGGCCAGAATTCTTGAGAGACTGCCTGGAGTACTGGCAAGTGTAGACGAGCTCTCAGCCTACAGGTGCTAGGGAGGGCAGTTTCAAAATGGGAGCCACTATATTTCAGTAATAGTACTTCATTTGGATGTACATTTTAAAAAGTGAGGAACTGAACTCTAAATCTTAATAACGTGCTGTGAGTTTCCCTTTCACTGGAAGCAATGCATGTAAGAAGAAAAATGGGAAGTGCTTCAGTCCCATTATCTTGCATTAACTATTCATACAATATTTTGTGTCAAGTTGAATCGGTATTTTTGCCAATATAACTACAGCACACCCACTCCATACGCGGGCTTGTCGTACACGGCTTTGAGCTTACACATATGACAAGCCCAAGGGGACAAAATGGCTCATGTGCAGAAGCGCATGCCAATTATTTTAATTGGGCCTTCAGCATGTGCATTTTTCCCTTACACGGGGGAGTCTGGAATGGATCCTCTGTGTATAAGAAGGGCCCACTGTATATAGACATGTGCCTGATTAGAGTAAAAATTGTTAATAGTAAATACTTGTGATGGTTTCAGCACCCAAAATATTTCTTTTGCCTAAATTATTTTAGTTATTCCTTCCCGTTTATTCCTCAGCCTTAGTGATCAGAAAAGTATTTAATATTTTGTCTACCATTTTACTGTAGAAATGTCAGACATGTTCTTTCTAACTAAGAGAAATGGAATAGAGGACTGTACTTTTGTCTCTCTTCCATAAGGTGTAGGATTTTGAATTCTTGATTACCACTAAAACAGTTCTCTTAGGAGGCTGATTGTCATGAATAAAAATATGTTTGTACACAAGTTATAAAATCAGTCCTGTGATCAGGTTGTGTTTATAAGTAAACCACTTGCCTGTAGATAAGCTGAAGTGGACGCAGCTAGTTTGCTATGCTAATGCTCTGACTGTGCATGTGTGCTCTAAAATATCAAAAGAGAAAACTGCTGCTGTGTATTTGCTCCATGTCAAGCAAGCTATCGTTTAGCAAAGTTTATAGATATTTCAGCATCTAATCCAGAGAGACTATGCAGGTATAATGGCCTGCATTAAATTTAGCTTTTGTTTAATGATAAAGTTGTTCATTAATTCATGATACCCAGTGTTCTATCAAATTACTAGCTAATGTAATACAATGTTAAATGTAATATTTTTTTAAAAGGTTGGCAAGAAATCCTTTTCTAAAAACAAATGTGTCTTACTGTAATCAACCCTGAATGTGACTAAGGTGAGTTGCAGACTGCCAGAAATAGTGCAAATTGAGTCCACTTTTAGGGTTAGGGTTAGGGTTAGGGTTAGGGAATCATGAGAACTGTATTTTATTGTGGCATCAGAGCTCTCTGACAGAGAAGACTCAATATCTCAGAACAAAAACAATTCCCATGATTCCATAGCACTAACCCTAAAAGTGGACTCAATTTGCACTATTTCTGGCAGTCTGCAACCCCCCTAAGACATGAATGACCAAGACAATGGAGGGCAAGATACAATTTTTCAGAGCTCAACAACCAAAGCCCAACATAAAGCAGTAGTTCCCTATCCTCCAGGAATGACCAGACCCATTGCTGAACAGTGCCTCCGAAACTGTGCTGGCAAGGCAGTCCACAATGTTTACTAGTTGGTAGTGTTGAGACTCAACAAGGTTATGGCTCAGTTGACAAAGTCAGTTTTAACCAAGTACAGAGAGACTGGAAGTCTGATATAATTATTCATTCAAGAAAATCCAACCCTTGATTGGGCGCTGCACTCTGTGACCTTACAAGTACATAGACATATTTGAGACTTGGTGCTAGTTATTCAAAGGCATAAAAGATTGTTTATTTAGGAGGAGTCTTAACTACAAACCTCCATGAGTCAGGACACTTAGTGAAGCATTTGTCATCTCCATGACCCCAAATCTTTTATCTTCTACTGAAAGATGTATTGTTTGCACATGGGTAGGCATCATTACTCCTAGGATTATATTCCTATTTTCACATTGTACTGTCACAGAGGTATCTATGGAACATTGACTTGATGGAGCCTGAATATTACTGTCTTAACAGATTCTGTAATAACTTTAGCTTTTAAGTCAGAATCTGGTTTTCATCTACCATTTCAGATGAAGCCAAATTGATTTTTATATTCTTTGTGTGATTCCAATAATTTTGAATGTTTAAAGAGAGGGATAAAGGGATGGACAGTGGAAAATTTCCAAAATTGACTGAAATACAACATTCAAGTAAAGTGTTGATCCTTTCTAGTCTCTTCTTCATGAAGGACAGAAGTATGTTCATACTGTTTTTACTGTACCTCATTTCTTTATAGCCATTCATATGTATTCCACATACTTAAAATCTTGTAATCCTGCAAGTGGGGAATGCCTAATCATTGATCTTTGTAAGTGACTTAGGGAGCCTTTTGTTGAATATGTTCTTTAAATATATAAATAAGCCATTTACTTTTTATCCTTTGTTAGATGTGATGAGAGTATCTATCTGTTTGACTACATGGCAGTTATTGAATGGACAGGGCTCAATCTTTAGTTTGGCATTTGCTTAAGCAAAAACAGTTTTTTGTCTTAGACTAGCTTTTTCTTGCTGCCTAGTATTGGTTTGGGCAAGTACTGGTGGTTGGATCTGTGCTGTTAAATCAGGGCAAATAGTTGCATATCTGAGCTATTATATAGGAATCCTGGTTTTGGTGCTTCTCAATATTTATCCATCTATGTGCTTTCCAAGAGTAGTTGACAAAAATATTTGGCTGGCACACACGAACATTTGAAAATGAAATGTGTGTTCACTAAGAGAAAGAAAGAAAGATCCTTGCTGCTATGGGTATCGCTTAATACATTTTAAACCAAACAGATTAGTACTTTTCAAAATAATAGGTTGCAAAGAAAACACTTTCTAGATTTGAAGAAGAAATCTTAAATTACAGATTTCCTGTATGTGAGGCAGAGTGTTCCTGGTTAAACTGGTGAAATCTTATATGACTAAGTAATTTCTTTTACAACCAAGTAAACTTAAATATTTACCTGTTTCTGATTATATGGAAACTTGATTAATGTTATGTCCCTTAGAACAAAGCAGTGACCATACAATTGAAGATAAATTATTTTGTCAATTGAATATTCAAGACTGACATATTTCAATGGGGTGGGGGTGAAATGGCACTGACATGCATATCGTGTAACTTGTCTTACCTGGATTTATGAAGCAGTCAGCTTTGTGTGCGTTGGCTGCTTTCCTTTTAGAACTGAAATGATAGAATGCTATGAATTCCCAAAGTCTTCCTTCCCATTGCTCCATGTAAATAGTTTTCTGCATGATTGAGCAGGGCTGGCTAAATCTGTAGAGGTGTCTTTTATTTCATGTCCCAGTTTGCAGTGACAATTATTAACATATATGTTAATTACAAAATCAATAATTTGTTAGTGCAGATAGTCCTTACTTTCTAAACTGTTACTTGGATATACCTGTCACTAGATCCAATGGAACTTGCATGAAAAGGAAGCTGTTTCTCTTAAGTGGACTTGTATTTATCACTTTGTTCTTTTTCATACATCACATATCTATACTTTTTGTCTCTGTGACAGATGCTACCAGACCTGAAGGCAGACAACCAGAGGTTAAAAGATGAAAATGGGGCCTTGATCAGAGTTATCAGCAAGCTTTCCAAATAAAATTGTTTACTCCAGCTGCAAATCATCAGATTGCACATAATTAGTAACTCCAGTGGACCATAGAATGGAAGTCACTGGAAGCCTGGGAAGATTTCTTGGAGACTGTCATTTTCAGATATTCTGCCAAATGCCCTTACCTGAGTGTGTGTGTTTTTTAAACAGAGATCATTGTTTCATGTGTAAAAGCAGCTGCTGAGAAGACATAATGACTGAGAAATCTTGTTTACAGCTACTGCATATAAGGAAAGTGTTTAAGGCCAGATAAGCCTCAGATATTTAACCAGTAAGCCTTAGTTGTACATAAACACATGCATCAAAAAAGCTTTCTGCTATCACAGTTACTTTATTTGTTGTTGTGTCACGGTTCCTGGGGTTTTCTTTTTTTCTTCTTATCCTGCCATTTTTTTTTTCTTTTCCGGTTTGAATTTGTGTGTGTGCCCTAATTATTCTTGTACCAGAATTTGTCCTTGTACAGTATTTTCACAGCTTTACATTTACAGAGATGACACACCCTTTAAAAATACAAGTAGCTAAGCCTGTATTTTCCAGCCCACCACCCCAAAACAAAAAAGTTTTGTGAAACCTTTGCTTTCACTGTTGTGCAATATGCATTTATTTCCTATAAAAGATGCTTTAAAAGTCAATTGAAAGTAGCTTCTCTCTTCTGTCTTTATTGGTCACTTTTTAAAAGAAAAGACAAAGGGTTGTAGTGCGAGATATTAGATCCTGTAACCTTCACCTTCATTTTAGCCGGTACTGAGTGATACTGTATATATTCATGTATATTGTTTGGATTTTTTAGCCCCACATGACATGCTTGAATATACTTCCCTATGGCAAATGTGTGTTAATTATTTTGGAGCAGTCTAATTTGCTTTAACAAAACCCATTTTTAAGGTTTAAATTAGAAATTGTATGGAGCCACATAAATGTTTATAAACTATTTTTTAAAAATCCTTATCCTTTCCATCCCATTTTTCATTTAAATAACGTTCACCCATATTAAAAATTAAGTATAACTTCACTGCATTTCACATATCTATATTTGAGTGCTGTCCAAAACTGTTGTGCTAGCCAAAGTAATCTTTAAGTCATTTGAAAGCCCTAACCTGTTACTCATACACATGTACTGCTGTTGCCTTGTGAAGAGGCATCTGCATTGATACCACCACCATGTCTGACCATTTTATACATTTCAGTGGCCTTTTAAAAATACTCCAGTGAAGATAGCTTTTGTTAGAAAACAAACAGCTTTTCTATTTTCACTAAAACTTACTAAATATAACCATCTTACTGGCCTAGCAACAATTGCCTAAAAACCACTGAACAGTTCAGCCATTAAAATAAATTGTACATTGTAAAGCTTGTAGTAGCTATTGTATTATTGATTATATTGTATACTATATTAAATGTGAATTTGTATCCCTTCATTTTAAAAGGTCATTGTGTTCTACTGCCTAATTCTTGGGGATGGGACTTGCTTAATTTTGGGGTGGGGAATGGAAAATGATTTGCTGGGATAAGGAGGACACAACTTCTCTTTGTGGGGTTGGGGGGGAGGTTTTTTGAAGATGTAAGGTTTTGCTCTTACTACCAATCTCAGGATTCTTGATTCTAAAGGTACAAGGATAGTTCTGGGATATCTTGTTGCAGTAGGTCTGTATGAGTCAAAAGACTGAAGATGGACATCTTTGATGCTCTTAAGCTACTACAAACCAAGCAAAGAATTGATCCTTCTGAGTGGCTGCAACACACTGCGTATTGTTGTTTGATGGTTAGGCATACTGTGGATTATATTTGGTAAAGTTTTGGATGCCTGTGAAAGATTAAATGTGTATCTAATATTTTAGTGTTTTATATATAGGTTATTTATTCTTTAAAAACTGGCTACTGTGTTGCGTTGATTTCATTGGTAGTACTGAGCAGACCTTGCATCTGCATGAAACTACTTGCAAAACCCACTATTTTGCAAAAAAAAAAAATGTATTTTGACATATACGAATAAAATGAATAAAACTATTTTAAATGTGTGAATTTTACTGAAAAGACATTTTAAACATGTGAGTTTGGTATTTAAATTCTTTGGGCATTTTTTTTCATTGCTTCACTTGGATGGAAAGTACTTTTCAGAGATTGTAATCAAATTGTGTTTGTTTGCACATCTGTAAATGCAAGAGTAAAATGCCATATTTATGCAATCTGTAACAAATTGAAATATGTTTATATATTTTACATAAACCTGTCTGCATGTAGAAATTATATGGGAACCAGTTTTTTATGTGTTTTGCCATGGTAAAAATGTATATAATCGTAAATGGTTGCTTAATTCACTAGAATATTTTGTAGCAGAATTTATCAGAGATTTCTATATAATTTTCTTTAACCATACCTGTGGTGGTAAACCTGTGGCATGCGTGCCAGAGATGACACACAAAGCCATTTTCCCTGGCATGCAGAGGGCACGGAAGAGGAGGAACAGGTGCATGTCTGTTTCTTCTCTTCCCAGGTCTTTAGCGTCTTTTGGAGAGACAGCTGAAGGCCGGGGGGGGGGGGGGGGAGAAGTCCTGTCCCCCTGGCACCAGGTAACTGGGGCGCCTTTTAGTTTGGGCATTCAGCCCCTAAAAGGTTTGCCATCACTGAGCTATACTAGCCATTCCTCCCTACATCCCCAGCAGATTTTTTTTTCACATTAAACACAGATGTCTATCAACTTCTCCAGTGAAAATAAACTTTTTCCCTTTGCTAGAAAGAAAATGAAAAGTTAAACCAGACAAAAACCAATATGAACCTTATTCATAAATAGTGTGGTCTCATCATGGACAACAGTTACCTTTTCCTGGAGCTCAACAATAATATAAAAATAAATGGCACACTGAAATAAGGACAATATTCAAATACGCTTTAGGCTGAATTACTTGAGAAAGGTCTATTTCCAATCTGTTACATTTCTCAGCATTGGAAAGGGCTTAATTTTCTTACTTAGCAATTGAAACAGTTATAGTATTCCAGTGAAGCAGAAGAGGACAAGAAATCTCTCAAACACTGATGTGGGAATGTTGTGTTGGGCAAGTTGCCTGCTGATAAATGTAATGCTCAGAACATAAGGTCATAAACTGTTCCTTGGGAGGAAGGCTCTTGCCCTTATGTAGGAAAAAAAACACAGCTCATAGCTGTGAGTACTGTATAAATTAAAACCAGTCTAGCAACACTTGTGTGGTATCCAGTAAACAAATTCTGCTTTTAAAACCATCACAATATTGTTAAAGAAATAGCATTTCCCCCCTCATTCTCCAGGAAAACTCAACTTCTGTAGTTTAAGTGTTGGGAAAGCTCAGTTTTTCTCACTAGTTCTATTTACACACATTTGTGCTGCCATAACATCATTGTTGTGTGCCTTCAAGTCATTTCAGACTTCCAAACCCATCGGGGTTTTCTTTGCAAATTTAGTTAGATGGAGTTTTCCTTCCTTTGAGGCTGAGGCAGTGTGACTTGCCCAAGGTCACTCAATGGGCTTCCATGGCCGAGTGAGGATCTGAATCCTGGTCTTTGGAGTTATAGCCCAACACTACAACTCTGGAGAACAGGGTTCAGATCCCCACTTGACCATGGAAATCAACTGAGAAAACCATTATACCATGAAATTCAAGCTGCTTTAATGTGCATTGAAAAAATGAGTTGGCACTCAACCTATTGAATCAACTAGCCCTAGTTACATTGTCATCTCTGTGTTTTAGGCTAATCATACCTGCATTTTAAGTGCTGGTTAGATAACAAAGTAATGTATCCTTTTGAAAAATCAGTCACTTCCTACTTTTGTCTTGCCATCTGTTGGGCAGGTTTCGTACTTTTGTTGTGTAGCTAACTCTAGGTAGAGAACAAAGATATTCCATCCTTCCTAAGTTAATGCTTATCTGCTAGATGCGAGATTTATGAGGAAAAGTTGAACAAAAGTTATAATATCCATTACACATAGCTTTATAGTTCTTCATTAAAATACCCATTAGCAAGATTGAAGCAAAATTACTTTTGCTGAAGATGAAACAAAATCACTTAAAACAACCTAAGAAGTTAAGTAAGGCAGGCATAAATAAAAATCATTTGCCAGCCATATAGAGTTCTTAAAGCCATAAGTATGGTATATATTGAAAGCAACTGATTGAACTGATCATTGAACATATGAATATATTGACAACAATTTCCTTTCACAAGTTGAAATTGCTGACATCCAAGCCACAGTTGTCTTCTGCTGTACCCCAATAGTTCATTGAGTGCCATCCAACCTGGGAGTTTCATCTTCTGGCACTACATCTTGTTTCATTTTAGATTGTCTCATATGGTTTTCATGGTAAAAGACATTGAAAGGGGATTGACCATGTCTCTTTCTGTGTAGTATTACAAAATGCTATCTATGGTACTACTTCCTTTGTCTGTGACAGATCCTCTGCCAGTGTCACTGTTGCTATCTGGTAGCTTTTTGGCATATTTAGGCTGGCTTCTCAGCAAACGCCTGCCTGACATGGGAGATCCTACCAACAGCATGCAATCCCGCCACTGCGGAAAGGTCTTGCATTGGTGTGGTTTAAATTATGGCACAGGTGAAACAAATGCTGCAAAGGAATATTTTTGTTGGGATGGGCTTTCAGTAAGCTTTGGAAGACATTCTAAGTTCAGCCAGCAGGTGGCATGAGTGAACTTTTTCAGGCCAGAAAGTCTCTCTAAAGCAGAGCCTTTTCTAAGTGATACTGAAAGCAAATATTATACTTATGTATCCAATACTTTAAATAGTTTATCTCAGGAACATATTTCCATTTTCATAACATTTAAGGTTTCAGAGCAGTTAGAGTAATATGTAACAATGCAGTATTGAACACGATATAGATATATAGTATTAATATCTCATCTGTTTTCTGCTTCTGTTATGTGTCTACCAACCCAGCTACTCTCATATCTTCTTTATGTAGGAATGGCCATTTCCTCTCCAGTTTACTGTAACGAATTGAAGGTCTCCCACCTCTTAATTCTTTCTTTACATTGTTAACATTGCTGACATTCCAAGTTTCACTACAGGTACTTGTACCACTTCCATTACTAAACAAATGTCATTTTCCTTCAAAACACAGAGACACAGTTAATCCTTCCATTTGTACATAACTCTTTGGTCTTACTTCCTATCAAGATAATCACAAAAGCTTAGAAATCCTTTCCTTGTCCTTTGGTTATGAAGCCGCTATTGGTTAAAAGATACTGTCGCTATCCTGTTTTACTTCTTCCCCAATAGCTACATAGGAAGCTGCATTACACCGAGGCAAACCATTGCTCCATTTAGCTCTGTTTTCATTTCCAGTTCCCATTAGCCCTGCTAGCAGCCAAGGATGATGAAGTTATAATTCTGGGACTTGTGGAGATGCAGCATGGTGTAGTGCAGGGGTAGGCAACCTTTCCCCTTTAAGGGCTGAGGGACTTCAGCTCCCAGAATCCCAGGAGCTATTGGCCAACATGGGACTATTGGCCAACATGGCTGAGGCTTCTGGGAGCTGAAGTCCCTTGGCCCTTAAAGGGGAAAGGTTGCCTACCCCTGGTGTAGTGGTTTTGAGCATTGGACTACAGTTCCAGTGATCGGGTTGATTCCCCACTTAAGTATAAAAACCCACTGGGTGACCTTGGGCAAGTCACACACTCTCAGCTTCAGAGAATGGCAATGGCAACCCCCTCTGAAGAAACATGCCAAGAAAAACCCAATGATAGGGTCTCCATAAGTTTAAAAAAAATGTCTTGGAGGCACACAACAGCAACAAAGAGTTTCCTATGCCAGTTTGTACTAATTGGCAGTGGATCAAAGGGTTTCAGGAGGATTATTTTTAAGACGGAGGAGAGATGGCATGGATTGATGCTGGAATACTCTCTGTACCAAGCTTGCATTTTACAATGGACTTGTATCTGCTGCTAACTCAAAACATAACCTTTGCAGAAACATTTCTCAGTCTCTTTGAACAAGTTTCTATAGCAGAGCAATAATTAGTCAAATCATAATTCAAGATTGCAAGGGACGGGCAAAAAAAAAACCAGACGATAATGATATAAAAGTGTGAACAGTGATGCCAAAACAAAAACAGAAAATGTTTTGCATTATATACAGGGGCAGTCGCCCATGAGCAGCTAGGACTTGTTGGCTACTGAGTGGTTAAGCTAATTACTATGAAAAGTTGTTAATATTTTTTTTAAAAAATCAATCATTTCAACTTTTTAGGTGCCATCTTAATTAGGTAAATGGAAAAGTGTGGGGAACCCTTCAAATTGTGTTAGGTTGTAACTCTCTTCACCCCAGTCAATGTAGCCAAGAGTGAAAGATCCACTTAGAAGGCCACACATTCCCTGTTCCTGGTTTTAAATGGTACATACATTCTTGGGAGTTTTATTTTTCTCCCCAAGAAATGCACTTGTGCAAGTATGAGTACATATGGGTCTCAATTTATGTTACCCTAATTTACAACATTTCACATTTACATTTCTCCAGAAATAAAGTTTCATTTAAAAAAACAACAACATAGTTCTTCCAGCAAGCCTGTGCAGCTGTATGAGGCAGGAGGTGCACAAGTGGGAGGTGAAATGAGAGAGCAGAATAGTTGGGAATTGTAGTGTGGAGTTTTGAGCGGTAAGAAAAAGTGACTGAAGCGGATTACTTTTACCCACCTATGTAAAAGTGAGCAAAAGGAAAAAGCAACTGCAGTCTTCGCATTATTGAAAGGAAGGAGTTTACCTGTTTAGAAGGGGGAGAGAGAAACTATAATCTTGCTATCGCATAGAGCAGGGGTAGGCAACCTTTCCCCTTTAAGGGCCAAGGGACTTCAGCTCCCAGAATCCCAGGAGCTATTGGCCAACATGGGACTATTGGCCAACATGGCTGAGGCTTTTGGGAGCTGAAGTCCCTCGGCCCTTAAAGGGGAAAGGTTGCCTACCCCTGGCATAGAGGAAGGGGTTACTTTGCCTGCTTTGAAGGCCTGGGGAAGAAACTGGAATTTTGGAGTTTAGATGTGGCTCAAAGAGGTGTCTTCTGCTTGCTTAGGTGAGGGACAGAAGTCTGCTTTCTTTATTTGCCAACCTAGCTTGAGAGCCTACCAGAAAAGACACAGCAAAAGAACAGAGTTAGTATCAATTGGTCCGTGTCTACTCACTGTTGTCTGCTGGCAAGCAAGTCATGCCCCTTTAGGAACAGTAGTTGCTTCCATTTCTGATCCCTCTAGAGTGCATCTACATATTTATCTAGCCTGGAAAAGGTGAGTGTGGATGTTTTATGCTTTAAACTCAGTAGTTATTCAAAACTGATAGTGGGTTGAGTACAATTGCTAACTTTGGGACTACGTCAGCTCTTGTCAGAACACATCCCCTTGGTCTCTAATGATTGTCTGTGGAACTTGCTCCCCTCATTTACATCAGTCTCAATTTACACCATAAGCCCAGGAACACTTTCTTCCTGCCAAGTTCCCTACTCTTCGTGAAGCTGAAAGCTTTAACTCTGTGTATATATCAAGGGCTAGCAGCAAGGTACAGTTTTCAGGGGCTGAAAATAGCTGTGATGGACATGTGCTAGACTAGAGCAAGGTACAGTCTTCAGGGCTACAGCAAGATACAGTTTTCAGGGGCTGAAAATGGCTGTGATGGATATGTGCTAGGTAGTATTTGTGGTTGAAAATAAAACAACTAAAGGCTCGTGATCACCGCTTTAAATCCTGCAATAGCAATAATAATAGCAGCTTCATTTTATATACTGCTTCATACCATGCTATGCAGTCTCTAAGTGGTTTACAACTGTAAGCTCATTGCCCCCAACAAGCTGGGTACTCATTTTAGCGACCTCAGAAGGATGTGAGCCTGAGTCGAGTCTGAGCCCCTGGCTGGTATTGAACTCACAACCTTGTGGTTTGTGAGTGAGTGGCTGCAGTACAGGCATTTAACCACTGTGCCACCAGGGCCACAGGCTGCATCTACACAGTTAACTAAAATGTTGCACTTCCCATCTCTTTCCTTTTTGCCAAAAGTGCAAGTACTAAATGCTTGGCTC
Source organism: Phrynosoma platyrhinos (assembly GCA_020142125.1). Taxonomy (NCBI): domain Eukaryota; kingdom Metazoa; phylum Chordata; class Lepidosauria; order Squamata; family Phrynosomatidae; genus Phrynosoma; species Phrynosoma platyrhinos. The sequence goes on along the minus strand of CM034708.1, from coordinate 166,109,102 downwards.
ATTATGGGACAGAAGCCAGTTCCACATCTGATTAAGCCTTCCATGATTTGCTGTTGTTGTTATTTAATAAAAAAACAAACAAAATGTGTACATATCAACTCATAATCAGCTTTCAAGTGTCTGAAGAAGCTTTTTATCTGTAGGCTTGATCACGAGGTATTTCTAAAGTTTACTGTACAGAAAGTTCTTCCTCACATCAGATGGCTAAGCTTATTGTTAAAAGTTTAACCTAACCTACGTAGTTTTATTTTTAGCCATTTCTTACTTGATTGAGGTGCCAGGTGTTTGAGCATTACAAACTATGACAGAGTAGATTAGGTTTTAAGTAGTAGCTGAAATCGAATTGTTTGCAACATAAAACACAAAAGAGGGCCTCAGCAACTCTACCAACAGGGTAATACAAAGCAGCCAAATAAGAAAACTGTGAAGGAGAAGGAACAGGAAGAGAAAGAAGTGGAATATTTAAGAGTCTGGTAACTAGTAAAAACATGATTCCGACTGAAGCTGACAATGAGCCAGTAACTGTTAGATTGGATATCAGTATCATGGTTATTTTCCCCTTTGAAGCTATAAGGTGGCAACAGCTGGAATGCTGTGTCTAAGACTGAGCCAATTAAAACAAGTTAGAACACAGATGAATAATGGCTTATGTTTGCTACAGATGCAAATGAACTCTTCCAGAAGGCACAGTATTAAAGACAAATGTTAAAAGTGTACAACTGTTCAGTTCCAATGGCAACTTGTTGGACTGTACTGAAATCTGGCATTGTGCAATAAGGAAGACCATTAGATGCTGACAGGGAGCACAATAAAAGTAATTAAGGTGTCTGTGTGCATGAATGCAGAAAAGAATAATAGTACTCTACCAGATTAGAAATGCATGCTTTCTACAATTTTATATGTGGAAGTAATTATTTTTTTCCTAGAAAATTTTGTGCTGTTTTTAAGTTTTCACATTACATTGTTCCAACAAATATGCACTATTGAATAATTGTGTCATCCCTTCTTGTTTTTGCATTTTGTTATGTTTTGCCCTTAGTTCTCTGTTTCATTGCTAATACATCAGGCACAAGCTAGCTTGGGGAGACTGTAGGCAGTGGGGCCTTGTGTGTGTCTTCACGTAACCTGTTGACTTATGGCAACCCCATGAGTTTTATAGGGTTTTCTTAAGCAAGGAATACTCAGAGGTAGTTATGCCCGTTCCTTCCTCTGAAATGCAGCCTACAGCACCCAATATTCGTTGGTGGTTACTCATTCAAATACTAACCAGGGCTGACTCTGCTTAGCTTCCCAGATAAGACAGGATCTGGTGCCTTGTTAGGCTATTTCCCCTACACATACCTACACTTACCTACACATCCCTACCTACCTGTATATTTAAGGCTATGTACTCTTAGCCTGGGAATAATGCCTACCTTTCCCCCTTGTTTTGGATGTGTATGGTGTAGTTTGTGAGAGCCAGCATGATCTAGTGGTCTGAACATTGGACTATGACTCTAGAGATCAGGGTTCAATTGCCCACTCAGCCATGGAACTCACTGGATACACACAGCCCTAGAAAAAAAAATGTGACAGATTCACCTTAAGAGTCGCTATATGTTGGAAATGAGTGAAGGTACACAACAACAACAAACCAGTTACCTTATTAAAGACAGACAGACAGACAGACAGGCTTCTGACTAAACGCACATAGGTTGTGCTTGTAAGAGCCCCCCTCCACAAACTGACTGTAAACTGTGGCTGTGCAGTTATGTCTCCAAAATGCCATTGGGAATTCTACAAACAAATAATAATAATAATAATAATAATAATAATAATAATAATAATAATAATAATATAAAATTTATTTATATACCGCCCTTTGGTAATTCAATCAGGGCAGTTAACAGCATTAAAAATAATACAAATTATGATTTCTAATGAATCAACTGCCTTTGAAATGGAGGTGTAAATGACTGCATAGAACTACATGGTCAATGCCTTGGCTTAACAGTTATTATGGCGGAACCACAGAGGAGGGCTGTTTCCTTTATCTTGGCCTGTGAGATTCCTGGAGGCACAGGAAGCAGTAGTAAACATTAACATTTTATAATGCAAATTATATGTTTTTTCCCTATTAGAAGAGCACTTACAATGATACACTTACGACTTCATACAAATGCACTTATCAGGAACTTTTCTCCCCTAAAAGGACTAAAGCAGCACTAGTAAAAAAAGAAAAATGTACAATCAACCATCTTCTTTGCTTTGTTCTGAGGAATTTATGCTCTTCAAACTGTGACCACCACATTCCAATGTCTCTTGTGGAAGACTAATAGATTTTTTTATATAGTTTTAGCAGTCTTAACCTCCACCCCACCCCCTCACCCCAAGCAAGGTGTATGGCATTAATGCTTTGGGGGAAGACAGTCAGAGTGACTAGGTGAATCATCATCTCTATGTAACATCTTAAAATCTAAGGAAAATTATCATGTGATACAAACTCATTACATTATATAACACAAGGACTTATAAGTGATAGATAAATGAGTTTGTAGACATCTGGTCATCCATGCATTTATACTGTTGAGGCAGATGACTATTTATAAATATATCCAGTTTGAGCAGGGCTGGTGTTATTAGTGTGCTTGCCTTCTAAAATATTGTCATTAACATTAGGAATTTGAAATACTTTTAAGTGCTAAGGTCTTTGTTATAAATGTCCTGAATGGTTAACTGTTCTGGGTGGCTTTAATGGTCAGACATTACAGAGAACATTCCTTTCTGGAAAACTGTATGACAATCTTTTAGCTTAAAAATATGCAGACTGAGTTGGCATCATAGAGGAAGGAAGGAAGCAGCACACAGTATCAGATTCACAACAATATAATGTTCACAAAATAAAATAAATTTTAAAAACTGTGTATGAGGAATTCATTCTTACAACCATTATACTCCTAATACACTGATTCTGTGAACTTCCACAGTGCCTAGCCCTAGGGTCTAATGTGTCAAGGGAAAGCTACAGAGAAATCAAGCAACATAGACTTCCCAGCAAGTGGGATCTCCACCCCTATGCAATCGATATGGAATCCCTAGAATATACAGTAGAGGAGTTCTTCTATAAATCCTAACTATCCAAGGCAATTTTGCTGACTAGCCATCCAGATACAGTTTCTCAGTCTGTATTCATTTCATATGATCTCTTTTACTCCTTTCTTAGATAACCCATTTTTTTATCTGCAGAATCTTTTAGGCATCCCACTTCTCACATATCATCACTCTAAAACCTTATGGCGAAACACATGCAGCAACAAAACCATGTGCTCCAACTCCTCTTATATGTTGAGAGAAATAACCAGTAGTAATCTACATATGCAGATAACTAATTTTGAATACATATACATGACTGGTCAGAAGAAAGCTCCCTGGACCTTATGCCCCTGAGTGTGTAGAGGAATGCTGCCTTTATGTATCTGAATGCACCTATTCAGATTCCATACAATTCTTTGCAACACAGGCAAAGGAAATTTGCATTCCTTTTTTTTCCACCCCATTCAAACTTTCCTAAATATATACAGTGTATGAACAAGAAGTATTTTTAACCTCATGGCACACTTTTAACATTTCCCAGGATTTAGAAATCACAGAACAGAGAACCTTAGTGAACTTAGTTTTTTGTGGGTTTTTCAGGCTGTGAGATATAAAGTGCAGAGATAGGCATGCACATGACTCCGGTGCCGTTTGGCGTTCCAAAATGGTGCCCGCCATCATGCACATGCGTGTGCGAGTATGGGCGCCATTTTGCTTTCTACTTTATATCTGCACTTTATATCTGTTCCAATTAACAAATTAAAAAAGTATTTTCCACACTGCGTCCCTTTTATGTACCATCAAAGCACATAATTACATTAGTTTAATGAACTTTACAGTATCCAGGCTTCCCCTTGCTCAGAGGTAGATCTAAGGGGAAAGACCATTCCTAAAATAGTACATTCTCTTTATTTCACCATGATTAGTCCTAGATATTCTATAAGGACTTCTGATGTAATAGTAAAGTTAACTGTCCAGACAAACCTCTACCCCAAAGTTGAATTTTACAAATCACATTTATTTCATCTCATCATTTCCTTTCCTTTGTCCTCTCAGCTATGAATCTCACCTTGAGACAAATGCTCTCTTAATCCATTATACCTCAAAGGTTTGTTGTTATAATGAAGTGGGGAAAGATCTCACATGCTGCCTTGAGCTTTCTTAAGGCAGGAGAATAAAAATGCATTACTTTTAAAAATCTAAGTTTTTTATTCTATGCTTTTACTACTATTAAAAATCCAAGTCTTTCACTATAATAAATTACCTTTTCCACTGATTTTAGTTACTTCTGTTAATCACAGTGCTATGGCCTTTAATCTATTTAATAGGTAAATCAGAGAACAAACTCCAACATCCAGCATCCTATCTATATTAAGAGTAAATTCTACTGTGGCAGTGGAATTCACTTCCAATTAAGTATGAGGTATAGTATTTTCTGGCGTATAAGACTACTTTTAAACCCAGGAAAATCTTCTCCAACGTCGGGGGTCGTCTTATACACCGAGTGGCAGAGGAGGAGGAAGAAGGGGTGGTGCGGCATGAGGCGGGAGGAGGAGGAAGAGAGGAAGTCCAGGTTAGAGGATGAGGAGGAGGAAGGGGTAGTGTGGTGTGGCATGAGGCAGGAGAAGGAAGCAGCAGTGGATAAGAGGTGAACCCCTATCC
>CM034708.1:166054859-166069444 GCA_020142125.1 Phrynosoma platyrhinos | reverse complement strand
AAAGAAAAAAGAAAAGAAAAGAAAAGAAAAAGGAATTCTCTCACCAGAAGCATCTTATAAATAGGTTGCAGAGCCTTCCTGCACAGTCTAACTTAAAAACAACACTGTTTCTCTAATCCAGAAGTAGAATACCCTCCAATATTTCACAGATGAAAACTGGGATGTGTGGCCAAGCAACATCAGAATATGATCAATATAGCAGAAGTTAATAATGAGGAAGAAAAAATAAGTTAGGAGCAACTGCAGCAGTTTGCTTTTGCCTGAGTTTACAGGGAAGGGCAAGATTCTGCCCTCTCCTTTTCCCCCTGCTGACCTAATTGAATGCAAACTACTTTTGCCCTCTGAACTCACTTTACAACAGTTGAAGTAAGCTGAGGAGAAAAAGGGAAAGTGGAAGGAGGAGAAACTGGAACATTTTCCAGAATAGACTTCCTGGCCTCAGGAACCCCCTTATTTTGCCCTCTCCCAATTTGCAGCCGCCATTCCGCTACTCTGCTGTTTTTGTTTTGTTATTTCTGCTGTTTATTATTTCTTTGTTTGGTTATTGGTTTTATTTAATTTTAAGTTTCATCTATGATGTTTTAATTAGTGCTTAGTTTAATATTCTTTTAAAGGGGGTGTGGGTATTGGTCCTTTCGGATTTGTATTTTATGTATTCCTAATTGTTGTTAGCCACCCCGATTGTGCTCAGAGGGGTGGGGGATAAATAAATAAATTATTATTATTATTAATTGGGATTGGTTCTATCATATCAGAAAAGTTGGAAGGAATGAAGTGGACTTCCAAAATTGGTCTCCAGACCTATCAAACCTGCCCTCCCTTACTTTAAAGTACAAACATCCCTCTTGCTGTATTGTGAATTTAGAAGTTACAAACAGTGTCATATTTTCTCCCAACTCCATGCCAATTCTTGAATCTCTTGAATCTTTTTTTTAAAAAAATTGCCTTTAAAGCCTCTACCCTTTTCAGCATATGGATGTTTTAAAAATAAATACATTTCAATTCCCTTTCCTTGGCAATTTTTTTGGACTTGGATATTTTCTTATAACCACCAGAGCAGAGCTTATCTTAGAAGAACAAATGAAACACCCATGATTACACTGCAGAAATGAAATGTATCACACTACTAAAAGGTGGGTACAAATATGAGTTCCCAGAACATGAGCCGTTGTCTACATATATATATAAAACTGTTGCTGCCATTACTCTCTCCCACAATTGTCCATTCTCCCTTCCCTCAAACACTAACTAAGCATTCCACAGTCACTATGACCATCTCAGTTTGTTATCCCCCTCCTTAATTCCCCCTCCCAATTGTTTTTACTTTTGTTCGCCTGCAAACTTCTAGATTTTCTAAGTTTGCTGTTACATCTATCTTGTGTGTGGATGGTGCTGTTTTGGATATATAAGGATTTGCACTTAGATAATAGATTTGCTATCAGAAACTGAAAACAACTGTCTAAAATTCTGACTGCTGGTATTTCATGTCTTGCTACTTCTGTCCCAGGTACAGAGGAGGAAAAGGTCAAATGGTAGCCCTCTTCTCAAATTACTTAAGTAGATAACCAAGACATGAATGTCAGGAATTTGCAGCCTTCGTTTTAATGAGGGCAGTGAGTCAAATTGGTTGCTGAAAATGTGACAGAATGGTGCTTTCAGCAGCCTATGACATAAAAGATTGCAAAGTAAATGTCTATATTGATCACCTAAGTATCAGGTTATTATTTCAGACTGTACTGAGCCTGAATACAGAATCTCTGAACATTCCTGGCTCCAGATCAAAGGTGTAAATGTTGGTTCAGTTTATTATCAAGTCAGCTTCCATCAAGCGTAAAAATAAGAAAATATGCTCAAAAATGGGTATTATCGCCTAATTGAAAAGAGGCACTTTTAGTGAAATTTCTTTTTTTGGAAATGTTTTTAAGAGTAACTCTGGAAAGTATTACTTTGAAATACTTCTATACTGCTGTTGGACTAGAACTGGACAACAATTTCTTTTTGGGAGTTTTTGGAGAGGGGATTAAAATTAAACACAAAATACACTGCAAATTTAAAAAAAATGACCAATACAAACATAAAAAATACACTTTAAATAACAAAAAATGATCAGTAATGAAACAGCAACAGTTAAAATCTTGCTTAAGGCAGGATAGGGGCCAATCAACATATTTAAAATCTCTCGGAAGAATGAAGGCTTATATACAAAGGAAAGAAGAGGCTGTTACAATAAAGACTCTGCTCTGCCTGATGGTTACACTGAACAGTTATTTAAAACCAAGGCATAGATATTAGCTCTATATATTTTCCCTTTATTCACAAGCAAGTGTGAGTTCCAAATTTGGGAGGTGGGTAGGTCAACTTTAAATCTTTGGCCCCACATGCAGTGTGCATCATGTCTTTGTTTACTGTAAAGATGTAGTTGCTAGCTATGTTTTTATGCTCACTGTGCTATCTGTAGTTTTCCTCAGCTGGAATTTAGACCAGGGCCTTATAAAAAGATATTATAGAAGAAGAGGCACTCCTAGACTCAAGCTGATTTGCGATAGCACTCAGGGCACTTGCTCTAAAGCAAGTTACAAATGAAAACTTGGCTCAGATCTGTTAAAAGGTATGCAATTATAGTCTGCCTTTAGTTAAATGTCTATACCATTTTCAAAGGATATCTCTCATAGAACAATTTAATTTGGAGATCACCAAATTATGGATGCAGTGAACCTTCCAGCATCAGTGACTGTAATAAAAGGCTCCCAGGCCACAAACATCACTGCAGAGTCCAAGAGTTATGCTGCTTCCAGCAGTTCCCATAGTTTGACACTTTTAGGCAGATACAAGTCTATCCATAATAAACATATTGCTAGTTTATTTATTATAGCTGTGCACCTTCAAGTCATGTCCATGTAACGTGACCCTATCATGGCGTTTTCTGGGGCTGAGAGTGTGTGACTTACTTAAAGCCATCCAATGGGTTTCCTTGACTAAGCAGGGATTTGAACCTTGGTCTCCAGAGTTGTAGTCCAATGCTCAAACCACCACTTGATTATAATTGATCATAGTTTCCTGTAATCAGATGCCATCTAGATTAGCTCTGAACTTAGTGTTTTTGACACCCTCCTCTAGTTCATTACTGGCTCGACATGAATTGGAGACCTTACCATTTCACATGATGAAAGGAAGACATAGAGCAGGATTTCATTAACAGAGAAATGACACCAAATATCACCACTCCCTAATAACTTCTATTAACACGGGAACTGAACAAAGTATTCAGCCTCCTGGCAGCACGTAACCACTCCAGACTGTATCCAGAGGCATGGTCCAGCCAAGCCAGTGCTTCTGATGTGCAAAGAAATAGGCATATCCTACTTTTTAAAAAGGATCTCCCCCCCACATACATACCCAGTTTGGTGCCAGAATTCAGAAGTATATCAGCAACAGGTGGATGTAGCCCAAACTGGGTTGCAGGGTAGGGATTAAATCAGATCAAATGAGATCTTTATTTTGGTCTATGACCAGCAGTGTAAAATAAATAAAGAATAGAACTTTGAGCATGAAACAGGACAGGTTACTTCCAGATGAGGGAATATGATGGCTTGTGCAGAGGCTTGATGGACAAAATTGAGCAACACTAAAAATAAGTAAATCATTTGTATCAGAAAGAAGAAAGGAAGCATAAAAAGGATCTGTATCAGAAAGAAGAAAAGAAGTATAAAAAGTAACCTGGGAAATTAAGACAGATTCAATCAAGATTTTCCTGATATTGTGGTAAAAAGGGCAGTAAAGAAGAACGTGAGTCAGTGATTCCCCCAGAATCTTCTGGGCAGTACAGCTGAGAGGAGATAATTAGATTACCCTAATGTAAAGGCCTTTCGGTGCTTATGAACTGAGTGCCAAAATATAGTTTAGTGTCTTATACGTACAAGGTGTTCTGTTGGTTAGCATGGGATTGTTAATTTGGCCAACTTCTGACCAGGACTGTATTGCAGCTAAGAAAAATCTGATAAATAAGATCCACAAGGAGAATTCCCTGGCAGTATCTGAAGCAGACTTAATCCTCCTCCCCACAAAAAACATCCAAAACTCTTCAGGGCCAGTTTGACCAAAAGGTTAAGTGGAATTGCTTTATCTATGTGGTAGTACATTATCTATAACAGAGGTGGCTGGTTGTGGCTCTCCAGATATTGTTGGTTTATAGCTCCCATCTTCCCTCACCATTGGGTATGCTGGCTAGAAATGATGGGAGTTGCACTCCATTCACAACAGAAGTGCAACAGTTGCCACCCCTACTCTAAACTGACTGAGAGCAGCTTTCCAGTGTCTTTTCGGACTTGACTTGCAAACACAAGTTTGTACTTTCCACACGAAATGTATATGCTTTAGCACTGAGCTGCAACTCTTCCTTTCATGTAGATATCAAACAGCATGGGAGGTGATATTAAACCTTGAAAGAATCCCACTGAATAAATCCTTCACAGTAACAGGAATGTACCCTTCTGACAAGGAAGCCTTAATGACCATGCTAATAAGGCTGGCCACCATTTCCTGACTGGCCTTCAACAGTCAGGATGGGGAAAGGGCAAGAAGAAAAGTTATGGCTTACTGTATATGCCTTTTGTCCACCCTCAGTCAACTGTCGGTGAAAATACAATACAGTGGTGGCAAGGAGGTTTCTTGTATCTTGGCTGTGAAAGAATTATCCCAAACCCTGTCTCAGCCTCAGCGGAAGGCATGGCAAATCCCTTTGGAACACATCTTGCCAAGAAAACCCCAGGATAGGTTAAATTTAGGGTTGTCACAAGTTGGAAACTACTTGAAGTCATATGAAGCATTTTATGCCTCCAGGTAAGTTAAGGTGTTTGAGGACCTGTGTTGGAGAGAGATATGAGTTAAAAATGCTAGTTGGGAACACATTTCTTATTTAAAAATTTTAAGTTTACCTATATCCTGGTCTTCATGTGGCTACCAATGTCAGATCCATACAAGGCCAGTAGGACTTAAGCAAGTGGTATTGTTGGACCACTCACTGCATTTATTTTATGTTGTTGTTGCGTACCTTCAAGTACGTAATTTATGGTGACTCAAAGGCTAACCTATCTTGAGGTTTTCTTGACAAGATTTCTTCAGAGGGGGTTTGCCTTTGCCTTCCTCTAGGCTGAAAGAGTATGACTTGACCAAGGTCACTGAACATTTTTCCATGGCTAAGTGGGGATTTGAACCCTGGTCTCTAGAGTTGTAGGCCAGTACTCTACACCACACTGGCTTCTTTATATAAAATGCATTTTATAATACATTCCTTTAAGGACGAGGCTCTTGAGTAAGTTCTTGTAGTATGTCTGACAATATTTGAAATTGTCAGATTTTTTTCCTTGTGCAGCACAATTTTATCCACAAAATCTTGGAAGTAAGTTCCTCTTTGTTCAGTAGGGTTTACATAGTAGTTATTCTATATAGGTTTGATGCCTAAACATGCTTTTTTTCACCCATCACTGGAATTTGTAAACTCAATCTAATTGAATAAACCATAAACATGCCATTTATTACACCATTATTGTGCACTTCAAATACTGCAGGTCTGATTATTTTTCAGGAACCATAAACTATAGTGTATTCAAAGTTTTATCTTCATGTTTAGGAAAACTGTGAAACTGAAAATAGTATTAAGGTATACTCATCCTTCAGGAACACACAAGTTGTGTTTTTCCTGCCTTTGCCAACATGACCATCCCATGTTAATGTGGGGAGCAGCACTCAACCTGCTACTTGGCCAATCTTCTCCCAAACTCTCATTGTATATACTTTGAACAGATTTCTGTTTTCTAAGTGTAAGGCAATCTTCCCAATTCTTTTCAGAATTAAATGGAGAGGAAACCGGCGATAACCTTCCCCTAGGAAGCAGAGATAAACAGGATTCTACTTTATCACTCACTTGTATTGCATAAGTCAACTAGGTGTCCAACTGGAAAGCAGAAGGAATTTGTCTCCTGATTTCATCCAGTTTGGATTGTGAGTGTTTTGATCTCCCTCTCTTGTGACAACAGCTGTTCGCCAGCTGCTATTAGAAGTAAACTCATATACCAGCTTATTTTAAAAATTTGTTTACTAAATGAACAGAACCTTCATGTGCTTCACTCATACACTAAGATACCTTCTGAATTTGGCGAATATTAAATTATGTCATGCACTCTGTAAATTTTATCAGTTCTTTTCACTTAATTTTTACAACTGAGATGCAAAAAAACCCATAACCCTTAAAAATAAAAAATGAGAAATGTTAAAAGTATGCTGGATACCAAAAATACATGCAGTTTTACATGTATGACAGTAAGGCAGGGAGCAGGAGAAAATGAGAAGAAGTTGAGGTGTAGGATGTTGCAGGATTAGAATGCTAAGAAAGTATCACCAAGAAATGAAGAAAGGGGACAGAAGGAGAATGCACATAAATCTGTAGGTAGGATAGCTAATACAGTGGTACCTCGACATACGAGTGCCCTGATATACGAGTGTTTTGAGATACGAGCCGCCGAGCGAGCAATATTTTGCTTTGAGATGAGAGCAAGATTTGAGATACGAGGAATCGCACACTACACCGCTGCACACTACCCCAACAATGGGGAAAATTGCTTTGAGATACGAGCAATTTGACATACGAGCAAGGTTACGGAACGAATTAAACTCGTATGTCAAGGTACCACTGTACTAGAGAATTTGCTTATAGGTATTTCATGTATTTGCTCATTCTTTCCCCTGAGACTTACACCCTCTAAAGAGAAATCTTTAATGCCTCTTAATTTTATTGAATTTTTGTTATTGAAAAACTTAAAAGCAGATGTGGAGCGCATCACTTACTGGAGGATTCCCAAAGAAAGTAAATTGCCAAAGGAAGAGAATAATTTTCTGTTGCACCCAATTAATGCAGTATTTACAAAGTAGCAATGTGTGCTATCTTACAAATATGGTTGTGATCAGTGCAAACTGTGGGTTTCAAAATGCATTGATTTGATGCTGGAAGAAAGAAACTGAGCATTGCTTTTTAAAAACAACAATACAAAGACTTAATTTTCAGCTTGTCTTCTTTTCATTTCATTTAATTCCAGTTTCATTGAAAACAAACATTAGCCTTCTTTATTGATAGTATTTGGTTATGCGTACCTCTATGTGTTTTGCAACTATAGTATAATAGGAATCTTCTGACATGTAGCCATCTGACTCTTGATCATCCACCAAGGCACAGCTCTGTACCTTTATGCTGTTCACCCATTCATCAAGTAAGTATGTGGGATACAGTTTTTTTTAGGGGTCTGGTCACTATAAGCCTACCATGGACCATCTCAACTTGCCTTTTTGGCTGGCTAATGTGTGTCTTTTCCAGTTTTTTTTAAAGTTTACATTTTTAAGTTTGGCTGCTGCTATATTTGTATTGATTGGTTGTGAATATTATACTTTAGTCTGATTTGTCAGTTGTTGTTAACTTTGCATAAATACCTGTCATTGTATGCGTATAAAAGGCATGCAGGACTTGAAGTAGGACTAACCAAACTGTGGGGCAAATGGAGTATAACCTGTTACACCAACCTGTTTTTTAGATTTGGAACTGGATGCCTGTCTTAGAAGTGTGAATGCTAGGACATTCTTACTTAACATTTCCAGGGAAAGCAGTCTTTCTAGTTTGTTGAAATAAGAAAAAACATAGTCTTGTGGCAATTTAAAGTCTAAGAAGTTCTATTTAGCATAGGTTTTCAAGGACTCCCAACTGTTTTCAATAGATGTGCCACATGACTCTTGTTCCTACTTAATTTAAACAGAATCCTATACATGTCTGGGAAGAAATAAGTCCTATTATGCTCAGTGAAACCTACTCCAGCTAGGTGGGTATGGGATTGCATCTGCAATTTATAATGGAGAAGCCTGTTGCAGAGTTTTTTCTGGTGTGATATTTGTACCTTGGATATTTATCCATTCAGTTGTGTGTACATCTATGGGAGCCTAATATAGCATGTACTATATTTAATTCCCTAAATAATTTCACAACAATAGTTTGTTCCTCAAACTGAACAAAATCAGTGTGTTTTAATTTTCAGGAATACGTAGTTGATAAAACAGGGCTAAGAAAGGCTACATTTACATTTTTAAGTATTCAGATTTGCTAGTCTTCAATTAGAAAATGAGCAAGTTAAAGTCATAAAAACAGAACAAAATGCACATTATGAGTATTTTTTGTGACAGGCCATGACTCTCCATTGCCATCTTCCTTGTTCTTTTAGCCTTTAATTTGTGGTTTGTAGCATGACTAGAGATTTCTGGGTCAACAGGCATTGTTCTCCCCCTTCCCATTTTAGAAGAAGATTCTTTAATGGAATGTAGAGAACAAAGTCAGGCTTTTCTTTTCTTATTGTACCAATCATTAACTCTTGCTGAGAGTGCATTGTTCTTGTAAACAACTGCTCCCCCATAGAAAGAAAAAGGGGGAGGCGGAGCAGCAGAGGAAGGATGAATAAATACTCATTGCTGCTTCCAAATACATTGTAATGATGTCTGTGAACTGACAAGTTGATGCCTTTTCTTCATCTCAGCATGTCCAACCTGGTACTTAGCTGTCAAGACATGCCCAGTTCCTCTTACAGAACTCCAGCATTTTAAACAGGATTTTCACTTTAAATATGGAAAATATAAGAATGGAATGTTTTGTTTCCATTGTTTGTTTGGTTCATACAATAATTTTTGTGAACCCGTTCCAAGATTAGTTAAATAAATAAATAAATCAGTATGACTGAATCAGTAAACTGTGCAATCTTATGGGCAGCAGTTTTCGTGCAGATTCCTGACGACTTTGGACAACTTTGAAATCCTTTTCGGTTTCATGATTCTAAAGCAAAATTTTAGCTCTCTTTACCACTTTGCTGGAGGATAGAGAATGTAAAACTGGGGAAGTTAAGTTCCTTCTTGGACATAATTTTAAATGCAACATAGAGCAGGAACATATAAGGAAATGCCAAGTTTTTTCAGTTAATTCATAAATTACACTCCACTTCTCACATATGAAGCAATCAAGAAGGCAGTGAGATGTATCTGGTAGTGTCCTCTGTAGATGTAAGGCTTTTTGATTTAACAAATCTTTCCCTCAATGGAATGGGTAGGAAGATGAATTTTGATTTTATGCCATCTTACACACTATTCTGAAGCTCCTCCTCCACTCTGGAGCAGAATCTTTGGGGAAGCAAGGATCTACAAGGGGGAGAAAGAATGGGAGAAAATGAATGAGGAAGGAGACCATTTCCCCCAGTTCTTCTCTACTGACCACAACCTGCACTGCAACACGTAGCCTTCTGTCAGTGGAAAGACAACACTGTACCCATTGTGTTACAGGCTTCAGGTAATTTTCTTGGGCTGTAAATAAAATGTGTCATCTTATTTACATCTTCATTTTCCAAGATTTAAAGCAAATGAAAAGGGAAGAGATCAAACAAACAAAAATAATTATAAAATATATACACTAAATGATTAAAAGATATAAGCCAACCATTTGTACATTTATTTCATTCGCCACCCTTCATTGAAAGTGATCCCAAGTGGAATTAAAATAGTAAAAAAAATGTAGAACACAGCACAAATATAGCACAAAGTTTCTTTCTCTGTTTGTGTGCTGTACTACTGGGGTTGGGGAGGTGTAGCCCTGAGGCTACATAAGCACACCCTTCATGGGCCAGTTGGGGCCAAAACTATATTTTTTATTTCAAATCCCACCTAGAATGGCTTTCATCAATTGCCTTTTTAGTCTAGAGGAACACTTGAAATAAATTTCAAGTTTCAGGGAAGCCCTGCATAAAAACCATAGATCTCAGGGAAACCCTGCATTAAAATTATTATTGTCCAAAAATTGTTTGTTTACTTTTTTAAAATCATAATCTCTTGAGAATCCCCTAGCAACATCTCAAGGTACTCTAGTGTTCCGGGGAACCCTGTTAGAGAAACCCTGACCTAGAGGGTTCAGGAGGCAATTTCTCTAGTTTTGAAACTCCATTGGTCAGAGAAGACCAAAATTGGGAGAAATTGACCCTCCAATTTTGAGGGTTCATTTGGGGGGCAGAAAAATAAATCATTTACGTATTCCATGGGGCAGCCCTTCAAAGTTTCCTGGGAGAGGCACTGCGGCCTCCTAACTCCTGCTGCTGTACAATGTATTGGCTAGTTTTAAAACATGAGCATCATACAGTACATGTATTCATATTTTAATTCTATTCACGTTCTCTTAAGACTTAAGTCTTATTTTGAAAGCCAGCATGGTATAGTGGTTTGAGCATTGGACTGCAGTTGTAGAGATCAGGGTTGGGATCTCCACTTGGCCTTGAAAACCCACTGGGTAACCTTGAGCAAGTCACACACTCTGCCTCAGGAAGACAAAGGCAAACTTTCCTGATCAAATCTTGCCAAGAAACTCTTGTGATAGGTTTGCCTTAAGGTCAGAAACTACTTGAAGACACACACCACCACCACCACCATCAAGAAGAAGCCTCACTTTATGATGGTTCCTGTAGTCAAGCAGCATTTTTTACATTAGTTTTACCTTTAAATGTTCACATCTGTTTGGGAAATGCCTTAATGTTTCTAGTTCCTACAAACGGTAGTTTTGGATGAAGCTTCTTTTATATGAAATTGTTATTGCATATCAAAAGATTAGTGCCATGATAAAATCTGTTCCAGTTACATGGCCATTTTTGCTCTTTATGATGTTTTATATGTACAGGGAAACAGTTGGGTTCTCCCCCCCCTTGTGGTCCTTTTATAGAGATCAGATATGATATGGAGGACTTTATGAGAGCTAAAGAATAAAATGAAAAAAATGAATTTAAAAGTAATAATCTCTATTGAAGGGCTCAGTTTGCAAGCCTTCTGGCTAAAGGTGTTGCAAAGGTTAATAGCTGGGCTGTCACATTTATTGTAGCAAAATGCTTTTGCTAAATCAGTGTTAGCTTCCATTTAAGGAAGAATGTCTGCTAGGGCCATTGGCATTTACTAACTGCGCCTGTGAAAACATTCCTTTTCACCGTCAGATGTTCATTCAGCTGTCTGTTGTCTAAGGGATATTGTCATAGGCGTTACCGTGCAGTAGGAAAAATTAATTGCACATTTTAATATTGTGGACTGACTTCCATTCTCCTCCTCCTCCCCACTATGGAATTTGCTACTGCAGTGCTGTTGTAGTGGTGATTTTAAAAGCTTTTTGCAAAAACCACACATTTTTGCAGATGTGTGGGTGCTGCAAATGCTTGACAGAGCAAACCAGTCTTCAGGTTGAACCAAATTCAACAGCTGAATTTATCCTGGTGGGTCTATAATGTACTAAAATAGAGATACAGATTGATGTCTTGAAAGTAAAGTCCAAAACACGCTGCGGAAATAATCTAGTTTGAAACCACTTTAACTTCCCTGGATCAATGCTAGGGAATTCTAGGAACTGTAGTTTTGTGAGATATTTAGCCTTTTTCAGAGAGCTCTGGGGCCACAATAAGTTACAATTCCCAGGATTCCCTAGCACTGAGCCAGGGCAGTTAAAGAGAAATAATATCAGACTGGATTATTTCTGCAGTGTGTTTTGGACTTTAGCTTAGTTCAGGATGTAGAAACCATGTTTACTTTTTTTTTACTTTTTTTGGTAATATTTATTTATTGCATTTATATCCTGCCTTTCTCCCAAAATGGGATTCAAGACAGCTTACAGTAATTTAAAAAGGATACAACTAAACCCATGATGGCGAACCTGTGGCACACGTGCTAGAGATGGCATGCAATGCCATTTGGTCTGGCACCCAGTGGAGAGAAAGTGGAACAGGCATGTGCCTGTTCCTCCTCCTCCCAGACCTTTCCCAGCCTCAGTTGGAGGCCACGAAAGATGCGAGGTGAGAAATCCCGCCCTGGAAGTGCCGCTCCTGGAGGGTAATACCCAGTGCTGGAAAAACTTTTAGTTGGGGCACTCAGCCCCGAAAAAGTTCGCCATCACTGAACTAAACCATTATAAAAAATTAAAAATAGTAAATTTCATATTTGTAGTCTTATTTTAAAAACTTTAATATTAATGATTGACTACCAATATTCAAGTAAAACACCCCAAAAAGTACAGTAAAAAGTAACTAGTCAAACATTTTGCCCAGCAGCAAACAGATGATAAGTTTGTGCTGGTTACATGAATATTTTTGTTACCAACGTGTTGCTGTCCTCTTTTGTCAAAATGAGAGCAACTTGCTTAAGGCTAGAAGTGTGGTATGGTAATACTGCTTACCACTCTATTCGGCCTAATAATATTTCACCAGGATCTAGAGATCACAGGTATGGGCTTCTGGTGGTGGTGAGACTGGGGAGAGAAAGGTTATTGCAAAGCTCAGGGATAACCACTGTCAGCTTCCAATCTCCAGTGATCTCAATCAAGAACATTATTTTCTTGCCATTACTAGTAGCATAAAACACATCTCATAATCCAGGGAATCCTCCATCCTAACACTGTGCAGGCTGTGCAGGGGAGTGTGCAAGGGAATGGGAACCCTTTCACACTTCACAATTATAGCACCATGATTTGACTGTCATGTCTGTATCTTGTGAAATCCTGGGGTTTGTAGTTTGGGTGAGGCACTAAAGCTCTCTGGCTGAGAATTCTAAACACTCCCTAAACTGCCAGTCTTGGGAATCCATAGGATGATGTCATGGCAATTAAAGTGGAATCATAGCACTATAGTTGTGTAGTTTGAAAGGTTCTCGGAGCACACTGGCTTCATGAGTTTCACAGAACATGTATGAGGTCAACATATGAGCCCAGGGCTGCAGATTGCGTGCTTCTGCACATCCTATGTAAAAGTTCACAATTGTACACAGTGGTTTTTTTAAAAAAACATGTCTGCTTATAAAATGTCCAAAGAAAGATAATTGCTATGTACTTATGTGTCATATTATTAGTAATTTATTATTTCTTGTAGATTAAACAACCCTATCTACCACCACACATGCTTAAGTTGAATTCTTTCTCTAAGGAGGTCAGGTTTGCATTATGTAGAACCAGCTCATGTTATCCCTTTCAGTAGCCCTGTGATGAAAATTAGACTAAGGGTTGAATTGCCCAAGATTCAAGGCTGAACAGGGAAATGAAGCATTGATTCCGCAATAGAAATTTAACACTACAGTAGATATTGTGCAATGGTATACTTAGGACAAGTTTTAGAGGACTACTTTGCAACCCTAACCTTGAAGTTAATCACTATTCAAGCATTTCCCCTAAAAATAACCATGACGGGGAAATGAAGGTATATTTATTATGTATCTATCCCACATTTCTCCAAGGAGCTCAACATAGCAGTCATGTTTCTCATCTCCAACATCTTCTCAACAACTCTAGCTGTTAAATTTGGCTGAGAAGAAGTTGGAGAGGAGAACTGTGTATTTCAAAGCTGAGTTTCTTGGAGAAACCCAACAGGCACTTAGCAATTTTTATGGTTGATGGAAGACTAGAACACAGATCTCCCTAATCCTAAATCAACATTCAAACACAAAGTTACAGTGGCTCTTAACAGGGCAAATGCTGTCTGTACTTTTTGTCACTTAATCTGTATGTTGCCACCAGGGAAGGCCCCCCTGCCCGTGCACTGGGTGAATTTGCAAGGCGTACAGGCGGGGGGGCATTCCCAAGGCCCAGGGAAGGCCCCCGGCCCATGCGCTGGGCGAATTCGCATGGCGCATGCGCAGGGGGGGCGTTCCAAAATGGCACTCTCCACGCGCACATTCATGCACATGACGGTGGGCGTTGTGAGCATGCGTGTGCAAGCGTGCACAAGCACCCCCCTGGGTCCCCGTGCCATTCCCCCCCCGGCCCCCCATCAACAAAGGTTGCCGACCCCTGGACTAGAATAACATTTCCTATATTATGGTTACGTCCAACATTGCTGGTAAGAGGGTTGTTTTGTTTTTTGCAGAAACAAGTCATTTTTCTTTGACTGCATAAAGAAGCATCACGGTTGTATGTATGAGACAAATGATGATGCGCAGCAGTCCTAAGGCCTAATTATATTTGAATGGCAACATTTCCTAGCCTGCTTCAGTGGTTACATTTCCAGTCTTAACATGCAATGATACTTTAGAATGGGGTGAACTTGAGTGCTTCCTCCTTCCTTTTCACCTTCTATCACAGAAGAGGCTTTCTGATTTGTTCAAACTACAATTTGTCTGTAATGTCCAAATGGAGAACAGTGATTTAGGCTTCCTACAAGCCAGGATGAAAACATAGTTTGGAATCCTGATTTGCAGAAAGCACTTAAACTTCATACTTCTACAGCCACGTATGCAAGGGATGAGAGAGATAGGAAGAACTCATGCAACAAACCATAGAGGGTTACTTTTGAATCAGGTAGTTTTCTTTAGTGGTTTGTTACAACTCGTGCCATCTTACAAGTGGCAAAAGATAGATTAAAAATGCTTTTTAAAACTCACATGGGAAAGAAACAGCTCCTTATTCTACAGTCATTTCATTTGTATTTAACATCTTCACTTTGGAATTATACCTAAAGTGGTCATGGTGTTGTGTGCTTTCAAGTCTTTTACAACTTTTGGTG
>CM034708.1:166019353-166047294 GCA_020142125.1 Phrynosoma platyrhinos | reverse complement strand
GAAAGGTTGCCTACCCCTGACTTCAGCAATAGTATCTTGCAAAGAAACGTCTCCTTTAACTGGCAAAGCATTAATTATTAATTATGGAAGGCTAGCTAAAAACAATCCAAGTTTTGCCTGTTCTGGAAAGGATTCTCCAGGTGCTGTAACTCCACACAAAGTTGTCATAAAGCCATTAATATGCTGATTTAAAAATTAAGGATGATACAACTTTGTGTTAACTAGCTTGGTCATGAGAGTTGTTTGATTAGAAGTACTTGGAGAATCAAACACTTTCTGTGGTTTGTTCTACATCTGTTTTGCATCAGTTAAACCTTGGATATGGAATGTAATGCTGGGATCTATAGACAAGCAAGGATATGGAATGTAATGCTGGAATCTATAGACAAGCAAATATAAGTAGCTGCTTTCTCTACTTTTCCATCAAACTGTTGTTGCTGTACAAGGGGGTATCATAAAGTTTTAATTATCATTTTAAAATTTTTTTGATAAAAAGTTTGTTTTGATTTGTAGTTGTTAACTTAGCTCTATATAGTCACCATCCAGATTTACACATTTTCCCCAGCGTTTCTTGACCCTCCGAATACCATTATTGTAGAAGTCTGCAGATTGCACCTTAAACCATTTTTCCACTTCATGAATAATGTCATCTGTGTTGTCAGCTCAGTGACCCTGCACTGGATTTTTCATTTTTGGGAAAGTAAGAAGTCACTTGATGATAATGACACTGACAAAAATTCATCAATATAGCATAATAACTTCTGGGCGATAATTATTACTTTACGATACCCCCTCATGCTTCTCCATCTTACACTTTAGTCACTTCTGGCACAACCTGTAACAAAAATAAAGGACACAATGAGCTGGTTTTCTCAACATCATGCACTAAGGGACCAATGATAACACTGACAAAATTTCATCAATATACCATAGTAACTTCCAAGTAATAATTATTACTTTATGATACCCCCTCATATTCCTACTTATGTGGGTCTCTGCCCATTTATTGCTTTAAATAGTCCCATTGTAGTCAAGTACATTTTCATTTTCCATGACCACATTTTATAATTTGTTCCAATTAATATTTCAGTGATCATTGTGTTCTGAGAGATGTTCTCAGTCAAGTTATGGGGCAATAATCAGGGAATTTATTTCTCTACTGCTTCAAACCCAGGAGTACTTTCTAGAACTTCATTGGAATATAGATCCCCTCCAGCAGGGGTGGGCAAACAGCTGTATTCCAGGGCCACTAAGCGGTTTAAAAAAAAACTTCAAAATTTGAAAGATTTTATTCCCAAATACCTTCATGGGGGCACGGGAACATATTTGCCAGTCTTGCCCCTCCCCTCACAAATTTAGGCCCAGGGAAGGCCTGTTTTAAAACCTGGAAGTGATTACTTATTGTAAAAAAGGCCTCTCCTGGGCTTAAAATGGGTGGGGTAAAAACATCTGAAAAATGTTCTCAGAAGGCATTTGGACCAAAAATATTTGGTTTTTTAGGGCAGGGTTGGGATGGGGCCCTCCAAGTTCTCCTAGGGGTTAATGTGGTCTCTTAGCCCTCCATTGTTGCTTACCTCCACCCTCCAGTTTGCCCCTGTTGCTACAGCCAAGCAAAGGATAAACGTATTCTGACAGGAGAGTAACATAATACAAGAATCCTGAAAATATTCAGGAAATCTTGTTCTACCATTCTTTGAAACTTTGACTCTGGAACCAAGAGTTCGAATCCCTACTCAGCCATGGAAACCCAGTGGGTGACCTTGAGCAAGTCACACTTTCTCATCAGAGGAAGGCAAAGGCAAATCCTTTCTGAATAAATTTGCCACGATAGGTTAACCTTTGGGTTGTCGTAAATTGAAAACAACTAGAAGGCACACAACAACAAAAGAAGAGAGAAATGATGTGGGTCACTTGGTAGTCACCTAGAGACTGGATTTTGCCAAAAAGCTTCCAGAAGGCTATGATAAATTCTCACCACACTTATATTTTCGATATGGAGACGTAATAATGTCTGAATCTACAGCATTGCCTCTGGTTCCCCCCACCCCATTTGTTTTGTTCCTTTTAAAAAACATTTGTAGACCTTTTACAAATGTTTCAAAACCTAAGAGTTCTGCTGGTCAAGTGGTATAGGCTCCTCACTTGAGCAACAGCTTTTTAAAAAATCAATATAGTATGATAAATGTACGCAGCAGCCTCACTTCAAATCCACATCACTGATATATCTAGCCCATATTTAACATTCTGCTATATCCTCCAAGTGTCATAATCTGTTTCACTAAGCAAATATTTAACAAGCTTGGCAGTGGACACATGCATAGTATAATATGGTACATGGTACAATGAACTTTTGCAAGTAAAAAAAAAATGATGTATTTTATTTTAGAGCTTGGATGAATATGATGATGATGAAGCAGGACAGAAGGAACGTAAAAGGGAAGATGCAATCACACAGCAGAATACAATGCAGAATGAATCAGCCAGTGCAGATTCAAGTGCCTCATACATATTACAGGTAAGGGGTTTTTACACTCTGCCCATTCAGTCTCATAAACATGCTTCTTCTTGTAGAATCTGTGTAGAAATGTGCAGATATTTTTTAAAGTCTTGGTATCTGAGTACCCTTAGAGCATTACCAAATATTTAGCCTTAGCTACTTAATGTTTGTTCATATAATACTCATCAACATACATAGTTCTGTCTATATGTCATCAGCTCAATAAGTCTTGTTGTTAAATTAGGTATTATTCGGTCTGCAGGCTTTTCCAGTCAGCAAGGGCAAATTTTAAAAGATGGGACACAGTGCTACGGGCAGTGGTGCTTTGTAACATCAGTGATAATATTAGATATACAGTATATTAAATATTAAAGATGCCTTTTCCTTCAAGTAGTACATAGTCATGTTCCTTAAAACTAGTACATTTTCAGGTTCAGATGGCATTTCTGATATTAATCCTTAAAGCTCCAAACGGTTTGGGTTTTGGTTATCTAAAAGACCACCATTATAGGTTGGCTGTGGAAGCTCTGCTCATATACTTGTTGGCAACATCAATTAAGTCAATGCTTCTTAAATTAGGTGAGGTGGGGAACTGGCAATTTATTTTTTAAATATTCCAGGGGTTGGTACATATTTGGTTACAATTGTTAGTTTATTTTATGAAAACCCTCAGGGACACACAGCCAATAGTTCAGGAAGTAGTGCCAATCCAGGGACCACCATTTTGAGTTGAACAGAGGGCCGCTGCAAACGGGTGGCTGTGGGCCGCCCCGAGAAGCCGCGGATTGGAACCGAGGCTGCCCCACGCCTCGGCCCCAATCCACTCCTTTTCTGGCCCTGGAAGGAGCGCTAAAATGCGGAAAGGGCACCGGAAGAGGCGGTGCCATGCCTCTTCGGCATCTCTTCTGGCTCAGCATGTCTGGACACTGAGCCGGAAGGACGTCATCGGAGAGCCCGCCATGTGGAATGGTGGGTGCTCCAATGATGTCCTCGGGGAGGGGTTGGGGTGCCAGGCGTGAGGCTGCCCCTCCCCTTCCTTTGCCTCCAAGACGGCGCTTTGCGCCATCTGCAAAGGCCTAGAATTAGGCTGATAAGTTTGAGAAACAAAGCATTTGTGGGCCCATGTTTATGGAACTGTAGGGAAAGGTTTCAAGCCAGCCTGTTCCAAGCTGCTTTTTCCTGAAAATGGTTTTGTGCTTTGGCTGCTGAAATTCTCAGCTGTTTCAGTGTATCTTCATTTCTGGGAAATTTTAAAACTTTTCAATCTTGTAATAGCAATAAGATTTGATGTTTCAGTGTAACTTAATGTATTTTTCCACTTTACATAGCTTTTAAGGAAGCCTAAAAATTCCTTTATATTAGTAACATATCACCTCATGAGAGCCAGTGTGGTGTAGTGGCTTGAGCATTGGACTATGACTCTAGAGACTAGGGTTCGAATCTCAGCTCACCCATGTAAACTCACTGGGTGACCTTGGGCAAGTTATAAACTCTGAGCCTCAGAGGATGTCCATGGCAAACCTCCTCTGAACAAATATTCGCAAGAAAACCCCATGATAGGTTTTCTTTAGTGTCACCATAACAAAATACTACCTCACACATTACATACCAGAAGGCCCACCTAATTTGGGTCCCTTCTCCTTTCATCCTGAACCCCATTCTAAATTGGACAAGAAACGCCCTCCCCAGTTTTGGAGACTGCTGGTAGGTAGTTGCAGGAAAAAAGACCATATATTCTTAAGATTCAAAATTTCATTTGACTAAAGAATTTTTGTTGATCCATCATCTATTTTAATAAATTAAATTTGATATACATATTTAGGGTTTGATACCATATACACATTAAACAGTGGCCACATCATCCTTAATCAAATCACATATATCTTAGGATTCAAGCCTACACAAACTAAGTTTGGGGTACATATGTATATATTTTAATTATACAGAATAGTTTTGTGATTTAAATTGATCAGTTTGCAATAACCTTTCAAAATATCTTTCTAAATTAAATATTCAAATGATATGTTATGTGTTTTGCCTTACATTTTGTTCATTGTTGATAATGCTGTTTTTAAAAGCAGGACTAACTGCATTTTCAGTTAGTCCTTTTCAAAAGCAGGCCTGTGGTTTGTGCAAACTGCATTCCTGAACAATTTCCTGCCAGTTACAGTGTTGTCAGCCAAGAGCAACACATTGAAATACAGAAGGGGGCAGCACTGAAGTTTGTAGGTTTAACTATTGTTTGTTCTGATAGAGCATTTCTTTTTGTCACATGCTTATCATTGTTGATTCAACACTTTGTTTATTTGACCACTCAACAGCATCATCATAATACCTTATAAGTTAGAATTGTTAAAAAATCTGAAAGCTGATACATTAATTCCATCAATCTAAAATGAATTATGAATCTACAGTGAATTGCAAATCAAAATTCTATTTTTTCTAACCTGGGAGTAAGCCTTATTTGGGATTAAGGAGAAATAGTTGAAGAGAGAGCAACTTTTTGGTTGTGTGGATATGTGTTGTAGGACCCATATAACCTTTTGAGTTGTTAACTGTCTTTTTTTGGTTCAGTCTTTGTTTTGCTTATTGAGTGGCTTATTATACTGGGTTCCCAGTAGACAGAGCAGCTTGTGTTTTTACCTGGCCCTTCAAGCACTATTGCATAGCCATAAAATCTGTCTACTGTTATTGCTTTCTGAATTAATGTAATTCATTTCTGTAAAAGCATAGATCACCACTCATTTTTTAAAGTATTTATATACTGCCTTTTTAGGAATATGCAGTATTTTCAATATATGTGCTTTATGCATTAAGATCATAATCGTAAATCATCATAACATAACATTTTAGAGTAAAACCTAAAATGAGTTCTCTTATAAAAAGTTTCCTCATTACATCAATATACAATTGTGTGCTGTTGTGAGTGTTTGTGTGTGTGTTTCCACCTGTGCACACATTGACCCAGTTGCTTTATAGCCCTCAGGTCTTCACACAGGAACTGGCCCAGCTCTACACTTGCATTAAGGCCACCTAAGAGTAATCTCCTCATTCAAAATCGAGATTAAAGCTTTGGCACAATCTCAAATTAAAACAGCAACAGTCTTCCCAAGGGACTTCAGAAACCATCCAAATCCTTCTGGGAAAAACTATTACCGTTTGTCCCATCATCCCTGCAAGGACAAACAGTGGGCCCTTGGTCTAACCTGATCAGATAATTATTCATCCATGACAAAAGATTAATGTCCTATAATCCAACACAGAGAAGGCCAGTGTATGTTGTGTCACACATGTGTGGCTAAATATTAATAGAAGACTCATGAAACCCCAAGTTATCCAAGACAAGGTGGGCAGTTGAACTCCTCTAGAATCATAAGCCACTTCTATTAGTTTTAGCAGAAAGGCTATTAGCAGTAAGATGGAATCCCTGTCCTCTATTGAGCCCACAACGTTTGATTGACTATGTATGGGTCATCCAACCAGGGAGATGGAATCTGTATAATCTAAGATATGGGTGGGAAAGTGCCAGGTGCTGGGGAAACTGCATTAGCCATTCATAGGACCTTGGAGAATTTTGGAAGCAGCAGCAGCAGCACTACATCCCTTCTCCCCTGGCTGTTATAGAACCAGAAGAGAATTTTTTTCTAAGACATTCCCCTCCCCTCAAATAAGGTTTACTCCCAGGTTAGAAAAAAGTACCTCCTGGATCTAAAATTGCCTGAGGAGATGCATTGTGGTAAAATTGTATGGAGGCATTTTTAACAAGAAAAAAAACTTGGGGGGTTTGATTGGAGCCTCATCAATACCAATGGCAGGCTGCAATTTCCCAGTTCTGGTCTGGATCCACTCTGCCATTAACCCTTAGGTCAAGCTTAGTGGTGCACCTGCCAACTTAATGGAAGAATCTGGAGTGGTTTTACATCTTCTCCCTTAGTCTACTTGGTTTCAGTTATGCACCCCCAGTAGTCACAGTGCAGTGGACCCAATTTTCAAGCCATAGATGGTGGAATCTGTGGATATGGAAGGATGACTGTATTTTGAATTAGGTCACCAATGGTTCCTACTGTTACATGGGCCAACCTGATATTTACCTTAAGGCCCAAGGCCACTTCAAGGAGATGGGCTGAAGTGGAGATGTCTGGCTAATGTTCCTTCTTTTTGGTATCTCTGCCTTTGAATTCATCCCACAAAAGATTATGAGTGCTGTAACTTACAAATTAAATAATCACATACTCTCATTGGTCCCAAAGTAGAGTTCAAAGCAATGCAGATAACTATAGAATTCTGTTAAGTTTCTGTTCTGAACAATGGACTTCTTTCTTTCTTTCTTTCTTTCTTTCTTTCTTTCTTTCTTTCTTTCTTTCTTTCTTTCTTTCATATGTCCACAAGGGCCTTCAAAGTGTTGTACAATAGAACATATTAAAAGTTATTTTGAAAAGATTTAATGCATTTTTAAAAGCTAATTTCAAAATCATGTGGCCAGACAAAATAATAGTTAGACTGCTTTCCAGAATCCCTGTCTTTTCATCAGCCTAGTTTCTCCTGGTGGTGGAATATATGACAAAGCCACTGTTGAAGATCTCAAACTTTGGGCAAGGTCATACATGAGGAGCTGATCTTTCGTGTATCCTGGTCTGGTCCCAAGCACTTGTTATTTTAATTATATAAGCAAACCTCTTTCTCCCCCCCCCCGCTTCCTTCAATTCTACATTGGATGATTGATTGATTTTTCAGTAAGTCAAACCTTCCAGTTTCAATATACCTCTTCCTCCTCCTCCAAGATTTTGAAATGATATTATCCCCGAACAGCTTAAATAATTATCTAATATTTTCCTTTTCCTAAAGAATGGCAAACAGATGTTGGAGCTTCTCCATTATTAGGTTAGCCCAGGGGTAGGCAACCTTTCCCCTTTAAGGGCCGAGGGACTTCAGCTCCCAGAATCCAAGGAGCTATTGGCCAACATGGGACTATTGGCCAACATGTCTGAGGCTTCTGGGAGCTGAAGTCCCTTGGCCCTTAAAGGGGAAAGGTTGCCAACCCCTGGTAGCCTTTCCATTATCTGACTAATGTTGGTCTTGCTTTTAGAAATAAATAATTTTCATTTCAAACTTGTCATGTGGTATGTAGATTAAAAGACTTTCATCTCTTCTACTCTGTTGCCTTTTTCTCGTTTGTTAAAGTTTAGATCACACTGGTTTAGCAATCTTTGACAAATGTGAAAAGAAATAATTCTTAAGCAATTCAAGAATATTAGAACTTGGGCTAGATTAAGTCCTTGTTCTGTTTTTAACTATTTGAAAATATCCAAGTTGAGCCTTTAAATTGCAAATCTAGTTTGGGGGACAACTGTTTCTTCTAGAACAGTATTGCACAGTGTGCATGTGTAAGAGATACAGATATATAAATATATCTTACCTACATATCCATAGAAAAATCAGGTAAAGAGCTAATTAATATAACTTCATAGTTTTATTTAGTAAGCAGAAAGAAACAATAGGCTCTTTGAGACAGATGTTGAAAAACACTTTTATAATTACTGTCCCTTGTCATAAACCTTAAAATAACTGTAGAAAGCTTTTCTACCTGAATACATGATAAAGCTTCAGGCATTTTTAATTTAAAGGGTCTTGAAAAGCATTTGATAGGAATGAATTACATATTGTTTAAGGTAAGAACAGAATTCACATGGAGGGAATGTGCTTTTGATTTTGTGATTGTTCACTGGAAGCGATACTTATACAGTTGGCTTTGTTTTCGTGGGGGATCCGTTCTGGACCCCCCCCCCGGTGAAAACAGAGATTCTCAAATATTCAAGCTCCATAGGCTTGAATGGGGTGCACTCCCATGGGGGCGTGCCCCATTGATTTAAAAGGAGATCACTCCTCTGTGAATATGTAAAACCATGGACGTCAAGTCTGCGAGAATGGAGGGACGACTGTAATGGAAAAATTGCAACTAGAAGAATGAATTTATAGAATTGGGTTTTCAAGCTGTACCATCAGTAATCTGAATAGTAGATATTTCAGAATTTCAGTTGTGTAAGGCAAAGGTGTGAGCAGGGTAGATAAACTAAAGACTTCTCATATTCCAATTTTCAGATTGTGTCATTGTCACATAGATTTCTGTTGTAGTATCTGATATAGATGGCAGGAGGTTCAGTACAGTTTTATCTTTTTTTTTTTTTTGGAGGAAAGATTAAATGATGTATTAATGCTCAGATCTACAATGATTGCATGTGATTCCACAGAAGAAAAACAAGCCATCATTATATGGTCAGAAATAGTGGTTAAAATGGTCTTGGCTGCCATCTTTCTTATTTTCAGGTATATATAATTGAGTCTAGGCCAAACTTGCACTATCTTTTCTCCCTTGTGGTTCTACAGATTAATTACAATTACTACTACCAATTGACATAGCGTAGGGGTGGGAGTTGTGTGGTTCAAGGGCCACAAGTATCTAGCAAGGGCCCCTTTGGACTATCCTGTGGCCCCTGAAATGCCCACCCTAAAGCACCCAATCACACCCACCATAGCCTTGCTAGACATGGTAAGTGGCCATTTAAAATGTGTGCCCCCCCAGATATGGGCTGATCAGGTGTGGGTGGCCAGTTTGGGTCACCAAAATCTGGGAGAGTGGCAATGGACCAGGGGCTTCTCCTGGACACTGAGGAGTTGTCCACCTGTTTGAAGAGCAGTCAAAGGTAAATAGAAACTCTTGTGGTTAGCCTTTCTTCCATTGACCAACTGTAATAATTAATACCAGTTCCTTTGGAATAGGCCTTACCTCTTTACTCTCAGGCCCATGTCACCTGCAGCTGTACCACATAACTCTTTGATTCAAATAATTTCATGCTGCTGAAAATTCTTTTCAGGGAGCTGAAAAGGGTACCTCTCTACCCTGTCTAATATATTTTCACTCTAGTCTTATTATTCTGCCTCCAGCCCAGATCAAAATTCTGTTAAAATTTGAAAATCCAACAGAGTCCAGTTCAGTTATCAGTAGAAAATGTGTGCTTCTCTGTTTGGATGTTGCTGGGTGCTGTTGATAATGGAACATTCAGTAGAAATATTGTTCCAACAATGTGAAAGGCAGTATGTAAAACTAATTTAGTATCTAAAAGTCTCCAGTGACTATTTAATTGTGTGGGAATTCTGAGTTTTGATGTATTAGTATGAGCTCCCATTAGTAAACAGAGCTCAAAGCCTTCCTGACACCCGTTTCCCTGGAGCTTTTTAGCTGCATGCTACAAAGAGGCTGCAAGCGAATTGCATAGCCTTCTGCTTAATCAAATATAGTACATGGGGGGGGGGGAAATACTAGTTGCTTTTCATATGATTTGAGAGGGTTCAAATAATCAAAATTCCCTAGTTATTGATGAGTAATTTGAAAGACTGTTTCATGTAGGAAGAGTGTGTACATGTCTAAATAGAGAGGGAGAGACAAAGAGAGAGCGTATTATCATGGCTTAGTTACAGTGGCTGATAATGTTTGCGTTTCATGATCTCATCATGCTGTGGAGTTTGGCAGGGCTAAAACTGGGCAGCAATGGTTGGCTCTATTATTGGACATATCTCTCCCCCAAAAGATTTTGCTAGTTGTGAGATGATAGCTACTCTATTCTTTTTATACATTGATTGTAGCCAGCACCAAAAGATCTTGATCCCTGGTTATGAATATGTCAGTTTTGTGGGCATTATTACTTGTAAATGATTGGGGGAGGGGTCATCCTTGCTTTCTTATAACACCAATAAATATTCTAATGTTAACTTACAATATTTAACTTCTGTTATTTTAACATAATGTACATCTAATTATGTTGCCTTGATTTTAGTTTAACAGAAAGATGGGATATACATTTTGAAAAACATCGTATTTCCTTGCTTAAAAATGGGAAGACGTTTCTCATTAAGGATTTCACTGCTCTATGCATCTGGTTTTAATTTTTAAAATTTGCTGGAAACCACAATCCTGTATCTCCTAAACCTGATTTCCCATATCTGATTTGGTCATGCAGATTCCTTCTCTTTATGCAGGTGATACTGCAGAATGACTTAGTTGCTTGTCAGCCATATGTAGCGCACAAGAGTTTGCATTGGACTACACAGCCTATGTCGTAGGTAACATTGGTTGTAGAACCTTCCTGGCAGTATTATTATGAGGATAAAAGTGTAGAGGAAAAGAGCTCCATCTTGAGCTTATTGAAGGAAAGGTGAATAAGTAAATTGGATTTTATTTTATTTTTTTTTAAGTTTCATGATTGGCAACCAAGAAATGCATTTATACATACAAAAAACATCTGGGCTGGAAAATGGAAATTGAAAGAAGTTCAGTTAGCATTTACATTAATCGGATAAGTGCATTTCTAGAAACTTGAATCAGACTCCTTAGATTCTACATAAGCAATGCTTTAAATTGTTTATTTAATAGATTAAATAGGACACTAACTTGTATTAACTCTTTCTAATAGGACACTTCCAGGACAATTTCAAACAGATATAAAAGGTAAGTCTACTTGGTATATCATTTAAAAATGAAATAGGTTCACCAGGGGTGGGCATGTGTGGAAGACCTTAGGACTATTTTTCCCCCAAAGGCAATAATCACTTCTGAGTGCTATTTTATGATATATATATTTTTTCTGTTTGGGGATCGGGGGGAGGGAGCAGTGTTTATACATATAATGGTACCCTCTAGATGTGTTTTAGCCAAAATTTGTTCTTTCAGTCTATTTCTTTTTAAATTGGGAAATTAGGATGATCTCAGGATTCTGAAGGCCACAGGGGTACACCTATAAGACTGCTAATTACTCAAAGGCTGCACAGTTCCCACCTCTGAAGTTGAACATGCTTGATAATATTCACAAATAAAACATTCAAATAAAGATAAATTAACTTCACTGTTGATTTAATTGCTGGTTTTAAACCTGACTTGGTGTTATACTCTTTAGATAGTTTGGCATACAACCTGTAAAGGCAGCTGGGGATGGCAGGATTTGTAGTCGGATCTGGAGGGTGGTCAGGTTAGGAAAGCTAGAATGAAATTATATATTTGCCAGCTCTTACTGTGCTCTATATAATTGTTGCACAGCAGTAATTAGCTAATGTTAACTTCTATCTGGTATTGATACGGTCTTTTTTGCAAGTGATCATTCTGCCATTCATATAATCTAGATCAGTGGCTCCCAGACCTTGGTCCTCCAGATGTTTTGGACATCAGCTCCCAGAAGCCCCAGCCAGCTTGGTCAACTGTCAGGAAGAATTCTGGGAGCTGAAGTCCAAAACATTTGGAGAAGCAAAGCTTGGGAAACTCTGATCTAGATGGATTGAACATACATAAGGTGCATGTTCCTCATGTACCATATTTTCTGGTGAATAAGATGATTTTTAACCCTGGAAAGGGGTCTCAAAATCGGGGGTCGTCTAATACACTGGGTAGAGGAGGAGGGCGATGATGAGGGGAGAAAGAGAAGGAGAAGGAAGCCAGGGAGAGGAGGAGGTCGAGGGGAGAAAGAGAAGGAAGCCAGGGAGAGGAGGAGGATGAGGGGAGAAGGAGAAGGAAGCCAAGTGAGAGGAGGGCGAGGGGAGAAGGAGAAGGAAACCAGGGAGAGGAGGAGGATGAGGGGAGAAGGAGAAGGAATCCAGGGAGAGGAAGAGGACAAGGGGGGAAAGAGAAGGAAGCCAGGGAGAGGAGGACGAGGGGAGAAGGAGAAGGAAGCCAGTTCTACAGTATGGATGCAGCCTGAATCTGCACTGGAGAAATAATGTAGTTTGACACCGCTTTAACTGCCATGGTTCCATCCTATGGATTCCTAGGATCTGCAGTTTGCTTTGTGGTACCAGAGCTCTCTGACAGAAAAGGCTAAATATCTCACCCCCAACTGCAAATCCCAGAATTCCATAGCCTTGAGCCAGGGCAGTTAACGCGGTGTCAAACTGCTTTAATAAATTTCTGCAATGCAGACACAACCAAAGTTGATGTGTTGCTTGGGTGTGGCTTCTTTAACAAACAATTCTGCATAATGAGTGTGTGTGTGTACCCTTGAAGATTTATATAAAGAAGAACCAAGTTCCTTAACTTGGAGGTTATATCTGTATGTTGTGTACCTTCAAATTGTTCCTGACTTATGGCGATCATGGGGTTTTCTTGGCAAGATTTGCTCAGAGGAGGTTTGCCACTGCCATCCCCTGAGGCTGAGAGTGTATGACTTGTCCAAGTTCACCCAGTGGGTTTTATGGCAGAGTAGGGAATCAAACCCAGGTCTCCAGAGCGGTAGTGGAAATAATTTTTAAAGCAGCATTTAAATCTGGACTATTTTTAAAAAAGTAAGGTCAAAAAACACACTGCAGAAATAATAAGGTCCAAAGCACACTGCAGAAATAAATGCTAGGGAACATGGGAGCTGTAGTTTGTTGTGTTTATAAGTGACAGTTTTCCTGCTAAGTACCTGCATGTCATAAGCATTTGAATTAAAATTACCATATTGAAATCAAATCTGATTTTTTTAAATTTTATTTGGTGTGTGTTGGAAGAGGGGTAGTCTTATGCGGCAAATCCCAAACTCTATATTTTAACTGGAAAAGCTGGGGGTTGTCTTATCCGCCCAGTCATTTTACATGCCGGAAAATATGGTAATTCCTTTACGTTTCAGTCCTTATTGTTCTGCAGTGAGCAGACAATTAAGTGAGATCAACATTTGTTTTCAGTTTTTACAGATGTAAATTCATGCAGTGCTGTTACACTGGAAGTAAGTAAAACGTTGGGCCATGACAGGAATTTTGATTTGATTGACTTTTTTGGTGCCAGAAATAGTATTTAAGTCACAGCATGAAAGGCCTAGAAAGGCAGGGAATAATTTTTGGACATGATTTCCTGAGCACAGCAGTTAAGCAGGAAGGAGAAGGAGAGGGTGGCCAAGTCATTAGGTAGAGTACTGTGGATGCCTCAGGCAGCATATCTTTGATGCTATGAAAAGATGGCCTGTTATTCGTTATTCAAATAAAAGTATTGTCTTGATTTTACTGCAAGGGGAGGGGAGGGGTGCTTGTGGGATTTTGTGCCTCAGATGCCAGTGTTAGGCAGAGTTGATCGTATTGTTCAGGCTGCAAAATGTCCTGAGCCAGACCTGAATTAGGGATACACTAGACCAGGGGTGGCAAACTATGGCCCGGGGGCCGAACTCGGCCCCTCGAGGCCTTTCAACCGGCCTGTGGCCAGTCCTGCCACTGTTGCTGCCGCTGCTGTGCACATGCAACACAGGGCGCCATTTTGGGTTCCTAAATGGCGCCCGCACTCACACACTTATGCGCACTACTCCAAAAAAGGTGCCAGAGGTGCGTGTGCATGCACGTGCACGCATGCACACTACTCCCGGCGTCATACGCATGCATGCGCAAGCATGCGCACTACTCCCTGGCTCAGTGCTAAGGAATCATGGGAACTGTAGTTTATTGTGACACCAGAGCTCTCTGACAGAGAAGGCTCAATGTCCCAGAAAAAATTACAGTTCTCATGATTCCTTAGCACTGAGCCAGAACAGTGGCCTCAAGCTGCATTATTTCTTTTTTTTTAATTTTTTAAAGTTTTATTTTATACACATAACAAACAACCAAAACCAAACAAAATAAATAATAACAAAACAAAAAAATATAGCAACAAATAATACAAATACAAATAATACGAACATACCAACAATAACCTAATAGAATAGAATAGATAGTAAAATAAAATAATTAAGATTTACTAATATATTTCCTTTCCCCATTCTTCTTACCTACTAATATCAATCTTCTTTACCAAACTCCCTTTCTTTTCCTTAATTTCTTTAATCCCCTACCTCTTCATTTCTCAGAATCTCAAGCTGCATTATTTCTGGCAGGCTGTAAAGGCCCTAAGAATGCATTTTACTTGTTAAATGGACCGAAATATTTCAGTTTGGAGTAGTCAGAACAAATATCTACGTAGCATCCACCATAACAAGCCAGTTATTCCATGAATTCTTGAAGATAGCTTTCCATATTGTCCCTCCATGTTCCCCTGCCACCTTCTTAGTAAAGAAAATTGCTAAAATAATAAAGTGAAAATTTGTGGACTAATATTATCCAACTATAGTTAAATTTTAAATGTGTTCCATTCATCATGGTAAATTACAAACAACAACAACAAAACCCCCGAGTTATCTACGTTGTCTGAATATAATAAAGGGAAATAGAGAGAGATTGGCCATCAGAGCTTAAAAGAATTGTAGGATTTCCTAAGGATCAGACAGGATTGGATAGCTCAATTTACAGTAAATCAGATTAGAATTTCTTGGTGGGCATGTTCTTTGTTCACTTTGCATTAGAAGCTTTCTTTTCATAGCAAGTGAATGTTTTCTTCTTGTTGTTTTTTTTAACAAAGAAAGGAACTTAATAGCTTTATATTTTAATCCTAGCAGTCCTGAACACAAAAAATGTTCTTAAAAATTGCCACCATATTAAACTGGCTCCAAATTAGTCTTATGTCCTTTCCTCATGCCACTTCTAGTTAAATCCTGTTTGCAGATACATCTGGCTACTGGCTTCTAGTTCACCAGTGCTTAAGCCCCCATAATAATGTTGGTCTCTATCCTTTTACAAAACGGTTTTCTGTTTTTTATTTGCTTCTTTCAAAGAGATATATATTTGGAATACCTGACCGGTCTCAAAGGGAGGTTACAGTATTAAAGTGCTAAAAAGGTAAAGGTAACAGTATTCCCTGTTGACAAGGTTGTCAAGTCAATTTTGGCTGTACTGTTTACACAAAAGCACACCCATCAGTGTCCATGTGAATATTTGCCAGCTGATGTACTTCATGTATCTAATAAAGTAAGGGCTTGTCTACAAAAGCTCATGCCACAATAAATGTTATTCTTCAAAGCATCACAAGCCTCTTTATTTTTGCTACAACAGACTAACACAGCTCTGAGGCATGCAGCTAATTAATAATATGTCATTTTATCAGCTTGCTCTACAAAACCTTCAAAGCTTGAAGACCATAACTCCCTAGTTATTTAAGAAAATGCCTGTAAGCAGAAGGTTGCCAAATTTACCAAGTCACTAAATCCTGAATGCTGGATATGTTTTTAAAGCTGGCATATTCCAGTAACTTGCATGTTAAATATGATGGCCTAATTCAAATCCCAGCTCAGCATGTTTTGGGACAGCTATGTGAAGCCCCTTTAAAAGTTGCTCCATGTTATAGCTTTCATGGTGTGGTAAACAGTTTTAGCACATAAGTTTGCATTCATTCACATTAAATAGGCAGTTTTCTCCCTATTGCGACACACGTATGGAAGATAAAACTGTTGTCACATGTGACTACATGTGACAAAGTTCCCATTTGGTGATAGAGACTATGCAGAACCATTGATGCCTGTTATTAAACAGCAATCATAAGAGCCTTGTGATGCTCTGAGAGGGCTTATTATGATATTAAAGATAGGCATCACATAAGGCTATCATTGCTATACTGCATGCTGGGGCACAGGGCAGGGTGATTTTAGAGATGATCTGGCATGCCATGCATGTCATATAAAACAGTATGATGTTGCAATAAAATGTGTCCTGTTCAGGTTGCAAGCCAGCCATACCTCCCATGCCCCCCATTTTCTCCTCCAGTTGTGCCTCAAGAAAGATATTATACCCCAGCTATCAGAAGCTGGGAGAATACTGATTTAGCAAATAATGTTCCTTGCCTTGAGACTTAAGGGGATAGCAACCTTATTGTCTTCCAGCACCCCTGAAAGTCTGAACTAACAGCTGGGCAATGTGAAAAAAATATATCAGAAAATGGAGTTTCCACTAGCATTTGAGGATTGGGCTGCACTTGTTGACATTTTAAAGTTCAGGCAGAATATCCACAGGTGTTCCGTCTGTTCTCATATGTTAGGTAATGTTGTAAATAACAAACTTCTGTGGGCTGTGCTCCTGGTAAGAGTCTGTGCTCTCTTCACCTTAAAGCAGCCCTTTCCTGTTATAATAGGGCAACAGTGTAGCCCTTCAGATGCTGTTGGACAGCCACTCCCATCATTGCACAGTATGGACTATATTGGCCATAGTTGATGGGAACTGCAGTCTGATAACATCAGTAGGGCAAAATGTCCCCCTATTCATGGGGGACAATGTTGGCTCAAAAGTAGCACTGTGCCCTAGCAGTTATGAGGTAAAAAGAAGCAAAATAGAGCTGGTGGCTACTTCTATATATAAATAGTCATATTACTCATGCTAAGGACCTGAAGCCTATGTGAGGGATAAGCCCAGTTTACTTAAAGCATATGATTTAAACAATTCAAATATAATTGTTCCCTCTTCTTTTCTTTCTTTTTTATTATTATTTTTTATTTTATTAAAACAAACAGTCAAACATATACTTACATTAAAACATTAAAACAAACAGTCATACATACAATCAAACAAGTACTTACCAACAAAATCAAACATCAGTGAACAGTAACAAATATATATATATATATATACTCTTTTAGATTTCTTTACAAAATTAAGCTAGACTTCCCGGTTGAATTGACCTTCTATTAACTTAAGATTTTAATTGTTCCCTTTTCTTTTCAAGCCTGGGATTATTGTGTATGCATGTCAGATTTCATCTGCCCTATTAAAAGCTCTTATTTGTAGTTTTCTAGGGTTAAAGAAAAAAGGGCCTGTGGACACTGACAAGTTCCCTTCTCCAGAGTTATTTTTAAAAACAAACAAACAAACAAAAACAAACAACAACAGGGAGACAAAATAAAAATACTTTCCCTTTTACCTGCACATCTTGTTTGACAATGTGGGCTTTAAATTTGTTCTGATACTGAGAAGTGATACTAAATGTGCCAAACACCTACAGAGTATCAGCAGTAGTGAGGTGATGACGCTGATTGAGGTTCTCTCAAAGACAACAGCAGGAGCATCATAGCTACCCAAGAGCAAACGCATACATGGACATAAAATGATGGCTAAGATAGAAATCAAATAGACTACATAATTGGAAGAGGAAGATAGAGAAGCTCTACTTTCTTTGCAAAAATATCACAAATTAGATTGTGGCACAGACCAAGAACTGCTAATGTGTTCCCACAAATTAGAGTATAGGTAAAAAAGAATACTAAACCAATAATTGTGCCAAAATACAACCTGAAGAGCATCCCTGTAGAATTTAAAGACATTGTGAAAAATAATTGCCTAATTGATTGAGCCTAATTGATTGAGAGCCTGAAGAACTCTATTAAGTCTAATTGATTGAGAGCCAGAAGAACTCTGGACTCAAACCAGAGACATCATCAGGGAGGAATACAGAAACCAAAACCAAAAAAATCAGCCAAAAAGAAAAAAGAAACCTCAATTAATGACAGATGAAACCCTTCAAGTAGTTAAGGACAGACAAGAAGCAAAAGTAAAAGGTGGCAGAAATGGAATCAGAAACTTGAATGCAACTGAAATAAATAGTAGAAATAAAAAGCCTATGGAAGCAATACACTGAAGAAACTATATGAAAGAGATGAAAGGATGACATATTAATTAAAGGAAGAACCATTTGAAGATGAACCTACAATTTTAGAAAGGGAAAGGGAAACTGCATTCAGGGCACTTTGGACAAATCAATCACAAGGGAGATTTTGTTTTAACTAAAATCTCCCAACAAATATAGAAAACAAACTCTTCTGTTTTAACTAAAATCTCCCAACAAATATAGAAAACAAAAAAATGACCCAGATTGAAAATGCTCTATATACACTCCAATCTCCAAGAAATTGGACACCTGGGATTGCAGTAACCACAAGACCATTGCATTAATCTCCCATGGATGCAAACTGATGGTTAAAATTCTACAATAAAGACTTTTACCATATATGGAGTGAAAATGCCAGCTGTCCAAGCTGAGTTCAGGAAAGAAAGTGGACTAGGGATCATATTGCAAGCATACATTGGATAGTAGAGTGCACCAAATAATTTTAGATGAAAATCAATCTGTGATTTAGAGATTATAGTAAACCCTTTGATTGTGTTGATCATGAAGAATTTTTATTGTTCTTAAAGAAATGGGTGCACTACAACATTTGATTGTCCTGATCTGTAACATATACTCTGGATGAGAAACTACTGCGAGGACAGAATACAAAGAAACAGAATGGTTTCCAATTGGCAAGGGGATCAAGCTAGGATGCATTTATTGCCCTGTGTGTTTAAGCTCATTGAACACATCATATATAAAGCAGGATTAGACTCAGAGGAAGGAGATGTGAAAACAGGAAGAAAAAATATCTACAATTTAAGATAGGTAGATGACACCATAATACTAGCGTAATGCTAGCAAAGACTTGTAATAATTATTGAAGGAATTCAAGGAGGAACGTGCAAAGGAAATTTTGCTGTTGAAAAGAAAAATAATGACTACAGATGATTTATGTAACTTTATATTGTGAAAACACTGAAATAGTTCAAGATTTTCCATGCCTTGGGTGCATCATTAACAGCAGTCAATCAGAAGAAGACTAGGACTTGAAAGGGCAGCTATGAAAGAACTAGACAAATTCCTGAAGTGTAAAGATACATCATTCAATACTAAAGTTAGGATTGTCAATGCCATTATATTTCCAATTTCTGTTTATGGCTGTGAAAGTTGGACAGTGAAGAAAGCAGACAGGAAGAAGACATTTGAAATGTGGTGCTGGAGTTCAATGGATACTGTGAACTGCTAAAAAGCCAAATAAATGACCAAGATGACTAAACTCAGACCTGTCGTACTTCGGACATAACATGAAAAGACATGATTCCCTGGGTAAGACAGTAATGCTTGGTAAGGTAGAAGGCACTAGGAAAAGAGGAAAGACCACATTATAGATGGATAGATTCAATGCCACAGCCATGGCCCTGAATTTCGAAGACCGTTGTTTTTGATCAGGTGACTTGGAATTTCTCATTTATAGGGTCATCATAAATCAAAGTCTGCATGATGGCAGTTAATGACATGTAGATGTGTGTGTGTGGGGGAATGCATCACTTGAAACATTAGAGAACTGCTTTTAGTCATAGTGGACAATACAGGGCTAGGCAAGCAAATAGATTGGTCAAGGATGAGACAGCTTCATATGTT
This sequence comes from Phrynosoma platyrhinos, assembly GCA_020142125.1. NCBI lineage: Eukaryota > Metazoa > Chordata > Lepidosauria > Squamata > Phrynosomatidae > Phrynosoma > Phrynosoma platyrhinos. The sequence goes on along the minus strand of CM034708.1, from coordinate 166,027,687 downwards.
GCTACTTTCTGCTTTGGAATCTAAGTAGCTATTGGCATTATTGACTAAGATACCATACTGGGGAGGCTATGGTGCTGCTTTGAATCAGAAATGCAACACTGCTTTGGTGTCCCTGAGGGCTGTGTTTTAATCTTTTTGTGTTTTTTAATATGAAATTATTGGTAGAGGTTGTTCAGAGGGTACAGTAAGGTGACAAAGTATGATGATGGTTTTCAGTTCTATATCTGCTTTTTATCAAATGAGACATTCCGTATCCTGAACTCGTGCTCAGTAATGAGATTGGATTAGGGTGTGCTCATTCTTGTTCAATGTTCTGTTAGGAAACTTTGTCTAATTGATTAAGATGAATCCAACCTACTTGAGTCACACTTCCTTACAGAGGTAGTGTAGGAGTACCCATGGATTTAGCTTTCTACTTGAGACCTACTAAAGTGTGTTTTATTGACTTTTGCAAATATACCCAGATCAGCCCTACCAGAACAGAATGGCTAATCTATGCAGATTAGCATATTCAAGGACTCAGTAAAAATGTTGATGTTGACCCGTCCATGCCCTAAATGACATAGAATCAGTCTATCTGGAGAAACACCTCATATGTTCATATGTTCTTCCTTTGCAGACTGTATTCTGGGTGGTGCTTGCCACAATGCTGTGACCACCTTCCCCATAGTGACCCCTCCTAAGCCTAGGAGGATCAACCTGGCATCTTCATTGTCTAGGCCAGGGGTAGGCAACCTTTCCCCTTTAAGGGCTGAGGACTTCAGCTCCCAGAATCCCAGGAGCTATTGGCCAATATGGGACTATTGGCCAACATGGCTGAGGCTTCTGGGAGCTGAAGTCCCTCGGCCCTTAAAGGGGAAAGGTTGCCTACCCCTGGTCTAGGCTAATATTTTCTTCTCTAAGGAATTATTTAATCATTAATTGGTTGCTCTATTGTTAGTTATATTGGTGGATTTTAAAATATCTTTAATACTGAAATGTTGCAATGACTTTTCTTTTTTGGTGGTTATTTTATGAAGGGCAGTTTGTGTTACACTATCACAGATTAGGAGAGTAATTTTACAGTGCTGTGCAGATGTACCTGAGAGTAACCTTCAGTGATTTGTACTGTGATTTGTCTTGGACAAACAAGCACACAGAAAATTAGACTGTAAGACAGGGGTGGAAACTTGTTGACTTCTGGATGTTCCAGCAGTGCAACTCCCAGGAATACTAGCCAGCATGTCCAGTGGAGAGGAATGCTGGGAGTTACAGTTCAACAGGATGTAGAAGGCTGCACAATTACCACCCCTACTGTAAGACATAGCTTGTAACCCAGTGGGTACCCAATCTGTGGCCCTCTAGCTATTTTGGATTTCAGCTCCAGTAGCCTTAGCCAGCTTGGCCAACAGTCAGGAATTCTGGGAACTAAAGTTCAAAACATCTGGAGGAACAAAGGGTTGGAACTACTGTTCTAATCTATGTGCAGTCCAGTATGTGGATCAATGAAAGTCAGTGTTTTTATAAATCCATCCCCCAAAAGAGGAATATATAGAACTATTTTTGACAATTTTCTGCCATCATTCCATCAATTTTAAATTATAACTTGTATTTTTACACAGCACAACAAACATGCCAGATGATGATGTTTCTAGCAGATATTCACGAACTGCAGACAGGGCAGGATACAACAGGTACAACAGAGATGCAAATTCTTCTGGAAACATCATACCAAATAATTCTTTGGAAAAGAAGATTGAAGATCTTGAAAAGGTAAATATTACTGTATGACTCAAATTATCACTTTTCAACCCCATTTTTGTCTCAAATGGCTGGTTTGGGAGGTTGTCCAAGGAGTGTTTTTTTTCCTTCAAAATCAAAAGTGACCACTTTGTGGGGGAAAGGGTCCTCCCCGGCCTTTTAAGCATGGACATGGGCATAGGATTCCAGACAAGAAACCACCACTGTGGCCTGCCCTTTCCTGTCACAGCCACTTGAGGAAGTAGTGGTATCCATAGATAGGCCTACAACAAAGATCCTGGGTGGATTCTTGTAGAAGGAACTAGTTCTGGAGAAACTCAGGTTCCAGATTGTTTGAGTTTTATAAATCAAAATCATAACATAGAATTTAGAAATTTCTATAAACAGTCTTCCTAAGCAACTGCATATTTTGTATTGTAATGATGTAACCAGCATGTTATTGAGCATACATATCAGGGAGGGAGTCACATGCATCTCAGTGGGGCATACAGTTGTGTTCCTTGTTTTTAAATGATGTGTCATAAATTCTGTTCTCTGAAGGAACTAGCAAAGGAGAGACAAGAAAACCTAAGGCTTGTACGAATAGCACAAGATAAAGAGGAGCTGATTGTGAAACTGAAGGAGGAGATTGATTTATTAAACAGGGTAAGTGTTTATTCACTGTGCTAAGATGAGAAAGTAAACATACTCTTTCTGTATGCCTTATGATTTTAGGAGCAGTTCCCACTATCATCAAGTGACGGATTCAGTCCTGTGGATAATTTGATTGTTATTTCCTGCATGGCAGAGGGTTGGACTGAATGGCCCTTGGGGTCTCTTCCAATTTTATGATTCTACTCTATGATTCTATGATAATGTCAATGCCTATGTTGTTTATTATCAAAAATTTATGAACTTACATTTTTTGTCCCCCTTGTCCTCCAAAGAACTCAGGTTGAATAATGCTTCCCCCTACAATGGTGTAGTTATGTTTGCCAATAGGGTCTTCTTGGTGCTCCTGACATGTTTTACCCAGAGCTTGGAAAAATTACCATTTTGGACTACAGCTCCCAGAATCACCCAACCAGCATAGGCTCTGGCCATATTGGGAGAGGAATTCTGAAAATTGTAGCTTTAAAAAGTAGCACTCCATAGCTGTGATTTTATCCTTAACAGCACTCTTGAGAGCTAGGCTAGGCTGCAAGTATGTAACTCACTCAATATTATTTAATAAGCTTTCTTTGAACCTGTCATTTCCTTGGACCGAAACCAATATTAACCACTATATCATATTGCCATTCATCAGGTAATGCACAGAAAGGTAACTCATTAATGTGCTATAATTAGCATTAGAGCAGAGCTTGGAAAAGTTACTTCTTGAAGCTTCCTAATGATCATGCTGGTAGGAGGTTTGGGGAAGTGGAATCCACTCTGGATTTTACTGCTGTTTCTCCTGCACCAAGTTGAATGGGGGCTCTTCCATGCCAGGGAGTTGGATGCATTGCTCCTGTGGCAAATCCACAGGCCACCCTGCCCTTTTCAGATGCTGCCTGAACTATGAACTCAATGGGAATCAAGCTCATTTTCCCAAGCCCTACAGGCGTGATGGTGCTTTTACCACCATGATGGGAAAAAGTAACTTTTGTATCAGTCGATCCCCTGCTTCTAGCTCGGTGAGTGAGAAAAAATGGATCCAAGTTGATATAAGTGAAGGGATGGGATGGAAAGATACTGGACTGTTGGTATTAGATCTCAGTTGAAAGACTGGTCCTAGGAAAAGTTGAAATATCATGTCCTCATGTCTTAGAATAAGAAGAGAGTGAATTGACTCAACCTCTCTCCTAACTTTTATTTTGTAAGTTTTGAGAATTCACCATAATAATTAAAGTTATGTTTTGAAAATAATTCACTAATCATTAGCAAAAATAAAATGGTTAAAAACTGAGGATCACTATCAGTTTGTTAGGGTGTTGATGGTGCTGAAAATACTGGACCATATGATCTAGGCTGCAGTGGGTTTCTTTGAGAAACACAACATTTTTGTTTGATGGCTTTTTCTGATCAGCTGGGAACCATTGCACTTTATGACAGACACTTCTTTCATCAGTTGACTCTGGAACTTATGTTGTGCTGATGTTCCTTTAAATAGGCAATATTCATTTTTAAATCAGTTTTCAGTTTAGTGAGAAATAAATGCTGTATATAACTGACTATTTTGCTTCCCTCTGATTTGTTTGCGTATTTAAATTCCAGGCAGTTGTTGTGGTTGGGAAACATCCAAGTAGCTCATACTTGTAGACATTTTTGGAATGTTATTGTTGTACATAAACATTCCAAAGAGTCTTTATATATAATTTCTGGGTACATTTTATGAATTTCCATGTGCCTTAAAGTTATTGTTGTGAGCTGTATCTCTGCCACCCATCTTGATATTGTATGTCTGTCACAAGTTAGCCAGACAAAAGGAGCCGGGGGGAAGACTCCTGTTGTAATGAAAGCTGGTTACATTCCCTTTTTGTTCCTACTATGTACAAACTTCGAAAAGGATGTCATGAACACAGTGTATGCTTTATCTAAATATCAGATGGAGATAGTTGCCGACCTCAGAGTTCCATTTTGGCAAGTTTGCTGCATTTTTCAAATATAAAGCATTCATACTGTTTTATAAAAAAAGTTTTGCTAGTCAAGTCCTGTGTGGCTCAAGAGTATGCAATTGAGTGTGGTTTTCTCAGGGGAGAGTTCACCTACCTTGTTTCGATTTTATTTATCTGGGTGTTTAAAGCCCTTACTCTGAAGCCCTAACTCCAAAATGTAAGTCAGTGGGATGATGGTGCCAAAGATGATTCTGTTTTTGCTTTTCAGTTTTCATGCTGTTTGCTACATAAGTTTGTTATTGATTTTACTCATTGCATTTTGATGGGCCACTAGCATTTTGAACCTAACTTCTTCCCTCCCCCTTTCTCTTCTAAGTTAACGGTTGTTATCCAGAAGTCATTGCATGGATGTACAGGAGGAATGTGTACAGCTGGTGCTTTTTCCTTTCTTTTTCAAAATAACTTCTGCTACAGCTTCCACAGCTGATGGAATATAGTGTGTTGAATGTTGAGGAGGAGTATACTTCACCAGCCGTGGCAGAAACAGCTGGAAACATCTAAGCCAGGGGTAGGCAACCTTTCCCCGGGACTTCAGCTCCCAGAAGCCTCAGCCATGTTGGCCAATAGTCCCATATTGGCCAATAGCTCCTGGGATTCTGGGAGCTGAAGTCCCTTGGCCCTTAAAGGGGAAAGGTTGCCTACCCCTGATCTAAGCCATTTCCACCTGAGTGGAGGGCTTCCTTAAATCACAATCATCAAAATTTTGCAGATGAAAATAAGGATGTACTTATAGCACCCCTTATCTATACCAAACCCAGCTGTTACATTTTATATGATAACATTATTCTGCTGGTATCTGAAGGACAATTGTTGTTGTTACTACTACTACTGCAACTACTACTACTAGTAATACTCTGCTTTTTTCCAGTTTGGGATTCAAGGCAGCTTACAACAGTCAAAACAAACATACCGTAGTTAAAATTTCACAGCATAAAAAAGTTAAAAACCAGCTAAAAACATAAAACATTAAAAACAACACAAAGAGCAAAAATAAAAGGCCAGCACATTATAAAGAGCCAACTTTCCCTAGAAAATCAGTTCACAAAAACCTGCTGAAATAAAAAGGTATTCATCTGTCTGTGAAAAGATAATAAAGATAATCCCATCTAAACCCTCTGGCAAGGGAATTCCAACACCAGAGATCAGCTATTGAGAAGGTCCTCTCTTGTGTTCATACCAGATGCACCTGTGAGGGTGGCACAGAGAGAAGGGCCTCCCCAGAAGATCTCAAAGCATGGGCAGCTTCTTTTTTAAAGAATATTTTTATTAGAATTATATAATAAAAAAATAAAAGTATAATAGAAAAACGCATGTAGAAACAAAAGGGTAAGAAAAAAGAACAAAGAATTAGGAAAGAATAACTGAAAGAGATAAAAGTGACTTCCAACCTTTTCTTTAGCAGCTATGTCCTAATCCTAATTAAGCTACCTTCTAAAAAAATAAAAAATATACTTCTTTCTATTATCTATCAATATTTCATTAGTATAGACATATTACCATACTAAGTACTGTCTTACAAAGAGTTAATACAAAGTTAGCTTTCCAGTATCTGTTCATTAATAATAGTTAAAAATAATAACCGATTTCATTTAAACAAAACATTTCCCCACTCTTCAAACTCCAAATAACAAGCTTCATAAGTGACTACCTTATTTTCCTGCGTATAAGACTACTTTTTAACCTGCAAAATCTGTGGTTAAAGTGGGGGGGTCGTCTTATACGCTGGGTATAAGGGTAAGGAGGGTAGAGGTGCTAAAACTCTATATTTTGGCTGGAAAATGGGGGGCCGTCTTATACACCGGGTCGTCTTATACGCCGGAAAATACGGTATATTCACTTCCCTGAAATTTAATATTTAAACATTAAAATTAAGTATTAGGCAAAGCCATTATCCACGTTGTGTAGCTTCAGTTTTTCCCATAATATTATCTCAACTTGAAACTTAATATAGTTCATTAATACAAAATTATTTTCTCTTTTTAAATCAAACATATGTTTGTTGATCATCTCATTAAGATTAATGCATAAATAATGGTTAAAAGCCACTGTTGCTTCTTTCTCTGCAGAGCCCTGCATAAAACGGGCCAACAGTTAGTAGAGCTGTTGCATCAACAAAGTTATGTGCTCCCTGTATCCCACTCTGGTTAACAATCTGGTTGTAGATATTTGGACCAGCTGAAGTTCTGAACACTCCTCATAGGAAATCTCATGTAGAGCACATTGGAGTAAACCAGATAGGATATAATTAAGGCATGTGTCACCATGGCAAGATCTGGTGTCTCAAATATGCTGCTGGCACAACCTGAGCATTCAAGCTCAGGACTGAATCCTGGAACACAAACAAGCTGCAGATGTGTCTCTTCAAGGAAAGCGTAGCTCCATCCAGCACAAGGCTGAATCCCTATTCCCTGATTTGCCTTTTGACTGTCCAGGAGTATTTCTGTCTTGTCTGATTAAGTTTCAATTTGTTCAGCCTCATCCAGTCCATTACTGATACCAGTAAACACCAGTTTAGGACTGAAATAGCTTCCTTGGTTTGTGGTAGAAAGAATTAACAGAATTGGGTACATTTGCATACTTATAGCACTAGATAGCCTATTGTACATTGGTCATAAAAACAAAAAGAGTGTTTATTCTTTAAGATAGCAATACAAAAACAAAACAAAACAAAAACCATTCCAGAGACATTCAATTGTTTCTTATCAATAATTGAGGATGAGAGCCACCACCATGTGAAATTTACAGGATGTACTTCATGGCACCTTAATAGCTAGCTGTGGTCGCAGCCACTTATACCTCACTGTACAGCAAATCCAGATTGTATCCAGCATATTTGCATCCTGTCTGTGTCGCTCCTCAGATTTATCTTCCAGATGTCTTTGAAAGGGATCTGAATCTTGAAGAATTGCAACAATTACAATTATTCAGTTTTAAATAATTGAGTTATTAACAAGACATTTCCTAAAATCAGAAAAAAAAGTGATTACAGGGCTCGACAGACAATCCCAATAGACTGACCTCTGACCGGCCCTTTCCTTGCTGGATTGTGGGTCACAGCAACCACATGCCGTGGCTCTGATCTGGGTTTTCCAGCATTTCTTTGGTGCAATGCATCTAAATGCTGTGCTAAAGAGACAGTGTGATGCTGCCCAGCCGTGTAGTGTGGCAGGCGACAGCAGCATTTGGGCGTGCTGCAAGCAGTTGCCATGCCCCCACTCCCTCCTGAGGCTGGCACAAAGCGCTGGTCTATACAGCCCCTACCAGAATATAAGGAATATCCTGGTAAAGAAGGGCAGTTTGGAGTACATGCATAAGTGGCTTTGTACTGTGAGCAATTAGTACAAGGTTTTATAAACTTTTATTGAAATGGCAGCCAAGGTTTTTTTTTTATTTTGTATTTTTGTCTCCTATCCAGTGATTGAATGATTTCCCCACCCTTCCTGACTTTCATTGAAATCCCCCATTTTTGCCCATTATCACCCATGTAGATCTGTATGTACCATGATTTCACCACCCTTCCTGACTTCCACAACAGTCCCCTCGACATACCATTTAGCCATTATTTACTTTCTCATAGTTTCTTACATGGTATTTGGTCTTTAGTAAAATCAGAACTTGGACATTTTTATAATTTTTCAGTCTCTGCATAAAATCAATCTTGAAAGTAGCTTGAAAAGCATTTTCCAGTTGCTAACCACTAGCCCTAACTACTAAATTGAAAAGAAAGTGTGGACCACTAGTAGCCCTGCACTTAAAATATAGTTATAACTATTGTAGTCTAGCAAAAATATTTCTTATGTCTAAAAGTACACATTTGATCATATAACAACACTACATTGGCAAACCTTGCAATTGTCCTATTCCTTCATGTGCAAAGAGCTTTATCAGAGGGTATATACAACTCCAGAGTGCTACTACATCTTAAAGTATTACTTTAAGTAATATAATGAGGTAATTTTAA
>CM034708.1:166004145-166019253 GCA_020142125.1 Phrynosoma platyrhinos | reverse complement strand
AGTAAATCTTTACTAAAATGGCTGCCACTACTCTCATCCACATCAAGTGCCCCCAAATGCTGAGTGCATCACATTTTTTGGGCTCCCCCACATTGCTGTCGAACACCACTCAGACCGAAAAAGAAAATGGTGAAAAAAGGAAGGCGGGAGGGCTGCCTTTCTTCCTCTGGTTTGGGCAAGGAAGAGGTAATGAAGTGGGAGTACTGCTTCCATACCACAAGGGACCTCTCATCTCTGCCTCTGGTCACTACCTTCAAGCTGGGTCTGTAATAGAGGAGTTTGCTTTCCTTGCTCTTCTCACACTCCTTTTTTTAAGGCTACATTCTCATTTTTTCCTCATTTATATTCCTTCTTACATGTATTTGTATAGCTATAGGTGTTTTAAAATTAGCAATGCTATTTACACACACACAATTGTAACCCTTCAGATAAACTCTTTATCAATTCCTAAGTATGTTCCCTCTATGCATTTTTAAAAGAGAACATTCTTTTGCTACATACCCATACATTTTACCTTGACTTATTCAGGGTCATAGCAAAATCCAAAATTTTGTCACCAAAACTTGCCCTCAAGTTATACATGAGGCTGACTTATACATGAGTATATATGGTAGTTAAAAGTGCCTATGCACAATTAGCACAGGCTAATGTATTCTAAAAATTAATGCACAACTGCTGATCAGTTGACTGTTGTCACAAGTAATTTGGTGTTGAGAAGAACATCATTTTTGGCCATATGCACCAAAGAAACACCTGCAGTAAAGTGCATGCCTCTCAATAAATAACTGTATTTCAAGTTTCTTTTCCCCACTTACTAAATAGGAATTTAGGGGGGTTGCAGACTGCCAGAAATAGTGCAAATTGAGTCCACTTTTAGGGTTAGGGTTAAGGAATCATGGGAACTGTATTTTATTGTGGCACCAGAGCTCTCTGACAGAGAAGGCTCAATGTCTCAGGAAAAAAAAATTCCCATGATTCCCTAGCACTAACCCTAACCCTAAAAGTGGACTCAATTTGCACTATTTCTGGCAGTCTGCAACCCCCCATAGTCACAAGCATTGTTTAGTCTCATCTCAAATAAAATCACCAGTTTTCACATACATTTTCTATGTTCAGTGTTACTAGAAATTGAATTCATTCTAGATATAATACACATTTTCCAAAGCTTTGGTCTATTTCCATATAGATCAATACTTCCATATTTTGGATTATGCTGCATATGTTTTATATGTTTTATATATATAAAAAAAACACCACTCAGTGGAAATGGAAGTGATTTTACAATAGGTAAATTTAAAATCTGCTGACTATTACACCTCTCAAGCCTGTTTTTCAGTGTTCTGAAACCATTGGTTTGCTTTCATACATTAATGCATTACAACCCAAGTCATTTCAAACAAACAGTTTTATTAATTAACAGCTATATACCTTGTATTTTCTCTCAAAGGACCTAGATGATATAGAAGATGAAAACGAGCAATTAAAGCAAGAAAATAAGACACTCTTAAAAGTTGTTGGACAGCTGACAAGGTAGAAGATAGATGCCTCAGTGAGGAATGAAACCTGAAAACTACTGATTGAATGTTTAAACATCAAGGGGCTAGAATATTTCCTTTGTTGCAATATGTCAAAACAACTGTCTTTGTATTTATTATTAAGGGGGGGAGGGGAATAATAAAAGTTTTACATATGCTTTTTCTTCGTTTGATGTAATAAAATCAAGCATTGCAAGTATTTCTAAAGTCATTCCCTTGTGTTGCCCAAGTTAATTCAGATATTGACTTTCCTGAAATCATCATGTTCTTGAATTTTTTGTGTCTTTAGCTTATATGTATATAGCCCAGTTGCAGTGTTGTAAACTACCTGATCACCAAGATTACACTTTGGTCTATATGGAGACTACTTTTGGGGACTGCTCCCCTTCCCTAAATGAAAGGAAGTTCTAGGAGTAAACTTTGTTTACATTGATTCAAAATATATATATTGGGAGATATTTGCTATTTGTTCAACAGCTGTAAAATGCAGGTGCCTTACTACAGTACTGATCTGAAACATTTTAGAAATGAGTTGTTTCTTCTACAAAAAAAGTCTTGTATTTTGTGGTTTTATTTTATACTGTATCTGAAATACTGACAATAGTAGATAGTATTTTTCCTGTATAGCTGCTCTTTGACAAACATATTTTTATAAAATATCAGTAAATCATGAATCCTTATCAACACCAATCCTTGTCAATGTTGGTTTTAGAAAAATCTCCAGTTTGCAGGTTAATCACAATGCTTTTTTTTTTTGTTCACAGGAAAAATATAATGGGTTATTTTTTTACAACAGTACAGGTTTTTGCTTTTTTTTTGCAATAAATAAAGGCTACGGCCTGGTTTTGACAGGAAAATAATGTTTTAATAGACCCAGAATAAAAGATTTTCCTGGTTTTCTGCTTAGAGATTGAATCATGATTTATTGATACAGATACAACAGAAAACCATGGTTTAACAAACCCAGAAAGCTGTGAATCACAGTGCAAGAGGGAAGGAAAAAATGGCTTTTGGGGGCCATGTTAGTTTTTGATCCAGTGAACAATGATTTTTTAGACCAAGACTGTTACGTCTAAGTAGAGGCTTTATGAGGATGGTATGTTGTGTTATCATCGAAGATTTATATCACACTAGTGTCAAGATATATTAAATCAAAGATGGCATATTCATTTTGCAACTACAGTATATGCACATTTTAATAAAATGGATTATCAGGATCTTGCTTGATTCATACAGGTCTTTGAAACTGTGATAGAATTTGTTAATGAATATAGTTTACAAAAGGGAAATTTATGATTTTGGGGCCCTCTAAAAGTATTACAGAAAAAACATGTTCTAGAATAGCACTAATGTTTGTTAAAATAAAGTACACTGCATGTTCTGTTATACATCAGTATCATTTGCCTGTGTTACTATTCTGTGTTATGGACAATGGAATAGTTTTTATAAACCACTGAAAAAATCAACATCTTTCTCAAAATCCAAGTCTTTTCTTGCTTGAGTCAGCTCTGTGGCCTTTTAAAAATATGAAATATACCCTGCTTATTATGCTGGCAGTTCCTGTTATGCTACAGCACCTGTGATTTCATTTAGACACAATATCTAAAAAAGCTTTAGATAGAAATTCCAGTTTCCGTGGTCACTTAGTGCACTGATTCTCAAAGTGTGTGGTACGAGAGCTACCATGTTGCATCAACTGGTCTCAGCCCTCCAAGGAGGGATATCTTGTGCAGAATTAATTTCCTTTCTCTGCCACTGCATAGGAAGTAACATTTCAGTCGCTCTCATTCGCAGTCCCTTTTCACTGGTAGAAGAATCACCACCACCCACAAAGCAGTGTCCTCCCTGAATTCTGGCTAGCTCAAAAGAAGGTTAGGGCCTCAACCATCAATATTTACTAGTAAAGCCTTTTTCTACCTGATGCCCTCCAGATGTGTTGGACTACAATTAGCACAGTCTCTACCCAACACCATGTTTTTGTGCAGCTTGGGATGGTGGAGGCTGAAAGCACCATGATGGGAACACCATATTACAGCATTGGTTCATTAATTTTCTCAACTAGAGCAACTTTTCAAGGCATTGGGAAAAGAGGCGTTTCCCTAAGTCGCTATCTATTGGACCTGAGATAAATAGTATCTGTTAAAGTTGGCATTGACAGTACTTTTGTATTTATGTAGCCATTGCCTCGAATTAGGTAGTCATTAAACATGAGGGCGGTGTTAACAAAACAATCCTGATTTTATAAAATCTTGCCAGTTTATTGCCTGTCAAGCTGCATACTTTTGATACTGCCTCAAATTCAGGTTAATTTAGTGAATTTCAGTGACAGCTAAAAGGCTAAATGTTACCTCACCTGGAATGTTAACTGTTTCATAAATTACATATGTTTTGGTAGTTTGTGAATTATTTCAATAATTGTACCTAGAATCTTCTATAGAAATGACAGATCAATTATATGAATAACTTCAATAAAAACATGCTTATGATTTATATGGATAAAATAAGTAAAACACATCAGCTATTTTAATTGCTTAATTTTTTTCTGTTCATACTGTATGGATTCATAGTCCTATGGCAACCAACTTCTGTACTTTTAAGACGTAAATGCTATTTTTGGTTGTCATTAAATGTCATTATGGTTATCATTAAATGTTCTGTTGTATTTATCTGGATAGAGCTTATTAGCTGATGTACAAATAACTTTAAAGCCAGAGGATGTGACTTGTTGACCACTGGAAATATTTGTCATTATTTTCTTTCATCCTTTCACGAATTGTGGTGCTTTGTTCTTGAAGAAAAAAAAATGTTTTCCTTGAGTTGCTGTGGAGTTTGTTTGGGCTTTCCTCCCCTCCATTTTCCTAAGGGAAGTTAGTATCAGGAAAAAAACACAAATACATTCCCTCACTAATAAATAGTTCTTCATATTTGCATTAGGGATGGGAAGAAAGAAATGTCAGACCAGCAATGTTGTTTTTTTTAAGTGTTTTTTAAACTATCTGTTGGGCATTGGAGCGTCAAATAATTTTACTGCAATCTATTTCAGTATATTCCAAATTTCTTATTATCTCATTGTGACAAAAGCACACCGCTGTAAGAGGTGAAGCAGCAGTATTTTTTTTTTAAAAAATCCAAACATTGTTCCAAACAGTAGGAACAATAACTATGTTCTCCTTTGTGGGTTTCTGTGACTCACACAGAAGCGGTCATCCTATGCCTACACAGCTACATCTTTGGAAATTCCTCTGCCTTGAGTCCTTGAGGCAGGAGCTGTGCCGCTTTCCTCCACCATACAGACCCCTGCTACTTTCCTGGCTAATTGCCTCAGTTCCTTTTCATTTGCCATGTTAGCAGCATCGTCTGAAACTTTCAGAATCTTGAATTTACATTAATGATTATTTCTTCCATTTCCTTAGGCTTTCGTTTTGCATTTTCTTTTGCAATTTTCTTTATTCAGTTTTAACTGTTTGATTTCTTTTTTCAGTTAGTAAGAAGTTTCTTCTCCCTGTCCATTTGGGTGCTTGGCCTCCATGGACCACGTACCTTGACTATAGGCAGAAAATTCCCCAGTCTGATGGTCATTCTGTTGTCTTCTCGGCTTAGGAGAGACATATGGGGTGGACCATTATTCTCACTGCAAAGTCTTCATTCCCCCTAGCTAGAAGGGATCTTTAGGCTTAAGGCACTATTGTGTGTATAGACATTTACTCTGATAGGAAATCAATAGAACAAGCTGAAGAAGCCCAGTCACACACTTTTTCTCTGGACAGACTTTTCAGCAGATACTGTCCTTGGTACCAAAGACCCTGGAATGGGAGTTAAAATGAGTTTCAGTCTCAACCACCCTGATAAAGTCTTTGGAACTGACCACTAAGAAGACAGAAAAAGCACAAGAACAAGCATCATGATAAGCAGATGACTAGAAAGTACTTCCTCTTTATCCATGGCTATACTATTGGAAATTCCATAATTTCTCTCTTTTTTTAAGTTAAATTTTATTGGTAAAATACATACTACAAAACCAAATAATCATTAGCCAAACTACAGTAACAATACAAAACAGAATACAGAAAATAAAAGAAAGAAGAAAGAGAAGGTTTTGGTTTTTATACAAACACATCCACTTGTCAATCTCTTCTTAAAATCATCTATCACCTATCTTCAGATTCTTAAATCAATCCTTACTTCTTACATCCAACATATAACTTCTCTCACAACTGAGGAAATTCCATCATTTTTCAACCTCCTCCCCAGGGCCAAACAATTGACTTTTCCTGATGTAAAGACACTTTTATGGACCTGAGGAGAAGGTTGAGAACAGAGGTCCCAGCAGATGTAGCCGTCATTCTGAGGGTGGTTTCTCCTCTGGTCTCTACAAGATTCATTTTTACCATAGCATCTGCAGAGCTTCAGTCATCAAGGCTTTCTTCCATTACTCCTGTCATGGAGGGAGTGCAATAGAAATTGATGTCTTCAAATCAGGATTTGTCTGATGTCAACCTTCTGGGCTCTGGATCAGAATGTGAGAATATGGAGCTGTCTTCATTTGTATATGAGGGTCCTCTTAATGCAGTAGTCATATCAGCCATACATCTACCCATACAGACTGTTCTTGTTTGCTTATGTGACTGGATCTTCCACTGGAGAGAAGACATACCCACTTGTCACTGTGCCTATTCCCTGCATCTCTAGATTCCAGTTTTCAGAAGTTCCAGGATACCCATCTTTCCCTGTCCCTTCATGTTGCTACCATAATTTCTGGGATCATCGCTTCCCAGTCTATTGGGAATACACTCCTACACTGATTTTGAGAGATATAATGGTGATATTGGGACAAAGTGCTGATGCTGTCCACTTACCCCCTACATTAGGGGTGCTTTTGCATGATCATCTCCTCAGCCACCTTGCCCTCTTCCTTTGGTGATGTTGAGGCCTCCTCCACTGGCAGGTACAGGAGAAGGTGCAGGTGCCACCTTCAGTGCCTGCTTACATTGTGTCATTGTGTAGACCACTGCAGTCCATCTGTGTTCAAATAAAAAGTGATCAGCAGTACTAGCGTCCACTGAATCCATTCCTTTACTCTAGCCATTTCAACCTTTGATCTTGGCCTATAAATTGAATCTGGTTTTCATATAAGGAAGAGGATGATGATGTGGATTTTCGTTTTTGCCTTACTTTTGACTTCTCCAGATACAGGTGGGAGATCAAAAATCCTTTCCCCCATCTTGTGAAATATGATCCTATGTGGACCAGAATATGCAAATGACAAAGGCACTGGAACTTGGAACTCAAAACAGCTGGAGCAGCCTACTTTGGATCCAGTCTACATCTTGGGCCACAATTCTGATGCTTCCTTCCTTGATGCAAGTGGCTAAGGATTCTTGGAAGTTCCCTTCCTATGTACCACCAATGTCTTGATGCATCAAGAACTTATACAGGGCACAAGAGGGCCAGTGCAACCTTCTCATCAAATGCACACAGCTGAACTCTATAATTGTGGAAGAATCATCATGCAAGCCTCACTCAGCACCCCTCAACAAAGGTAGTTGCTTGCAAGAGCTTTGAAAGCATATTTAACAACCTACTTTTCTCTTCAGATCTCCAATTACAAGGCCTGCATGGGTGCAAATCAGCAGTATTCATGTGACAAGATTACACCCTATCTGAATAATTTGCTGGATGAGGACTGGAAGATGCTCCTGTGTTCCTAAAAAAATGCTTAAGAAATTTTCAAAGATGTAGCTGGACAGACACAGGCTGACCCTATTTGTGTAAATTCACAGATGACCATTTGAAGAACTACAGTACAGGTAAGCAACCTGTCCTTTTCCAGGGTAAAATATGTAAAATTTAATACAGTAAAATATGTTAGCATTACCCTGTCAGGCTAAAAAACAACAACAACACATACACACACACACAAGAGTGAAATGACAACATGATGCCCTATTTTTTTAAAAAGTATGAGACAAATTGAACATATTTTTATACACTCTGGACATTTCTTCTATAACATCAGATTCTTTGCATCCTTGATTCACTTTTTACAGTGTGTTGGTAGTTTCATAAGTTGTTCAAGGGACGTGGAAACAATTCCTCTTTGTTGGTTCTGTGGATAATATTGTTCATACTCCCAGGCTTTATCATAACCAACATTAATTGAAGCAGTATTGAACTCCTCATTAGCTATAAGGCTGATGATTTCCAGAAACCTCGGTGAGATAAAGATTCAACAAATGTGAAAATAATACACAGAATTATGAAGTGATGGAGTACCAGCCCATTTTTTTTCAAATCCCAAAACCCTTTGCTAATCTTTAAACTGTTGGCCTTGTCTTAGAAGTTACTGAGCTATCTTGGACTCTAATAATGAGAGGTCGGACCTCTCCTGCAGCTGATTATTATACATGCCAAAAAAGAAAAAATTGCTAAAATATTATTAATATTAAACTTTTCTGGAGGATTCCCACATTTATTGTCCTCACTTTTGTATACATATATATTTATGTATGTATGCAATAATTGTTTGTGCTGCTGCTTTACCATACCACCTATGTGTACAATGATGTAAGAATATCTTAACTCATCGAAACAGTTGTCCATTAATCTTTTGTTTATATTCTATGCCCCCTCTGTCAGATATTTTTTGAAACCACCTTTGTTTCTTCTGCCAATATTGTAGCTGCTGCCACTTTTTAATTTTTTTAAAAAAGTGGGTTTTTTTTTACAAGCAATCCAAAGTAAGTCTAATTAAGGGTTGCTTTTTAAATTAAGTACGTAAATGAATCCTTGCTTAGCAATAATATTAATTTATTAACATGCATGGTTTTTGTAGTAACAATGACTGTTTTCTATTGATAGATAGGCTTTCTGCTTAATATTTTATGTATGCTTATTTGCTTATTTGGAAAAAATATTAATTTTTAAACTATTGAATAGCTAGTCCCTTAGTGTTGCAGCCAACTTGGGGGCCCAAAAGTCTTCCCTGTGCCAGGGGAGTCCATAGGTAACAGCCTTCATAAGCCATTGACAACAGCTATAAAGACTTGACTTTAGAAACCCCAAGGGAAGGTTTATCAGAAAGATTCTTTACTGTAAAGAAAGGAAGGCTATTGCTTTACAAAAGGCTATGAGATAACCTTTTCTGTGGAGAAGCTCTGCATGGTCAGGACCCAGTACTGTAAGTTTGGGGGAGGAAAACCTCAACTTAAGCCACTAATAATCCTTTTCCAATCTGGTGTAAGGTCATGGACTTCAAAGAGCATGGGGAGGTTAATGTTTCCCTACCAGTAGAGGACATCTGTACATCCCTTTTAACAGAGGCCAACTTTATAACTGATAATCAAGATTCTGGATCCTGTTGCTATTTTGACTGGTGGTGCAGTGGTTAAATGCCAGTACTGCAGCCAAAATGTGAGTTCCATCCTGCAGGGTTCCAGGTTGACTCAGCCTTCCATCATTTCATAGGTTGGTAAAATGAGTACCCAGCTTGTTGTGGGAAATTGACTAACACATTTTAAACCACTTAGAGTGCTTAGTACTATAAAGCGGTATAGAAATGTAAGTGGTAGTGCTATTGCTGGCAGGTCCAGAGGAGACCCAGCTGGGTGTTCATATGCAGGAAGACTATAGAGCAGGGGTAGGCAACCTTTTTGAGCCAGGGACCGGGTTGCTGTCCCTCAGACAATTGGGGGGCCGAAGCACAAAAAATAACTAACTAACTAAATAAATTAAAATTAAAATTAAAAATAAAAAAATTGGAAAATTAAAAAAAAATGCATGCACACTCTCTCAGCCCCAGAAAAGCCATGGCAAAACCCCTGTGGAGATTTTGCCAAGAAAACCCCAAGAACAAGTAATAACAACAATAATCAATATCATCATGGTGGGCGGCGGCGGTGGCAGGACTGGCCTGGGGCCGGTCCAAAGGCCTCAGGGGGCCGCATCCGGCCCCCAGGCCTTAGGTTGCCTACCCCTGCTATAGATATTATGAACATTCACACAGACCTCAACTAGAGGATGTCAATCACGGAAGACATAGTTCAGGCACTGGAAGGGCAGCTGTTATATCGTTAGGAACTTTAAAGAACCACAATGAAAATGTTTTACTTCTCCTTTCTGTCTGCCCAGTGGATTGGACTCCTTGTAGAAAAAAAAAATATTACATGGATATTAACACAACACACTGGAGCCATCCACTTAAATGACTGGGCCTGCCTCCAAGATGGGAATGTGTGAAATCAGCTAAGTCTGAAGCTGGCAAAATCAATAAAAGAGCACAAAACAGACTCTCCTGTGCCTGGTGTTGCCTGTTATGATCAGCCTCCTCCTGTGACATATAAGCCAAAGCAAGCAGAGAGAAGCTGCCCTATTGTATCAAATCATTCATCTGATATTGTTGGCAAACTGCAGGTATACCCATATCTTGAAGTGGGAACTCTTCCAGCTTGCTGGTTTGGATACATACCAGAGGATGCTGAAGCTACTTTTCATGAAGGAATCGAAATGGATAGTAAAACTCTATGAAGCACACTGGCAAGCTCATCTTACAGATATGGAAAACTGCAAGTAGAAGCAATAGTGGTATGGCAATTTTTTAAAAAAAAACATGCTGTCTTGCAGTGGTCTTTGATGAGGGCTATTGGAACTTCTACAGGACTTCTGTCACTTTTGAAAAAAAAATGTGGAACATTGCTTTGATTAAAAAGGCAGCTTCTCATCATTGATGTTGCACCTTTTGAATACAAAAGACATTGGCTATAGTGTATGAAACTGTACTCCAAGAGTTGGTTGGAGGGGAAAGACAAGAACTACATCAATATTTTGCCTGGAATCTCTTGTTTCAGCTAGCAGCAGGGAGAAGCAAATCTTTATTTTCCAAGTGATAAATGTCATTGTAAGACATGTCCTGAAAGTAGAGCAGCAGCATTTCAAAAACCCTTATAATTCATACTGTACAGCCCTTGTTGGTCATGCAGGTCATCTGGCATAGGAAAAGGGAAAACATTCTTACACTTACGGATCAGCTGCAGCGTTCATGAGAATATACAAAAGAGCCCAGTGGATCTTTTCATTAAAAAATCATTGCAGAAGATTTTTCTTGGACCAAAGCACTTAAAAAACTGCCTTATTTGGACATTCCATAAGCGGTCTGGTGAAAGTTCTTCCAGGCACATAATGCAGTTGAAGCAGCAAAGAAAGGGTGTATCTCAACACCATGTCAGGAAGCAGCTTGAGGGACTAAGCTGTCAAATTTAATCATTTGAAATACATATAATCAATAAATAGCAACAAACAGTTTCTTTTTTTACAGAAATAAACCATTTTAGAGAAACTTTATCTGGAGACAAAATTGTGTCTGCATCCGAGATTTGCAGGTGCCTTTATTCCGGGAATGCATCATTCTAGCCTAAACTTGCAATAACTGACTGGTTATGGAAGGAACAGTCACACATTCAGTAAGCTTAGGGAGAGAGCTCTGCTGGAAGAGACCTGTAGGAGGAAATCTGATCCTCAAGCCATAGCTTCACTGGGCACTCCAGAGTAAACCTCTTTTATAGAGGATGTTTTTGACAGCTACATTCTGCAGAGGATTCTTAAATCTTAACACTTCCTGGAGGAATGCCTGTCTGGGATTGTTGCTCTTCTTATGAATTACTGCTGTTCTACATCCTTAGCTTTCTTTCCCTGCTCAGTCAGAGAAATGGAAACTCCATACTTACCTGTGAGTTTCACAGAGAAGGAAGCTGGACCAGTTTATAAAGTCCAAGGGATCTCAAGAGGGCACTTTTGAATCTTCCCCATACAGGTTTCTAGTATTACAGTAACCCTTCTGTTTTCATGGTGGATCCATTCCAGACACACACACACATGAAAACTGAAAACCGCAAACTGAAAATTGGCTTGAATGGTGGAGAGCGCTCAAGGACACACACCTCATTTTGTCCCCCTCCATTTGCTGCCCATGAACAGGCAAGGGATGCAGACTTCAAGTCTGCAAAAATGGAGGGGTCCTTTCCTCAAACAGGACCCCTCCATTCCCCACCCTCTTGAAGCTTCCTGGCCTATGGTGGCTCTTAGTGGCCTACAATGTCATTAAATGTCTCATCTGCTTATGGGAAGAGAGTGGAAGTAGTAGTAGTAGTTGGATCCTCCTCAAGACCTGGGGTAGGTGAGGTTCATTCCAGCACAGCTGGGGTCCTTTCCTCAAACAGAGCCAGAATTCATACAAGGATATTCACAGCAGTACAGAAATTCTTTTTGATTCTCAGCAACATCTCACTGCACCACAGGATGAGTATTGCTTGAATCATGCTGACTGTTGAACTTGATTAACAATGGTGGTTTAAAGTAGTCTGCCCACCTGGACAATGACAATGGAACACACAAGAAGACTGGTTGATCCTAATAAAGGTATTATTCTGACTCTGAATTCTGCATTAATAAACAAAAGTGACAAATGTGGTTTTGTTTAAATAACAAAAGAAACTTGAGTTTTATTTATATGCCAAGCTTCCTTTGGATAAAATGGTTTATAATTGACATATAACCACTTTACTACAGATAAACCATTACAAACTGTTATGATGGGTTAGTTTCCAAGCACCTAAATATTTACAAGGCTAAAAGTTGTTTTAACAATTCTATCCAAATGGGTTGTCAGAGACCCTAACAGACCCTTGGGAAAGCTATGGTGTTTATGTCAAGTATTTTATTGTACGTCAAAATGAAAATAACCCAAACAGCATAGTTTTCTAAAGACATGTAGCACAATCATGGGTACACTGTATTTCATGAACATATTCCCAGAACAATCTGCATGGGATTGTGTTCTTAGCATTACTTAGCCCTAAAAAATGCAATCAGAAAATGATGATACATTGTTGAACAATTTTGAATTGTTGAAATGGGTGGAATGGGGTTACACAACCTGTAAGAATACTAGTTTATATTGACAAAACCTAATTCCTGACATAGCACTGTTCTGTTGTAGGCTTCAGTTATAGTCACACAAAAAGCCAGACAAAAATATGAACATACCCAATTTGGCAGGGACAGTCCTGAGTTATCTTCTGTAGTTCCACTTTTCAGCTGCTTTTAAAATGTCACAATTTCTCTCCCCTACTTCCCCTTCCCCCTTTATCCTCCATACACTTCAATTGGAAACAAGAGTTCAAAGTACAAAAGCAGTTTGCATTCAACTCAGCAGAGGGGAGAGGACAGGACAGGGGTGGAAACTTGCCCTTTCCAGTAGGCTCAGGTAAAAACAAACTGCTGCAATTTCTCCTAGCTTATGTGTTGTTATGCATTAATAATGTTTGACCACACTCTAGTCTTGCTTGGCTACATGTGTCACAGTTTTCAGTCCACGAAAACGGAGGGGCAACTGTATAAAATGGACTGGGTTGGTCTGCTACTACACTATTACCAAATGCCTAATATTTAGTCACATTATAATAAAACAAGGTCCACTCTATTCTTTCTTTACATTCCTGAACCCTGTATACTAAACAAAATGCTTTTGTTAAGAATAAGGGGATTTTCATCATTTGCATAAGACTGCATTTGAAAAAGACATTGGGTGACTATTTGCTATTTGACACAGTTTGTTATTATCCCTAATTTGGATGGATTCTGCAGACCAAAACTCTGTTGAATGACAATTTTTTCCCTATAGGAAGAATGTTAATCTCTGCTTTTGCCTGAAGGCTCTTGGTAACAATGATGCATTTTCAGATTCAATTGCAGCTGCTTATTAAGTATCTACTAGGTACATTCAGGGGCCTTGGGGTGGGTGCAGCAGGCAGTAAACTGGAGTTTAATTTAAACCTTTTGAAAATCACTGGAAGACTTTCTAGATTTCTGTATGAGATAAAGAGGCAGTGGCATCTGGACTTTTCTATCACTTCCCTGTCTCAAGCATGCACCAACTATTGTATTCTGCAGTAACTAGAGAGAGAGAGAAAGAGAGAGAGAGAGAGAGAGAGAGATCCAAATGACATATATAAGCTATGCTTATTGTGAACTGTGGTTTCAGTGGAAAATTTAAAACTGAATCTGATAAATCTAACTAAATGTTAGCAGAAGAAAACAATATTCTACTAAGTGTTCACTTGATTTTTCCAATTACACAAGGAGTAATGCTTTTGTCCTTACATCCCCAAGCCATGCTTCAGTTTGTGCAAACTCTCATAGATGGCTTGGGCAACTGATTCTGCAACTCTGTGCAATTGGACACTGTGTTGGATTCCTTCTTTGTGCATAATCCAGAATCAAGCATCTCTGAGTATGTCACTAATCTACTGGAATTATACTGTGTATACTGGCCTAAGTGTGTAGAGTGTGGTTTATATTTCAAATGAATTTAAACATTTTTCATTAGTGTCAACATGCTAATGGGGGGGCACTATAGACAGGTGCTGGGAAGTTTCCAGCTACTGAGTGTTTATGAATTGTTCACAAGGTCGATCCAACCATTGCTGGTCAACTCTAACAGTTTTGAAGTACAGTCAGCCTTCCACATTTGCAGCTTTGACTTTTGTGGCTTGGATTATTCATGGATTTAATTATGGGCAACATCTGTTAGAAGTCACTCTGGAGGACCTAAAGATTCCTAGAGATAATGTTTCTCTAGGTATTTGTAGGTCCTCCAGCACAATTCTATGGTTAACTTCTGGCAGATGTTGACTGTGGAGTTGCACTGGAGGGCCTAGAGATTCTTACAGAGGTGGTCCCTCAGGTAAACAACAACAACAACAACAACATTGGGTTTTTTTTTTATTTACAGTTTTTCCACTTTCATGGGGATCTTGTCCCCCAACCTCAGTGAATGTGGGGCCCCCACTGTAGTCCCAAAAAATAGTCCCATGCATAACATACTGGAATAGTTCAGTTCAAAAGCTGCTGGGGCATAAGGCCTGGTTCTCTTTTCTGCCCAACCAGTCTTGCAGCTGGTATGCTTGTCATAACTTTGAAAGGCATCTTATGTTAACATGCATCTGATGAAGTAGGCTGAAGTCTAAAAAAGCTCATGTTACCATCTTTTTTTAAACTAGTCTCACAGATGTTACAAGATTACTTTGCATTCTGAATGTCTCAGTGATTACACTTTAGCATAAGATGCCTTTCACAGTTTTGACAAGCATTTCAGGACTGTTTTGTTCCGAGGGAGTTAACAGAGGCTGCAGTGTATCTATTTAGTTCAGATTTCATGTATTTATAATGCTATGGTATTTTTCCTAAGCTTTTGAAGAATGTTAATATTGCCACTCTCATACCACAGAACACTTTTTTCTTAACAAGTATATATTGTTATTTGTTACGTAACTGCAGTTTATGACACTTTTCATGCCTAACAAATGTAATTTATTTTTTATTTAATTTTTTTAATACATTCTAAAAAAAATCGATACAAGGATAATAACTATCCTAGTCATATTATATTGATCCTATTTACAATTATACAACACTTTCTTTAGTTCGAACACAGTGAGTACACTTTGTAAATATGTCTGATTAATCAATCCACCTCAAATAACTCATGTAAGACATTCTTAAATAAATAAATAAATAAATA
>CM034708.1:165990316-166004045 GCA_020142125.1 Phrynosoma platyrhinos | reverse complement strand
TTTTTTTTTTAAAAAGAGACCTACATGAGGGGAGACACAGAACTTCACATGTGGAGCATTGTGCTCTGCCTGCTTGATATAGGATCTTGACAGTTACTAGAGATATTATCTGACCTTTTACCACTGGAGTGGATGGGTGGAGGGGATCACATGTAAACTGAAACTGAATAGCTGATCTAGGATTTCTTGCCACTTACTGTTGATTCCAGGGCTTCTTGAACAATTCAAGTTATTCAAACCTTGGACATTTTGCACCACAGTATATATTAGTAAACATAACTTGGTAACCATTTTGTTCATGCACTTTTTGAAGAAGAAGCACAAGGTGAGGGATCTGTGGCTGCTGCCACACTGCAGAATTTGACATAACTTTAACTGCCATGGCTCCCTCTTCTGGAATCTTGGGATGTGTAGTTTGTCATGGCACCAGAATGCTCTGACAGAGAAGGATAAATATATATAAAAAACTACAAATGCCAGAATTCCATAGCATTAATCCATGGCAGTTAGAGCAGTGTCAAACTGCATTAATTCTGAAATGCACATGGATCCTTAGACTGTCAAACTGAAAAGGACTGCCATTCTTCACTGTAACTGGTATGTACAGCTTAATCCTTCCAGGTAATGGATGCTGGGAGTAGCAATTCACATTAGGGTCATCTCCAGTCTGAATAAATTTTTCCTCTAAAAAGATGATCCTTCACATGATTCAGTGTTATTTCAAAGCTTCTGGTTTTGTAGAGGTACTAATGCTCCAAATGGCTCAGTATGATATACATTTAGTCTCTTTTCTATGCAAATAACTCAAACAAAAAGTTATGGCACAGTTAATTCTGACTGTTAAAATACACTCCTGTCCAAAAGCTGTTTCAAAAATGAACTATATAAACAAATAAAATGTTCTCTCCATATTCCCTTCCCCAACCTCTTACACACTTCTGAATATTTATGTCACTTTAGGCCACAAAATAACAAGCAGAATAATAAGACATGAAGATGACAGCTCTGTGAATGACTAATAATAAGAATGTCTCAAATGTGGAGATGTTAAGGTCATGGCACTAGCCTGGCCTGCATAGTTTCTAACCCTAGTTAGTATTTCCTGCCTGGCTGTATGACAAAAAATCAGTCCAGCAGTTTTTGTTCATTTAAGGAAGCAACTATGCTACTTCTATCTGCAAAAGGATTAAAAAACAACAACAACAAACTGCTAGAAGAATAAAATTGTTCCACTTGCTTGAAATGGGTTTGAAACATGAAAAATGATATACTTCTGCAGCTTGTCAGATTGCATTGCACAGTAAGGTGTAAGCAGCCAGCAGCCTACATTTCATTTACCATATATACTCATGTATACATTTATATATTTTAGTGAAAAAATTGACTCTAAAATTCTGAGTTGCCTTAAGTACTGAGGTTTCACCCTTATCAAAAAAGGAAGTATCTCTTCCTCTGACAAGAAAATGAGACCTTAATCCATCCTGGGAGCACTTGAAAGAGGCACTGACCCTCCTTTACTCTTTCTACTTCAGTGCCACTTCTAGCCTTTTTGAATGCCTAGGTGGAAAAATGGCAGCTCTTTGGTGCTTCCCCTCAAAGGAATGTCAAGAAGCATCAGGCTTTGAAGGATCTGAATAAGAGATTTGTGTATGTTTGTCAGTTTTTCTGGGTTAAAATCAGGCAAAGTTAAAGGCTGTAATCGCCACTAATGTAATCACCATTTTCTTTGCTTTGCTTTTCCATCCTTTTTGACATGTGCACATTTCTTCACCCCACTTGTACCTAGTCACCTCCCCCACGCATCATACAACCACCATATACTATAATTCCCTCCTCTTTCATCCAGCCTTTACTGTGAGTACAAACAGTTATGTCTGCCAGAATTTTGTAAGTTCTTGACATTGGGGGACTGCAGACGGGCTGCTATGGGCTGCACTGGGAAGTGGCAGATTGGGGCTGCGGCAACCCCACACTGTGGCCCCAATCCTCCCTTTTGCCACCCCCAAAAGAGTGGCAAAATGGCTCACCCTAAGAGCTGGAGCGCAGCTCTTCAGCACCCTTCTCAGTGCAGTGTGCCATTGTTTCCCCTTGCTTTGTCCTTTATATCCTTTGTTGTGTGACCCTAAATTTTACCCTTGACCTATCCATGGGTTGTATCAAATCAATAACTTTGGCCCCCAAACCTTCCCCTAGCTGCTACATGAGGTTGATTTATAGTCAATCATATACAGTATGTCCTCCTGTCCTTTATTCATTCAAAGACATTATCTGTGTTAGTATGGATCAATATGCAAAGGCATCTTGTAGAGCAGGGGTAGGCAACCTTTCCCCTTTAAGGGCTGAGGGACTTCAGCTCCCAGAAGTCTCAGCCATGTTGGCCAATAGTCCCATGTTGGCCAATAGCTCCTGGGATTCTGAGAGCTGAAGTTCCTTGGCCCTTAAAGGGGAAAGGTTGTCTGCCCCTGTTGTAGAGCTTTTGAGAGTAACTCAAAGAAGTTGGTAGCCTAATGCACATACAACCTGCTTATCAAGGTCTGTTCCTAGACACTTCATTCCATGCATCTGAGGAAGCAGTGATGTATTAAAGTCTTTTACTCCAAGTCTCGTCACATCTCAAGTCCTTGCCTTCAAGTCTCAAATTGAGTTTCAAGTCCTTGCAAGATACTTTCAAGTTGAGTCTCAAGTCTGAGAGCCAACTTTAAAGAATAAAAGGAGATGGGATGCATTTCTTGGAGGGGAACAACAAACACATTAGTCAAAGGGCTTTAGCTGGGGTTCTATAGGAACAGGGGATCCTGTATGGCAAATGTAAAGTACAGTTTTCATCACATGACTGATAGGAAAAAAGAAGTTAGATGGAAACATTGTTGAAATAAGGAAATCTCTTTTCCATTTCATAACATTTTTGGATGAAGTTAGGGCACCAAGTCAGTTGCTCAAAATATATTGACTGAGCTCAGTCATTTATTGCTAAGTTGGGTCCAAGTCAACTCATTGGAGTGACCTACGTCTAACCTGAGTCTGAATCAATTGACTCAAGTCTACATAATTGCTTATAGTAGACTGTCTACGAAAGCTTATGCTGCAAGATCCCTTTGCATATTTTTCTTTATTAATGTAAGACAAGGGTTACATTATGGAGCAGAAACGATTGCTGGATTCCTGTTGGAGACATAGGTAGTTATACTTGTATATGGACCTTGTCAGACCTTGCAAATAAATATATTCAGTACCTCCTTTTGTGCACAGTAATGGCTGAGGTGATGTGCTGGCTTAAAAGTCTGGTCACAGCATCACAGTCACAGAGCTCAGTCCCATCCTCTGATTAGCTGGGGTTGCATGCCTGGGCTCACTCCAGCTGCCCTTCAGCAATGATGGAGGGATAAACGGTTCCTCCTCCAGCTTTTAGCAGCGGTAAGGCTACTCCTTCACTCAGTGCTTAAGAGCTGCAGTGAGATGCAACTGTGCCTGGCAGCTCATTGGATGCTTGCTGTGTGTTGGGAGAAATCAGCTGGGCAGAAGCAGCCTTGACCACATCACATACATATACTTGCAGAGACTTATGTAAGTTCCAGCAGCATGATGTAGGATCTCAGCCAATAATCTTTGACTTGCAAAATATGACCAATACCACAGAGATGCACTTACTACCTCCTTCCTTAAAGAGTAATCTATAGATATATTTCACAGAGACATTTATTTCTCTTGGACTACTTTGGTTATAATTATCTACCACCTTTAGGCTTCATTTATGAGAGAAATGGATAAAAGAATTGGCCAAGTCCTATTACATCCCCAGTACAATGCAGTTTGCTATTCAGTTAAAAAACAAACAAACAGTGGGAGGGCTGATGATATATATCCTGTTCTTGTTTGTCTTTTAATTTTCACTTCATGTACTATTATTTGTTCTTTCTGTACAGATTTCTAGTTCTGCTGCAAAGTTGGTTCTTTGTGCTGCAGACAATAATGTAAGCCTACATTAAAAGAACTGCTGTGAAGGAAAAGGAGCTGAGATAATTTTTCCAGAGCATTTTAGGCCCTTAGGAAAATGCTTTTATTATTTTAATCTGACTACTGATGTAAATTTTGAGATGTGTGCTTTCATTGGAGGAAACAGAAAACTTCAACTAAACCAAATGTTGTCTCTTTGATTTGCATCACTGAATGTTTCATGCTGTCTCATTGTTGATGCTGTGACCAGACTTTTAAACCAACACATTACAGAAGCCCTGTTGCTGTTGAGGGAAACCAAACAGACTGAAGCAAATTTTCTAAAGACTGGCAAAAAGCCATTTCCCTGCTTATCATTTTGTTTCTGTTTTAGCTACCTTCCTTCAGATGTTATTATGTCAAGCCTAACCAGCACAACACTTCAGATATTTTGTCTGATCACTGTTCTGTATCCTGTGAAACTGTGAGACTTTTGGTACATTTTTCTTAAAAATTGGCACCAAAAAGATTTATATCCTCATGTTCACAACATGGCTCAAAGCCACATAATGCTCTCCAACAGGCTAGAACAAAATGTATTTCTAAACTTGAAGGAAAATAACATTGTTTTTAAGAGTAATTTATGTTTACCTATTAATCTTGACCATAAATATGTTCATAAGTTGTTCTAGTTTCATACTGATGAAAATTTTTTTAAGCGTGTTCCATTGTAGGATATTTTTTCCATGCTTTGAGTTCTTTAACATTTTTTCCAGCTCAATAAAGAATAGAGCAGACAAAAGATGATCTGAATTCTTGTGTACAAAACCAGGCCATATACAACCTGTCATACTGGAAAAAAAACCTGTAGCCTAGGCATATGTTTCTGGAAAAAAGCTTTGGAAAAATGTAGGAGAAACTTCATTTCCCCCCAAGGATCCCCTCCGCACCCAGTTTCCTCTGGTGGAAAAGTGTGAAATACTAAATAATAATAATAATAATAATAATAATAATAATAATAATAATCTCTTTGGGCATGAGTGAAATGCTTTGTAAGAAAAGGATTTGCTCACTCAAAATGCCAAGAATTGTATGGTATGCAGATGCATAGGTAAGACAATCTGGAGAATTATAGGATGATAATTCCTTCTCATGAGACCTAGTATGGTGCAGCGGTTTAAGACCTGATCAACTCATGAACACCCAGTAGGTGATCTTGGGCAAGGCACACTCTTTCAGCTTCAGAGGAAGGCAATGGCAACCCACCTTTGAACAAATCTTGCCAAGAAAAAACCATGGAAGGATTGCGTTAGCATCACTACAAGTCAAAAGTGACATGGGGGCACACAACAATAACAAATCTGTGTACATACTGCAAGTATATACCACACTCATATAATGAGTGTTGCCACCTTCATGAGAGCAGCTGCCAGCAAAGCATGGGCGGGGGGAAGCTTTGCTGATGTGGATTGTCACTTTCTTCTGGACACCTTTATTTCAGTGTGATGAAGACAGTCACAATCAAAGCAAGTACCCTGTTTCTGTTGTCCTTTTATCCTAGTCCAGGTTCTGGTCATTGTCCTGGTTTATTTTTGTTGCCAGGTTGCCTCTATCTGTAACAGCATCCCTAGTAAGACTTGTATTTCTATATGCCATTATGACACATAGGGCTAAAGTACAGTCCAGAAACTGCAGAATACCAGTTCAATTAAAAACAGTTGCAGGGGCAGTAGTGGTAAAATCCAGTGTGTTTTCAGTGTCCTACTGCAGTTCACTAGCTGGCCCTGACACAAAGGAACAATCTGAAAGTTTGGGCACAAACTGAACTCTAACCAAAACCCACAAAAGGACAAGAATAACACCTACTTATGCAAATATAGATTCACAAAATTAAGGCTTTTATATTTTTAATTGCATAAATATGCCAAGTAGTACAATTTTAATGCTAAGTCATTATTGAAGCATTTTATGTTGGGAAAGCAATAAAATAATTTTAGCTGTGATATCAATATAAGTATCACTTTCTCCAAAGTTTCTATTCCTGCCCAAACAAACCCTGTAATTCTCCCCCACATAGTTTCCTCATAGTTTAAAGCTTCTAGAAATATTACCATATATACTCGACTGTAAGTCACCCTCATGTACAACTCAAGGGCAGGGTTTGGGGCCAAAATTATGGATTTTGATAGGACCCGTGAATAAGTCGAGGGTGAAACCTAGGGGCATGTAACAAGGGCCATAAAGGATGAAGAAAAGGAAAACAATGCCAAAGAACTTACAAAATTCCAGCAGGTATATATGTTTATGTTCACCCTAAAGGCTGGATGGATGAGAAAATAGAAGGAATTGGTGCTTCTATGACCAATTACATTCTTGCCATTGCTTAGTGGCTAAGACATCAATTCTGATGATCAGAAGATTGGAAAGTTTGCAATTCGAGACCCAAGTGCTGCATGATGGGATGAGCTTCTGCCACTAGCCCCAGCTTCTGCCAACCTAGCAATTGGAAAGCATGCAATTGCAGGTAGATAAATAGGTACCACTTTGGTGGGAAGGTAACAATGTTCAGTGCAGTCATGCTGGCCACATGACCACTAGAGCAGTCCTTGAACAACACTGGCTCTTTGGCTTTGTAATGAAGATGAATACTGCCCCATACAGTCAGTTGTGACTAGACATTCATGTCAAGGGACTACTTTTACTTTTACCTTTTAAAGTACAGTGCTTAAATTGACTCGTAGATAAGGTTTTTGGGTCAGTTTTTTGACTAAAATTTCTAGACTTATACATACACAGTATAAATGCACTTGAGACTAGGCTCCACTTTTCAGTAAATGTGCATAAGACTGTGCTTTGAATATGTCTTGTGTTGTGTGTGTGTTTGCCTTTAAGTAATTTCCAATTTATAGTGACCCTAAGGTGAACATATTACAGGGTTTTCTTGGCAGGTTTCTGCAGAGCTATTTTGTCATGGCTATAGTCTGAGGCTAAGAGACTGTGACTTGCCCAAGATAACCCAGTGAATTTTCATTGCAGTGTGGGGATTTAAATCCTCCTCTCCAGAGTCATAGTCCAACACTCAAACCACTACACCACACTGGTCTTAGTTACCTCCAAATATCTAACCTCAGTGCCAATTGTCTTTCTAATAAATACTTAATAAGAATACTCACATATATAGCATTATTGGACAGCAGATGTCAGTAACACTTAAATACTCCTGCTATTGCCAATTCCTGTCCAAGAGTATTTCTTGTTATGGGCTGTCAAGTTGATTCCAACTTTTGGTGACCCTATCATAGAGTTTTTTGGCAATATTTATTCAGAGGAGGCTTGCCATTTCCAGCCATTGTGGTGTAGTGGTTTGACCATTGGACTATGACTCTGGAGATCAGGGTTTAATTCCCCACTTGGTCATGGTAACCCACTGGGTGGTCACGGGCAAGTCACACACTCTCATCCCCAGAAAACCCCATTATAGAGTACCTTAATAAATTAGAAATGACTGGTAGGCACACAACAATAAGGCTGAGAGACTGTGACTTGCCCCAGGACAGTGGTTTTCCATGACTGAGCAGGGATTTGAACTCTTGTCGTCTGGAATAATCATCACTTAAACCACTACTCCCATCTTGCTCTCTGTATAGCCAAATGATGTAGTTTTATAATGTAAATTGTATTCTGTTGTACTGACAAAAGAGGAAGTTCTAGATCTTACTGACAAACAACAAATAAACATAGCACCAGGCCAACATTGTATCCATCCAAGAGTTCTTTAAAAATTAAAATGTGAAATTATTAGATTTCTAGGAGACAGATGGCACAGTGTAGTGGTTTGAGCACTGGACTGAGACCAGGGTTTGAATCTCACCCACCCATTGAATGGGAAAATCACATTCTACCAGCCTTAGAGGAAGGTAAAGACAACCCCCATCTGAAATAATCTTGTCAAGAAAACCCAATAACAGGGTGGTTTCCAACCATAAATCAGAAACCAATGAAGGCACCCAAGAACAAAGAGAGAATGGTCAGTTCTCACAAGGAAAGGATGTGAGTACTAGGGTCGTTCAGGATCTTTACTGAAGCTGGTATTTTTAACTTGTTCATAAATTACCTGGAATTAATGAGTAGTGCCTGATGCCACCAAATTATTTTGGGTAGTTAGAATAAGAGTTGTAAAAGCATCTGTTTGATACAAGGAAATGGGCATTTAAATTACAAATGAGATTAAACATAAGGAAGTGTAAAGTGATGCAAACAGGAGCAAAATTTTCTTGTTTCACATATACACTGATGAGCTCTGAGCTGGCAGCAAATGACAAACAAAAGGATATTGGGGTTGGGAGGGATACTTGATGAAATGTCAACCCAATGTGCTGCTGATGTTTTTTAAAAAATACAAATTCTATATCAAGCATACTGGAAATAAAGCTGCCAATATCATATCACAAATGTATGGAGCAATAATATTTGGAATACTGTGTACAATTCTGGTCACAGCACTTGAAAGATTATATTGAAGAGGTGGAATAGGTTTAGACAAAGTTGACTAAAATGATTAAGGGACTGGAGCAAGTTCCCTGGGTGGAAACGATAACAGCATTTGGGACCATTTAGTCCAGAGTAAAGGTGAATGAGGGAAGACATGACATGGATGTATAAAATTATGCATGGTATGGAGAAAGTGGAAAATATCTCCTTTCATAATATTAGTAACCAGAATCATCAACTGGAGCTGGTGGACTTATGATAAAATACCAAGGATTGATTCAAGAGTAAGGTAAAAGGTAAAGATATTCCCTGTTGACAAGGTTGTCAAGTCATGTCCAACCATATCCGTTACTAAGCCGAAAAGCCAGCATTGTCAGAGACTACTCTGTGATCATGTTGCCAGCATGATTGCACAGAATGCTGTTTACCTTCCCACTGAAGTGGTACCTCTTTATCTACTTGCATTTGCATGCTTTCAAACTGCTAAGTTTACAGAAGCTGGGACTAGTGACAAGAGCTCACCCCATCATGCAGCACGTCATCATTCAAGAGTGGCCACAACTCTGAGTGCTTGCATAACCAGAAACATGCCCATGTGAATCATATCATTGACATTTTTAAAAAAGTGGGATGGATCAATTGTGAGAATCCATTTTGAAGTGGATCAAATGTCAGTGTGAATGAGATGTGTGTTTAAAATAGACACAAATGCATTTGGTAATGGAAAATATAATATGAACTACATATTGGTTTGAATTGACTCTGTGCTCCCACATTGAAGCTACTCAGGAACAGGATTAAATTCAAGTGTGAATGAACACATGGAAAAAAGCTGTTTCAATAGCAGCAAACCATGATAGACAGGTTTCCTCTTGTAATGGAGACATTATACCACTTTACATCAGTTGCCAGAAAGCATGAGCAGAAGGGTACTTATGGGCAAATGAATAATAATAATAATAATAATAATAATAATAATAATAATAATAATAATAATAATATATTTCTAGCCCGCCCCTCTGCTCTGCAATTGGGGCGGGTTACAACATTTTAAAACATACAAAGTTAAAACAAGCCTTATCCCCATAACCTCCCTCCCACCCCCTAAAACAAGATTAAACTTTAAGAGATTAAAGCTGGCCATGTTATTAGCAGAATGCTGGACTAAATATGCTTTTGGTCTGATCCAGTATGGCTGTTATGTTCATATGCATATGGGAATAATTATAAAATACTGGGCAGTGCAGTATATACTGTACATCCATGTTGACTGGGCTTCTAATCTTACAATGTAGCCTTCTGGCCATCACTGCCTCATAACTACTCTTATTCACCCCTCTTTCCTTTTGTATGCACAATAAATTAAGAAATGGTGTACATCTGTGCTATTCTCTTTCTACTGGGTAGTACATAAATAAACTAAAAGGGAGATTGCTGATACATTCCTTAGCACGGCAAGTC
Source organism: Phrynosoma platyrhinos (assembly GCA_020142125.1). Classification (NCBI taxonomy): domain Eukaryota; kingdom Metazoa; phylum Chordata; class Lepidosauria; order Squamata; family Phrynosomatidae; genus Phrynosoma; species Phrynosoma platyrhinos. The sequence continues at coordinate 165,994,160 of CM034708.1, read as the reverse complement.
CCAGGGAGTGACAAACAGGTGTGGAGATTAAACAGCGTTGCTGGATTTCCTTAATAACTGATAGAAGGCACAAGGCTTAGAACTGCTAAGCCGAAAATTGGAGCGAGACTTTGGAATCAAATTAAATGTCAAAGTGTCAAAGAAATTGCTTAGTGGATTACACATGCCTATTTAATAGTTCCTCTGCCCAGTGCTTTTAAGACTGTTTATGACAGCTGTGATCTACAAGAGTCCTTTTTTGTTTTGGGCATTCTGAGGTGTGTCAATAGCAGACAAGAACACAGTCTAATGAAGGGCAGGTTGTACAAAAGGGAGGAGGGGGAGAAAGGGTAAATGAGTGGGCAAGAAACATTATTAATCTTGGGATAAGTGGTGCCTGTCTGATGGGTTTGGGAGAGAACTAAATTTCCTGTTGGGGTGTGGTGGGTATTGGCTTGAGAGAAAGAAATGAGGGCTAACATGCTTGAAGAGCTTTTCTGGGGGAATTTACCACATGTGTGAACAAGTCAGAAGACAGATGGAAGAAAGAAGTTCTTCACTTCCTCACGTCCTGTGGCACAGTATAATATAACAAGAGGAAAACTTGAAAATTGTAATATTCCTCAGTCCAGACCTCTAGCCTTTATTTTTGTATATGTTGCAACATTAGCTTCCATTTTGTTTGGGGACATATCCATCTGGTGTGAAGATAACTTCATCTTGATTTATAATAAATCATATTATTGTTAGAAAAGCAATTAATGAGATGGGGACATCAGACCACCCTGATGAAATAGTTTGTGATAAAATTAATCATTTATGTACAGGGCCTGCCTACACCAGAGAAAATATAGCTTATGTCACCTTAAACCTGAACATTATTATTGGAGGGTTTTATTCTTTCCAGTTCAAAGTAAAGTTACCAAGTTTGGCTCCTATGGACATGCTTTGTTTGTCCCAACTCCTAAATTTATCTCCAGAGCTGACAGTATAGAAACTTCTTGAGGTACTCACTATACTCTTCCTACAAAGGAAAGAGCATTGCTCTGCATTTTCAAACAAAAAAGCAAACTTTTACCCTTTTTTTGTACTGCTTTTGTCCACACTAAGTTTATGGCCATTGAGTGTGTGGTCCAGTTCTACAACCTACACTTATTCCTTCTCAATAACACCTCAAAGCAATGTGTGGATTTCATTATTCCATCACTTTCCTTCTCCTGCATTTTTAAAACCATATTTTCCTGATAGAGAAGCATGTGAGTTTCAAAAGCCAATACAATATATTTTGTGCCATTTTAGTTGGGCTAATAAAGATATCACCATAATATGGGTTTTGGAATTTGTTTTATGGTGAATGTGACTACCCCTGCGGTTTGTATGTACCTGATTTCACAGGCAAAAATCAAGTTGTTTGCCAGTTAACAGTGTTCTTTTTGTAGTCATTGTGAACTCACACATATAGGTAACCTTTACAGGACACATTCAGAATTTCCTAGAGCTGAGTGAACTTTTGGCAAGAACCCTGCCCGCTTCCCATGCAAATGTATGCCCTTATTATTGCCTGCCTCCTCAGTTCTGAGTCTGCCACAGTGTAGGACTCAAACCAGGCAAACAGGCAAGACTAGTTAAGAGGGGATATGTGTGGGTGTTTTCAGTTCACAAATGTCCTTGGTGAACCACAGTTACATGTAAGCAACCTGTTCTATATGATATATGTCACTAACGTATATAGGAGATTAATGAGCTACTCACTGTTGGAAGTGGGTGAAAATAAAAAGTTGCTTTGTCTGTTTAAATTCTGTAGTGTGGTGGACTGTAGTGTGGTGGACATAAAAAGCTGGTCTAACAAAAATTTCTTTAGGAAAACTGATATAGAAAGTTCTTGCAAAAGGTGCAAATGTGATGCTACTTTTGTCAGAGCTTCCTTATCAGGTCTTAAAGTCATTTTATCTAGGTGGAATTGCACAGACAGTGGGTCTAATAATCCATAAAGTTCACCAGTTTTCTTTGCCAAAGTGATGGCTGCTAAGGATGCAGTTTTCTATGAAAGCAGGCATATATCACAAGAAGCTGTCAGCTCAAAAGGTTTTCTCCTTAGTAAAAGCAACAGTAAATTCCATTAGACTCTCTCTCTCTCTCTCTCTCTCTCTGTCTCTCTCTCTCTGTTTATTTCCAAATCCTGAAAAACTTTTTACTGTTGGGTAAGTAAACCATGTTATTCCATCCACTGTTTATACTAAACCATAATAGCAGCAAGAGGTGGAGGCACGACATAGAAACCCCCTGTTCCTCCAGTGCCACTAGAAACTGCAGAATATGACCCACTACATTTTAATGGGAAGAACCTGATTCACTGTATGGAAACAAAGGACATATTGTTATTCTGAAACATAAAGCCCTAGCACTGAGGGTGTTCTTGTTGCTATCAATATCTCTTGAGCAGCCATTGGGAGGTCTGAGTGCATGGATTCTCTATCCCGTGAACTTTAATGTGGATGGGTCTGGATGTCTCACCTTTCATTTATATTATAAAATAATAATAATAATAAAACTTTTATTTATATCCCACTTTTTGTAAAAACAATCAAAGCGGCATACAACAATTTAAAATAATACAAAATATATACAATATTCCCCTCAACTTGAAAAAAGAATTAAACAGTACTAAGATTAAAATTACAAACATTAAAATCAAAACAATAATACCACAATTATTATTATTATTGTGGGCAGAATCATCAGAACTCACAAATTCACAAATATGAGGGTCTTTACGTGGCCGGGTGCTATTCCGAGAAGACCTGCCAGAAGAGATCCATCTTGACAGCTTTCTTGAAGCTATTTAGGTTGGAAATTTGATGGATCTTGTCTGGCAGGCGATTCTATAAAGTGGGAGTGACTGCAGAAAAAGTCCTCTGGGAGATCACAATCAATCTGGTCTTCACTGGTTGCAATAGGTTCCTCCCAGAGGATCTGAGTGCATGGGGCAGATTATATGGAAGCAGGTGATCCCTTAGATAGGTTGGGCCCAAGCCATGTAGGGCTTTAAAAGTGATAACCAACACCTTGCACTGTGCATAGAAACTAATGGGCAGCAAGTGGAGTGACTTCAATATTGGTGTAATATGGTCATTCCTGGTTGTTACTGTAATCAGCCTGGCTGCCATATTCTGTACCTGTTGAAGTTTCCGGACTTGGCACAAGGGTAGCCCCATGCAGAGTGCATTGCAAAAGTCAAGTCTTGAGGTTACCAGAGCGTGTACTACAGTTTCCAGGTCACCCGGTTCCAGAAAAGGGCGCAGCTGGCATATTAGCCAAAGCTGATAACAGGCACTCTTGACTCTTCACCTGATTTCTGATCTGAAGCGACGAATCAAGAAGCACCCCCAGACTGCAAACACAGTCCTTTGAGGGGAGCATGAACCCCTCCTGGTTTAGGGGCCCCTACTGTAAGTACCTCCATTTTGTCTGGATTCAACTTAAGCTTGTTTTCCCTCATCCAGTCCATTACTGCCACAAGACACTGATTGAGGGGAGGAATGCCATCTGTCATCAACACTGATGACAGAGACATGGAGAAATATATTTGGGTGTCATTAGCGTACTGATAACACCCCACCCTGTGTCTGCGAATGATTTCTCCCAGTGGCTTCATATAAATGTTGAATAGCATCGAGGACAGGATGTTGCCCTGAGGGACACCACAATTAAGCTCTGTTTTTGAAGACCAACTGTCCCCAAGCATCACCCTTTGGAATCTGCCAGAGAGGAAGGAATGGAACCACTGTAAGGCAGTATCTCCAATTCCTAAGCCTCCCAGGCATTCCAAGAGGATGTCATGGTCTATTGTATCAAATGCTGCTGA
>CM034708.1:165950966-165963498 GCA_020142125.1 Phrynosoma platyrhinos | reverse complement strand
GACAACAACCCGGCCCCCGGCTCAAAAAGGTTGCCTACCCCTGTTTTACAGCATACAACATGCGGTGCAGAAAGCGTTCTCCTAGCAAAAGCTTTCTTTTTTCCCCACAGGATAGTTATGTACAGAAACAAAGTACAATAATCAGTTGTGCTTAGTCTACAGACAATGCAGTATTTCTCTGCATTTCTCTTTGCAACCAATGGAGTGAAACTGTTCGCATGCCTAATTAGGACAGGAGGGATCAAGTTTGAACACCCACACAACAATGAATCTTAATGGGTAACTTTATGATATTCAACATCTACATGAAACCGCTGGGAGAGATCATCTGGAGGCATGGGGTGGGATGCTATCAGTGTGCTGATGATACCAAATATATTCCTCCATGCCTTCAGAAACAGCCTCACTAAGTATAGTGTTGTTCTCTTAATGAGTGCTTGGAAGAGGTAGGTAATTGGTTGGATGAAGAAAAACAAATTGAAACTGAATCCAGACAAGATACAGGTGTTTACTATCAAGGGTCCTAATTTGGGGGTGGAAGTGTATCAACTACTGAAAGACTGTGTTCACAATTTGGGACTGCTCCTGGATCCGTCCCTCCAAATGTCAACTCAGATAAACATGACAGTCAGGAGTGCCTATTATCAGCTTCAGCTGATATTCCAACTGTGTCCCCTCCTGGAATTGGAAGACCTAAAGATCGTAGAATCTTAGAATTGGACTAGACCACAAGGGCCATCCAGTCCAATCCCCTGCTATGCAGGAACACAGTATCAAAGCACCTCTGACAGATGGCCATCCAGCCTCTGTTTAAAAACCTCCAAAGAAGGAGACCACCACTCCCTGAGGGAGTGTGTTCCACTGTCAGCTCTTACTATGAGGAAGTTCTTCCTAATGTTTAGGCGGAATCTCTTTTCCTGCAGCTTGCATCCATTGTTCCAGGTCTTATTCTCTGGTGCAGCAGAAAACAAGCTTGCTCCATCCTCAATATGACATACCTTCAAATACTTAAAAAGGGCTATCATATCACCTCTTAATGGTATTGCACAAGCTGGTAACCTCAAGGCAGGACTTCTGCAATATGCTCTGCACTGGGCTATCTTTGTACCAAGTCTGGAAGTCCCAGTTGGTTCAGAATATGACAGTCATACTCATTACAGGTGCATCCAGGAGTAATCATATCACACCGATCTTAAAATCACTTTACTGGCTGCCAATTAGTTTCCAGGCGAAGTACCAAGTGTTGATTATTATCTTTAAAGTCTTATATGGTTTGGGTCCAGGTTACCTACAGGATCTCTTTCTCCCATATAATCTACCCTGTACGCTCAGGTCCTCTGGAAAATGCTTGCTCCAACTGGTGAGGACTAGACTGGCAATGGCTCCCCAGAGGACTTTTTTGTTTGCTGCCCCCAGACTGTGGAATGACCTGCTGGAGGAGATATGACAGCTAAAAATGCTGACTGCTTTTCAAAGCAGCATTAAAGAAATATCTCTTCTGGCAGGCCTATCTAGTCAATTTTAAATCATGACTTTTTAATTGTATATGTACTATTATGAGTGTATTTTAATGATTTTATAGTGTTGTATTTTAATTGTGGGTTTATGTGTTTTTAATTGTATTTTGTATTTTAACACGTTGTACCCCACTTCAAGCCTTGAAGAGTCAAGAAATAAATAAAATTGATGATGATGATGATGATGATGATGATGATGATGCCAGTTGCTATCTCTTAGCTTAATGTACTTCACCAGTTCATTGTGAAAATAAAGGGGACAGAGGAGGAAATCACATACAACACCTCAAGCCTCTGGAAAGAAGTTGAAAGTAAACTGACAAATAAATAAAACCTAGATAGGGATCAGAATACGCTGAGCACACTCATTTATCTCCATTTATCAGAGTGGATACAACTGCACTGTGCATTTGGTACCTGAAATTAGACCTATGATCTTTGGAACAACCAGAAACTTTACAGACTTATTTTTTAAATAAAGATTATCAGAGATTTTAGCAAAACCAACAAAAACCCTGTGGCAACTTAAGACACTTATTATGACATAAGCTTTCATGTACATTTTTCACTTCATCAGATACAGAAAGTGTTTTTAACAAGTATGCAGCTTTATATACACATGGTTAGGGATTGGTGGATGGACTGATAAATAGCAAGGTCAAGGGAATTGAAATGTAGGAAATACAGACATTCATAATTAACTTTATAGTGACTGCTCATAAAAGAACTGTTGGATGATAACATAGGCATTCTTGCATTAGTAAGATGCTCAATACATGCAGTGTGATTTTAAAAATTTCTGTCTCCATTCAAACCACAGAATATGGAAATGAATGCCTTGAACAATTTTTTTTTAAATTGTGTCATTATAATTTTTAAGGGCAAAGATTAGCTCTGATCCTGGGTCCCTGTATAAAAGAGCAAACTATAAAATATAAATATAAATATAAATAAATGCATGGGTCCAAATTTTCTTGCAAAAGTCTGCAAGAAAAGCTTACTTTTTAATTTGCTTTGCCTATTAGGTGCCTAGATTCTCTACAGAATTTTTTTGAAGTCACACTGAAGCCAAGATTCTTTTTAAAGAAGTAGGCTGGAAAAATGTGCTAGATCTTCACAATTCTGCATAGCTTTTAAATTAGCTCTCTGGAGTGCATTTTCAATTCTGGGCCTCTCACTGGTGACAGATAAGCTGACCGTGACATAGGCTTTGGAATCTCATAAGTTCATTTTCTTAAGTAAAGTTTAAAGCAGTCTCCTTCTCTCTCCCAGCACCTGCTTCTATGACTGTGACTTGTTCATTCTTTTAACCTGAAGCAGTGGGTCATGCATAGTGGTGGGTGGATAGGCATGTTTTTAATTTGATGAAGCCTCCTTGTTTTGCTTATATGAATTGTTCTTTATTTCCACATCTTCATTCCACACAGCATTCCAATCATTCAGAGACTAAAACTGTTTACATGGTCTGATGCCCTGCAGTCCTGTTCTACCGTAAAATAGATGATTATTTTGTTTCAGCTAAAATGATCCATCCTGTGGAATTCCCCTACCTCTGCAGACACCTGGGAAGAATTTTAAATCCATGCTTGTTACAACTAGTAGCTCTTGCTGAGGACTGCGTAGAAGAGTTCAGCACAAGAGCTCCAAACACAAGAGTATGTACAGTCAGCCATCCTTATCCATGGATTTTTTTTATCCATGGATTTAATCATCCACAGCTTGAAAATATTTAATATATATATTAAATCCACATATACATTCTAAAAAGCAAACCTTGATTTTGCCATTTATATAACGGACACAATTTCATTTGAGCATCCATAGGATTTGGTATTCATGGAGAGTACTGAAACCAAGGGTCCACTGAATATAATTTGTGTTGGTTTCAGACCCTCTTTATCCATATAATTCAACAAGACTAGCTGCATCATATCTACTACCCTGGGATTAGGTATATAAATTCCCAATTATTTAGTCCTTGCCAGCAAGGATGAATAATTATAATACTTTTCTCACTTCTGCAAGTGAAAATGAATATTCCTCCATAGTAATCTCCACATGTTTGAGTGTCCCAAAGTTATTCTGTGAAGAAAAACAAGGTTTTTTTGGTGCAAAACCCACCCCTCACCCCATGTTTCTCTTCATAGAATAATTCTTTCATAACATTCTGGGAAGTGTGACTACAAGGAGAAAACTGCACAAAATTTTCACTGATCTATTCTTCCTGATGGGATTTCCCAGCTGTCAGAAAACCTGTTTTTCATCCTGGGAACAAAGAAATTACAACTATTATTTCCATCCTTGCTTGACAATTGCTTTTGCAATGTATTGCTGACATTTTCAAAAGTACTCCTTACACAAGAATGTCTCATTCCAAACACTGGTGAGGTTACCAGGACAGGTATGAGCACAGGGCATGACTATGCAAATGCTGACACCCACAGGCAATATGGATGGTGCCAGGAACTTTTTTATTTTAAATAAATAAATAAATAAATAAATAAATAAATAAATAAATAAATAAAATTAATCCAGGATCTGGCACCAAAAAGGGAAATGTCATATGACATCTTAACAGCCATCAGACAGGGCTCAGGGGAAATGGAGGCAATTAAGATGACTACGGCTATAGTTGCCTTACCCATTCCTTGTCAGCATTATGCATTAAGGCAGCTGTAGTTGTGCTGGTGCTCCTTTTAGCATTACCTCCAGATCCTGCTGCTGCCTCTTGCCATACCTCAATCCATTTGCATCTGTCCACAACACTCAATATTCCATACTCTAGTTAGCTCACTTAGAGGGTATCACCTGAATAGGATGGTGATGGGGCAGAAGGAACATTACACAGACCGCCATTAAACATAAAACTCACAATTATCATGATGGAATACTTTTCATGCACTTGGATTGAGTATGCCCACCTACTCAAGAAAATGGTAGCTTTTCCTTTGCCGAAGGTTGTAAAACATAGGTTGGATAACCATTTCTTAGGGGAAGATGGTGAGGTTTTTTCCTGATAGTCCAGAGAGTAAGACCCAAATTAATGCATTCAAATTTCAAGAATGTAGATTCTAATGAAACATCAGGGAGAATTTCCTGATGGTTAGGACTGTTCAACAGTGGAACAGACAGAAGGTGAAGGACTTACCTTCACTGGAAATATTATTCATGGAAGGTTTCCAACCATCTCTCAGGCTAGTTTAGGCAGAGGACTGTACTGCACTTTCAGTGGTGCCCCCACCCCTGGTGTCACTGTGTATGTGGGGAGGGGGCTGCCGGGAGTATGTATGTATGTGTGTATGTTTGCACTTTTAAATAAAGATTTCTTAATTCACCAATAACTTGGAGTCCTCCCAGTTAGTATTGGGATATATTGGTGCCCCCTGGTCCAATGGTTAACCAAGCCTCTTGCAAAGCTAATTTCCCCAACATTTGAAGTATACCTGACAGCTGGTGTGGACCTCCAGTCCCCCATCTATTCTTTGAGTAACATGGGTGGGGAGAGGAGAAAGTGTGCCTTCAAATTCCCTTATGACAAAATGGACTCTAATATCTACCATATAAGAGGAAATGAGTCCTGAATTTCTCTTTAATTCACCTTATTCCTATCCTGCTGATAAAATAATACTCTTGTTATTATAAAAAACATATTTCATGTCTCTGTGGGCTTCTTGGAGGCAAATGGCTTGAACAAAATGAAGAGCTAGACAGGCTTTTGTTGTATTCCAGCATGGCTCTTGTTATGTTCAGTGGTCTATCTAATCTCTTCCTTATGAAATTATGGTATCTCCACTGCTTCTGGGTTAATTCCCTATGATTCTACACACACACACACACACACACACACACACACACACCACATTTTAATATGGACCAAATATCCAACTCCAGCCTAAAACAATTTTAGTAGTAGTCTAGTTTCTTGTGAAGTTTGGGTTCAGAAAACTCTGCAGCTTAGACTTCTGGTTGGTTATGGCATCCTGTTGAGGAGTCTTTGAATGACACTGCTCAAAATAACTCAGCCATTGTGGTGACAGGGTCCTTAAAAAGACACAAAAATATTTCTCTGGTAAGGGAGATTTAGAGGGGGCCCTACTTTTTGTAACTCTAAAACTATGGTCTTTTCAGTATGGAAGAAGAAAGAAGACAGAGGAATCTGAAGGGCAATCTATGGCTACAATGTATCTAGTGTCTTAGAACTGACAGGGACACCACCAATTTTTAATGTTATTTAAGTTCCATTATAACTGAGACTGAAGATTGTTTCTTTGATGCCCGAGGCTTAGCTCTCACAAACAATCTTCATATTGATCTAATTTAAGGGAAAAATTACACACACATATAAAAGAAAGGACATTTATAAAAGACGGATAAATCATGGATCGAATCAACTATAATTAACATTAAAAACAGATCAAAGTAAAAGAAATCATAAAGGAAAACACTGAAAGGAACTGGTTATAAAAATACTGTTCAAAACCTCTTTTTTATTTTTTTAAAAAAATATCACTGTGGCTTTTTGGCTCATTCTGCTCCCTTCCTTTTTGTTGAATGAAGTGGGCAGTGGATGGGGATATAAGTGGATTAAAGCAGAATAAAATAAAGCCCCACCATATTGGATAACTATCTGAAAACATCCTTGAAAACACCGACAAAGAGAAGGTCCTTGGCACCTGTGTGGAGGGAAGACTAAGAGAGAGGGGAGGAGAGACCTCATTGGCAGGACAAAGGTTGGAGGAAAGTCCAGGGAGGACAGCTGGACAAGTTGGCAATGGTGATGACAGGAGGAGGGGGCGATGAGGATGGGAGGAGGACAAAATGAGAAAAGGGAAGAAGATGGAAGTAGGGAATACAAGTGACATGGTGATGTAGAAGATCTGGAAAGTGTTGTGGAGATGGAAAGAAGTAAAAACTACTTGTTAAGCATGACAGGAACTGTAATCAAAGCCAGTTAAGCCTGTTTATAGAACAAAAGGGACAAACATGTATAACCTACACACTAGAAACTCTGATGGTTTGGGAAAACAAAAGGATGGAAGAGACTTATAAAATAAAGTACCTGAGAAGACAAATACTAGATAAAAGACTAGAAACCTATTTAAATATTTACTGAACTGAAATGTAAGTGAACCCTGGCTAAATCTGAACACATTGAAGAGGAATTGGAAATTAAGGAAGGAACTGATGAAATGGACTATATAGTTGTGACTGTGGTATTGTAAGTATAAATTTTGATTTATAGATAGACACGTAATAAATTTGCATTTCAATTTGATTTGAATTAATGAAACTTTGAAGGAATATTCAAGACATTAGGAATTAATTTGAAGTTATATATACAGAGTTTTTGGTAATAGTAAATATTGCAAATATAATAATTCAGAAGGAATATATTAATTGACAAGAAGTAAATTTAAATTAATTGAGTAATTGATTGAGTGAATAATTGTAATTGATTGAATCCATTTGAATAAGCTAAGAAAAAAAATCTGTATAATATAGATAAAATAAGGGTAAAACTGTATAAAATGGCAATGAGTTTAAGGAATTAATCAGCCCAAACACAACAACAACAATCACAAAGAAGACCCTGTTTAGAGAAAGTTCCAGACATGAACATATCATTATTGGAGGAAATAAGGAAGATGAGATCTGAAATAAGGCAGGAAATGAAAGATTTTATAAAGGAAATAAGGCAAGAGATAAGACATGACCTAAAGGAAAGAAATAACACAATATAAAAGCTAACAGTCAATATATCTTCAGCCAATCAAAGAATTACACACTTAGAGTAGAAGAATAAAAAAATGGAGGATGAGATGGAAAGATTAAAGAAAAGAAAAGAAGATGAACTTGATGAAAAAGCAATCTGGGAACAAAAGTTTAGGGAGAAATACATGAAAATTAGAGGCCTCCCTGAAGAACGAGATGATTTGATGGTTAAGCTAGTTCCTCTATTAGCAAGATTTATGGAGAAAGATGAAAAAAAATGAAATTGAAACTGACAGGCTATTTCGGGTTAACACCCAAACAGAAAAAATTGCCCCTGAGACATAATAATATACTTTGTAAGATGCCAGACACAAGACTTCTTGTTAAAACTTCATCATGAAACACCACTAGAATATGAAGGACAAACATTGATATTTTTAAAAGACACACCATCAAGAATTCTAAGGAAAAGGAAGGAGTTTTTATTTCTGACAACACAATTAAGAAAAGACAACATAAACTACTCATAGGAGATGCCTGAAAGGCTAACCTTTTAGTATAATTGATAGAGAATAACAATAATATCAGTTGAGGAGGCAAAAAAATTTGGAACCATTATGGGAAGAAAACAAAAAAGAAAAAAGAAACCCAGGAAGAGAGAAAAGATCTGACAGAAGAGAAAGAGAAAGAAGAACCCAAATTCAAAAGGAAAAAAGATGCAAGAACAAATGAAGAGATGAATATGAGGAGAGAAGAAGAAGATTCAATACAAGACATGAATGACATACAGTATATAGAAAGGTACTCAAAATCACAGGAAGATGACCAGGATGAGGAAGAAGAGGAGGAGGAGGAGAATTTAGATGATTACTGAATAAAAGTTTGGGAAAGAGATATCTAGAAAGAGAAATGTGTAATAGAATAAAATTCCTAACCTGTAATGTACAAGGCCTAAACACACCCCAGAAAAGGAAAAAAGTATTTCATAAGTTGCAAAAACTAAAATGTGTTCTGCTATGTTTACATGAAACAAGAATTATGAAAAGATGTTAAACATTTAAGAAATGTAAAATTGGGTAAGGAATTTGTGTCAGCTACAGCAACAAAAAAGAGAGGAATGCTATTTTATGCAAAAACTAAATTTGAACCTATTCTAAATGATTCAAATGGAAATTATGTTGTGGTTGTGATAATGTGATAATCACAAAGTATGGCCCACTAGAGAATAAGGGGAAATTTTTACAGAGATTTGAAATAAAATTGAATAATTTTAATTTTGAATCAATTATTCTAATGGATGATTGGAATGAAGTAATTAATGACAAATTAGACAGATCTTCTACCAAAGAAATCCAAAAGAACCAAGGTGAATCACCACAGGAATTTTTTGAAATGATGAACATTACAATAACCAAAGATATTTGGATATCTAAATATGATAATGCAAGGGACTAGACATCAGTCCTAGTCAAGGCTGGACATGCTTCTCATCTCAGATTCTCTATGTATCAAAATAGACAAAGTGGAAGTGCTACCAAAAATATGGTCTGACCATAATCCAATTATAATGTCTATCAAAACCACCAGAAAAGAATTTCTAAGGTGATTAGATAATAATTTATTAAAAAATTAAGAAATTGTAAAAGAAATGGGAGAAAAGATAGATTTCTTATTTTGAGAGAACTTAGATAAAGGGATATCAGTACATGTGATTTGAGACACATCAAAGCCTGTGTTATATGGTTTGTTAATCAAAAAATCCACAGAATTAAAGAGGATTGGGCAAAGCTAGAAAAATAAAGAGGGGTGGATTTCAAAACGTGAAATCAAATAAGGAGTTTAATAATAACTTTATTAGAAAATCATTATTAAGAGTATGGTGTTCTAAGATTTCATTGTAGGTCTCAATAGAAGCAATGTTTAAAAAGGAAAGATTAGACAATTCAAACTGGGGGACATATGCAGATATAACAAAAATGGAGAATAACTACAAGACAATGAAAACAGAAATAGAGATAATAAAGGAGGGTTACAAATGTAACTGGTTTTTATATAGAAGATTCAAATAAAGATACAATCAAGACATGAAAATGCATGGTATTGGTAAAGCTGATAAGGAATTTGAAAAAAAACCCAATAGAAGACAGTGATAACGATCAAATTTTGAAACTATATAAACTGATATTGAAATATGAGATGGAAGGTGAAACAATAAAAGAAGGCATCATTAAATGGGCTAAAGATACAAATTGAAATATACAACTGTTACAATGGAAAAAAATGGGAAAAAAGAATGAGAAAAAAGAATGAGATATACACTAAAGTATGATATAAGAGAGAATTTATTCAGAATACAATAAGATAGTATCTGACCTCATTTAAACTTGCAAAAATGAATAAGAAAATGAAGAACACATGTTGGAAATGTGAAGCTGAAGTAGGTACTTTTCATCACTGTTGGTGGAACCGTAAAAGGGCAAAAAAGTATTGGAAAATAATCCACTCTCAGGTAAAAAAAACCCCTTAAATATTACAGGAGGTATGGATTTGGAAATATATTTACTAAATATGGTAGCAAAGCAGCTTCATTTATATACTGCTTCATACTATGCTATGCCGTGTCTAAGGGGTTTACAACTGTAAGCTCATTGCCCTCCAACAGCTGGGTACTCATTTTAGCAACCTCAGAAGGATGCAGGCCAGTTATAGAAAATATAGAAACACTAACCAACAATAAAGTTAGCAATAAAGTTAAGATCAGAGGAGAGGTAAGAGGACAAAAGAAGAGAAGAAAAGAGAGGGGGAAAATATTAACTCAGGAGTAAAAGAAAATAACTTAGTAAAAGGAGGATAATTTCTTCTAGGTTAAAAATAAAAAATTAAAGTTATATATGTCAAAAGGATACAACATAAGGATTAAAAAACAATATAAGTACAGATAAGGTAGTCTTTGTAGAAATTTAGATAGAAAATTACTTAATATATATAAGGTATCACAAATGGCACAACTAAAAGATTATGATAATTTATTATGCAATAAAGCAAGATCAATTTGATGAACAGAAGGACAATTTCAATTAAGTTTATAACCAAGAAAACAAGTAGGAAGTTCAAGAAAGAATGGTTGATAATGGTAGGAAAAAGAGTGAGTAGTAAAGAAGAGAGGAAATGTATGAAGGTTATGAAAGTTGAAGAAGGTCTGTGTAAGTTGAGAGGGTTAGAGGTTGAGTTATGGGATAGGTAGAATAAAGAAGGTCGAAAAGAAAAGAGACTGAGAGAGGGAGGTAGGAGGAATAGGGAAAGGATGGATAAGGGTTTGAGGAAATAAATTAAGGGATAGGAAAGGAATAAAGAAGAAACTGGGAAGAGAAAGAGTAAGGAAGGATATATTAGTGGAAAGAGGAAGATGAGAGAACAGACAAGGTGGAAAAGAAATGTTGATGGATTGTATGTAGAGTTAAAGGAAAGGGGCAAGGAAATTAAAGAAACATATGACTTTTAAGTTGAAAGAATCACAAATATAGAAGATAAGTTGTTTTTCTTTTCCTTTATATATAAACTTTCTCTTTCATCCTACCTTTTTTTAAATCTATTAATGAATATAGATAATATATAGATAAGAAATTATGATCAATGTTTTTTTAGGTTTGAATGTCTGTGTGTATGTATGTATGTATTGTTATGTAATTGGTTTTATTTGAATAAAAATGTTTTTTTAAAAAAAGAAGGATGCAGGCCTGAGTCAAGGCTGAGCATTGGCTAGTATTGAACTCGCAACCTTGTGGTTTATGAGTAAGTGGCTGCAGTGTAGGCATTTAACCACTGCACCACCAGTGCTCCTGGTAGAAGATGAAAATCTGGAAAGAAGGTGTGGGAAACTATTATTTCACATTATAATAGCAGCTAGAGTAATATATGCATCATTATGGAAGAGCAATGAACTACCAAGAATAGCAAGTTGGTATGTTAAATTATATGAATTTATGGAAATGGACAAGCTGACATGTATGGTTAAAAAAAATATGGAAAAATTCCAAAAGGTAACCACTAACAGCCTTTCTAAAAAAGAAAAAACTAGACTTTATGAGCATTGCTTCAGAAGTTTAAAAAATAGAGCAAAATATAAGAATTGTAGATTTGTGTAACAACTAATGGAATATAGTAGATACTAAAAGAAACTACAACATTATGAGACAATATGGTGTAAATATTATAAGAAAGTAATTGTGAGTACAAAATAGTAGAAATTGTTTAGAGGACTAAAAATAAGGAAGGTGTTGTTATTCTACTTTATCTAACACTTCTGTTGTATTGTTTGTTATTCTTTTGAAAATTAATAAAACTATTAAATAAAAGAAAAATGTCAAAAAAAAAAGAAAAGAAAAGAAAGAAAATTAATAAAACTATTTAAAAAACCCCCATAAAGTATGGTTTAACAATTGGTCCTCCAGATTTAGACATTACAGGAACTGTGGCTAATTTAAAAATTAGAAGCAGTTGTTTCTAATCTTCTCTGGAGCAAAAGATGGAAGGGGACCATACTAAGCTGAGGCTAACTACAACATGTTCACATAAAGGGCACTGTGGCTTCCTATAACATCTGAATTGGGGCAAATCAAAGGACTACTAGTTACCTTTGCTCCCTCCTCACTCATTACAGGAGCACAGCATAACAAGCACACTCAGAATAAACAACACTCACAAGACTAAATGACCCCTTATACATTTTAATTAAGTTCATGCTTACATTAAAGTTGCAGGTAAACTAAAAAAATGTTGTACTATTATTGCTCTACAAACCTATCAGCAAAGTTGGAAAAATGTTCACCTTACACTAATCATACTGAAGAGATATTGAAATTTAAAGCTGTCCTCTTCAGCTTGGGTCATAGAAACATTCCTTCTTTAGACTGTGCTCTTGGCATGAGGTTTGGTTGTCTAATGAAACGATTACACTTTTCTGCTGTGGTTTTTCCATGAGTCTTTGTGTATTTCTTTGTCAAAGGTGGTTGCCTTCTGTCTTCTACTTGAACATTATTCCAGATTCCCTCTTCAGAAGGTTCTAGAATTTCCTTTTCTCATTTCCTTATAACAAGATCAAAGAAAGACAGAAACTTCCCTTTCTCTCATTCTCCTACAATCTCTTGCCCTCTGCAGCTCCTCAAGACTATGCATGTCTAAGGGGGGAAGCAGACCAGGGCGTCCGAGATGCCCTGGGATGGTGCGCCGTGGGACCTCAGCCTCCACATCACGGTGCACTGGTGGTGTCCCTGAAAGGAGCGCTAAATTGGCGCTCCTTTCAG
>CM034708.1:165919027-165940250 GCA_020142125.1 Phrynosoma platyrhinos | reverse complement strand
TTTATTTTCAGTTTATTTTTGGAATGCCTCATTTCCACTTTATTATTGATTTCTGGCCCATGTGTGATAACGTCCTAAGTAAGCACACAAAACAGCCCTTGTCATAGGCTTGACCTAGGGGTGTAGGAATACCCTATTCAGGTACAATGCCTGGAAAATGCTGTCAGTGATTGAAGAGGATGACTTGCTGTTGGTACTTCTAGAATTTGCTCTAAAGCATTTAAATTATTAGTTTCTGTATTTTTCAAGTGATTTCACTTAACTTTCTATATTCCCCAATTAAGGTTGGAGTTAAAAATAGGCTTTAGTAGACTTAATGTTGGAATTCATTAAGGAGGGTGTCTCTCCCACTATCTAATTCAGGAAAACAGGAAGGCCTGCTGTCCCAGGAAAAGAAATATTAAAATTCAAGGAAACTGACCGGTCTTTGGGGGTTATCACACAGCACTGTCATTATGCAATCTAATCTGTGTGATATCTTTGTGAATGCAGCAAGGAACAGGGAGGAGGAGGAGGAGGAGAGAGAACATTTTGGAACAGAAGAATCACTAGTTTGGGGATACAAAAAAAGAATGAGGGAGAGGAAGAAAAAAAATTAATCTTGGAATGGAATGAAGCAGGGGTGAGAGAGTATAGTTTGTCATTTAGGCCTGTATGGTAGATGTCTCCTTCTCAAGGACATTTATGGAACAAAGGTGTCTGGGAGATGGGGGCATTGTGACTCTTTTCAGTAATTTGTTGATTATATTCAGGACTGATTTCTATGGTATATTATTCTATAATAAACAATTACTACATAATATTTTTGGAGAGAACTGCAATTAACACGTCTTTGCAGATTTTGGGTGTGTCACTCTCACAATGTTAGTATCTTGATTTGGCAATTAATAATAATAATTCCTCGACCCCTCCTTCCTTTTCTCCTGTCTTCTTTTCCACACTTCCCATTCTGCTTTTTACTCACCTCATTCTTCAGGGGATCTGTTAATGTGGGAGGGTTAGGGGATTGGGATTGTCTGTTTTTAACTCTTTATGTTGTAATCCTCCCCGATTGCCTAGCAGAGGGGGGGGGGCTATAAATAAAAATTATTATTATTATTATTATTATTATTATTATTATTATTATTATTATTATTATTATATACTCTAAGCGGTTTGGTAATGTTGGTTCTTGCAGCAATGCAACCAAGTTAACAAAATTAAAGTCCTATTTCCCCCTTTTTGTGTCTTTTGTGGGGGAAATCTACACAGCAATAAATCCTGAGTTAGTCTTAGGTTCACTTAAGTAACACTTAAATCCCAGGTAAGTAGGATAGGCTTGTTTCATCCACTTCTAATAAGCCCATTTCCTCCAGATCACCCAGGAGAGAATTCTTTGGTTTCAAAGGTATATTCCTTTACACACTTTAGTCAGTCCAGTTTTTAGAGGCAGGATTCACTCATTAAATATCACTTTATTTTTTTTAACATGAAAATACAGTGGTCCTTCCAGATCCATGGCCTTGGCACTCATGGTTTCGATCATTTGCGAGGCCAAGGTTGTGGCTCCCTTCCTCCCCCTCCTTCCCTTACTGGCATCTTCTCCCTGTGCTGGGGACTTTAATTGGAACCTGAGCCTCCAGGTCTTTTAATTGGCCCCAGCAGCCATTAGGACTCATTTTCCCAGCAATGCTTGGGGCCCAGCATGCACCCCCCCACTCCCTGAGCCACAGCCAATTGACAGATCATGTGCCCATTGGCTGCAGTGGAGGGGGGCAGGGCAAGCACTGTGGGCAAAGCAAGTCTTGATGGCTGCTAGGGCAAATTACAAGCCCCGGAGGCCCAGGTTCCAATTAAAGTCCCCAGCACCGGGGGGGGGGGTATGTCAGTAAGAGAGGGAAGGAGGGAAGGAATTTCACAAATGATACCATTGAGGACAATGGGACTTGAATATTTGCAAAATTTCAAATTTGCAGGGGGTGGCGGAACATATCCTCTGAGAATCTGGAGGGACCACTGTACAGCATTTAGAGATTTAAACCAGGGGTAGGCAACCTTTCCCCTTTAAGGGCCGAGGGACTTCAGCGCCCAGAATCCCAGGAGCTATTGGCCAACATGGGACTATTGGCCAACATGGCTGAGGCTTCTGGGAGCTGAAGTCCCTTGGCCCTTAAAGGAGAAAGGTTGCCTACCCCTGATTTAAACAACTAAGTATTAAGGTGAGATTGGTGCAGAGAATTATGGGCTTGTTAGATACCTGTTCATTAAAACTGAACTTCATTCAGTTTTGATTCACTGACTGGTCTTTGGGGGTTATCTGATTATTGCTATACTTGTGGTGTACTAGTGCCTATATCTCAAATAAATCCCTTGTTTAGCAAAAAATGCATTTCTGAAAGGTGAGTGAAATGTATTGTTGGCATGGGTGCAAAGAACAGAGATGGAGATAAATGACCAACTGAATGAAAGAAACTGTAAAATGAGATCCAGTGCTTTGGGAAAGCCTTTCTCAACCGGAGAGTTCCAGGACATGCTAGACTCCCACCATTTCCAGATAACAATTATATTATGGACTTTGTAGTCTGTTAGAAGTAGGCACTCAAAAAGATCTAAAAGGGCACATATGAAGGAATTAACAACAAAGTGTGCTTTCCTGTCAACAGTAATCTTCCAGGACATTTTCTGTAAATCATGTGATCTGTCCCACCACTGGCAGTTTTCAGCAAGTTAGGTAATAATAACTTAAATAATTGCAAGCTTTTAATTATTTGTGTTTATGATAGTGAATCAGTTTTATAGTTGTTCTTGCTGTGTGTCTCCAAGTCATTTTTGATTTATGATGACTCTAAGGCATAGGATTTTCTTGGAAAGTTTCTTCCAAGGGGGTTTGCCATTGCCATCCTCTGAGGCTAAAAGAATGTGACTTGCCCAAGGTCACCCAGTGGGTTTTTGAGCTTGAGCAGGAATTTGACTAAAGTCATAGTCAAAGGTTAGAATAGATTGATCCTTTAGAACTGCTCTGGCATTGGAGCATTTATATGCAGAGTCGGTGTGCATTTTCTGGGCTAAACCAGAATATTCTTGGTTATTTTTGCTCTGTTTTTTAGCCCCAGAATTCAGCTTCAGACTGGTTTCTGCCCACTGTGGAGGTGTGTGTCATCTAAACACCCCACCTTCAAAGCAGTTTGAACTGCTTTATTTAGCATGTGCATTTCGTCCCTATGTAGCACATGTAGAATTGCAGTCAATTTCTGAACTCAGCCATTTTGCTACAACTTTCACCAAGATATGGAGCACAAGCTTATAAATTAGTGAGCTCCTTTTTGTAGCTAAGTGATTTTTGCTGACATTTGTTGCTCCAACACAAAATGTCAAGGTGAACTGATTTAAAAACTAAATGACATATCAGTGTATTAACATTTCCTTTGACCAGTATGATACACAAGTAGAGTGCATCATACCCTCGAGTTCTATATTTTTAAAGCCATATTTTAATTTTAATTTTTTAAAAGTAAGAATCTGGTTTGACATCTACAATGAAAACAATAATGCAAATATAAAGAAGTAAACCAGCAGATAGCAGAAAACATATTTTTTTCTGTTTTGCACAACTTATAATTAGTGAATCTTTAGTGATGTGAAAGATGATTTGAGAAATGCTATTCCTTTTAGCTTGCTAAGTGAAGTTGTCAGTTGGGAAGAACATTTTCTCTGCTAGTTGATTAGGGGTTAAATGAGCTGAATAAAATGGGTAATTTTTGCTACTTTCTCTGCTTAGTGTAACAATAATTATTTGAAGCATTTTCCTTATGACAGCGGTAAGGCCTAAATGATTATCCAAAGCAAGAAAGCATATTTTAAATATCATTATGAATCCCCTCCCCATATTTTGAGGAAGTATGGAATCACACTCTCAAATATTCTGAAAATGTCCAGACATCTTCCATCATCCATATATATGCACAATGGAGTGAAGGCAGGAATTGTGAATCAGAAGATGCTAATTCTAAATAGGTCTGAGTCAGAGGACTCCTTTAAAAAAACAAAAACAAGATGAGAGGGGGATCCTAACCAATGTCAATAGCTTAGACCATTCAAAAAAGATGCTGGAGGGGTTCCTTCCTTCCTTCTTTTGCCAAATTTGAGAGCATTCATTGCTTCACTTAAAAACATATCCTCTAATATATTTTGCCCCTCACCACAAATGGGAAAAGGAGGAAGGGAAGTGGTTGTAGTTAGGGTTACCAGAATGGAAACTGGTGAGAGCTCCTATATGTTTAATGATAGTGTAGAAGACAGAATTTCAGCAGGGGCTGCTTGTCATGCAACCAGGTAAGAAGGAATAGCTGCTGAAATTCCCTCTTCTGCACAACCATTAAAAGTACAGGAAACCTTTCCAGTTTTCTGGTATAATGGCATGGGTATTGGACTAGGACTCTGGAGATTAGGGTTTGACTTGGGCAACTCACACACTCTCAGGTCCAGAAAACCCCATGATAGTTTGTTGGCTTCTGCTAGTATAATTGTATCATCTACTGCTGCAGATGATGTTCCTTCCCCCCAAAGCTGATATAAGAAGTTATAGTTTTTAAAAGAGGGCAATACATGCTGTTGTACAACACCACTGCTGTATTGAGAATTTTAACCATCAAAGAATGACCTATGTTCTCTTTCTCCCTCTCTGGCATATCCACTCTCTATTACTGTATGTCACACCATAGAGAGCCTGTGCCAGGGTCCACACACTTCAGCTTCCTGTGTCAGGAAGAGGTGTCTTCTGGAGGTTTTGAACCATTGGCTATGTTGGTAGGGCTGATGGGTAGGGCATATTATACATATGGTGGGAACCAGGCATAGATGGCACCTCTTTAGATCTGCATTTCTTCATCAGCTGCCCACAGATAATGTTATATTATCTAGTGCTATGAGAGCCAGTGTGGCCTATTGGTTTCAGTGTTGGACTATGACTCTGGAGATGAGGGTTCAATTCCCAGCTCAGCTATAAAACCCACTGGATGATCTTGGGCAAATTACATATGCTTAGAGGAAGGAAATGGTAAGCTTCTTCTGAACAAATCTTGCCAAGAAAACCCCAAGAAAGGCTTGCCTAAGGGTTTCCATGAGTTGGAAATGACTTGAAGGGACACAACAAGAACATGCAAAAATATCTTTCTCTTCCCCTGAGTATGTGTTGTGTCCCTTGAAGTCATTTCTGACTTATGGACACCATAAGGCAAACCTATATGACATTTTTCTTGGCAAGATTAGGTTTGCCATTGCCTTCTTCTGAGGTTGAAAGAGTGTGATTTCACCAAGGTCAACCTCAGGTTTTCATGGCAGAACTGGGATTTGAATTCTGGTCTCTACAGTCATAATCGAAGACTCAAACTACATCACATTCTTCCTCACTTTCTCCTCAAGTCAATAGATCATTTCCAGAGTATTTCAGGCAATGTAGGGATCTAGAGAAGATTGTGGTCTTTGTTGTATGGTAATGTTGTACAAGTCATGCAAGATCTCTGTGCATGATTTGAAGCAACTTCCCCTTCATTGCAGCCCCATGGAAAACAATGTTAAATAGTTGTCCACAACCCTCTGCAGTGGGGATTGGGGAAAGGAAGGGAAAGACCTAGTGTACAAATTATTCTCTGCTAGCAACATTGGCTGTCACCCAGGCTTCTGAGCTATGGTTCCAAACATTTACAGTACAACCTGAGCAGATTCTTTCCTTTGCTATATATTGGCCTTTCCAATTATTCATTCATTCAAGTTCACATGCATATATCCATCTTGGGGTCAAAAAATCTTTCCACATAGTTAACTATTTCACTGGAGTTCTACCCCCTCCTTTCCCTCTTTTAAATAAAATAAAATGTGTACAGTGGACCCTTGTTATCCACTGTGGTTTGGTTCCAGGCCCCCCTGCAGATAGCAAAATCTGTGGATCCTCAAGTCCCATTAAATACAAGGTAATACAATGGTGTCCCTTGTATAAAATGCCAAAATCAAGGTTTGCTTTTTGGAATTTATATCTTTTGGGAATATTTCAAAGCCATGGATGGTTGAATCCTTGGATAAAGAATAAATGGATATGGAGGGTCAACTGTAATTAAGATTTTAATGTAGGACCATGCTACTCTCTTTAGCTGGAATCATGTGTAAAAACAAACTGGAGATGTGAGAAATAGAACCTACGGTCCAAATTAACAAACTGATATATTCAGAAATTTGTACTTTGGTTTATAGTTGTAGGAATTAATTCATCTTGGCATCTAGCATGACAGTTTGTAATTTTTCCAAAAAGGTGGGGGGATTTGAATGTAATATTTAGAAAGTAAGCTTATGCCAAGTTGTTTATAAAAGTATTAAAATTTTCACTATTTTTTCCTTGAAAAAATATGCTTGTGATGTATGTGACATACTCCAGTCTGTTTTTGATTTTGTGTTAAAGCAAAGCTTTCTGTTGTTTGTCCTATTAAGAAGTGTGGTTCTATACACACTTACAAGGAAAAGTGTCCCATTGAATTCACTGGAGCTTACTCCTGAATAGACATGCATAGGACTGCACTATGAACTCCACCAATTAAAATATTTACACACTTTTGCACATATCTCCCTAAAACAAGAAGGTATCAGAAACATGCTTTGATGATCAGATAACCCCTATCAAAACACAGAAACTGAAATGAATTGAAATCCAAATGGTTCCTGTTAATATGACTGTGTAACCAATCAAGTACAGCTTCTTAAGGAATATAAATAACCATAAAAGAATGTTGTCCATATGTGTATATAATAGGGGTGCAAATCTTCAATTCTCACACACCAGAGCAAAGATGGGTAAAATTTTGAGATTATGGCTATTGCAATTTTTTTATTTCTTGGCAAAATGTTGTTTGTGAAAATGCATTTTTTTGCACAAAAACGCATTTTGTGCATGATTTGAAGCAACTCCCTCTTCATTGTTTTCTGTGTTTTCTGAGCAAAATACTTTTTTTGTAACAACATTTTGGTAAAAAGACCTGAAACACAAAAAAATCTTATGGCAAATGACCACTTTTCCAATGGAGTATCTCGTTTTCAATATCTTCTTTCTAACCCTACTGTAAGTATATTTATAGGGCTGGTACAGGCCAGCAAAAAGAGCTGGCTTCCCGGTGGCTTGGGGGTGTGGTATTCAGACAGCAGCCCACCCCCACACCACCAGAAAGTTGCACGACTGACCACACATGTGGTGGCTTCACATAGTTTCTGCACTGCAGCATTTACACAGACTGCGCTGCAGAAACCTGGAAAAAATGCCAGCGTGGTAGCAAAGGTGCCTTTTTCCTGGCACAAAAAGGAGTGGCTTTGTGTTGCTTCTTTTTGCACCAGGAAAATACCAGGTTGGTGTGTGGTTGCCATGGCCCAACCCAATGAATAAAGGGCTGGTGGCAAGCTGCTTCTTTGGGGCCATCTGTTTTGCCCCATGCACACTGTTTTACATTCTGCTGTAATATACAGAACAGCTAACCTGCATCAGAATTTAGAACTACCATTCTGACTCGTTCATTTGTTATATTTTAAAGTATAGCAAAATATATTTTATGTAAAAATATAGCTACCTATTTACCTATTCCCCCTAGTTCTTTTCTGTTTAAAATTAAATCACATTAGCATAACTCTGTAATTTTATAAAAAAATAAAAATAGAAAACATGAAAGGCATGCTGGGAAGGTGGGATTAAAGAGGAGTGCAGAAAAGAGCACAAGGGACCATTGATGGCAAAAACAGCAATAATTGATGGCTCCCAAACCAGTATGTTTCCAGTTTCTTTTATTAATGCAATTGTGGTGAGACTGAAGCTCATGTGATAATATCCCAAAGGAATAGAGTTGTGATATGCCTGCAATATTCAGCGGCCTATATCCAACTCCATGTGGATGAACAACAAGGGCAGTGTGTGCTTAATCCCACTCATATATTTCATTGCTTAACTGTGGGCAAGAAAGGAAGAACCAGGAGTAAATATATCTTCTCTTTCCCTCTAGCTCAGGGGTAGGCAACCTGTCCCCTTTAAGGGCCGAGGGACTTCAGCTCCCAGAAGCCTCAGCCATGTTGGCCAATAGTCCTATGTTGGCCAATAGCTCCTGGGATTAAAGGGGACAGGTTGCCTACCCCTGCTCTAGCTCATTAGTACTCACCTCAAATCCCTGACAGGTGTTGTGCATAGTGGGTCAGGCTGGAGAACTGAATAATAAATCTGTTTTCACCTGCAATTCTTCTTCCTCTTAGGAAGACACATGCAGAAATCTGCTTCCATCAATGTATGCCTTGGATCAGTGTTTTTATCCAAACCATGCACACCTTGAAGGTGTTTCTGTATACCACAGGCAGTGAGCATGTCAAACTGCATATAGTTTTATTTCTGTTCGCACCTCAGGAAAATTACCTTTCGGGTAGAATCTAGGGCAGCATGTTCTTCTGGGGGAATCTCAGAGTTGTTGTCCAAATGCACGTTTCCAGGCATTACTTCCTCTGACAAATCAACAAAAGATGAGTAACAGCTGATGAATTCCTGTGTTTGTTTGATTAGGTAGTGATGTGAAAAAGAAAACTTGAAAGCACTCAAGGCATCAACAGGAAATAAAACATTTTTATTGGATATCTGTGTAGTATGTATGTTTTATTTTAACGACACCTGGAAAACTCTACCGTGGGATTCACTACACAAAAGTGAAACAAAATATAAACCACCTCATCAAAACTGAATGTAAAATACAGCTAAATTTGTCAGCTCGCGGGCCACGAGCAATATGGCAGGATAGAAGACCCCAAACGTTTCTACAAGATACAGAGAAAAAACCCACACAGAAACACTCAAGCAGGCAGTAAATATACACAAAGGCAACTAGGATCTTTCTACAGCATCAGATTCTAATACTTTTACACAGCTTTGTCAGAAAGGTACATGTGGTTTCTTTGAGGATGAAAATGTCATCTTGGTCAAATAGGTCTGATTTCTGCTGAGAACCATAGTACATTACCAACCAATTCTGTGATGACATTCAGTCTGGCAGTGTAGGAGAATGCATTAAGAATACCTTAACACAATGAATCTATTCTGGCAGCTTGAGCCTGTAAATTTCACAATGTGTCTTCCCCCCACTCTCCCTGTGAGGCCATTCAATTAAAGAAAGTAAAGCTGGAGGCTGTAAGTCTGTCCTGGTAGGCTGCAAGCCTGGGTTTAGCTCTTATCTTTGGTGGGATTTGGTCCTTTGAAAAATGTAAAGTTATAAAAGTATTCTTGGATTTTGCCTATATACCTCTCAGCTTATCTGACTCAGTTATGCTTTTGCTGTTTAGTATAGAAAATAGAAAGACTTGATAGGTGTTGCAGTATGTCTTTTGGGATGCTATGTAGAAAGCAGATTATGTTGCCACATGTACCATTTGTGGCTTGTAAGTTAAATTCTCCACTTCTTAGGGGGTGAAGGTGCAAGTGTGCAGCTCTGAAAAAAGGGAATTCATCATTCAGAAATGGTTGGTGATGCCTTTTAGGTTTAAAGCAACAACAACCTTGCATCAAGTCATTCTTAGGGAAATTCCACTTTGTACTGAAGGGTGCTTTTGTGGAAGGAGGATGCACTTCCCTGTATTGTTAGTGTTGGGTGATACTGAAAACATAACCAGTACTTCCAATATATTCACAGTCTCTCAAGGAAATGAATGTATGAGTGAGTGCAAACAAACAAACAAACAAACAAATGGATTCTTCAGGAAAAAGAGCTAAGCTGAAAAAGGAATGCCCACGTATATCATAGTAAAATGATGCAATATTAAATGATGGGCTGCTTTAGTTACAGGACAAGCATTCACCATCAAAATGGAGTGATGTGAAATATTGCACAGTGTTGACAAAATGCTGTGTGGTCAGTCTGTTCTATATGATGCCCTTGTCCTATGCATAGCTTTCCAGTTCTGAATTGGTCCATTGTATAAGAACTGCTTGTGCTATGCACTCCTTCGGCAGTGCAGTAGAAGGGAATGGCAGTATTTTTACAATATCACTACGGAATAAATTGATTGCTATCCACTGAGAAAACTACAGTTTCTAAGCACACACGGCAGTCACAGTGATACACAGAGCAGTCTTTTAAGACGCTTATGGAATGACTAATAGCTTCATAATAGTGCCATTTACTACATAGTAACATTGAAAACATTTAAAAACTCCTCCTGAAACGAGCATCTAGTGTACATAAGAGGTTGCTTTAGTTTGCTAGAACTAGTTCTTTGTTTTGTTTCACTTTTTTTAAAGGACAAATTAAAACTTATTAAGTATAAATAGTATATAAAAGGTCACTAGCTGTTATCTTTTGGCTTGCTTTGAAGTGCATTCAGAAATATGGCTAAATTTTTTTTGTCCTCTTTTGATGGGATTTTACAATACTGTCTCATCACCATGAAACTACTTTTGTATAATAAACACACACGGCTGTGATTTTTGCTTTAAAAAATATTTCTGCATTCCTTCTCATCTGGCTTAGTATAATAAAATATTTTGTTACAAAGTCTAATGTGCAAACTCATTAGAATTAGAGAATGTGAGATCACAAATGGGAATCACAGTATGCAAATTTTGTATAAAGGTGAAAACGGAGAGCTACTGGTTTTCAGATATGTGTTTGTCATGATTTGTTCAGGGGTTTGCTACTATAGCATCCCAAACTTTGTGATTAAGTGCCCCTCCCAATTTATATGTTGTTGTCATGCTCCCTCTCTCCTCCCCAAGGAATTGTGCCTTTAATTTCTAAGTGTAAAGCCATGATTTTAGTTTGTTTTTATACACCCACACACCCACCCACAGCCACACACAGGAAAAAAAAAACACAATATACCAGCTTCTGGCTACGCTTCCTTGAGGTCAGCTGTGGAGCTGCTCAGATCATGCTAAGTTGCCCATGAGAAAAGACTACCAATGAGTTTCACTCCTTAAAGGAGTGCCGTGTGAGCATAACTTGGTATTGTAATGGTTCAGTTGAAAGCTCAGATTTAAGTTGTCCTTTAAGATGTCAGTGTAACACTACTAGTGCCTTATAAGTTGGAATTTTTTTTTCTGGAATGCAGACAATACAATAATTACCCTATAATATAGTATCAGCTCTCCTATATTTCAATCAATTTACATAATTTAAAATATAACATCTTATTAAAAACATCTAGATATACACATATTAGGAAACGCTTACAACATACAAAGAAACGGACTAGAAATAAATTTTTAGCATACTGGTATGTACAACTGTGTGATACAATAAATAATTTCTGTCATGCTCTATCTACACATATTGCTTAAAAGAAGAAGTAGATCTGAGGGCAGTGGCGAGATGGAGGGCCTTATAGGGCTTTCTACATTTAAAGTTGTGCAAATTAAAACAAGATTTGAAGTACCACTGATCTTTGTTAGGGATGCATGGCTGGAAATAAAAGGACCCATATTACTGAGGTATTTACAGATACTGGCTAAAGAGCACTATATGGGCAAATGCAGAAAGGCTTCTTTTCTCATTTCATTTTCTTGTTTTTTTTTACTTCTTGACTGCAAGCATGGCGTCTACCTCTTCCTCTGGCTGTAAGGTGTGCCACTGTGCAATGGGTCGCCTTGGGTTGGCCAACATGTCTGACCAATGTCGCAGCTCTGCACCAGTGCTATTGTAGCCCACAAACACTTTGCCAATGGCATCATTCTTGCCAATCTTGTCATAGTCCAAAACAGTCACAACAACTTGCACTTTCTAAAACAGGGTGAAAGAGAACAAAGCAAGGAATGAGAAAGGCAAACTTCAAACCAGATTAAATGCACACAACTGATGTGGGTGTCCCTGCACCCTCCCCAAAATAAAACTCCACACAGAAGGGCAGGAGTTAGGATGGGAAAAGTAACTTGGGGGGAAGCAGACGACAGCATCGGGGACGCCACGGGACAGTGCGCCGCTGGAGCGAGGCAGCCGCACCGCGGCGCACCAGTGGCGTCCCTGAAAGGAGTGCAAAATTGGCGCTCCTTTCAGAAGTCAGGGAAAGTGCGCCCTAAATGCATAGGGCGCACTTTCCCTGACTTTTCCGCCACAGTGTGTGCGGACGCTGAGGTGGGAGGTTGCCCCCAGAGCGCCGGCAGCTCCGAGGGCAACCTCGGGAGGAGGAAGGGGTGCCGCGCGTGCAGCTGCCCCTCCTCTTCCCTGCCTCCAAGACGGCTCAATAAGCCGTCTGCCGAGGCTGTTGGTCAGGGATACTGAAGAAAAGGCCTGTGGGGAAACAAGAGATCTGTAGAACAATGAAGATGGCTAGAGTAGAAGAGTGATGTCTGTGATATAGAACTCATCATTTTCAACATCACTGAACCACTAATGTCTATGTTAGAGTTCAACATGTCCCAGAAAGCATATATTATCATTATAGAAAAGAACAGTAAACAGCAGAAGCTGATAAAATGACCAGTCAGCGATTCTGAATAAACTGGCATAAGTTATGGAACCTAATGCACCACTATGGAGAAGTAATGTATAAAAGACCCTACAGATTTTCTTAAAAGTTATAGACCATAACAGTTATTTGAACATGTGCCCACTTTATGTACCTAAAACTATAACTGGCCATTTGGCTACTGTTGATGAGTGTGTGTGAGTTTGTATGATGGCTTGTTACTGAAAACTTACCATGTAAAATGGTATGTCTCAAAGGTTCAACCTGCATTAGAACCTATTGGACAAAGCATTTCCTTAATGACATGGCAGACTATGCTGCATGGCAAAGATTGTGATTCAGAAAACTGATCAGGAAAGGGAATTATTCGTGAGATCAGTAGGTGGCTCCCTTTGTTAGTTGAATTCCATTCATAAAGATGCTTCCCTTGTTCTGGGGGGAATGGCGTGCCCTATGCCCCTATCAGATTACTAAACCCTCCAACTTTAATTTCAAGGTAAATATGTTGTCTTCCTGGCCTTCAAGCGTGGTAGTAATACATTTTAAAAGATTTAAGGAACCCTGGTGGTGCAGTGGTTAAATGTCTGTACTGCAGCCACTCCCTCATAGACCACAAGGTTTTGAGTTCAATACTGATAGGGCTTTCTACATTTAAAGTTGTGCAAATTAGGGCTCAGGCTAGACTCAGGCCTGACACAACTGTTGGGGGGCAATTAGCTTACAGTTGTAAACTGCTTAGACATCCCATAGCGTGATATGAAGTGGTATATAAATATAAAAAGATGTAGGCAGTTTTTAGACCAATGGAGAGCTAAGATATTGTTCATATCTTTCTGTGCATCTTCATAATGCATAGCTCTAACTTCACTGCAGCTTCTTCTGTTATGTTCCATGAATCTTTCCCAGAATCTTATCACTAGCATTCTAAAATCTGTATAAATTGATCTCTTCTTCTGCTTGAATTTCTTAGTAAACTGGGTACTGCAAAAACTAAAACAAAAACAAAACCTGAGATGGTTTTGTTTTTATTATGTCAGTATAGCAACAATGCCACTGTGACATTATGCCCTTGTTCTGCAGTGTTTATGTATTGGTGCCACAGATCTTAAGGTCTTAGCACATTGTTTTGAATCCATGATTCATATTTGTATAAAATGTATATTAAATGTGAGCTGATGTATCTGTTGGCAGTGCTGCTATAACACTGCCCAAATACCAGTACTTTTGCAAAGCTGTGCTGAAGCTGGAAATGCAGCATATCCCTGCATTTATTTCTAAAACTGAAATATGAAATCATAGTTATATCACATCAATAAACTAAGCTATTTAGTCTCATATTTATGTATCTTATAAGACCAAATTTGTCTTATAAGATACAGATTGACAGAGGAGCTTTGCATAATAATATTACCACCATCTTTAGTTAATATAGATATAGGAGAAAAATCAGATCTGTAGTATGAAAAATAGGGAAAAGTAACACTTGAATCCCTCTTGAATTTATTACAATAGTCAATAAATCTGTTTGCTTATCACTGTTTTCCGTTCAGAATCTGTGCTGAATATTATTATAACTTCTGTAACCTACTTTTTTGACAATAGACTGACAGTTCCTAAGCACTGCGTATTTTATCACTAAGTAATTACACTCATTTTAGGCCATGGAGGACTGGTGCCTAGGTGCTAATTAATGTCTGTACACCTGATAATTAGTAAGATTACTTTTAAATATATATGAGGGCTAAGGAATGGAATCCCAATGCCAGACAAGCAACTGATGTTTAACATTACCTGGATTTGCTCAAATGGTACTTCAAAGCTGAAAGACTCATTGTAATAGGGATTCAGAGTGTTCTTCTTAATTGTTGTCTTCTTCTTCTTCAGCCGTTTCCCATTCTGCATCAGATGAATCTTCACATAGGGATCTGAGCAATAAAAAGAAAAGCAAGGTTGTAAGTAAATGGGCACATCAGCTAATGCAAAGACAAAGGGATCCAGGAGACACACAATATGTTATTCTGAACTAGCTGGACATGCATTGTTAACAAAATCCATATTTGCACAAGTTAAAGATCAGATGCAGTTGCAAGATAACCGTTCAGATAATGCAGCTATGCCAAATCATGGAACTGTATTATGGAAACTGGCAGAGGAGACCTTGCTGTAAAATTGCCTGTGCTCTGAAATATTAGTCTGTCCATAGATAGCTGAAGTGTCACTGCTGGACAGGAAAAGTACAGGGGCAAAAACTATCTTTCTAGATCTTTAAGCATAAAGAGTGTGTTCTCCCCAATCATGTTGGGCTCCAGGGAAGAATTAACTTGGAAGCAGAGGTTACACCCTTCTCTTTACTTTTCCAACTGCAGATAGGCTCAGAGGTATCTACTGACAACATCAGAGTGCATGGCTGACACAAATGAACACATCTCCCTTTTCTTTCATCTATGCCACATGAAAACCTATCACAATAAAGCTATCTTGCTTGACACATGAGGCAATGATGGCTATTAGTTTAAATTGTTTTCAGTAAGGATGGGAACATAGCTGGGAATCTTGGAGCCCTGCAAAATGTTGCTTGATTGAAAATCTAGCATCCCTCTGTACTGGCCATATTAGCAAGGAATGCTAGGATCTGTAGTCCATGAACAAGAACAAGAAGAAGGGATCTAATTCCCATTTTTGGATTAGGCAGATTTTATGGAAGATAGTCATTAACTGTGTCCATTAAAATGGCTATAAATAGAACACATATAATTCTGGGTAGATATGAGCCAAAGAACAATGACTATTTTCATCATATCCTGGAAGTAAAATTGCCAGAGACATTCTGTTTAGGCACTGGGGTGAAACAAGACTACTATACCTTTGACCTGATCCACATCTAATCCAGCATAGCATCTCCTCTAAGATTGCATTCTGTTGTTTTTGCAGCTAAGTTTCTTCTCTGATTGACTCACTAGGCAAAGAGGTATCCAAATCAAATTTTCTCTAGGGATTAGGTCCCTTAATTTAAACACAGCCAGTCCTTGCTGTTCACATGCCTCTAGGTTACTAGTGTGCAATATGTAGACTTGTATGTAAACCCAATTTTCCAATGTCCCTGCAGGTATGGAAGTCCAATCTTCCTGCATGCAATACTGTTTGGGTATTCATATATAAAGAGGAAACATCTGATTAAGGCTGTGTGACTACACTCCAATCAAATGAGCTCTGTAAATCACACCCAAACAAATATGGTTATAGAGCCCTAGTGAGGTTTATGTACTGAACCCACAACTAGGAATGTGAAGATGTTGGGGAAAAAGTTTACATATGTACACCCATATCCTGTTCTCTCTTTAACCCAATAGGTAGCTGAATGCTTGCATAAATTAAAGTTCTTTTTTCAATTGAACCCTTAAAAATTAAAGCACAGTTTTTGAGAATACACAAGTTCTGTTCTAAGCAGTTAACAGACATCCAACACCTTGACTTAAAGTGCATTTCTTTAAAAAGAAATGACTGATGAATAAAAAAAGAACAATTTTGATAGGAAAAAGAACACTAGAAGGTGTGAGAAATCAGCTGAAGGCTTTCTAATCTCAGTTCCTTATGTTTTTGTATGAGCATCCAATCTGTCAGAGAATAAATGCATCAAGCTATAATTAGGAGGTGGAGTGTGAAGATTTAAAAACTTCTCAGTAATTTTTTTTCCTTTGACCTGACTACCACTGCTTTTGTTCGCTGATTTTAAAAGGCATTCAGTTTAAACTGGAGAAGCCGGGAGCTAGATTGTTTCCTTCTTTGCAGCTCCAATTATGAGATGGTCATGACTGTTTTTAAGGTACCAAAGATCAGCCCAGACAACCAACAGGAAAAAAAAAACCACAACATTATAAAAAGATAGTTATTTAAAGATTTTTTGTTCCATTAAGAATTTATTTATGAAGTTAATTCATGCAACCATTTCACACAGCACACTGCATTTTTTGTTTTTGTTTCTTTTAAAAGCCATTCACACTCAGTTGTGGAACTCAGGGTCACCATATTTGGGAGCTCTGACCTTATAGTCATTCAGCACTTAATTCAATGGATTTAGGCCTTTGGACATTCATTTACAAGGTTTTTGTGAGGATACAGTGCAGTAATTTCAATGTTTGTAGTTTAATATAAATGTATTTTGCTCCACAGTCACTGTCCAAAATCCTTCCTTGTTTTCATGTGACCTGCAGCACATATGTTGCTGTCCTTCTTCAAAACCAGACATAAGCTCCGAAATTAATAGAATGCTTACTTATTTTCAATGATTATTGTGCTTAATAACTTGAAATCCACAAACACCTGGACAACTTCAACAAGAAAGAAGAAAAACTGAAAGTAAACAAAGTTTGGCTAACCAGTCCTGAAGAACACCAAAATCAAGATTCAGTTCAGGAAAATGAACATCACCTAGTTCCAGGGGGTTTCCTCATAGACACACATCCACTTCACATATCCTCCCACCCTGAGGCCTTGCCATTCAACAACAGACCAACACAGAGATAGATCCCCCCTGACACGTCGGGACAGGTTCGTCAGT
The DNA here is from genome assembly GCA_020142125.1 of Phrynosoma platyrhinos. NCBI lineage: Eukaryota > Metazoa > Chordata > Lepidosauria > Squamata > Phrynosomatidae > Phrynosoma > Phrynosoma platyrhinos. The sequence continues at coordinate 165,923,251 of CM034708.1, read as the reverse complement.
GTAAAGGAGGCCGGATGCAGGATTGGCTGGGTGGGGGAAAGTCCCGCCCCTTCCTCTTCCTCCCAGCCAATCGGGGAAGGGATCTTCTAGGATCCCTACTCGCTGGTGGTCTCATGTATCGCAAGATCACCAGCGAGATTTTGGGGCTATAAAGCCCTTTGGTTGCCACAAGGCGGCAGCCATTTTTAGGCAGCGAACAAGCGACCCAACCCACTTGCCCTTTATTAATAGTTGATTAAGTAATTATTCTCAGGCTGTGGCTGGTCGCGTTATGGGGCTGGGAGGGAATTTTCCCAGAGTTATTATGACCTGGGTTTTTCGCCATTCCTGAGAATAATACAGGGTCTGCTTGTATTATATAGCTTGTGTATTATAGCTATATTCATTGGTTATTCGTTCATGAGCATTTACTTTGGGATTAAGTTAAGCTTATTTTGTCACAACTAGTTCTCAGGGTCTTGGATGAGATATGTTAGAGCAAGAATGTTATAATGTTATGGCAGGCAGGCAGGCAGGCAGGCAGGCAGGCAGGCAGGGACCCCCCCCCCGCCCCGGGGATAATTCAGTGAATTGGAATTTACTAAATTGGATTTCGTGGATTTGGAGAAAGAGTATATGTCAATGGGTTAACAAAAAGTTGCTATGTCATTACCAACAAAGTTGATAACATCATAGCCTTGTTACATCATGAGTTAAGTTATGACATTATTTCTGGTTGGGGTGAGATGATTTGAAGTGCCTGCCTCCTTCTGCTTGATGACAGAGACAGCTCTGTCACTGAATCAAGAAAAATATACTAAAGAGTTTATCACACGGGGACCTCTGTGCTTCCATCCTGAAAATGATTAAAGGGCCCGCATCCCAGAAAAGCACACAAATGTGCAAATGAGTTTCACACGCAGAGCACAACAACATGTTAAAAGCACATTCCTAATGCAAGAATGTGGGTAGAAAGCACATTTGGTTTTCACACAGAAGTGGACAAATCCCATTGATGGTTTGGAAATAACTTTTTTGTGCATGAGCACAGAAGTAGTAGTTGTATTACCAGAAATCACCCAGAGAAATAAACAATCTTATTTACATAATTTTCTTTATAAAAATATACTGTACTGCCCTTACTTTCCAAGAAATGGTATCCAATCTGAATAAAAAGAACAGAACATTACCCAAAAGAAGTAGGAAAGAAAAGAGAAAACTACTCTCTTGCTCTAGTTGCAACCCTGCCTTCCTCACCAGCTGTTCCTTTCAGAGATCTGGCTAATGGGGGAGGCTGGAGGAGGAGAGAGAACCACATGAGGGAGAGAAGTAAGCTATTTTTTTTCTCTCTCTCTCTCTTTTTCTGTGCCTGATGATCCTTTAAGAGCCCTAGCTGAAGCATAAAAGTCTGCATCCCTCTTGGGACAACAAAGCATAGCAAAGCAGCAAAGAACCATGGGAAATCTGGCAGCAAACACAAAAACAGGGAAAATCCAACAAATAGATTTCACACTACAGCAATCATGCAAAGAAATTCCTGAATGAAATGGAAATGAAAACATGGTATTTTCCCGAAAATGGCTATTCCCTGATTTGTGTTACTTTCTGTTCAGATTCTAAGTGGTTTGTGTGCAATGTCATGTGAAAACCATTCACACAATTGAGCCTAATATGCTGGATAACTGTGGATTCTGACCTGTTTAAACTTCCAATTTTCCCATGTGATAAACTCCTAAGAAGAAACAGCTATCAGAAGACTGGGCGAATTCCTTTTGTACAGGAAAATGCTTATGTTTAGGGTTTGTTTTGGTTATTTGAGAATGGTGCTGACTATCATTCTTCACATATAACTGTACAGTGATGTGGATAATGGACAGGAAACAAATGATCACATCCATTGAATGGCGAAGTCATGATGTGTTGTGTTATGAAATGTCCACTCATGGTTTGATACTGACAGTTTTCACAGCAAGTTCTCTGTTATGCATTCCTTCTTCTGCAGGGAGCCACATATTGGACAGAAATGTGGTTGTGGAATTGCTGGCATCATGGCTTCTCACAGAACAGCAGAGAGGGAGTAGTCCCTTCATATTTACTGCCTTCTATTCTGACAGGGGAAAAATCCCCTCCCCTTGCCGAATCTCAAGAGAAGACAAACCTCTCTTGTGAGAGGATGACTCAGCATGCAGCTTGTGACTTTTAAGCCATGGATAATTTGCTTTAACATTTTTTCCTCCTATGTGTTTCTGCTTTGGAAAGGATAATTAAGACCCCAGAAATAACCTCTAATGAGTTTAGAGTGATCACATGCACGGGTTGTCTAAATCAGTATCTGTTATGCAAATGGAAAACCTTACTATAGAGGCAGGGAGAAGCTGGGGTGGAGAGGGTCTGAACACTCTGGGGAAGCAGCAATGGAAGGCACAATTTCTGAGAAGCTGTGCAGAGGGCTAGGGTGCTCTCTGTTGTGTATCAGTCAATTATTAAATCACCATGTTGTGACTTTTGCTTTCTGTGAATAAATTACTAGGGTGGAGGCAGAGTGGGACACCTATATTGACTGATGTCTCGAGGATAAACAGTGAGGAACACTCTGGTAAGAAATAAGGTTCTTGGCATAACATTTACCTCTGCCTTTTTGGAGCCAGTAGTGCAGTTAGATAAATTTAGATTACAATAATACAGGAATCCCCCTCTTTAGATCTTCAGATCTTAATTCAGATTATTTCATTTGAGCTAGCCTGAATTCATTTGGAGACTCTTCTGGTCATTTTGCTAAGTGGAGGCCTGGATGTCTAGTTTAGTTCTTGGCTACAAACACCACTTTGGGAAGCAAAGTTATGAAAAGAGGGGCAGGGTTTAAGGTGTATATTCTTCTCTATAATCAGTGTGAACTGTCTACTTCTAATTTGAATACCACCTCTGAGGTCTTAATCCTACCTTTTTCTTAGAACAGCTACAAACAGTTGTATGCTGATTATTAGTTCCAACTAGAATAGACCAATTGAATCAATGGAACTTATATAAGAATGATTTACCAGTTTACCACTGATACAATACCTCCTGTTTTAACTGGAACTAATAATGTGGAACTAACTATTTTTTCTTTGTAATCCCACCCATTGTAAAATGGCATACTCTGAACTTGAATAAAATCTGTCTAACCTGACAAAACACTTCTGGGAGCTTAATGGATTTTCCACACTCTTACCAACCATCTTTTTGAATTGCTTCTAGAAGAGCAAACACAATTCTGATGGGATGTGAAACTCAAACGCTGGTAAGGAAGCGAGTAGTATCAAATCTACAATGTGTCAATGATCTAGAGAATTTTCAGTCTGGGATTATTAATTACAGAAATTCAAGAAAATGGCTCATAATGTCCCACAGCTTGTTCTATTGTTCTGCCCCCACCACCACTGGTTCTCAGAGGTCTCAGGGCTATGGCAGTTATTCGTCCCCGCCACCATTGGTCCTTGCCAGCTCCAGAGCAGTGGAGGACTCAGGGTTGAGGCAGTTGCCTGCCCCCACCACAATCGGTCCTTGGAGGACTCAGGGCTGTGGCAGTTGCCTGCCCCCACCACCACTGGTCCTCGCTGGCTCCAGAGCAGCGGAGGACTTGGGGCAGAGGCCGTTGCCCACCACCACCACCTTTGGCTCCTCCGACTCTTCACCTGCGATCAGAGGGAGACTTCTTCAGCCCGCCCCAACCCTCTGGCGACACCATCATCCACCCAACTCTGCAATATGGTTCTTGGCATAATATTTACCTCTGCCTTTTTGGAGCCAGTAGTGCAGTTAGATAAATTTAGATTACGATAATACAGGAATCCCCCTCTTTAGATCTTCAGAACATCATGCCCGCTAGCGCTAAGAGGGGAAAAAGGGGGATGCTGATGAGAGCGGCATCTTACAAAAACTCTGAGCATCAAGTGCTGTGTCTATTGTATTTATTGACACTGGTATTGAGTGGGGAAAGAGGGAGAAACCAGTGGGAACAGTACCTTCTGCAGGCAATTCCAGGCACTCATGTCTGGGGGAGGGGAAAGGGAGAGTGTCGGTGGAAATGGTACCTTCTCAAAGCTGAGTTTCAATTGATCCTTGGATGGTGGTTGTCATAACAACTATATTTGTTATTACATGTGTGGAGAGGGGAGAAGGGGAGATGCTTGTGTGGGCATTAATAGTCTATTAATAGTTATCAACACCTCTTAATTATTTTATTTTATTTATTTAACTCTTTAT
>CM034708.1:165874779-165891307 GCA_020142125.1 Phrynosoma platyrhinos | reverse complement strand
CTTATGAAATTACCATGTAATTTACTATGTTCCATTTCTTCTTTATAGTTGACTCCCCTCCAGCAAAAATGAAGATTAGCGAATATTCAAGCCCCGTAGGTTGATTGATTTAAATGGAAGTCATCCCTCTGTGAGTATGTAAAACCGCAGACTTGAAGTCCACGAGAACGAAAGGGTGACTGTATTAATATTACAGTAAAAAAGTAGTGATTTTAAAGTTACTTATTTTTTCAAGATGTTCAATTACAAAGAAGAAATCTGATGAAAAGTTGCAAACCTACTATGTATTTTCACTCTTTATAGTAGGAATGTAGATTTTAGTATCTTGCCAATTTTCATTCTCTGAATCTTATAGTTTGATAGTTTATAAGATTCTTTCATACTCAGAGATGGTTTGCCAGTTCCTTTTTCTGAAATATACTATAGGGTCAAGGAGATGGGGCAAAAGGAGAGGCCAGAGGCTGCTCTGGCTCCAATCCTTACAGGACTGTGGCAACTGGATGCCATGGTGCTGAAACTGGCTGCTGCCACAGTCATGAATAGGAATGGCTTTTCGACACTTTTTTTCCTGGCGTCTTTATGCTGCATTAGCCAGCCTCAAAGTGCTTCCGGCTGCTTTGGGGTCACATGTTATATAAATGTCACACCCCCAAAGTGTCTGGAAGTGGCTTTATTTGACCAGTCTGCTTTGGGTCTATGATATTATTTTCTTCATCTAAAGTTAAAATGAACTTCATATTATATCCTGTTTACCCAATTTTTCTTGCCATTTTGAAATCTATGTCTTCAAACTTTTGATTCCTGTCGTCTGAATTCCTGAACTTCAGTCCTTCAAACAAACAATCAAAAAAGCTTTTAAATAATTCCAAGAAAAGTGAGGCCTAAATCCAATTGCTCACCTCAGTTAGAGTAGACCCATTGAAGCAATGGGATTTACATAAGCATTGGCTAAAATTGAATTAATTAATTTAATTTACCTCGAATAAGCCATTTATTTAAACCAGAATCTGTTGCTGCCCCTTTCTCGTTTAGAGGTGTTTTCCCCTTCTAATTCTCTGTGCTGAAAATTTTCAGTAACATAAGTGCCAAATGTTTTTGGTCATCATTCCTTTCATCTTATGCTGACTATATGTCTGTAGTACCCATTAAATGGTAATGCAAAGTAAATCTTGGTCAGGTTTGTTTTGAATCTCTGCATTTCTACTTGGTTCTTTGATTGTTTTGGGTTTTTTAAATAGCTGAAGAGTGTTTTTTTCTTTTCTGCACACTGGCCATTAGTTTTAATAAGAGCTAAGTAGCTGAAAGGCCACACACTAGTTTGAAAGAATATGGGCTGGAAGATTGAATTGATTAATCTACTTATTTTGAAACATATTTGGACATCACTATAAGCACATCACATAGCTTAAAGAGCATCATTAAATTAACAACACTGGCTGGAAAGTGCTGTCAGACTCCATTATCATTTGAGCTGCAACCACCATTAGGACTGAAGGGAAAAGTTGTCTGAGCTACAACATAAACAGAAGGACTAATATCAACATTCTGTCAAAGTAACTCAATAAGGTGGCTTTGATGAATTGCTTACATATAAGAAACTCCTTGCTGATGTATAAAATTGACCTAACAACAATACAAAATGGCTAAAATTAAAATCAGAGCTTGGAAGTTATTACCTTTTGTATTACAAGTCTGTAGTCAGGTGAAGGGGTTAGAAGAGGGGTGTCACAACCTGAGAGATGAGACACAGGAAGAGAAAGAGATTTGGGAGGAGGGGAAGGGTGAAGGAGAGGAGGGTGTAGAAGGCAGAGATGGAGAAGAAAGAAGAGAACTGGAGGCTCTATTGGACCCTGAAGAAAAGGAAAGAAACAGGGAGGGGGTGAGGGAAGAGCTTGAGGAGGCATGGGTGTACTCAGGAGGAATGGAGAAATGCAGATGGGTTGAAAGAAAGAAGAAGCCAAGTGATAAGGGAAAGAGAAGGTGAAACAGCAGTTCTACAAAGTGGAAAAGGCCACCTAAAGGGGGGAGAACATCAGCTGCTGAGAGGTAAAGATCCCCGGATAGAGGAGAGTTGGGAGGTGGAAATTCCTGGAGAGAAGACGCCAGGAGTGTGTGGAGAAGAGGCCGGAGCAATTCCCTCAGAACGTTGAAAGGAATGTGGTGGGGTATAAAAGAGGATAAATGGGAACATGGCCCAAAGAAAAGGCTGAAGTAGAGGCAGCTGAAAAGCATCTTCCTTCTTCCATCAAATTGTGAAGCAACAACCTGCAAAGCAAGGGTGGTGTGGCAATGAATGTAGGATGAGAAGTCTGGGTGTTAAGTTTGTTGTAAAGTAAATAAGTAGTTGTTTGTTTCAGCAGAGAGGCTCGCCACTGATATTATTGGGACAAAGTTATGGAGGCAACCAGGAATCCCTCATAGGGAGCCCAGGCAGTCCAAGAATCCTCTGAGAGTTGTAGCATGGCTACATTTCCATGCTCTGATTATAATTACAACTAAAGAGCTATATGATTCCACTGGAACACAATATGAGGTAGTGGCTACAAGCATTTGGGAACTGATTGTCTTATATAATGGATATTCTATTTTAGTGCTGTACTTTTTAAAATATGTGTTTTAAGCAATATTTTTAAATTAATGTTTTATTTGGTTTTGATTGTATACACAACTTAATGTTATTTTAATCTGAACTTTTTGAATGTTTTTAGCTATATGTAGTTTTACTTGTATTTTGGAAGCTGCCTTGAGTTTTGCTTTTGATAAAAAAGTAGTCTATAAATATAATCATTGATTTGTTCATTATTGGAATTGATCAGTACGAAAGTAGCAGAAAGCCCATTATAAAAATTGCCCATTATAAGCAGAGATGTGGTTCCTGCAAACATACTAGTCCTATTTTCTCTTCTTCATGTCATGTTTGGTAGTTGGAGATTTGAAGGACAGCATAGTAGCGAAAACTAGCTATTGCTTTTTTTTTTGGATTCTAAGACACACAAAACTACCCCACAATGGTTGAAGTCAACTCTGTGTTTTTCCAAGTTAAACAACACTTTAAAAATCCTTTGTCCAGCCCCTGCCCACACTTGTAACCAGTACCATTTGCACCCTTTGAAGTTTGCCCCCTTCTCAATTCCTATCTTCCCACCATCTCCCAAGAAAGGAAGGCACCATCATGAACAGAAATAAACAGCCTCAGTTTTCCTGCTACAGTTATCTGCCCCAATCTTCAACTTCCTTTGATTTTTACCTATCACCATCCACACTATGTTGTTGTCAGATTCCTATGGGAACTACAACACTCAAAGTCACTTCTCATATCAACATAGTCACATCTATTCCCCCCCCCCCCACACACACATCACTTTGATGGTAGGTTTTTAGGGATTCATAGGAACATGACACTTCATAGCATCTAGTTATCTGAGCCACTTATGCCGAGATCTGGATCTTTCAAAAAATGTGCAATTCCCATGCAAGGTAAGGAGCAGATGTTTTAGGCCAGAAACTGGTAAGTACTGAAGGCAGTTTGGTGGGAATGCAAGGGAGGGCCTTCCTTCTGGCTGTTTCCAAATTCTGTAACTTCCTGCCTACAAAAGAGTCCATTAACTTCCTCTCTGTTGTACTTCTGCAGGTAGGCAAATCAGGAAGGACTTTGTTGTGTTGGAGGCAAATTCTACAGATACCATGAACTGTTAAAAAGAGAAAATATTGGGTCTTAGAAGAAATTAGGCCTCTGCAGAAGTCAAGATGACTAAACTGATCCTGATGTGCTTTAGTCATATCATATGTGCTTTAATCATATCATGAGCCAATGTAACTCCAAACCATTCTTCACTTCAACCCTGCCTATCTGTACCACTAAAGGTAGAATGTAACTGGAATAACAGCTGTTGTCATGTTGTTTTTGCCTGTTGTTTTTCTGCACAGTATCATTTCACTTGTGGTGACACATCTTACATTCCAATAGAGAAGCTAAAGTAGATAAAAATTGCAGTCCATGCCATGAAAAAGACTTCACAAAACTCAGAAATGGCAGTCCATTCTGTCAAAAATTAATTTCTAGCTGAATGAGGTTGTCCACTTGTAATTCATCTCTAATTAAACTGGAAGGCACTGAACTATATATATTAAAAGTTGTTTTGCTTGTACTGTACCCAATCTTTTCCTCCGGGAAAATACCAAGACCCAGTAGTCTAGGGCCTGAACAGAATGCCAGAAATAATCCATCTTGAGACCACTTTAACTGCCCTGGCTCAGTGCTAGAGAATCATGGGGACTTTAGTTTATTGTGACACTAGAGCTCTCTGACACAGAAGGCTCAATGTCTCAGAAAAAACTACAATTCCTATGATTCCCTAGCATTGAGCCAGGACAGTTGCCTCAAGCTGGATTATTTCTGGCAGTCTGTTCAGACCCATCTCTCCCTCTCTCTCTCCCCCCCTCTGTGTTTGTAATGATTTTTCTAATCCTTTAAACCATCTTGTGTGTATTTACCCAGGTCTTAAATTACAGCTGACTTCAAAATTGCATTACTGTCCTACTAGAATAATAATACACATGGAAAGAAATAATAAACAATTGAATATTGTATTGAACAAAAACAAGGCTAATACAATGGGTAAGGTGAAGAATAAAAAGGAAAAAAACCCAGAAAATATTTTAAAGGTTATAACCCATTCATCAACATATTCTAATTAATGGGCCTTACTAGCTAAATTTTCACTATGATTTCTTTAAAACTGCATTTTTGCTGGTGAAGATCTTGATAACTGATAAGAACACTCAATAAGGTATTATGAAGAAAAACAGCATCCCAGAAGCAATCTTGGATTGCGAAGAACCCCCAGAAATCATTATCACACTCTATAATTAGTTTATGATTTTATCAGTGTCTGTGTTACCAGAAGCAACAAAGAAACCACTCTTCAGTGAGACAATTTCTACACAAGGCTTATGTGGATATTAATGTAAGAGCTTCTCATTGTCTGAGAATCTTTTACCATGGCAACTTAAAAGTTCAGCAGCTTCCAAGTGATTCTAAGCTTAACCATCCTTCCTAACCCCTCGGCTGCAGACTACATATTTCAACCAAGGATATTAAATCTTTATAAAAGGTGTATGCATTATTTCCATGAATGCTCATATGATGAGCTGTTATCAGCTACTCTACAGGAACAAGTAATCATATGAGGTCTCATCTGGGGGAGGCATCACTGTATCAGAATTCCCTATTCAAATCCTTCACAAATTTCTTTCACACAATGCCTAGATATGTGAGATACACAATGTTTCTTGCATCACAATGAAGCCAGAATTTTATGCAGTCTTCTACACAGTGACAGACACAAACCTCTTATCATCAGGACTATCTGATAAGAATTATCTGATTCAATAGCAACCTGAAACTGATTGAGTCACAGGGTGCCAAAGAGTTTATTAAAAGTAGAGGAACAAAATTACTTCTCACTGTGAAGATATTTTCAGTTTTGCTAAAAGCCTGTCTTCTGCCAGCATGCCTTTGGGGCCCTTCTCCCTAAATTACACTGTCTAAACTGGGGCTGAGTATCAGGTTTGACTTCTTTGTATTTATCTAGTCTTCTGCAGAATATGGTTTACATGAAAGTGTTTGGAATCTATGTGAACAAACCAAAGATTGTGCTAGATGTCTACATATTCTTGTTTGTGGACTAGTTTCTTTTATACTAATGATTCCAGAGTTTGCACAACTTAAATTTAAATGTGTACGCGTATTACCAGATGAAATGCAATAGATGTATTCATGCAGACCTTTTATGAGCATTACTCTGCTTTTAGTAATGACCTTTCACAAATGCCTCAGGGAGATATATACACACACTATACAAAGTGTTTTCTTATGAAAGAGGTGTTATGGCCCATAGCAAATAAATCAATAATACAGTTTTTTTTAAAAAAACAAACCCATAACAATATAGCATTATGCCCAATTCTTAGAGAACCTATATCCATAATTAATTTGTTGTAAATATTTCCTGGTCAAGGTTGGACTGAAGAACACTACTCCCCCCATCAGGGGTGGAGGACCTATTAGAATGGTCTGCCCTTGCAGACTGATGGAACCTATCAGGTTCCAAGAGACCCTAGAGGGTTTAATGGTCAGCAATGCTGATGACTCTGTTGAAGCTCTAGTGGACATCTGGAACAATGATCTTACCAGAGCTATTGACACAATTGCTCCCAAGCATCCTTTCCAGTCCGCTTCAAATCGTGATCCCTGGTGTACAGAAGATCTCAGGCAAATGACGTGGACTGGACAACGACTAGAGCACTGCTGGCAGAAAACTTGACTTTTATCCGACAAGACACGTCATAGGACTTTTCTTAAAGCCTATCAAGTGGCAATAGAAGCAGCTAAGAAGTCTTTCTCTTCTGCTTCTATTGTGTCTGCAAAGTCTTGACCAGAAGAGCTGTTCAGGATGGTGAGGGATTTAACACAAATACCCTCCACCCAGAACTCTCTATTAGAACCAAATGTAGCCTGCTGTGATGCTTTTAATAATCACACTTTTAACAATCACTTCACAGATAAATTTTTTTGGATAAGAGCTGACTTACAACACCAACATTACTACAGAAGCAATAGGAGAGGTATCCAGCGCCTCCGCCAAATTTGTTATACTGGATCAATTTGAGTTGGTAGTACCAAGGACGTGGATAAGCTTCTTGGTAGTGTGAAAAGGACAACCTGCTCTCTCGATCCTTGCCCATCTTGGCTGACTGTCCAGGGGGAGATTCCGTAAAGGTGTTGTTGAGACTTATAATCAACACACCCTTCAGGGAAGGCAGACTTCCACTGTGCCTAAAAGAGGCAATGGTCAAACCACTTTTTAAAAAGCCGTCCTTGGATGCCCTGGACAAAAACAGCTACAGGCTGGTATCACTTTTACCATTCTTATGCAAGATTATCGAGAGAGCGGTCACCATTCAACTTCAATCAGTCTTGGATGAAACTGATTTTCTAAATCCATTTCAAACTGGGTTTAAGACAAGATATGGAGTTGAAACTGCCATGGTTGCCTTAGTTGATGATCTCCATCTGGGCATTGACAGGGGAAGTGTGACCCTGTTGGTGCTCTTGGATCTCTCAGTGACCTTCGATACCATCGACCATGGTATCCTTCAAGAATGCTCGAGAGTGTTGGGAATCAGAGGCTCTGCTTTGCAGTGGTTCCATTCCTACCTCTCAGGCAGATTCCAGATGGTGATGCTGGGAGACAGTTGTTCTTCTAAAAGAGAGCTAAAATCTGGCATCCCCCAGGGCGCCAACCTGTCTGCTGGGTGAGATCATCCAGAAACGTGGGGCAGGGTGTTATCAATACGCTGATGACACCCAAATATATTTATCTATGTCTCGGAGTGATGCAGTGACTAAGGATGACATCTCTCCTCTGAATGACTGTCTTGGGGCGGTAATGGACTGGATGAGGGAAAACAAACTCAAACTGAATCCAGACAAGATGGAGGTACTTGCTATAGGGACCCACAACCCAGGAATGGAGATATGTCAGCCAGTTCTGGATGGGATCACACTTCCCCTGAAGGACTCTGTACTCAGTCTGAGGGTGCTCCTAGATTCTCCACTGCACCTGACTGCTCAGGTGGTCAGGAGCACCTGTCATCAGCTTTGGCTGATTCACCAGCTGTGACCCTTCCTGGAGCTGGGTGACCAAGAAACAGTGATACACGTGCTGGTAACCTCTCAACTTGACTTCTGCAATGTGCACTACCCTCGTGTCAAGTTCACAAACTTCAATTGGTACAGAATATGGCAGCCAAACTGGTCACAGGAACATCTAGAACTAACCACATAACATCTGTTTTAAAATCTCTACATTGGCTGCCAATTAGTTTCCGGGTGCAGTACAAGGTGTTGGTCATAACCTTTAAAGCCCTACATGGCTTGGGTCCTGATTACCTGTGGGAGCACCTTCTTCCACACAATCCACTCCACACACTAATGTCCTCTGGGAAAAATATTCTACTGCCCAAAAAATCTAGATTGGCCTCAGTAATCCAGAGGGCCTTCTCGACTGCCTCCCCTAGGTTATGGAATCTGTCACATTGCCACCTTAACAGCTTTTAAAAAGGCACTTAAGATGGATCTCTTCTGACAGCCTTCCTAGAATAGCCCTCCCCCCCATATATTTGCTTTTTTTTTTTTTTGCAACTTCTATATTATTGTTTTCTTATTGTATTCTTTTACTTTTATGCTTGTAACCCACTTTGATTCCCTTTGGAAATAGGCAGGCTAGAAATAAATCATATTTATTATTATTATTATTATTATTATTATTATTATTATTATTATTATTAAATATTATTAAAGAACCTTGATCTTTGTCCTTGTTGAATGGGATGCATCAGATTGCTCCAATTAAAGAAGTTTCTATCTTGAGAAACTTAAGAGACTTGAGATAAATAACCTGTATCCAGTTATTTTTCAGATTCAGTCCTTGGCTAACAATTTGATAATAGTCCCTGTACAAAGGTACACCTCTCGTCATGAGCTCTGTGTCTGAATGAAGATCTTTTATGACTGAAATGGTATAACCACCTCAGAATTGTATGGAAGTATTTGCCTTGTTTTAATGTCTTGTTTCCTCTGCCTGAGAACTGTACTGTATTTTAAAATGAGAGCACCATATGCTAATAGGGGCTAATTATTAGGTTATTTTAATGGAACATTTGCTTCTGATATGTTTAAAAGGTTAATTATACATTTTCTCTTGTCTCTTAAAATTCTTTGCCATTCATATTAACACAATGTCCTAATTTTATTGTATAATAAGTAGCATATTGTTTCATTTACCATATGTGACTTTTATTATAGACTTTTACCATATACGGAGAAAGAAATGCCAGATGGCCAAGCTGGGTTCAGGAAAGGAAGAGGCACCAAGGATCATATTGTAAACAGACATTGGATAATAGAGTGCAACAATGAATTTCAAAAGAAAATTACCCTATGTTTTATAGATTATAGAAAAGCCTTTGATTGTGTAGGTCATGAAAAACTATGGAACACTCTTAAATAAATGCATTTGATTGTCCTGATGTGTAACTTGTATCCAGGACAAGAGGCTACTGTTAGGACATAATATGGAGAAACTGAATGGTTTCCACTTGGCAGGGGAGGTCAGGCAAGACTGCATGTCATCACCCTATCTGTTTTATGTGTATGCCAAAAATATTATGCATACAGCAGGACTAGATTTGGAGAAAGGAGGCATGAAAATTGGAGGAAGAAACATCAACAATTTAAAATATATAGATGATACCATACTACTAGCAGAAAATAGCAATTACTTGATTAATGAAGAAAGTCAAGGATGAAGGTGCAAAGGTAGGTTTACATTAAGAAACATTAAGAAGATGAAGACATTGAAATAGTTAAAGATTTTCCATACTTTGGCTCAGTCACCAATCAGAATGGAGACTGCAGTCACAAAATGAGAAGACTAGGACTTGGAAGGGCAGCTGTGAAGGAATTAGACAAGGTCCTAAATTGTTAAGCTATATAATTGAATACTATAGTTAGGGTTGTCTATGCCATCATATTTTCCATTTCTATGTATGGCTGTGAAAGTTGGACAGTGAAGAAAATTAATAGGAAGAAAAACAACACATTTGAGATATAGTGCCAGAGAACTGTCCTGTGGATAGCATGGATTGCTAAAATAAATAAATGGGGGTTTTGGAACTCTGTCTAGAAATCAAGATAACTAGACTAATGATGTTGTACTTTGGCCATAAGCCATAACATGAGAAGACATGACTCACTGGAAAAGACAATAATGCTTAGCAAAGTAGAAGGCAGTAGGAAAAGAGGAAGACCAAATTCCAGATGGGTAGATTCAAAGAAACTACGGCCCTCAATCTTAAAACCTGAGCATGGTGGTTAATGGTAGGATGACTTGGAGGTCTATGTAGCTAAGGGTCTGAACAGACTGCCAGAAATAATCCAGCTTGAGACTACTTTAACTGCTCTGGCTCAATACTAGGGAACTGTATTTTTTTTCTGAGACGTTGCGTCTTTTCCATCAGAGAGCTCTGGTGCCACAATAAACTACAGTTCCCATGATTCCCTAGCACTGAGCCAAGGCAGTTAAAGTGGCCTCAAGATGGATTATTTCTGGCAGTCTGTTCAGGCCCTATATTATGTAGGAACATGGTGGATTAGTGGTTAAGACTCTGATGATCACAACTTTGGCAGTTCGAGGCCCAAGTGCCACATGACGGAGTGAGCTCTTATTACTAGTCCCAACTTCTGCCAACCTAGCAGTTTGAAAGCATGTAAAAGTGCAAGTAGATAAATAGTACCATTATGGTGGGAAGGTAACAGTGTTCTGTGCAGTCATGCTGGCCACGTAACCATGGAGTTATCTTTGATAATGCTGGCTCCCTTGGCTTAGTAATGGAGATGAGCACTGCCCCCTATAGTTGGACATGACTAGACAATTTTGTCAAAGGGGAAAACTGTATCTTTAGCTATATGTCTATGTGTAATTTAAATGGTCAGGCTTCCTTGCAGTTTGCATAGCTGATAGCATCTGCTTTTAAACATAAATTTCTGGCCAATATATTGCTAAACATTTATATTTAAAAGACAATGCCATAGGCTATGCAAAATGCAATGGAACCTGACTATATCATATTTTTATGTATCCATTCCATCTTGTTCTCTAGGAATCCTTTGGAATGACAACTTTAAAACTTCTTCACAAAATTAACTGAGGTGCTAGTTATTAATAAGTGTGTCACACATTTTTATGCACTACAGTAATATAATAATCTATCTTGTGGCAGTGTGGTTATCACTTGGTAATCATAGTCAAATAAAATGCACATTAATATCTAGTGACAGTCTATACAACATTGCTCTCAGTGGCTGTATAATAAAAAAATTAGTTCTTATTGTAGTACCACTATGGCTTTCCCTAATTGTTCACTCTCCTGTCATTTTTCAGCACAGCATGAGAGACAATTTCCATTCTGTTCTCTTTATGTGGCTGATAGCTATAGAGTTAGGGCCAGCATTCAATTCATTCACATTCTGACATTTCACTCATGAAAGAAAGTGCTACAAAAAATGAAGAGGTTATCCCTGGAATGTTTCAGATTTGGCTTAACATTACACTCCTGGAATATCTCACTGCTTGGAGAAGGGGGTAGACTGATGTTTAATAGTCACTTATTTTAGTAGTGATGTACACAGAAGTTGCATATGGTCTTTAGATGGCAGCACTAGACATCTCTCTTCCCTCCCCCCTCCCCCCGGCACCAGACTGGATCACCTTTGCCTTATTACACAGCACTACTGGAAATAAATGACTCCAACAAGCATACAATACATATGCTTACACGGTGTGTGCCACCATCCTATTTGGGATGCCTGATTGCTGCAATTTAAGACAAAACAATTCCCTTGGGCTTTTCACATTTAGAAGCAGATTTCATGGAAATTTAACTCAATTTCAGAAGTATAATTGAACTAACAATCTGTTCTCACAGACAGGATGTCCCCAGTCTGATATTATGCAAGGCTGGACAGCTGCCAAAACAGATTTAAACTTATCTAAAAGAATCCAGGCTTTTTCTAAAAGCTAAGTGTGTGTGTGTGTGTGTGTGTGTGTGTATGTTTGGGTGTAGGTGGATAGGCTAAGCAGCAGTCTTTGGAATGACACAATCTTCCTTCTTATCCTTTATCACCACTTAGTGTGGAAGAACTTTAAAGAGGAAGCTTAAAGGAAACAGCAAGCAGAATATAAAGCAGCAATAATGCACATGTGAGATTAGATTCCCTCAGTGTAAACACATCTTTATGCATTTTGTTGATCTAGCAAATTCTATGGATAGAGAGGCTTGGCACCATTCTCAGGTGTTTTTGAACCTTTGGTCTTTTACAACATTTTGTAGCAGGCTCCTGTGAAAGCTAGTATCAATTAGATGAGAGATCTGCTGTGACAAAAATACCTAACAGATATGCAAACTGGATGACAGAGGTCACATCTTCAGCTATACATGCAAAAGAAGCAATATGGTGTTTTGCTGGAAAAAGTGTTGGAACTTGGGAGACTTGAGTTCCTTTGGCAAACTAAATCCATCACATTTTTCAATACCATGTGTAAGAAGCATTGTTTTATAGAGCAGAGGAAACCTATAATATATGAACAAAACATTAAAACATTAAAAAAAAAATAGAAATTCTCAATGATGGGATTACCCATCCTCAGTACTGATAATGGAAATCCATACTTATCCTGAGCCCAGTTTAGGGATATAGCTATGTGGGCAGGTAAAATGAGGGCACTATCCCCACAAATAAGAGTTCTGCTCCCTGAAGCAACATTTCTATACTGCTTAAGCACTCCCTAAGTGAAGTTGTAGGCTTTCATGGCCAGCATCCATAGTTTTTTTGTGGTTTTTTTGGGCTGTGTGGCCATGTTCTAGAAGACTTTCTTTCTGACGTTTCTTTCTGAAGATGCCAGCCACAGATGCTGGCGAAACGTCAGAAAGAAACTCTTTGAGAACATGGCCACACAGCCTGAAAAACCCACAAAAACTCCCTAAGTGGTTTACAATGTGTAAACTAATTGCCTCCAATAAGCTGGGTACTCATTTTAATGACCTACAGAAAGATGCAAGGCTAAGTCAACCCTGGAGCCCTGCCTGTGATTGAACTCACAACCTTGTGGCTATGAATGGCTGCAGTACCGGCATTTAACCACTGCACCACCAGGGCATTTTCCTCCAGTCCTCAAATTTGTAGCATTGCAGTGACTTAAAATTTTAGTTGATCCATTAGAAATACAGTTTAAACATCCAAAGAAGCATGGCAGGCAAAGTTACCAAGGAATGTCAACACAGCAAACATAATAGTTCTGCGTATATCTCTACAATACTAGAAATTTGAGGACTGAGGGAAAATTTTATTGGAGGGCTGAAGTCTTACTTGTGGGATCAATACTGCCCTCCTGCAAACTACACCTTGGCCTGATTAAATTCCTCTTCACAGAGAGAGAAAATGCTGCTATACAGGTGTTGTAGGACTGCAACTTCCATCAAACCTATGTTGCGTAAGGCTTATGGGAATTGTAGTCCAAGAATATCTGGAGGACCACATGTTCCCATACAGACTCTATTGTTTTGTTAAGATTACTGAAAAACAAACTAATTGAAAACTAGGCAACTCAAGGTCACCTTGATCTTGACAATGAATGGAAGGAAAAATCTAACTTTACTACGTTTGATCCATCCAACATCCAACTTGGTCAGGTAGAAAGGTATTGTGTGGGTCTAATAAAGAAGCTGAGTTTCTCTGTTGTGCCCACCAGGCAAGACTCTGCACAGATCGTGTTCTGATATGAGTTATGTAATATCTGAAAATGGCTTTAGCAAATCATATTAAATATAGCAGTATATCTTTGGAATGCTTTGCTTGCAAATATTTTGATTTGAGAAGCAGAAAGATGTAGCTCTTTGTAAATCACAAGTCAGTTCAGTTGAGTGAAAGGAATTCCTGCAGTTAAACCTTGAATAGCATATTCATCATACCACAAAAGAAGACATCATAATAAAACAAACATCTTTCTTCAAAAGGCAAAATTATTAGAAAGGCGATGCATCAAAGCAAGACTTCTTCTCCCTGTTCAACTTTAACTGAGGAAAAAAAAACTTTACCATACAAAAGTGTTCATTTTTCTGTGCTTCTTTTTGTCAACTGTCTTGACTATTCTTGATGAAGGTCACAGAGGTATAATGTACTCGGAGCTAAAGATTTTATTTATTTAATTTGGACATTTAATTTGGATTTTTAAATTTATTTAATTTGAGGCCAACTTGGATTCCATTTTGGAAGAAAGGAGGGATATAAGTACAATAAAAGTAATTATCTAAAACTTATAATTAATTTACACCCTCCCCTTTTCCCAATATTGTACCAAATGTGGTTCACAATATTTGAGTAAGACCAGCAGCACTTCTGCCTCATTACCACATCCTTATTGAAGAAAAAAGTTATCACATTGATAAAAGTGCCTTCCTTTGTTCCTGCATGGCATAGTGGTTTGAGTGTTAGACTACAACTCTGGAGACCAGAGTTTGATTTCCTACTTGGTCTTGAAACCCACTGGGTGACCTTGGCCAGGGCACATAACAAGCTTCAGGGAAAGGAAATGGCAAAACTCCTCTAAACAAATCTTGCCACCCCCACCCCCATGATAGGGTCACCTTAGGGTTGCCGTAAATTTGAAACAAGTTGAAGGCACGTAACAACAACCTTTGTTCCTGCAGTTTTAAAAAAACAGGAGCAATTTAGACATTCAGTGATCCTATGTAGAGCAGTATGGAAGCAAGACTGTGTCGACTTGATGTTGTGTGTGACAAGTAACCCTTTCCTCTGTTGTCCATGCACACAGCACCAACATCTCCACAAAGGTTTCTACCATGACCTATGACTCTTTCACACTACAGAATTATAGCACTTTGATTCATGGATATAGCAGAAATGCATGTAAGAAGTAGACTTTGGTGTGAAGGCTTCCATGTGATCAAGAATACAGCACAGTTGGGATTTGAGGGCCCACTTTCACATAATTAGAGTCATAGCACTATGATTCTACTTTAACTTCCATGTCTGCATTCTATGGAATTCTGGGGTTTGTAGTTTGGTGAGGCACTAGAAGTCTGTGGCTAAGAATTATAAATATTCCTCCCCAAACTGTAAACCCCCAAATTCCATAGAATGGAAACATAATAGTTACAGTGGAATCATCATGTTATAACTGTTATTTGTGTGAAAGGGACCACTCAAATTCCAACTTTTCTGTGTTCTTGATCACAAGGAAATCTTCACACCCAAGTCTATTATTTCATGCATACATTTCTGCTGTATCCATGAACACACCAATGTTGTGGTTGTGTCAGTTCCCTACCTACTCCAAGACAGTTACAGAGAACCTGGAAAACATTACACTAGGCCCTTGGTATCAATTGGTATTTGGTTCCAGGCCCCCCCCCCCCCGTGGATACCAAAATAGGTGGATGCTTAAGTCCAATTATATACAATGGTGTAGCAAAATGGTGTCCCTTATATAAAATAGCAAAATCAAGGTTTGTATTTTGTGAATATATATATATATATATATAATATTTTGAAGCCATAGATGGTGGAAACCATGGATAAAGAAGTCATACATATGGAGGGATGACTGTACTTTTGGATGAAAGCTTCCAGTATTCTGCAGCCCTCAGGGCAACCGGCCAAGGTTCATTCCCAATCTTTGTTTCTACATTTCACAATTTTACTGAAACTGTTGGAAAAAACCTAATTATTTTAACACTTTTCTCACATTGTGTACAAATTCAGCACAACATAGTGAGAGGTGCAAGGTGGGCCTGAGGCTGAGGACAGGCTGCCCCTGCCTCATTCTGTTTACAGAAACCAACAGAACTAGCAGTAAACTCTCTTACACTGGCCATGGACAGATTCTTCCACAGTATATGAGGAAAGCAGGATAAATTGAAGGACTCCAACAAGGTGGAGGTCACAGTCACCTTACAACATCTACTGCCTCAGGCATCCACCCCACATTCCCTAATGGTAGTGCCAGGTGCGAGAACTACCAATCTACAGTAGGCCTCTGTCTGCAAAAAGCAACATTTTAACTAACAACCACTTTATCATACTCACAACACTTGGAGCTCAGAAGAGAGGGAATAGATTGTGGAATAACAATTAGAATATGAGCATTTCTAACTTGGTCTTTTCCTTTAAAAAAGTAAATCAAATTGGTACACAGCCTGAGGTGTGAATTTCTTTATCAAATACTTGCACTTGCCTTAAAATAAAAACAACAACAAACCACCTTGAAAGTCTATCTTTTTTGACCTGGTTTCTGACCCTTTACTTTCAAAGCAGTTGTTTCAGTCTTTAGTATATTAATTTATATGTATTATTCCCTCCACCCAAACCTGTTTTTTCCCAAACAAGAAATAAACACATTTTCCAGTTAGTATCTCAAGTGCAGCCGCTTTCAGCATTATTAAAAATAAATTAAATCTGCTGATGAGCCTATGTGCTACTTTGACAGATTGCCCCAAGTGTAGCAAACAGTGTCTGCTGTAATTGGGAGCCTGAAGTATTTATGAATTTATTTTATGGCTGCTCTTATCGAGATGGCAATTTATTATTATCATCTGGCATGCTTATCTTAACCCAGATTCTTGTAAGATAGCTAATTATTGTTTTCATTTTACAGATACAAGAAACCAAGGTTGAAATATTCTTGAGTGCCTCACTTTGTTTTCAGAACTCATATACTGATGTGGTCTAAGGACTGACAGCTCAGTCTTACACACTGCAGTACATCTTGCAATGGAAAGGATACAGTTGGGGGACCAAAAAGGCTCAAAGAGAGGAGCATTCTGCCTCTTTCCTACCAGCAAGGGTTTGTCAAACTTTTAGATATGTTAGATGGTCCATCTGCAA
>CM034708.1:165859140-165873575 GCA_020142125.1 Phrynosoma platyrhinos | reverse complement strand
CCCACCCTCCTCCCTGCAAACAGGGATCTCTCTTCTCCAGACATATACCATTCCAGTGAGGAAAGTGATGTCAGAATGGACAGGGCTCAGAAATCCTCTGCTCACATGATGAAGAAAATATAGCAAGTAATGAGCAAATAGGGCTTGTCTGCTGTTTTCCCTGCATTCATACAAAGTCTTGCTATCTAATCTTTTCTCAACAAATATGTGCACCTCTATAGGGATTATAGGAAAGAATTGGTTAGTGTGATGAGGAATTCAACAGACAAGAAGCTGTAACCTTTTCTTGAATACTCATTCTTTAATGGGAAAAAACCTATATTGTATATCAAGGGAGAGCCACTGGCTGCAATTTCACCCATTTTTTTGTCTTTATGGTTTGAAGGGGTCCTGACATTGCTACATGACATGTTTTAAGCCAATCTGGCTGGTTTGAGGGCAAACAAATGAACAAAATGTCTGAAAGCTGGTGCAATCTCCCCCCCATATTTGTGGGTTTCCCAGTGTATTCAGGGGCTGCAAAAGTGGGACTCAGGAGCTGTATAAGAGATGACTCATTGAGTGCATCTTGGTGATCTCTGGAATGCATATTGGGAATTTAATCCTTGTGAGCTGATTTACGCAAAAGCAGGCATTAAAATGAGTTTTGGCATGTTTCCCACAGGGGCATGTTGGGGTGGAGTGAGTTCTCTGCAAACTCTGGTTTGTATTGTATTATTGCCCCAGAACTAAAGAGACAAGGTGAACTACATGCAAATGCCATGAAACATTGTACTGATTTGTGACATGTGTTTTGATTAAATCATCTTCATGGTAGCCCATTTCCCCACACAGAAGACAGTTTCACTTATTTCCAATCAAAATGCATTAGTCCAGCAACCATGGCACAGAGAATGCAGAACTCTTTCCTGATTGCCAGAGGTCATTATTTGAGATGTCTGGCTGGCATTTCTTTCCATAAAACAACATCAGGCATAGTCCTACAAAATCTTAATACAGCATTATATATGAATATTGAGAGCCAATGTTTGCAGGTTCCTGCAGGCTTGTTTATATCTGCCTGCTGTAGCAAATCATTTTATCTTTCACATCAGACATGATAAACATTGAAATTAGCTAACAGGTTCCAGATGCTTAGGTTAATTAAAGATTAAACAGGTGATAATTTTAAATATTTATTTCTAAAGGGGCACTTTTATGTAAAAGTTATTTTACCAGCAACAGTAATTTCCCATTTTTGTGATTCAAGGAATTAAGACTGATTATTTTTAGTTTTAAAAAAGAAACCTGTCTGGGCTTTCACCACAAATAATCAAATAAAGATGTTAATTTACTGCTAAAATGAATAAATATGGATTAAATATAACAGGTTTAATGATATGACTAGTCTGTTGTTAATACAAGGGAAGGATTGAGAACTTTTTTCACATGGTATATGCAGTACATAATATTGAATTATTACAATGTGTGTGTAGGCAGTTGTTTAGAAGGAAGTATGCAACATCAATGCTCAGACATTACTAAACTTGTCCATGTGGACATGCAATAAAAAGATGCAGCAAATACTGGCCTCATGTGCTCTACCCCTTATTCTTTCTGCCCTTTTAGTGTTTTAGGTACTATCCTACTTAACTCTTAACATATACAGAATCAATGGAGGCTAAGAATAATTAGGGATGGATATGATGGCTCAGCTGTTAAGATGCTGACTCTAACAATCATAAAGTTGACAGATCAGCATTTTGAGACCCAAGTGCCACATGATGGAGTGAGTCCCTGTCATAGGCCTCAGCTTCTGCCAACCTAGCGGTTTGAAAGCCTATAAAACTGCAAGTAGATAAACAGGTACCACTTGGGTGGGAAGGTAATAGCATTCCATACATTCAAGTTAGTCACATGAACAAAGAGTCATCTTCAATAATGCTGGCTCCCTCGGCTTAGTAACAGAGATGAGTACCACCCCCTACAGTCAGATATAACCAGAAAATCTTATCAAAGGGGAAATCTTTACCTTTTTAAGAATAATTAGAAGCAAGAGGGTTTCCTACAAGGATACTGCCAAAATACCTGCTGTGTACACGCATGTACAAGTCAACCTCATATATAAGTCGAAGGAAGGTTTCAGGGCCAAAATCATGGATTTTTATATGACCCATGGATAAGTCAAGGGTAAAACTTAGGGGGCTATAATGAAGGATGGAAATGGAGAAATACCACTTCCGTCCCTCCTTCTCCTTCTCTGGACCTCTCCCGACCACATAACACCTATTCCAAGGTGCTGGAGGAAAGGTTTTAACATCGGACTGAGAAGGGAAGCAAGTGATTTTAAACAAGTAGTTTCTTCCAAGGGAAGAAAGGGCTTGCAAAACAGACCGTGGATGGAAGGAATTGGTGTTAAATGGAGAGTGGGGCATCAGGCTTTGTTGTTTTAGGACCTTTCTAAGCAGTACTAGTGTATTGACCCATATATAAGTCAACCAAGGATTTTAGGGTCAATTTTGGGGCATAAATTTCTCGACTTATAGTTGAGTATATATAGTATGTATCATGTGTTCACTTGATATGCTAACACTGCCTAACATGGCAGAACAATAGGCCAAATGCTCTGCCAGTTGAAATTGATATAGGATGTGCCATTTCTATTTTTAGAATGGTCAGCTGTACTATCATATGAAGTTCCTTCAGTTTTCAGATCCTGGATGGTGTAGAGGAGAAAGAAGTAATAGGTCTTTGGCCATTCTCCTCTTTTGGAAGATAGTGCTATGCACTCAAAGCAGCCTGGCTGGTTCCCCTAAGCTAACCTGATGGCCTCATGTAGGATGTTTGCCATTTTGTCTTTCAACAGAGACACCAAAATACTTCCAGCCAGCTCTGACTTGCAGGCATATTATGAATAAGTGAGGATATAATGCTGGGCTTCCAGCTGTACTCCTGCCTCTTACTTTCTGCTGTCCCCCCACCTTTTTTCCTGTAACTTTCAGAAAAGAGCAGCTTGCTTATACACTCACAATTTCTCTCCCCACACAAACACACACACTTGCACATTGCTCTAAGTTATTTTCTTCTCCTAATGATGGGCTCCTCTGGTGACAGCAAATGTTGCCAATTACGTGAGTAACATTCAGTTTAAATTCATATTGAATCCCCCATCTTCACTGTGTTGTACAACTTTTGATGTTTAAAAAAACTGGAAGGAAATTTTGGTTTCTAAGGGGAAACAATAAAAAAAAACTGTGGGAGAAGGATTATTGAGCCGGTGACAAACTGTCATTCTTACTCCCACATGCCTTGTAATATACATTTATATTACAGAGCTTTCAGTAGACTCATAATTACTCATGCAGAAGACCTCAACATTATGTTCTTTTTGACAGAGGTGGCTTTGTCCATATCACTCAGAGACAGGATAGCTTTACCACACAGGAAGGATGAAACAGTATTTATCAGAACTGGGAACTTGTGCATCTACCACACAATAAACATTTTGGTTCCTAATTCAAACATCATATTGGAAGTATTTAAAAGGAGAAAGATAATTCATTCATACTTTCTGCCTCTGTGTAATTACACTTCCTATATCTCCTGCATCTATGGCTTTATCTGCACTGCAGAAATAATCCAGTTTGACATCACTTTAACTTTCATGGTTCAGTGCTATGGAATATAGGAAGTTGTAGTTTGTTGTGTCACCGGAGCTCCCTGACAGAGAAGGCTAAATGTCTTACCAAACTATAATTCCCAGAATTCCATAGCAGTAAGCCAGGGCAGTTCAAGTGGTTTCAAACTGGACTGTTTCTGCAGTGCACATGCAGCCTATGTAACATCTCAAAGTACTTCAAGAAATCAGTCTCATGATCTTGATGAAATCCCTTTCCAAGGTCTTCGATGCTACATCAGTCTCCCTCCCTCAAGCACCATAGAGGTTTCTATAGAGGAGCAGTGGATAATGTGCAACTCATGGGATGTATGATGCCCCTATGTTCCACATTTTTTTTAATTTTTTTTTTAAAAAATTGCCCCCAAATGCCCAGAGGGATGTAGGGGAAAATCTCCTTTAGCTCATGAGACGTCTATGGAAAAAGAAGTTCTCCTTTTGGCTTAAAATGTTCCTGAGAGGATCAAAAACATGGCAAAAAGTTTGGGATCAAAAAGTTTGAGGATAAAGGCAGACTAAATCAGATCCACAACCCTCCAAGCCCTGGAGAGCTGTTCTTGTTCTAACCAAATGTCTTCCTTTTTTAAACAAAATGGGAGGGGGAGGGAAGTTGCTACTATACCTCCACTGCAGGACTTTGGAAAGAAAAGAGATCAGGGCATTCATGAAGCCCTTAGGATAGTGTTCTTACTTCTGGAGATTGCAAATCTAAGGAGTGCAGTTCCTGAGTGCTACTTTGGTCATCTTCTGTTCATATTTTAGAATTACAGGGCTTGAAGTAAGAAAAGAAGAGGCAATGAAGGCAGGGTAAAATAGTGTTTTAAAAGCAGGAAGTTGCATTTCCAGCAATTTACCAAAATATGCTTCTGAAAAAGGCTTTCTCATTGTATATTCAATCAAATGCCAGGAGAGAGAGAATTTGCAGATTCTCAGCAAGCAACTTGTTACTCCAGGATCCAGCCCTGAGTCACCCCTCTTCACCCCTTGGGATCAAATTAATTTCAAAAAGCGTTGTTTTAGGGAAGTAGCCAAAAGGGGGCTCCCCAGTGCAGGAAACCAGACATACCATATTAGGAAATCTGGATGGCTCAGTATGGGAGAAACCAAGGCACTTAGCCGAGATGAGATTCAGGATTGAAATCTGCATAATTCCTTCACTAAGGAGTGCGATGGTGAGTGCTAGGACTTGGTGATTGCTTGCATACCACAAACAAAGGGAGTTTCTGAAAATGAAACTCTCTTTGTTTGAGGACATTCATGTCAATTGTCCGGTCATTTCTTCATATCTCATTCCATTCTCCTCCCCTGAGAAAGTCATTTAGCTCTTGGAAAAACATTTAACACTGACCTAGGACTGATTTCTTGCTATAAATATATGTGCCTGAATAACAAATTTGGTATAGTTGCAAGCAAGCAGAAACTCTGTTAGATTTAAGACTCAGTACTGCTATCTGTGTCACACAGCAAGCATACTGGGTCACATTTATCTTCCTGCTTTCTCCCAGATTGGAGCCTGGCTTCTGGAACTGCAAAGCATTGCCCATTTGTTAAAACAAATCACCCTACATGCCATCTAAGACATTTTGGAGGGGATTGTCAGTGAAGCTTTGTCTCAGGATGTAAAATATCCCAGGAGCATGCAGTGTGCAAAAAGGAGGAAAGCTGACTCAGAGGAAGCTAATGAAACTTCAGCAGCAAGTTGTGTGGTAACAGTTCAAAACTGCACAGTCACTGTGGACATATGATAAGAAAATGATGAAACACTGGCAAGGGTTTGGGTCAGAATCATAGCCAGAGTTTATGTATATAAGGAAGAATGTTCCAATGCAGTGTGGTTAGGTGGATGTCAGTTAGTGGAGGAGCATTATGTTGGATGGTATAAATATTGCTATATCGTTTTTATAAATATTTGCTGCAACTAAGTTTAAAAAAACCTCTTAAGAAAAACCTCAACAGTCATAAATAAAACTCTGTTCAACAGAAGGAATTTTTAATCTTCAACTACTTCCAGACTCTCCAGTGGTGTTTGTTTCCTGTTTGGCTGTCTTCTACATATAGACTCAATTTTTTTCTACACTACTACTTTTTTATATACCTTAGTTTGTGTATTTGTATGTATGTGTGTGTGCACGCGTGTGTGCTTAGCATGTGTGTTGGAGTTCTCTGCATTCCGAACTGGTATACAAAGGCTTAAAATCTTGGATTTCCATTTCCAAAGCTCTCTCCTGTTTCCTATTGAGCTAAATCAATTTCCCCATTGAATACAATTTGTGGATGCCCTCTTGCAAATTAAGTAACAAACTATTCATGAAGGGTTTGGGAGGCCAATGATCACAGCTTTCTTTTAAATGATTAGTGTGAGAATATTGCTTTCTGTTTTTCTGCATGTTTCTTCATTTGTTTCTTTGACTCCCAGTTGCTTTAGGTCAACTGATTATCACTATAGTTGACTATGGGGGCATTGCATTGTATTATATATTGTTTTTATTGCTCTCAATTCTTGTATACTTTATCTATAAACTACATAGGGTCTTTTTAATAAAAAAGGCTCCAAGATATAAAATAGAAGGAAGAGGAGGAGGAGAAGGAAGAATTTTTTTAAAAGATTGTTAACTGTTCTTCTGGATTAAAAAAAATCTTTTTATTGTTTAGTTGAACTTAAAAGATAGACATAAGAGGTGAGATAGAAACAAACAAACAAACAAACAAACCCATTTAATTATCATAAGCCTCCTATTCACTCCATCAACAAACAGAGCTTCAGTCACCTCTGTACAACACTAGCAATCATGAAAGCACCTCTTTTTGGGTGTGTGTGTGTGATATTAAAATCAAAATAGCTAGTGTACTTTTCAGGATCAACCAAATGGATAGATAAAGCAAAAGCACATAAAGATAAAATTCATTATGTATGCCAGAGCACCAAATATGCTGTTAGCCTCACACCCAGAGTTCACAATTTTGAATAGCATCCCACCACCACTGAATTTATTGTTATTGTTGTTTTGTTGTTAGCTGCTTTTGGGTCCACTTTGACCCATACTGACCCCATGTATGAGAGACATCCAAGCTACCCTATGTTCAGCAGCCCTGCTCAAGTCCTGCAGATTCATGGCTGTTTTAAATCTGTTCATTTAGAGTGTGGTCTTCCTCACTTTCTATTGCCCTATACCAAGCATTAGCATATTTTCTAGTGATGGCCAAAATCACCTTGGCTTCTAAGGAGAGTACAGGCTTGATTCACTCTAGGATCCATTTATTTCTTGTTTTAGCAATCAATGGTATCATGCAGAACTCTTATCTGGCACCACATCACAAATGAGTTGGTTTTCTTCCTATCAGCGTTCCTAACTGTCCACTTTTCATAGAGAGATGAGAAATGTTTCTTCTTCAAGTTTTCACACCTCCTCCTTCTGAATATAATCCTGCTTTAAATATTATTTTTTTGGCATATAAGTTAAACAAATAGAGTGTTAAAATGCAGCTTTGCCTGACCCATTTGCCAAATGGAAACCACTCAGTTTCTCCATATTCTGTCCTGACGGTAACCTGTTTTCCAAAGTACAGGTTATGCTTTACTACAAATAAATGTCATGGCACCTTCATTTCTCTAAGAGTGACCCATAGCTTTTTTGTATCTATCAATGCAAGGAACTTCCTATAGCCTATAGTTGTTGTTGTGTTTCTTCAAGTCATTTTCTATTTATGGGGTTTTCTGGGGCTGAGAATATGTGAGACAGTGACAGTGAGAAACAGAACCCTGGCCTCCAGGGGCATAGGCCAACACTCAAACCACTGCAC
Organism: Phrynosoma platyrhinos; assembly: GCA_020142125.1. Taxonomy (NCBI): domain Eukaryota; kingdom Metazoa; phylum Chordata; class Lepidosauria; order Squamata; family Phrynosomatidae; genus Phrynosoma; species Phrynosoma platyrhinos. Next base: position 165,866,119 of record CM034708.1, on the reverse strand, counting down.
AACACTGCCTCTCATAGTCTATAAAGCACATGCTAATTTTCTTTTAAAAATAATTTCAAACAGAAATTGGATAGTGAATGTAATAAGTTCTCTTGTGCATCTTCCTTTCCTGAACTCAGCTTGGACATCTGGCAGTTCTCTTTTTATGTATGGTAAGTCTTTGTTGTAGAATTTTGAGTCTCATTTTGCTTGCATGAGAAATTAATTCAGTAGTTGCTATAATCACTTTTGTTCTCTTGGGGATTGGAATGTACATTGATCATTTCAAGTCTGTGGGCGATTGTTTTGTTTTCCATATTTGTTGACAGATTTTAGCAAGAATTGGAGTAGATTCTGTTTTTATAAAATGAAACAGCTCTATTGGTATGCCATCTGTTCCTTGAAACAGAAAGTTTATATAAGTGAAGTACAACAGGGAGAAGATGACAAAAGGTGATGGCTGAAACTTAGAAATGTCATGTCAGGGAAGGAACAGGAAGGAAAAAAAACCTTGATGCTTTGAAGATGCTGTCATATATTCAGTAAGTATCTGTTCCCTAACTCAGAATCCTCCATATATTTGGAGTTGAAACTCTCATTATCCCAAGTCAGCATGGTCAACAGCCAAGATTATGGGAGCTGTAGGCCAAAACAACTGGAGGGACTTAGGTAAGATTGTCCAAGATATAAGGGAGAAAAATAATACTGACAGTCCAACGTATGAAGGGACTCCATTCCCATTTATATTATGCAGTTCTCAAAATGCGCTCTATTAACCTGCCCACTATGAGTGGTTTACATGATTTATATTTTCTTGATGGGCACATCATTAATATCTAAACAAGAAAGTTGTTTATGATCTTGACACAGATTCAGAACCTCCATCTTACCCCACGTTATTGGAAATATGCAAATTACTAATTTTCATGTTAATTCTATGTGATTTAAGCTTCCAGTTTTCACACTCTTGAAACTGATCTCAGCCATTCACATGCCTGAAACTGACCATTGATATTGATTTTGTAAAATCAGAGATTCTTCTTCTGATTGAAAATACTGTCTTCTGTCCCAAAAACAAATTAGTGTAACAGATGGGATAATTTCCTGGTTTTCCATTTCTTAGACACTGGGATTAATACAGTAATAACTGTCATGTCACATTTTTATACTTTTTAAGAAAAGCATTTCACTGTGGATTTACCTGACTGTTAAGTTTATCAAATCTTTTTGTGTATGTTGAATTCTTCATAATGCCACTGGCTCAGGAACAGCAATTAGCAACTCCACATATGTACAGAAGGCAATTCTGAATGTTCTTGATTAAGCACTCCTGTGGTACACTAGAAATGCAAGTACTGAACAAAAGAGATGCCTTTGCACTGTGTCTATGAGTTGGTCCTGGTTTCTCCACTTCCTATGATATGGACTGGTGAGGGACAAGGAAAGAACTCACACACATTAACCCTTGTGCAAAATCACTGCTTGGACAGTGCCTTCAATCTTGCTGACTGAAATATGGTATATGAGCAACAATCCTCTTTCTCAAATATTGAGAAGCTGTTACTAAAAAGCAAGGCTAGTAAAGTCACTGGTGTATGCTTACTGCCATCAGCTTACCTGATAAACCTCCCACATCCATCTTCTTCAGATTCTTTGCTTCTAGGATGACAACAGTCAGCTTGCCAGCAGTAGGCACGTAGCGGAGGGAGAAACAGATGTCACCTAACTTCTCTTGCTGTAACAAGAAGCAAAGAGGGCTGTCATTGTTATAACTTTCTTTCTTTTTCCTTTTTTTAAAAAAGTGCACCAAGTACATTGAAACTCACAGATTTTTTAAAAAAATCATTAGGTTCTTGCAAAATAATTTAATGCCCAGAGAATTCAGCTCTGAGTAACTCAACTAACAGGAAAAGAGAAGCTAACAAGTATGTATGTCCCAATACAGTGATTTCTTTGTTCTAAGAATCTAAGACCTGAGCATGAAGCAATGATTAAAGAAAAATTTTGCTTTTGGTGTTATCAGCACCCTTGAGAGTTTAATTATTAATAAACAGCAATAGGCCATGTCAAGTTTCCTTGGACCACTTTGCCATTAGAGTCTCCAACATCTGTATAAAGGGAAAATGAAACCTGGAAAGAACACTGTATGGGCTTGACCTACAAAGATGCACAAGAAATAGGAGAATCCTGTGAACCATTGATTTTATTGCAGATAGACATGTAATATGCATATGTTCAGAAGAGCCAGAGATTTTTTTTCTCAGAGATCTCCTAATTCCTAATGTTTGACATTATTTAAGCAATTGTCAGACCTGAAGTTTTAAACTCTGGCTTTATTTATTTATTAAAATACTTTTATCTTTTATTGTGAGATCTCAGGGTGGCAAACAGATAGATTGTACGCCTTTGGCAGGTTTTTATTCTATCTAATACTTGATTTTCTATTTTTACAGCACTGTGTATATTGACAGCGCTTTAGAAATAAACAACAACAACAACAACAACAACAATAATAATAATAATAATAACGTGAATAAGTTAGACAAGATAAATACACATTACACAACTCAAGTTAAAACAGCTAAAAACCTGAAAGATTTTTTTTAAAAAACAAACAAACCCTACACCTATGGACATGCTTAAAAGTGATTAATCTTTAATAATATCTTGACCTGATGCTAAAAAGAAATCAACATTGGTACGAGTTGGGGCAACAGGTGGATCCCCTCTTCTGTATCCTCCCTCACAGTGTTTCTCCTAACTGGCAGAATACAAATACAGGGATGTCACTAGTGGGTTGCAGGATTGCAGACTACACCAGGTGACAGCCTAAGGCTGTGTGTGACACCACTACTGATCCCCAAACATCTGCCTTTGGGCAGAAACAGGCTGTAGCATTTACCTGCATCCCTTTAAAATGCTGGAGCTCACCAGAAGAGTTGGTGGGAGAGGCTCAATTTGAGGAGAAAGGAGAGGCCTTGTTTTTTTTTTAAAAAAAATACATGTAATTTTTTAATTTTTAAAATTCTTCTGATATTTTCTTCAAAAACATCACATCTAAACCAAAATTTCAGTTTAACTACATGACACAATGGGACGGAGACTTGAGCAATGATGGCAGAAGACTCGGAGTAAATCTGACCAAACATGGGCTAGAGCTCACTGGAAAGCCTATGCCAGGGGTAGGCAACCCAGGGCCCGGGGGCTGGATGCGACCCCTGCCGCTACCGCTGCTGCCGCCCCCCGCCATGATGATATTGATTATTGTTGTTATTACTTGTTCTTGGGGTTTTCTTGGCAAAATCTCCACAGGGGTTTTGCCATGGCTTTTCTGGGGCTGAGAGAGTGTGCATGCATATTTTTAAATTTTTTAAATTTTTTTAATTGTTAATGTTATTACTTCTCTTGATTTAGAGACTATACTTCTACTGATGCAGCCTAAAATTGCATTGGCCTTTTTAGCTGCTGCATCACACTGTTGACTCATCTGGCTATGGCACAGAGATCTGGCTATGGCACAGAGACAGCTTTGGTCTTCTTGGTGGATGACCTATGCAGGAAACTGGACAAGGGGAGTATGCCCTGTTGGTCCTGCTAGATCTCTCAGTGGCTTTTGATACCATCAAGTACGGTATCCTTCTGAGCCGCCTTTCTGGGATGAGACTTGGGGGTTTCGATCTTTCTTGGAGAGGCAGAACCAGAAGGTGGTGTTGGGGGACTCCTATTTGACTCCTTGGCCACTGGCCACAGGGTCCTGTGTTGCCCCCCATGTAATTTAACAGGTACATGATACCACTGGGAGAGGTCATCTGGAGTTTTGGGGTGTGGGGTCATCAGTATGAGGATGACAGGGACTCCTATTTGACTCCTTGGCCACTGGCCTATGGGGTCCCACAGGGTCCTGCGTTGCCCCCCCCCCCATGTAATTTAACATGTACATGAAACCACTGGGAGAGGTCATCTGGAGTTTTGGGGTGTGGTATCATCAGTATGCGGATGACACCAACTCTATCTCTCCTTTCCATCTGACTCCAAGGAAGCTCTCTCTGTGCTGAACCAGTGTCTGCTGTCAGTAATGGACTGGATGAGGGCAAACAAATTGAAGCTTAATCCAGACAAGATAGAGGTGCTCCTGGTTAGTCATAAGGCAGATCAGGGAATTGGGGCTTTGCCTGTGCTGGATGGAGTTACACTCCCTCTGAAATCTCAGGCTCACAGCTTGGGTGTGGCTCCTGGACTCCACTTTGAGTCTCAATGCCCAGGTTTCAGCAGTGGCCAGGAGTGCATTTGTACAGTTAAAACTAGTGCGCCAGCTGTGCCCATCATCCCTTGATTATGTCCCATTTGGACTACTGAAATGCACTTTACATGGGGCTGCCTTTGGAAACTGTTTGGAAACTTCATGTGGGTTCAAAATGCCGCAGCCAGAATGCTGACCGGAGCCAGTTATAGGGAGCATATAACTTCCGTATTGAAACAGCTTCACTGGCTACCGGTTCATTTCCAAGCACAATTCAAAGCTCATGACCTATAAAGCCCTACATGGTTTAGGTCAAAACTATTTGAGAAACTGTATCTTCCCATATGAACCTGTTAGAACCCTAACATCCTCAGAAAAAGGCTTTCTCTCGGTCTCACCACCATCACAGGCTCGCTTGGTGAGGACACGAGAGAGAACCTTCTTGGTGGCTGCTCCTGCCTGGCCCCCTCCCTGTTCATCTTTTGTCAGCAAGCAAAAACATTTTTATTCAAGCAAGCTTTTAAAAATCATGCAAGCCTGGTTTTATGGGGGTTGATTGGTTTAGATTATGTTTTTAACTTTTGTATGTTTTAAATTTTAACCTTCTAGTGTTTTAATTAGGTTATTTTAATTGTTTTTAAACATGTTGTTTTAATGTGTTTTATTTTGTGAGCCACCTTTGGTTCCTTTTTGGGAGAAAAGTGAGATAGAAAAATAAATAAATAAATAAATAAATAAATAAATAAATAAATACTATGTACATGTATACATATTTAGGCTGTGCATATGATATTGTAATTTAAAGGTATAAGTATAATTTTGCTTGTTGTTTATGTTACAATTATTGCCATTACACTCAGTGATATACAGGAATTACGATTTATGTGTCATATTAGTACAAAAACATTACTATGGATTCTGTATGTGTGATAAGAAAGAAGATCAATGGGGTTGCGTCTGACACCACAAGTTACCACGTTGGTCAATGCCAACCATAGCGATGCCACTGCACAAATGAGGACATCTCTGGTAGTAGCATCTTTACAGAAGTACAGAATCCTTAGTACAGAATCCTTAGTCATGCTTTTTTGCATGAATGTTACTCATAATCATAATTCTCACATACCACTGAATGTAATGCTAATAGCTGTAACATAAACAGTTAGCAAAATTAAAATTATACCTTCAAATACAATAAGGACAACTTAAATGCATTTACATATATACAGTGAATATTTGGGTAAAATGTGATGTTTTTAAAGAAAATTTAAAATTTTAATTTGAAAAAAATGGGGGGGGGTTCTCCTTTCTCCTCCCACTGAACTTCACCCCACTCCCTCCATCTCTTAAAGCAGGGGCAGGCAACCTTTCCCCTTTAAGGGCCGAGGGACTTCAGCTCCCAGAAGCCTCAGCCATGTTGGCCAATAGTCCCATGTTGGGCAATAGCTCCTGGGATTCTGGGAGCTGAAGTCCCTCAGCTCTTAAAGGGGAAAGGTTACCTACCCCTGTCTTAAAGCATTTTAAAGGGAAGCAAATGAATGCCACAGCCCATTTCTGCCAAAAGGTAGGTGTTTGAGGAGCAGTGGTGTCACCCCCTTTTAATGTGTCACCTGGTGCACTCCACACACCCCACATTCCCTAGTGATGTCACTGATCTCTGGCAGATCTCAATTCTTGGGCAGCCATATAGATAGATAAATGCTCTTTCAAGTGTCAAGGCCCCAAGACATTTAGGTTTCTGAATGTCATCACCAGAACCTTGAATTCAAACTGGAAGTGAAATGGTTTCCCCTTGTGCAACTTTGGAACTTGGCTAGTGTGCTGCTGCTGTGCTGGATTTAGCCTCATAATTTCAACCAGCTAGGATCCTTTAGATTCCTGCAAGTTAACTGATCTAATTCCACAACACTCCATTGCAGAAAAATGTGATCATTATCTGCCAAAATGGCAGCAGATGCACTATCATTACAAATTAATATTTTAGTTTCCCAAAATGTGTTAGCCCTTATCTCACAGTTTGCTGCTAAAAATTATTAGCAACCCCTTTAGCAGGAATATTGGATTAGTTGTGATAGTAATCAGCACATCATTAGTTCTGTTGTCAGAAAAACAGTGAACTGTGCTCATTCCCATCATGTTTTGCAATGAACAGATTGGTTTAAAGAGGCATTTTGTCTTTCATATATTTAGCAGACAACATTAGTGTTTCCTGAATAGATGCAATGCCATCTACCAGATGTCAGTAATGGCTAAAAGTGCTTAGTTTTGCTCAGACACCAACAATACATCAGTGAAAATCCTACTGCTACAATGGATTGTGCATCACTACTGAAGGCCTTTAGCAGAAAAAAAAGCTTGAATTGCAGTCACAAATTACAAAAGCTTCCTATAAAATGCAAAAGAGAATATAGCCAAGCTTGAAGATACAAGAAGGATGATGTAAGTAGAAGATCTCATGCTGCTCAGTAATGATCATTAGGAATATTAAGCCTGCTGTCTTCTTAGATCCATACAAAATACTATCCCTGGGGAAGTAACAATATTGCTTTCAGAAACTGCAGAATCAGGTTACACTAAAAACTCTAATTAGGCATTTCAAACCTCCCTGATTTTTCTTTGACAGACAGTTCTCCTTATGACATTCAGTTCAATCCCACAATCACTTGGGAGTTTGATAGGACTGTTCTGAAGATAGCCTTCTCTATGCAAGGAATGTTAAGGAAAATGCAACATGGGGCATACAGTGATAGAAATAAAATA
>CM034708.1:165794853-165813484 GCA_020142125.1 Phrynosoma platyrhinos | reverse complement strand
GGTAGGGTGTAGGAACTGCTTGATAAATTCCTGGATAATATGACAATATTGAACATACCAATTAGTTTCCTTTGGCACTGTGAAAATAATTCGCAGTATATGAGGACAAATACCACTCATATTGCTGCAACTATAGTTTGAAAAACTGGATCTTTTTACAGATTTATCTTGTTGCCTTTTTATTTTAGAAGATGAACTTCAAACTTCCAAAATTTATGCATATGCCAAACTGGCACTGATAGCAGTTTGGGCAACATGGATATAAATTATCCTATTCCTATAAAAACAAATCAGACTCCAGCTCAGCTTGCCTTCCCAGATAATAAGATTAAAACCACATATTACATAGCCCACAGTTATTTGATAAATTGTATTAAGGAAAAAGATGGATTATTTTATGTTGGTTGCTTTAAAAACTTGATTGAATAAAATGGTTTATTGCTTAATGACTTCTCTTGCAGGGCCTGTAAATTATGAAAGGCAGAGAAAAGTGCATTCCATGTCTTAACACAGCTTCTAACTAATAATAATTTTAAAAATCCCAACCAAAAAAAAAGTTATACAAATTAAGAGAAAAATTGCTCTAGATGTGTGCCATGAGTCAAAAATATACAATAGAGGCTAGTGATTAATATGCTGCTAGCACAGGCCTGTGCTGTTGATCCATGAAACCAAATATGATGGTAGCTTGAGGAAAAACCAAGGAAGGAGTAGGTTAGAATCACAGTTGTGGTGTTGATTTGAGGAACACATTAATCCCTCTCAAATGAAAATCTCATATAGGTCCACATTATGAAATAAAAGTGCTGATCTCATCCTGTTGGATGATGCAGGTCATTAGCCCCGGGCGCAGACTGGTCAGTCTAGATGATGATCTGGCAGTCTTGGCCCGATCCTGGTCCAAAGAGCCTGTCCATTGCCATGCCAGCCCAGGGACTGACCCAGATCAGAATTAGGGACAGGATACCACAGGCTTGGCACATGGCAGAGTCTTCCCTGTGGTGGTGCTCCAATTTTTGAATGTCCTCCCAAGAGGAATATCTGTAACTACTATTTCTATCAATCTATTCAGTTACAAACATTACTTATTTATTGGCTTTCTGGGACCTAGTTAAGACTCATTTGTTTACTTGGGCATTTATGAAAATCTAGTTGCACCTGAAATCAATTTCACTGTTGTTGTTTTTTGCTTTATTATAAATTTATTTACTATATTTTAGAAATGCTGTTTTTACCTGTTCTGGGATTTTTTTTAACACAATTACTAGAGAAAGACAGGACAGACAAAAAAAAGATTTCTATCCTAAAGCCATTTACTCAGATGAAAGCTAGCATAATGTAGTGGTTTGAGTGTTGGACTATGACTCTGAAGACCGGGATTCAGATTTGTGCCCAGTCATGAAAACCCACTAGGTGACCCTGGGCAAATACTCTCTCAGCCTCAGAGGAAGGCAAAGGGAAACTCCCTCTGAACAAATCTTGCCAAGAGAACCCTGTTATAGGTTTGCCTCAGAGTTGCCATAAATAGGAAATGATTTGAAGGCACACAGCAATAAAGCAACTATGATTTGAAGCCTATTCTCAGTGATTTCAGGTTCAGTATGCCATTGAATGCCAGTTGCTGATGAACAACGTAAGTACAAGACTGCAGAGACAGGCAGTGGCTCTCATGTCAATGAAGTGGTAAATCCACTCTGGGGTTCAATGTCAACTTTAAAAGAGCTATTCAATGGGCTACATCTATTTTGAGGGTAGGGGTTAGCACTCTGAATGTACTTTTGAAGTTCAGGCTGAGGCCCAAGGCATATTTATCATCCCACTAAGATGGAAGGTACAGTTGCCATTTTGGAAGGCTCTTTCTTTCATTTGCTCCTTTTGGGTCTCAGAGGCACTGGGCTAGGAACTTACAACAGAACTTGGAAAAGTTATTTTTAGGTTACTGGCCATGCTAGCTGGAGATGTGGGTAATTGAAGTCACCTTGAATCCCATGATGGAAGAAAGGTGGGATATAAATTAAGTAAATAAATAATAAAAACACAAGTCTTCTACAGTAACTTTTCCATGTTCTGGAAAACAGGATGCTGGGGTGGATGGACTGTGGTTCATTCAGTAAGGCTTCTCTATGAATTTTCTGTTCTGTGGACTTGTACTGCCTTTTCTTTCAATTTCTGAAATTCTGCAACAAATGACTCACTTATTAGATGTGACTAGGAATTGAAAAGATTTCCATTGTTGAGCTCCTGGGCATCACATTAAGTTTTTCACACATTCTTACACTAGAATTTGCTGAATTGATGGCCTCTTTTGAAACATCTACATCTTTTTGTAAACTCTTATGCTCAATTTATTTTTCAAGGATTTTGTTTTTGTTTTCCACACCATAGCCCTTCAGGAGAGGAATTTCAGAAACTGGCTGATACCTCACAATTATGTCAAGACCTAGGATATTTGGATTTAAGCCAACCAACGGCCCTTTCCCACTATACAATTATAATTCTATATTCCATTTTAACCACCAAGGTCACATCTATGGGATTCTTGGATTTGCAATTTAGGGAGGGATATTTAGAATTCACAGCCAGAATGTTTTAGTTCCTCCCCAAACTATATATCCCAATATTTCAGAGGAGGTAGTGAGAGTGAAGTTTGTTGTTGTGTGCCTTCAAGCCATTTCTAACTTCTGACTTCCTCTCCTCTGAGGCTGAGAAACATGACTTGCCCAAGATCACCCATTGGGTTTTCATGGCTGAGCAGGGATTAAGACCCTGGACTCCGAGTATTCTAGTCCAACACTCAAACCATTACACCATGCTGGCTCTCTAAAGTGGAATGTAACTCTATAATTGTATAATGTGAAGACTTCCCTGGTTTACTTAAGTCAACTATCAGATCTCTAGTTAAAGTGCTCAGCAAAGTGAATAATTGCAGAAACCTTACTGTGCTACTAAAAATCAGTGGTATGAATACTCAATGTATAGAGAAAAAGCAGAGCTTATAAAAATTACTTTTTTGTTACAGTTCTCAGGATTGTCTAGCCAACACAGCATGAAGTATTTTGCAAACTTTGTTGATTTCAAACCATCCCACTATCTTGTCCAGGAAATGGCTATGGAACAACTGGAAAAAGACAACAGATTTTACAAATGTATTTTTATTTGATTTGTTTGAGTTCTAGTTATGAGGTGATTGGATGGATGAATACAATTAATTGATTGAATTGACTGATGGTGCCATCAAAAATAACTTCTCCAAGGTCTGGAAAAAAATATTTTTCTGAAGAAACAAAAATGACCTAGAAGAGTGCCTTAAATCCAAACCACTCTTGGATTTGTCAACTATAATCTTATGTCCCAGTTCTAATGGTGACTGCACCAACCAAAGTTCAATATGGAGATACCATCACATTTGGATTACAGGCTCTTGTAGGCTTACAGGGTGAGAGCTGGATCCCTGGAAAGAGTTATGCAGTAGGCAAATACTCTCCTCCTTTCTAGCAGGTAAACCCAAGTAGGACTAGGTAGCTCAGTGACAAAATATCATGCTTAGAGAAATAAAGGATGCTGAGTCCCTATGTCTTGATCTAATCAAAAGATGTACTCAGTAAAATCAAAGTATCTAGCAAGTGAGAAAATTTCAGTCTGATATAATTTAAAAGGTTGAGATATTACATCTCCCTCTCCTCTAACAAATTGTGACCTAATAAAAGACAGAGACTGTTGCAGCAATTATTCTTCAAGAAATGAGCTAAAATTTTGATAATTTTTCAGTGTCACTGTTCATCACTGATATGATTAAATCAGCTCCTTTCCCAAAGGCTGAACTTAAGCAAGAAATTTGCTGTACCAATACATTAAATTCAGAGTCATTAAATCAGAACCTATTAGAGGTCTCTGGAGCTGAATTCACCCCCACTCTTCTTATAAGGAAAAAAGTAGCAGTAGAAAATTACAGGAGACACTGGAGGATTGCTTCAGACTAATAAACTCCAGCTGTGAAAGTTGTGATAGGAAGATACCTCAAAATAATAGACCAAATATTTTCCCAGTTACACCAGTGTATCAGCTTAGCACAACACAGGTTTTCAGGCATAGCTAAAAGTGTAAAGGCCACATAAAATCACAAAATACCAAGAAACTGAAGAAGATTCTGATATGTTAAGGGCCAGTGGGGCCCTCTTTCAAGCTGCATGGGTAACTTTTGATATGAAAGCAAAAAGGAAACCAAACCCCATGCATAATTTTCTATGCATATCAAAACTTGAGCTTTCTAATACCTTCAGGCTTAATGCATGTTTTCTTTTTTCATGGAGAAAATGAAAGGGGGAAAAAACCCTTCAAATTTTTAATCCTGCAAAAGAAAGAAATCAATTTGGTTTAGCCTTTTCAGCTATGTATAAATCTCAGTGGAGGAGCCACGCTGTCAGGAGAGTAAATATATCAGAGTTTTATACTAGGTATGTCCAAAGAGCAAAATAAACCTACCGCAATTGACAATCCAGAACAGTCATGAGACATAACATAGATAAGGAGGACATAGAAGGAAGAAATAAAAATTAAAACATCCACACACAAACATTACTAAAACCATGGAGAAATGACCATTTATGTATCTTGTGCATTTTCTACTGAATCCTTTGAAACCAATAAGGCCGAAATCCTATACACACTTATTTTGGAGTAGGTGCCACTGGATTCTAGGGCTTACATCTGAGTAGATGAGTATGACTGCACTTTAAGACCTGGACCTAATGTAGACAGGTATTCCTTCAGAAACTGAAAGCTTTCTCTACATGGGGATGGGCAACTGTTAGAGGGAAGAGTACCACAATATACACTTAGGAGACTTTGGAGAACTGCCCTGCTTTGCCTTCTGAAAACAAAAACCAAAAGACCAAGGCTCTCTAGATTATAGACAGCATTTTGCCATGTTTCGGGCTCCCAGGACATATTAGACTGAAGAAATGACTTTTTGAATAACAGGAACTGACCCAGAAATCATTTTTTAAAAAATTCTCTTGCACTTGAAATGGTTCAGCCCCTATATGGCAAAAATGCCCCTCATGCTACCTAGAGGGTTTTAGGGAAACTTCAGGGGCACCTTTGTGTTCTCAGCATGTTCAGGGGGATGCTTGTGGGCTGCCATCTATCCCTGTTCTACATGCACAAAGTTGGCAATCCTATGTACTTTTAACTGGGACAAAGTCCTACTGAACACAATAGAACTTACTTACAAGTAAACACATAGAGGAATGAACACTCACATAGGGCCTTTGCAGACTGCCAGAAATAGTGCAAATTGAGTCCACTTTAAGGGTTAGGGTTAGTGCTAGGGAATCATGGGAATTGTTTTTCCCCCCCTGAGACACTGAGCCTTCTCTGTCAGAGAACTCTGGTGCCACAATAAAATACAATTCCCATGATTCCCTAACCCTAACCCTTAAAGTGGACTCAATTTGCACTATTTCTAGCAGTCTGCAAAGGCCCATAGAAGTAGATGGCTCAGTGGAAAAGAGGACAGGACTCTTAAGTTGTGTAACAGAAATTCCACCTTTTACAGAACTATTAAACTGCAGGAGCCTGTCCTCTTTTCCATTTGGCCACCCTACACAGAAATAAGCCCTAGTGAACACAGTTGTACATACTTCTTAATAAGTATGCAAAGAATGGTGCTCTTAGAGACTGGAGTTGCATACTCCTTCAACCAGAAGGTTTGCAAGAGCAAGAATTCCATCTTAATCCTCAATGTATTTGCTCTGATGCCTTCCTGATTTCAGTTAAGATACTCTTCAAGGACCTTTGTTCTTGAACTGGAAACCTTACAATCTGAAGCTAAACTTGAAAGGAAATTAAATTGTGGCAACAGAAGAATATTTCTTGCTTTTGTATTCACCTACTCCCCCCCCCCCCCCCCCCGGGTAAAAGGTTGCTCCAGTTCGAATACCATATATACTCAACTATAAGCTGACCTCATATATAAGTTGAGGGCAAATTTTGGGGCAAAAATTGTGGATTTTGATATGATCCATGGATATATTGAGAGTAAAACTTAGAGGCATGTAATGAAGGATGTAAAGGACACAAAGTAAAGGAAAACAATGCCAAAGAACTTACAAAATTCCAGCAGCTATAACTATTTGTGCTGGATGGATGAGAGAGTAAAGGGGACCAGTGCTTCCAGGGCAGATTAAATTCTTGCCTTTCACTTTGTATATATATGAGTTAAAATACAGTGCTTACATTGACTCTTGGATACGTTGCCTAAGGTTTTTTAACCTAAATTTCTAGACTTATACATGAGTATATACAGTATACATTTATGGAGAGATTATCCAAAAAAAGGCCATTGATGATCAGGGCTCTTGGAGGTCTCTTTCATAAGATTGCCATAAGTCAAATATGACTTGATGACAAATAACAACAACAATAATAATAGTGATATAAGATAATATAGTTTTATACTGTAAGAGCAGATTGGGATCATGGATTGCTGGAGTTTAGCTGGCTCCATACACAGTAGAACTGAATCTAAAGGATCAGGAATTATTTTATTGAAAATATGGCTTGATGGCGATGAACTTGGTTCATGGACACAGAGGAGGAAAGGCTGAGCTAGAAATTGGAAATGCTTTGAAAAGGCTGGATAACTTTGTCATATGTAATGTGGAACAATGGCTTGTTCTAAAGTAGAAGTACCCACCTTCTCCACTCACATGTGAAAATGAGAGGAGAAATGGAGTACATGAGCCAGAAGCTCACTATAGTTGGTTCCCAGTAATCCATCTATTGTTTTTGATCAAACTGTGAGGTAGGACTCCCAGGAGTGGGTGTGCGAAAGTTGCTCAAGGATACTTGGAGGTCTGATCCCTCAGCCCCCTACTCCTCTTAACAAATATTTTTGTGTGTAAAATGTATACATGCATTAACCTATATATTGAACTTACTTAAATAAAACCATTCTAATTTGAACAATGTTATCTCTTTATTAAATGCTATAATATGAATAAGCCTGAAAATGTGAATGAAAATATGCACACTAAATAAAATATTTTTATTCATATACTACATCGAGGGGGTCATGCAATGTCCACATGTAAATGCAAAAGGGAGTCCCAAGGGTAAACTGTTTGGGTATCACTGGATTATTGTTTGAACCGGACCAATGAGTGGATTCTGAATTAGTTTGCTGTTGTTGTTAACTGCCCTCGAGTCAATCTCTACCCTTGGTGATCCTATAGATGAGAAATCTCCAAGACCCTCTGTCTTCCACTGCTCTGCTTAACTGCTGCAAACCCACACTCGTGATGCCTTTAATAGAGTCCATCCATCTGGCATGTGGCCTTCCTCTCTTCCTACTTCCCTCTACCTTTCCCATTGTCTTTTCCAATGAGTTCTCCATTTTCATGATGTGTCCAAAGTACAACAGCCTGTTTGGTCATCTTGGCATCTAGGGAGGTTTCTGGCTTGATATGCTCTAGGACCCATTCATTTGTCCTTTTGGCTGTGAATGGGATTCTCAGCACTCTTTTCCAGTACCACATTTCAAATGAATTGATTTTCTTCCTATTATCTTTGTTAACTGGCCAGCGCTCATATCCATACATGGTAACAGGAAATACAATGGTTTGTATGATTCTAACTTTTGTGCTCAGTTGTATATCTTTGCATTTTAGAATCTTTTCTAGTCCTTTCATAGCCACCCTCCCCATTCTTAAATTTCTTTTGATTTCCTGACTGCACCCCCCATTTCTATCAATGTTTGATCCCAGTTATGATAATTATTTTACTATTTCTATTTTTTCATTGTTTAGGTTGAACTTGTGAAGATCCTCAGTGGTCATTATTTTTGTTTTCTTTTATGTTCAACATTAAGCCTGCCTTTGCACTTTCTTCTTTGATCTTCCTAAGTAGATGTTCCAGGTCTGTGAGGTTTTCTGCTAGTACTATGGTGTAATCTGCATATCTTAGATTGTTGATATTCCTTCCTCTTATTTTCACTCCTCCTTCTTCTGTGTCCAAGCCTGCTTTTCTTATAATATGTTCTGCAAACAAGTTGAACACATAAGGTGAAAGGATACAGCCTTGTCTGAGCCCTTTGCCAATTGGGAAGCATTCTGTTTCTCCATTCTGACAGTAGCCTCTTGTCCTGAGGACAGATTCCTCATCAGGACTATCAGATGTGTTGGCACTCCCAAATCCTTAAGGGAGTTCCATAATCTTTCATAGTCTATGCAATCAAAGGCTTTGCTATAGTCTATAAAGCACATGCTGATTTTCTTTTGGAGTTCCCTGGTGTGTTCCATTAGCCATCGTATGTTTGCAGTGTGATCCCTAGTGCCTCTTTCTTTCCTGTACCCTGCTTGGATCTCTGGGATTTCTCTTTCCATCTATGGTTGGAGTCTATGCTGCAGAATTTTGAACATGATTTTGGGCCTAAGCAGACGGGCGGCTGTGGGCCGCCCTGGGAAGGTGCGCCGCGGGACCGAGGCATCCCCATGCCTTGATCCTGTGGTGCACTGTCATTGCCCCTGGAAAGGAGCACTAAAATAGCGCTCCTTTCATATGTCGCCAAAAGTGCGCCGCAAAAGGTTGCGGTGCACATTCGGTGACTTTTCTACCGCAGCGTGTCCAGACGCTGTGGCGGGAGGTCCTCCTTGGAGCACTGGCTGTGCGGAGGGCCGGCTGCTCCGAGGACGACCTCGGGAGGGGGAGGGAGCGCCGAGCGTGTGGCTGCCCCTCCCCTTCCCTGCGCCGAAGACAACCCAATAAGCCGTCTGCTTAGGCCCTTTGCTTGCATGGGAGATCAGTGCTATTGTCCTATAATTGCTACAGTCTCTTGTGTCTCCCTTTTTGTGGATGGGCATGTATATTGATTGCTTCCAATCTGTTGGACATCATTTTGTTTTCAATATCTGCTGACATATGTTGTTTATCACTAGAGTTGACTCTGTCAATGTGGATTGCAGAAATTCAATTGGAATCCCATCTGTTCCTGGTGATTTGTTTTATGCTATTTCTCTTATTGCAGTTTCCACCTCACTTTTAAGAATCTGGGTTCATCTTCATATGGCTCTTCAGTCCATGTGCCCTTCATTTTGTCATTTCTTTTGTATAATTCTTCTGTGTATTGCATCCAACGTCTGAATTCATGTCTACAGTTATATGGAAAAAAGTGATTGTACCCTATGTATGGTGTATGGTGTATGTATGTATGGTGTATGGTGTAACTTTTTGTGTATTCTGTGATTATAAAAAAGTCTGTGAATATAAATAATTCTAAATGCTATGATATGTATGTGTATATACACATAATTGAGTATTTCTCTGTTTGGCTCCTATGACATCCAATCCAGAAATTTGATTACATAGCTGCCCAATTTGATATGTTACCTGATGGGACAAAAATCAAGGTCAAGTTTACTAGGGTCTAAAAATGATGTTTAGTGCTCTTGCATGATGGGTGATGTTTACTCCCTCTTGTTTCAGTCTGATAGTTTTACTGCCTTAAGATTATAACAAGAGATGAAACAACACAGCTTTAAATCAAGCTTCAAATCATTTGGGTTTTCTATCCTGTTGGTTGGGAAGGCTGGTCTTAATTTTATCTTTTCTTTTATATATTGAAACAAATATAACTTTACAAAGTTTTTATCTTTTTTTCACTGTTTGTCTGTGAAGATTCACATAATTCCCTGCCAACTCTTCCACATTTAAAGGGAAGGAAAAGGAACACTGCTTTATTTTGCTTAGAAAATGAGTAATGGCGGCTGATATTGACTTTAGGCAGGAGAGCCAAGTGAGGGATGTAGCCTGGAGGGAAATAAAATGGAGACACTTGAATCTAGTTGGGAGAAATGGAAGTGCAGCTCTACAAACAAAATTAGACAATTATGATGAAGTAGCTAGGAGATTATTACAAAGGGCGAAGGAGAAATGCTCCAATAAAGCAACATTTATGAAAAAGTACACCACTTTGTATAAGTGGTGGAATTTTGTCCTTCCTCTGTAGAGGCTTTTCACTCTTGACAACTTCTATTCAGCACTACCATATTCACCTAATAGCACTAAAGAACATATTATGATTTCTGCTTTTTTGTGTACATGTGTGTGCACTTGTGTGGGCAAAATGTGCATGTTTGAATGATGGGGATGATTGGTATAGTAGTATGAAAATGGCAAGAGGAATAACAAATTAAAGGGCCAATAACATTCATAGATGATAATCAGGGTGTTCCACATAGTGCTGACATTGAATGAACACATCCTGGTGGAGAAAAAGATTTAATTAAATATTGCCCAGAATGAGAAGCTGTGGGGCTCTCATTTCTACCACTGATAAGGAGTAAAATAAGCTATGTGCCCAAAAGGAGCAAAATGATTCAGAAATAACTCTGGATAGTCCCAAGAAAGGTTCCACTGTAGATTTACTATAGCTCAGAATGTAGTAATGTTTCAAAATCAATTTGTCAACTGGTTTAAATATTTATGGGGAGGGGACCCTGAGACTTCTGTATTTTTGCCTTCAGAATGCACATGTATGAATTGATTTTGACTAAACCAGATATTTAGATTTCAATCACCTCCAATACGTTTGGTGACCAATCAGAAAACATTTGCGTGTTCTCAGAAAATTCCTTGCTTGATTTATTTTTAAGGAACTTGGCATGAAACACAATTGAAAGATGATAGGTGCAACTATCAGTGTCTATCTAGGCAACTAGGTAAATTTCCTAGCATTCTATGTTCTTGAATGGTTATTTTGAATTAAGTGATTATTTACATTCTGTGAAATAACTGAATGCATATTTCTACATCATCTAAGACTTCCTTATCTCTTATATTATATTGAACAAGATATAAGCAACAGATTTCAGACTTTGGCTTCTTTGGAGAAGGAGTTCCTAATGAATTCTATGCAAATACTAATACAAATTCCTATATTTTAAAATATGTATAATGCTATTATCACTTTTTGGTCATTTATCCAGGTGAGAACAAATACAATGAAGAACACTTAATAATATATAATAAAATTACAAGAAAATTGTTACATAATATACAAAATGAACTTCACAAAAAAGATATCCACGACATACACACAATTTGTCCTATAAAAAAATGACATTATTACTATTAGTATTGTTAGCAATGTACAAAGGAATTTTTGAAGAGATTTCAAAAAAGAGCAATCAAGTTATTCCTGTCTTCAGGTGGAAAAGTTTAACCACAATTGCCATAGTCAACTTAGTAATTGAGAAGCAGCAAATTACAATTAGTATGTAAATGAAAACCAAATTCTTTTCCTGAGAGGAAATCAGGATACCTGCTAAATCATGTTTTTGGATTGCAACTCCCTGATTAAAGTTACTATAATATGTAATTTAAACTTATTCAGTGCTCATTCAAATAATTTTACAGCTATTCTTTGAGATGAAAACATGGTGGCTATACAATTTGGCTTAGGGGTGCAGTAGTTGAGTGTGAAGGAGTGGCCTGGATCTGCTCCAGCCAGAAGCAGGTCAGAACTCTGCTGTGCACATGGCCCACTCCAAGGTGGGCTGTGGTCGTAGGGCACAACCAGCACTGTCTAGAAGTCAGGTTTTCCCAGCTCCTTTTTGCTCTGATTCTAAGGACTGGAGATCAGGTTTTGCATGGCTTCTGGCCACTTTGGAGGTGTGCATCATGTAAGTGGTATGCCTCCAAAGCGGAAACTGCTTCATTTGGCCCATCTGTTTGGGGTCGAAGAAAGGAATTTGCTATCACTAAAGACCTAGAACTACCAACATCCAAAGTGTTTTCTTCCATCTTCTAGGTAACCATTAATATAATAAAATCAGAGCTTGCAGCAGTTATTTTTTTTTCATGCTCAGACTACAACATGTGAAGCTTTTCAAATTCTTCTGGCTAGTATATCTTGGAGGAGAAAACACAGTCCTAAATCCAATTGATAGTCTCAACTGGAGTAGACCCATTGAATCAATTTCATGCTCAGTAGAGATTCTGGCTCTACTTACCAAAGAACACAGTTAGAAAAATAGCTGGAATAGAATAGGCAACAACTTTATTGGTTACAGTTGCTAATAGGTTTGCCACATGCACGCTTATATATCACAGAACTGACTAATTCACCTGCCAGTTCATGAACTATATGCTTGCTTTCCAGGGATTAATCTAGGATTGTAGAGATGGGATTTCACCGGGGTGGATGCCACTGTGTTGTTCCTCTGCCACCTTGGAGCAGGACAAAGCCAAGTAAATCCCTGAATTAGGCATAGTCTTTTGATGACACTCCCACAGGAGGACCTCCCTTTCCATCTGCCATGTAGTACCAACCCTATCACCATCCTTCTGGAACCAGATTCCATGCCCAAATTGGGATCCAAAGTTGTAGCAAAAGGCAACAGAAATATAATCATTAAGCAACTAGTGACTCTAAAAGCCAAGGGCAGGAGATCAGGGACAAAACTCTGAAGCTCTGAAGGATGGAGCAAACAAGAACCCCCTTTTATATACAAGCTAACTGACCTAACTGAAACCTTTGCCTACACTTCTGCAATCCCACCTACCAGCCAAAAGATTTGAATCCTATTGGCAGACACTTTCCACTACTTCCCAGAGACTGTGCAGACCATATCAGCTTCTGAGAAGGAAAATCCAGATGAACTGTGCCAAAACATGGCACCTTGCCATTCCTCCTTGCCACAAGCAGCAAAACCTCTCCTCAGTAAGTTGAGATGTATTCTTGGTGAATAGTAAGTGCCTTAATCCCATGGATTCAATGGGTCTGCTTTCAATGGAAGTAACAATTGAATATAGGCTATACAGTGAAGTGACATCTTATTAGTTCTGGGAAAACTCCATGAGCCTGCAGCCCATGTGACTAAAATGCATGGTCTACACTGACCAAAGTGTTTCCCCAGGTTTTGGACCGGAGGTGTTCCCAAGCTGCCCTTGACCTGCTGGAAAATGAACCTGGGACCTTTTCCATGCAAAAGATATTCTCTAAACCCAAAATATATCTAATTTTTGGGAACATAAGATAAAAATTAGCTGGTTCTGCCATTAGAAGCAAAAACTGGGGAGAGGGAGCATCTGATGCAATCCACAAAGGAAATCAAAGACAGATCTCAATCAGCTCAAAATATGGTTTATTAATTAAAATAAAGCCTGACACTTTGAGAAGTATGTATACTTTTAATGACTTCTTCAGGGCTACTTAGAATCAAACTTCAGAAATTTCGGAACCAAGAATTCATTAGCCATTTACTGAACAAATGAATACATGACTGTTCTTCTTATAAACAATAACCTTTTGAGCATCTTGGAATGTGTCTGGTATGTTCTGGTGTTCTGCCATTAGTATTTTCCCCAGGAACATAATTTCCTTTGTCAAGCTTCCCTCTGACTGTGGCTTTTACCACAGGGTCAAGCACAAAGAGATTAATGGACTCTTCAGACCTCTACCTATACTAGTGCTGCAATTCTTCAAATGAGAATAAAAAGGATTTGGACAGATCACCATTAACTTGGTCTGTGGCTTCTTTCCATAACCGGAAAAAAAGTGAAATGTTGTCAAATATAGCAACATTTGGCATATACAGTACTACATGTTTCCATGATATGTAATACTGAACATACCACACATCAAGATAAATGGATAGAGGTAGTTGGTCACAACTTTATTTCAGTACAGTTGGAATGATTTAAAGGCCTCATAACATTATGCCTTATGGAAGAATTAAAGCAGCTGATGTAGTCAGTTATAGGCCAGTAGGGAAAATATGCTACTGGAATACAGTAGAAACTCACAGTACAGCTGCAATACAATATTGCCAATCTGAGTATGGATGAGGAATGAAAAGTACTGCAGGGTAGTCTCCCCAATCTCCTCTGGGTTTACCCCCAATCTGGAGTGTTCTGCACTCCAGTAGCCAGCCATGCTACTAACTGCTAACATACTGCTAACATGAAGTAGCAGTAGCTACTAGCGGAAGGAACTGCAGTGAAAAAGAGAGAAAACCCCACAATAACATGGGGAAGATGTTCTTCCTCCCCCCTCCCGGTACCATTCCTTCTGGGGAATGATACCAGGATACATTAAATAAAAGGAGAATAGGTGAGTTGTGGTAAGTTGTGTCTAGCTAATAATGGCTCTCTAGGCTGGGTGAAATCCTGTGAAACCTTGGGCCATTGCAAGATTTGGACCATCCAATTTGAGACTTGGATTCCCAGCCCTCACAAGATAGCCTTACCAGCATCACCCAAACAGCAGCTCAGGAAAACATGAAGCCATGGTATTGGCCTACCTTACCCTTCTCCATGATGGCATACAAGAGCATTCTGCAACAGTTGAAAATGACCTTTTGGCTAAAATTGCACTGTTACCTTTAATCATGCTTTTCTCCCACCCAATTTATCACGATAGCTAATTTTTCTTCCATTAGTTTCTGATAACCAGTTCTTTTGGTTTCCCACTGCCATAACTCTTCCTCAGAATGCTTTTTTGGAGGTCAAATTTGTAGGAGCACTTATGTTTCGTAAAGAATGATTTAGCAGACCCAATCCCTTTTGCTTGCCAATACAAAATACATTTTTATTGCATCTTATTTTTGGAATAGAGAGCCTACAAATACTTTGGACTGCAACAATTTTTTCCAGCGAACCTTCTCCCCAGTGGACACTATGGATAATACTCTTTCTCTGATAAAGAGGATCATGAACCAGCTGGGAGCTGCTTCACAGACTAACATCAATATAATTTTTTTAGCAACTATTGGAAGCTGCTTTACCTGTATAGGAATTATTATAAATTTATCAAAGACAGTAATATCAGAAAGAAATTACAGTTCATACCGCTTTTGTATTGCATCAGATAATGAATGTATCTTAATGTGACTCAAGGGGAGTAATTTTCACTTTTTTGATTTCAGTAAAAAGTACATCAGAACATCGGGAAAGTGAAAAAATCTTAATCTTCTGATCAAGGTTGTAATTCTCTGCAAACAGGATAGGCTGAAATTTATTAGTGTTCAGAAAATAGAAGGAGAGACTAAAGGCATTTACTTGAACACATGTAGGACTAAATCTGGGGATGGTAGTGTTGGTAAAAAATAAGCTTCCCCAATGACCTTGAGTACTCAGAAATAAATCACACCTTTACATGTTGAGTGCAAAGATCTTGAAGAGGGCAGTATATCTGCATTTAGCTGAATGCACTCACAAAGTGGCCTAAATACCCTTAAGGCAGTAGATCTTGTCTGATCTTGGAAACTAAACAGGGTCAGCCCTAGTTAGTATTTGGATGGGAGGCCAAGGAATGCCAGGTGCTGAAGGCTGTATTTCAGAGGAAGGAAATAAGCAAAACCACCTTTGAGAATTCCTTGCCTAAGAAAACCCTATGATATCCATGGGGTCACCATAAGTCAAAAGGCAAATTGAAGATGCACAAACACACATAGATTTACAAAGCTCCTGT
This sequence comes from Phrynosoma platyrhinos, assembly GCA_020142125.1. Classification (NCBI taxonomy): domain Eukaryota; kingdom Metazoa; phylum Chordata; class Lepidosauria; order Squamata; family Phrynosomatidae; genus Phrynosoma; species Phrynosoma platyrhinos. The sequence goes on along the minus strand of CM034708.1, from coordinate 165,798,012 downwards.
GGCTAAGAACTCTGATTCCTGCCCTCAGGGGTTTTGTAACTACATTCTGCTGAATATAGTTATAGAGCCCTCTCCAAACTGTCATGTGAAGGTCCAATTTATTTCTGGTTGCTCAAAGGCATGGAGTGGGTGTGGTTTATGAGTATGCCCATGTCCCCAGTTAATCCTACCCATGTTCAATTGTATAACAGAACAGGACTTAAGGTTCCAGGACTTCAACACTGCTACTATAAAAGATCCTGTAACTTGAAGGCCTGCACTTTTTTTTAAAGGCACACGAAGAAAAACATAACATAAACTGTAACATTTGGAGTAAATGTGGATCCTCTTTGTTTTTTAAACAACAAGAAGAACACACTTTTGTAATGGCTTGCTCCAAAGAATCTGGGGTCCTGTAATTTTTGGACATAGTGAAAATTCTCTCTCAGGGATGTTTGGTGTCTCACTCTTCTCAAAAGTTTTCCTTAGATAGCCATAGCTATTAAAGAGAACTGCATTTGCCTTATATCTTTACTGTAAACAGCCCTGAAGAGTCTGTAAAGAGTGTCACACAGGGACTAACAGCATAATCCTCATACATGTTCACTAGGCAGTAAGCTACACTTAATTGAATGACTCTTACTTCTGAATAAACATGCATTGGATGGACTGTAAAAGAATAATCTTCTTTATTTAGGAAGAGCTATGTACAATTAATATCCTGCTCCACATATTCTGTAGTTGACTATAGCAATGAAAATATTCTGGGGAACTCTAACTTAAATTAAAGATGTGGTAATCCTATACTCATTTACTATATAGGAAATCCCACAGAAATCAGTGGAGCTATCTCAAGAGTAAACATGGATAGGATTATGCTATGTGATCTGAGAGTAATGCTAATCAGTTTTCCAAAATAGATTCCTGCTATCAGGCTACTGATGGTTTATGTATTCCCTTTCCTTTCCTCAATCTCTTTCATCAGATTTCAAATACAACATCATTCAAAAACAAGATATATACTTTACCTGATCTTTCAGGTTCTTGCCTAAATCTTTTACATCTTTCATGTTAATCGCATTTTTTCCTCCCTTTTCCTTGCCCTTCTTCTTGTTTTTCTTTTTGAACAAGCATTTCTTACACAGACAGAAGCAGCAGGTAAGGACTAATAGGATTGCAACTATGGCTATGGCTATTAAGGCCCAAGGTGGCACTGTGAAGAAAAGACACACAGATACACAACAAGTACAAAACAAGGTTGCATATTGTTAGTAGTCATAATGTTTACTCTAAAAAACCAAAGGCAAAGACAGACTCTATCCTTTCAAGCAATATATCTAAACATTTAATGCAGAACAATCTCTTGAATTTCATGTGATTCTGTACTATATTTCCTTTCACATGAACAAAAGTATAACAAGTATTACAAATCTTTATAGGCAAGTAGGATACATCAGTGTAGAAAATAATGTGGTCCTTCTAGAGAAAGAATTATTAACCCCTAGCTTTATAGTGACCATGCTAACCCACCTTGCATCATGACCTGGAAAACAAAGCTGGCTGCAAGTCAGCAGGAGCTGGCTGGGAACTTGGTCTCATCTAGAGCTTAGGAAAACAAGTGCATGTGGTCAAAAACAGTCAAGTATAATGAGAAGCGTTTCTCTAGTTGCTGCTGGCTTTTCTTGACAGTGACTCAGACTAAGGTCAAGGTCACCACTAAGTATCAGCCAAGGGCAATGATTGCCCAGATCAAAGATATCCATTTTGCTAGTGTTCATAAATTCCTGGCACTGTCTGTGTTTGGAGTAGAAAACAAATATGTGCGTGTAAACATATATTTATGCACATCTACTTCAGTAAACAGGAGTATCTATATGAAGATTAAAATTTCATTAACATCTTGTAAAATAGGATTTAAAGAAAACAGACATGTTTGTTCTTAGAGATGAACTCAGCCTATCAGATCCACAATATATTCTGCTGAACAACTTACATACAAGTCTGTACAATTATGCTTCCCAAAATAAGAAGGAATGGAATTTAACAGATGGTGCTAGTGATTTATGAAAGGAAAATGGGCAGTAAAAATACAGGAAAATTAACTGCTTAAAGTGATGGAGCTGAACTGAATACATGATAGTAGGAAGCTACATGAGAGAAAATTGTCAGCCCAGTTTTGCTTATAGTGACTAATTGCTAATCTGAGGGTTAGAAGCTAACTAGGGTTCAGGTGTATCTGAATTTGTTGTTAACTGCCCTTGATTCATGGCGACCCTATGGAGGAGACATCTCCAAGACCCTATGTTCTCCATTGCTCTGCTTAATTCCTCCAAAACCCATACCCATGACCTCCTTAATAGAGTCCATCCAGCATGTGGCCTTCCTCTCTTCGCACTTCTCTTCACCTTTCCCAGCATTATTGTCTTTTCTAATGAATCCTTCCTAATCATGATGTGTCTCAGTTTCGTCAGCTTGGCTTCCAGGGAGGTTTCTGGCTTGATCTGCTCTAGCTACCACTTGTTTGTCATTTTGGCTGTCCATGGAATCCTCAGTATTCTTTTCCAGCACCACATCTCAAATGAATCGTTTTTCTTCCTATCATCTTTCTTAACTGTCCATCTCTCACATCCATACATGGTAACATGCAATACAATGGCTTGTATGATTCTAACTTTTGTTCTCAGTTGCATATCTTTGTATTTTAGAATCTTTTCTAGTTCTTTCATAGTCACCCCCCCTTCTTAATCTTCTTCTGATTTCCTGACCGCACTCCCCATTTCTATCAATGTTTGATTCTAGGTATGTAAATTCTTTTACTATTTCTATTTATTCATTGTTTAGGTTGAACTTGTGAAGGTCCTCAGTGATCATTATTTTTGTTTTCTTTATGTTCAACATTAAGCCTGCCTTTGCACTTTCTTCTTTGATCTTCCTTAGGGCCTTTGCAGACTGCCAGAAATAGTGCAAATTGAGGGAAGAAAGCTAGGAGGTGAAACCCTAAACAAACACAAGCAGGTGAATGAGCAAAAAGTTTAGGGGAAATGGACACTCAGCAATTTTATTTATGCAATGTATTGCACTAAAATGCAATAAATGTATTAAAAAAATTTAAATGCAAAGCATGCAGTCTATAAAGATAATTCAAGCCTGTGGGCCACGCCCTGACAGACATAAACATAA
>CM034708.1:165784339-165794753 GCA_020142125.1 Phrynosoma platyrhinos | reverse complement strand
CATGTTTTGCATTTAAATTTTTTTAGTACATTTATTGCATTTTAGTGCAATACATTCATAGTGCAAATTGAGTCCACTTAAAGGGTTAGGGTTAGTGCTAGGGAATCATGGGAATTGTTTTTTCCCCCTGAGACATTGAGCCTTCTCTGTCAGAGAGCTCTGGTGCCACAATAAAATACAGTTCCCATGATTCTGTAACCCTAATCCTAACCCTTAAAGTGGACTCAATTTGCACTATTTCTAGCAGTTTGCAAAGGCCCTAAGTAGGTGTTCCAGGTATGTGAGGTTTTCTTCTAGTACTATGGCGTCATCTGCATATCTTAGATTTTTGATATTCCTTCCTTTTATTTTCACTCCTCCTTCTTCTGTGTCCAAGCCAGCTTTTCTTTTAATATGTTCTGCATACAGGTTGAATACATAGGGTGAAAGGATACAGTCTTGTCTGAACCCTTTGCCAATTGGGAACCATTCTGTTTCTCCATGTTCTGAATACTGTGCTGATATATATGAGAGCACTCTCCCGAAATCTGTATCTAAAGCCACTTGTTGTGGTTCCTCTACAACAGGGGTAGGCAACCTTTCCCCTTTAAGGGCCGAGGGACTTCAGTTCCCAGAAGCCTCAGTCATGTTGGCTAATAATCCCATGTTGGCCAATAGCTCCTGGGATTCTGGGAGCTGAAGTCCCTTGGCCCTTAAAGGGGAAACGTTGCCTACCACTGCTCTACAATGATGGGGGGGGGAATCCTCTCCACTCTTTGCATCAGATGACCTAAAGCTAAGCCCTATAAATAGCAATATGATGTGCTATTTCACTATATCACTCAAAACCATGTGAGTCCTGGATCAAATTAAGCCTAGTTTTGGATGTTGTATGCTTGTTAATATTAGGTTTTTTTTTTTTTTTATGAATCCATTCTCTCATCATCTGGTTAAAGCTTTTGGCCTAGTAATTTCTCTTTTCCAGTGAAAATTAAGAAATATTTCCCCAAATTTGGAGGCTTTAAGGTCAATGGGATTCACAGAGATTGCATGTGTCAGGTATGCTTACATGCCTATCACTCCCAGATTACAAAGGCCTAAATAAAACATTGCTTTAGCAGTTGACTGCTAGCTGAATGACCCTCCCCACTTGCATCTCTCAGTATCACCTGAAAAACCACTCCTGAAGGGTTTCAAGGCACCCAGAGTAAGACTTGGGGGATGGTATAGGGTGACTTTCTTAGCATGCTAGTTCTTCCTCATTAATAACTTTTGCTATCTTGACAACACTCTGATGTTGCTTGGCCACATTTGCCCCAGTTTTTATCTCTGGTAAATGTGAAATTCCAAACATGCTTGATTTAAGACGTCCTGCTAAGATCACTTCTATATGACTATGTATCTGATCATCCTCTCTAATATTTGAAAAGTAAACAGTTTCAAAAAAGAATACTTATATAGAGAAACCAGATGTTATTGGGGTAAGAGATTAATGTCATGATACCTTCCTTTCAAATAAAACAATTTGACATAAAAATGAGTAAGCTGTGTGGGCTTACCTTGCTACTTCCTACATGATTTGTTCCACATTACAAGCAAGAGCAGCTAAGCTTGAATTAATCTAACTCCAAATGCCAGCATATGAATTAAGTTTAGTCCAAGTGCAGAGCAGTACAGAATACATTATCAGAATGTACAGAACATGTATTACAGATTGCAGATATAATTGTTCTTATTTTTAAAAGCCAAAAAGCAGGCTTACTTTCATTAGGTATGGAAATTCTTTTTATTTTACTGTGGCATACAAGAATGACTAATGTCAAATGTCACTCAGATGGGTAAGATTATAAGGTTTTTTGTGTACTTTTGTGCATTTGAATTTTGGAACTTATTTTTGCAAAACTTTCATGTCTACAAATAAAATTGCTTTTGACAATCCCACCCCCACCCCCCCCGTTTTGTCTAAAATTTTTCCCCCTGTCCTGTGTATTTTTCACAAAACATTGGGTTTCTACACAGAAAACCTTTTTTGCACAAACCAAAGTTTTGGAAAACATTTCCAAAAGGTTGACCTTAATCTCAATGGGTTGTCTCAAATGTGTAGCGATACTTTTTCTCATCAGTGAGGAAAAAAATTGTGAGTATCCTTTCAATCCTTAGCTTTCATGGGTTCCCAATATTTATGTCAGACTAGTTAAAACATTTTTTAAAAATTGGGACTACATTTGGCATGTTTTACCAAAAAATACCTAATGTTTTCCTAATGCAAAAGCATACAGACTCCTCCTCTCCCCCAGAGATTCAATGTTCTCTGCCTAACAAAGAGGGCTGTGACCTCACAAAGGATAGAGACATCTGGGATCTCAGAAGAATTACCATTTTGCATTGCTAATGGAATCCAAATTTTATCTCCTGAACTTTGGAATGCTTCATTCCCAGGGCCACAGGGCCAGGAGGAGGAGGTACCTACTTGCATAGATATCTGTCCAAGGGTCAACACACCAACAACACCTTGAAAAAAATGCAAGCCTATGACTAACATCCCTATTTTGTATTTTTTTCTTCTTCTGTATGATTCTTAACACCTTTGCCTGATGAAAAAGACAGTGGAGCTTTAAAAGCTTCCATCATGTATTTTGTGGAGTTTGGTTGGCTGAATAAAAATATCACTATTTTGTGGATTTTGGGTGTTGTTATACTTAGTTAAATTAGTTAAATTGTTGAAATTTTCCAAATGATTTTTAACATGCCTTTTTCTTTTTGTGCTATGAAAGAAACTATCTTAAAGTCTGACATACTGGTGCATTTCCTCATAGATTGCTTCTAAAGAATTTCAGGCACAAGTGGTTAGTTTCCCATTCTCACTCTATGTTTTTCTGAACAGTGTCTACTTAAAGAATCTGAGTGAACAACAGTTAACAAACTCAAGCTAAATCCAGACAAGACAAAAGTGATGTCAACTAAAATGCTCTGTGGGTACCGGGTCTACCACTGACAATAAGGGTAGGTGTTTCTTTATCACAACAAGTACAAAAGTGTGTGTCCTAGAGATGGAAAGAATTACCATTACCTATTTTCTATTATAAAAAAAAGGAAGGGAATCAGGAAAAATTAATACAGTTTTGAGAACACAGTTTTTACCCAGTATTTACACCTCTGCAAATAAATATACATATTTTTTTTTGCCATGAGAAAGGTAAGGTTTTGCAGGGGGGGGGGAAATACTGATTCCAGCCACCAACATTTTTTGGGGGGTGCAAGACTGCTAATTTCTAGGCAAAAAAACCTCAGCAATATTACACAATGAAAATGTTTCTGAAAAAAATATTGTGCAGAAACAACAATCTTTCACAAAAAAATAGCCATATGGTTTGGTTGTGCAAGACTGCCATTTTCTATGTAAGATTTTTGCTGTGCAAAAAAACAGCAATCTTGTACAAAAAAATACATATCACTGTCTATGTGACAGTATTTGTCAGTATTTACTATATATAAAATATGTTGATTTAATTATGTATTCTCAATTTGCTGCAATTTTACTCAATTTTTCAGTATTATTATGGTGTTATGGTGCCCTTATTTTAAATCAGTGAAGAATATGTCTCTAAGAAAAAACAAAGCTATCTACAGTGGTATTTTACTTATCCTGCAAAGCAGGTCACTCTGAAGGATGAAAGTCATCAGGTTGGCAAAGCAGAAGAATGACAAAAGACTCAGATGTTTGGTGTTGAACAATGGTACTTCCTCAATTGCCTTGCTATTGTTGAGTGCTTCTGTAAGCTTTATAGCAAAGAGTGACTTATAACTGAGGCTTTCATTTGAGTATGTCTCTGAAATGAAAATGGAAGCTATGAAACACTTACACAGCTGAGACAACAAAGAAATGCTATTAGAGGAGTCCTAGTCAGCTCCAAAATCAAATGTCTCATGTAAGAAATCTGTCCTGTTCTTTTTTGGGGAAACAGATTAGATAGTTACAGATATATAGTTTGTCTGTTCATCTATCCTTGTCCTATACACCCAATAAAACACATGTGTCTATTTCTCCCTTGCCTAGTGTTTTCAGCTATTTCATGTTGCAAAGAATTCCCTCTTCCTATAGCTGTAACTATGACACCAGGGGTGCACAATGAAATCCATTTCCTAGATGCATTTGAAGTAAATGATCAAGTTGCTTTCCCTTCCTTTCTAGAGACTCATTTAGTAGCATGATGATGATGATGATGACTGATTAATTGATTGATTGCTAGCTTCAGCTTTTCTTCATAAAAAACATGATTTCTGATTGGTTTGGTAGTACACAGTAATGGTTATTAACTTCTACGCAGGAACTACTGCCAAGGTGATAAATAGATTTGGTTTGCATTAGCTTCTTGAGACCAAAAGCACAATTTGATCTCATTAATAGAATCTAATCAAATGCAGTTACAGCACACTAAGGGATCAACTAGCATTTTTTTCAACTAACAACTGTTCAATTTATTTGTCCTCCCCCCCTTTGGAAAAAAAGTATTATACAGGATAATAACAAAAAAGGATATGTATCGATGAGACAGGATGTTAAGCTGTTCCCTCTTATATCCTGCATTTCGTAACTATTCAATAAAATTGATTTTTTTTGTGGTACAGAGTTGAGTTTAGCATTCTTTAGTACATAATTAATCAAGTTCTGTTTGTCTTATGCAAAGAAAAGAAAATATCAATCTAGTCAGCCAGTAATTATTTTTTGGCAATGTATTACAAAAGCATTGTAGTATAATGATGAAAACAAATAACAAAAGGATATGCCTATGTATTTGTGTGTATATATGTATAGTAGTTGCTATAATATGATCAGTTTTGTTTTTTCTAACTTACATTCTTCCATCCTTGATTTTTGTTGTCCCCAAGTCCACAATAATCTCTAGAATATCCAAAATATTAGACTTATTTTCTCCTTGCTTCTTCTTGGAAATATTTGAAATATAGCCTTAACTGTTTGACTGGGATGGTACAGATTGGCTGAAACATGAACTTTCTTATGCTTTAAAAAACATTGTGCCATGTCTTTATGCGTCTGTATGTAGGTGTACTGACAGGACTTGTTCTGATTTATTTGGGGTTTTGTTACTATAATCTAAATATGATACTGTAAACCATAAGAAGGATAAACTGAGAATACAGGAAGCATGTATGGAGAGTCACAGCAATAATTCAGAAAACAGATACAAAATCCAACATACAATTATAATAAGTTTTCCTTTCCATTGCTTCCCAGGATCTTATCTCCCACCCATACTTTATTTATATCGTAAAGGTGACACATATATTGTAAAGGTAACATATAATGATACCTATCTGTTGGTTCAATGATCTGCACCAATACAAGCAAAGGATACAGTGTAAGGGTCTCAGTACTCAATGCTTTTTTGATAACCATGGCTTACAGCCCCCCCCCTTCATTTTGGGCCATGAAGGAGGATGCATTCTTTCTCATTTTCCTTATGATACATCTCCTTCAGTCTAGGAGTTTTTGTGGAGAAAGGTGTAGGAGTAGGTAAGGAAAGTAATGGAATAATCAAGAGTTCCGTCTGTAGAATTTAAAGGAGCTTCTAGGTCTCCTTTAGAAAGTTTCCCTTTTGGACTACAACTCTGATAATCCTTCAGCCAGCATGGGCAAGATTGTGGGATTTATGAGTTGGTAGTCCAAAAATGTAGCTTTTCCCAAATGCTGCTTGTGATTTATGTACTGTAAATGATGTACATATCAGAAATAAAATGCTTCTAGGAGGTATACAGCATATGTATAATGCCTAGAATATGATGCTGCTTTAGCTGCAGGAACAAAAGCCAGTTTGTGCTGCAACTATTTTGTCTTTATAGTTTCTCTACTGAGATGGAGATGGTGAGCTTAACTTTGAGCCCATATGAAGTTGTCATTCTTGTGTGTGTGTGTGTGTGTGTGTGTGCGCGCGTGCCTCCAAATCATCTGTTGACTTAAAGTGATCCCATGAATTTAATAGGATTTTCTTAGGCAAGGAATACCCAAAGATGTTTTTGTCAGTTCCTTCCTATGAAATATAGTCTACAGTACCTGGTATTCATTGACTGCCTCCCATCCAAGTAGTAACCAGAGCTGACCAGGCTTGGATTCCAAGATGAGACAGGATCTGGTGCCTTATGGTATTTTAGATAGTAGCAAATGATAACAGCAATAAAATATTGCAAAGGACGCCAGCTATCCTGGGCCATCCTCCTTGCTTGGTTTTCCACAATTGCATTCTGTCTGCAATGAGCATACTATCTGGCAGTTTTTTAAGGGAACTGTTTTTTCCCTTCCCAGGGCATGCTGAGAGGAAATGATCATTGGATTCATGAAAACTGTTCTAGAAGAACTGAAATCACTATTTAATGCATTATGATTACAACTGATGGCAACAGTGGGGTAGTCTTTCTCCGCTTAAGTATCATTCTAAGTGTTAAACACATTTCTGACCTATTGATTTCAGGTCTGGCTGGATCATGCTTGTTGTGTATCACATGTTATTACAAAAAAAAGACAGTGGGAAAATGCATTAACATTGTTTGTCCACCTCTGTGACTGCTGCATAAGGTCACCAAATGTTTACTACATAAAATGCAAGGCTTTGAAGAATCTTTGAAGATTTTTCACCTTTGTCTAGAGAAACATTTCAAAATCAGTTGGCTGACAAAGTAGCTATAGGGAGACATCAGATTACAAAAAGGAAAGTATCACTGGCAAGTCTGTGTGACAAAAGAGGATTTGTACAGATTTCTTTGAAGATTCTGGTGTGCCAACCAAAGTATTAACTCCCAGGTATGATGCTATGTACATCATGTTTGAATCAAAACAGTAAGTCCTGGAACTGATTTGTTAAACAATAACTAAAAGGGGCAAGACATCAAAACAATAACTAGAGATTACAGAAGTCCCCCTCCCACAACCACACATTTTCTTCCTTTTCATCTCAATAATTAAGGTGGCAATGGTACCTACCTGGAAGAAAGTACCACTGGAATTAAATGGGACTTATTTCTGATTTGAATTGTGTTAACATTGCACTGCACAATATGTATCTGTCTATGCTGAATGTCCACAGCCCAAGCCTGTAGGATCAATGATCAGTGGTAGGGATGTAAATCTTTGGATGCAAGAACAGTTTCTTTCTCCCACACCCTCTAAACTTGGGAGAGTTTTTATACTTTTCAGGTAATTATATATTTGGGGACCCTGTCGCGAACATTTTGTTGGTGCAGAAATGTTTTTGTACAAAAGTGGCATATTTTGAGCAAAGCCATTGTGTTATGTGCAAAGGATTTTTTTTTCAAAAGTCCAATTTTTTCATGAATTCAAAGGGATCTAGACTTCTACTTTAACAAATGCAAGGTCTCTGATGCATCTGATGAAGTAGACTGTGGTTTAATCTGCACTTCATAAATAATGCAGTTTTACATCGCTTTAACTGCCATGGCTCAATGCTATGGAATCCTGGTTTTTGTAACTTGTTGTGGCACCAAATCTCTCTGACAAGGAAGGCTAAATATCTCTCAAAATTACAAATCCTAGAATTCCATAGCATTGAGCCATGGCAGTTAAAGTGGTGTCAACCTGCATTATTTCTGCAGTGACGATCAGACCAGAGTCTATGAAAGCTTATGCTAAACACTTATTTCTTTCAGTTAGTCTCAAATGTGTTGCAAGATCCCTTTCTATACAACTATGTCTTTGAGTATGTCCCCCCCCCCCCGTGTTGAGCATGACATAACAGCTCTTTCTTATCAAAGATGAGACAATTTGGAATTATGCCCAATAATATCTAGTGGGTCTCTCATTCCACATCCTGCTGTAATTCTTAGTTTGTATAGGATCTTATTTTTTCAAACAACAACAACAATAACAAAACAACAACAAATGCCAGGAAAAGTGATGTTTATCCAAGAAAGGCTCAGTGGACAAGGACTTTTTCTGATATGGCTTCCATCTTATGAAATGTTCTCCACCACCATCTTTTCAGCATCATGTTAAAATATTTCTCTGCTCCCAGATATTTGGTGGGATGTGATTGGATGATTTTAAAGCACTGGCCATAGGTCTATTGGCTACCCATGCTGTTTGTTCTTTGGAAGATATGTTGCTTTATACAGTGGGCCCTTGGTATCTGTTGGGGTTTGGTCCCAGGACCCCCGTGGATATTAAAATCTGTGAATGCTCAAGTCTCATTAAATACAACTGCATAGTAAAATGGTGCCCCTTATGTAAAACAGCAAATTCAAGTTTTGCTTTTTGGAATTTATATATATTTAAAAATATTTTCCAGCAATGGATACTTGAATCCATGTATACGGAAGGCCACCTGTATTCTCCCCATTTTTTTAAAAAAAGTATGCATATTTTATTTGTAGAACACCTAGTGCATTTTATTGATTTTAACCTTTATATGTTTTATAAGTTAAGACACTAAGTTGTTTTCAGAAAAAGGGCATCAAATGAAGTAGCAGTAACAACAACAACAACAACACGAACATCAGCATCATAGCTCAAATAAAATGATTTAGATTTTTGTGGGTTTTTCAGGCTGTGAGGCAGTGTTCTAGAAGAATGTATTCCTGACATTTTGCCTGCATCTGCATCAGTCTCACAGCCCGAAAAACTCACAAAAAGCTGGCCGTGAAAGCCTTCGACTTCAAAGTGATTTAGCTTTCTTGGTTATATTTGTCTGCCTCTCAGAAGTTTAGAAATCTACAGACATAGATTGCAAGAGTCTCTGGAATTTATTGAGTTTTAAAAGAATTTTTTTTTTTAAAAAAAACCCACAACAACAATCAAATATCTCTCAGAAGCCATACCACTTAACTTCTGCCCTTACCTGTTCCTGTCTGTACTTTTTTTGTAATGTCACACCCACAGCCACATGAACAGATAGCCATTGTGCCCCCTCCGTATTTTATCAGGTAAATAATGTAACTTGCAATCAAGGGATACTATCTGCATTTCTGATAGTTGAATCTACTAGAATTTCTGAATAACAGGAAATTGTTTATTGTACCTGCAGCCCTAAAATTAAGATGTAAGACACAGGTTCAAAACACACTGCAGGAATAATCCAGTTTGAGACCACTATAACTGCCTTGGCTCAGTGCTAGGGAATTCTGGAAATTGTAGTTTTGTGAGACATTTAGCCTTCTCTGTCAGAGAGCTTTGGTGTCCCAACAAATTATAATTCCCAGGATTATATCATTGAGTCATGGCAGTTAAAGTGGTGTCAAACTGCATTATTTCTGCAGTGTGTTTTGGACTACAGAGGTTGCATCTGCACTGCAGAAATAATCCAGTTTGACACCACTTTAACTGTCATGACTCAGTGATATAATTCTGGGAACTGTAGTTTTTTGGGGCACCAGAGCTCTCTGACAGTGGAGGCTAAATGTCTCACAAAACTACAATCCCCAGAATTCTATAGCACTGATCAATGACAGTTAAAGTGGTGTCAAACTGGATTATTTCTTCAGTGTGGATGTAGGCATAGCTCTGGTTTTCTTAAAAGGGAAATTATTTTGAGGGATCAGGAAAGTCCACAATAACATTAATAATTCCCATCCTGCCTTGTGAGTGCTCTGTGAGATTCCAGCTTGGAGCGTCCTTCCTTCAAAAAAGCATCCCTCTCCTTTCTTGAACTGTTGCCTCTGGTTATCATCTGACTTGTTAATTTTCATATTTCTCCCCTTAAACCCAAACTGCATCTGCTACAAGACAGGATTTGTCATTGTTTATTTCCCTTAACTCCAAAAATCTGCAATGCACTTTTTTATATCCTAGGACAGACCTCTTAGGAACCTGTCATCTGAAAGGTGGGCTCCACCATTTCTAAACAATGTAGGATTAATCCCATTGTGCAGTAATTTTCCTCCTACAGACAAGCAGTAATGGTTTCATATGCTTAATATTTCTCCTAATCCTGCCCATTTGCTTTTGGTTACAAAGAATCAAACACTATGTTGCAGAATTTTGGTCAGAACAAAACAACAGAAGTGAATAAAAACTTGTTCTTACTCACACCAACTCTACCTTCACTCCATGCATCTGAGGAAGGAGACTGTAAGACTACAAATGTTTATCCTATGGTGTCTTCTACACAGTTAGCCTCAAAGGTGCTACAAGATCCCTTTGCATACCAATAATTTTTCTACACAGTCTGGGATGGTTATCATTATAACAAAACCTATAAAGTGCATTCTAGTGTTCACCTTCTGTATCATCCACTTCCAGGTGATAACCTTGCTGTATTAACTGCTGAGGCTATATAACTGCATTCAGTGGAATACTTTTATAAAAACTACATTGGTATACTAACATAGGGGGGATGCAGACGAGGGCGTCCAAGACGCTCTGGTCCGCAGCGCCGCAGGGCCAAGGCAGCCTCACCGCGGCGCTTCC
>CM034708.1:165751191-165772296 GCA_020142125.1 Phrynosoma platyrhinos | reverse complement strand
CTTTAAGTCCCTCTGTCCTCCATGGATCTGCTTAGGTCCTGAAAATTCAGACCTGTGACCTCCATAATTGAGTCTATTCATCTAGCATGCAGTCTTCCTCTCCTTCTACTTCTTTCTACCTTTCCTAACATTGGGCCTTTGCAGACTGCCAGAAATAGTGCACTTTAAATTGAGGCACTGCTCTGGCTCAGGGCTAGGAATCATGGGAACTGTAATTTATTGTGGCACCAGAGCTCTCTGACAGAGAAGGCTCAATGTCTCAGAAAAAAATACAATTCCCATGACTCCCTAGCACTGAGTCAGGGCAGTGCCTCAATTTAATGTGCACTATTTCTGGCAGTCTGCAAAGGCCCATTATTGCCTTTTTTAATGAGTCATGCATTCTCATGATGTGGCCAAAGTACAACAGACTCAGTTTAGTCACCTTGGGGGGGAAGCAGACCAGAGCTTCCAGGACGCTGTGGGACGGTGCGCCTCGGGACTGCGGCATCCGCACCGCGGCGCACCGTCGGCGCCTCTGAAAGGAGCGCAAAATCAGCGCTTCTTTCAGAAGTCAGTGAAAGTGTGCCCTAAAAGCGTAGGGTGCACTTTCGCTGACTTATCTGCCGCAGCGTGTGTGGACGCTGCTGCGGGAGGTTGCCCTTGGAGCGCCGGCCGTGAGGAGGGCTGGCAGCTCCGAGGGCAACCTCGGGAGGAGGAAGGGGCGCCGATCGTGCGGCTGCCCCTCCTCTTCCTTGCCTCAAGGACGGCCCAATTAGCCATCTGCCGAGGCCCTTGGTGTGCAAGGAGATTTCACGCTTGATGTGTTCAAGGACCTATTTGTTTGTCTTTTGACTGTCTTATAGTTTAGGGTCAGACTATTCTCTTCCTATATAAACCTACCCAGTGTTTAAAATCTTGAAGGGAGGGCCTACCAACTTCATTGGTATGCCTGGTGAGAAATTCTCAGTGGCTGCTCTCAGGCTATGGAACTCTCTGACAAAGGTGGCTTGGTTGGTCCCCTTTCTGATCACCTTTTATCAGCAGGCCAAGACCTTTCTATTTAAACAGGCCTTAAACTGGCTGGGGTAGTGCAATGGGTAGCTTTAATGTGCTTTTAATTGTTCCAAACTAATGTTTTTAAGTGGTTTGTACTTAATGCTTTTTTTTTTTTTTTAACAGAATTAAATTAAATTGTTTACCGAATAATTTCATTGTATTGTTTTAATGTAGGGTGTGAACTGCTTTGGGTCCCCTATGAAGAAAAATTAGAAATAAAATAAAGAAACATCTAAAACAAGGGTGGGCAAAATGCAGGCCCAGATATGTTTTTTGATATAGCAATTCTCAGTATCCTTTCTCACTGGTTATGCTGTCCAGGACTGATGGGAGCAGCAGTCCAATAACACTTGGAGGCATGCAGTTTGCCAACCCTGCCGTAAAAGATATCTTATAAGTCTTTAAAATGAATTAATGAATCAATCAACAAAGGGTTGCTTGGTGGTTTGAATGTTGGACTACGACTCTGGAGACCAGGGCTTAATTCCCAGCTGGGCCATGAAACCCACTGTCACATGCTCTCAGCTTCAGGGGAAGGTAATTGTAAACCTCCTCTGAACAAATCTTGCCAAGAAAAACCCATGATAGGTTTTATTTAGGGTCTCCGTAAGTAGAAAATGATTTGGAGGCACACACCATCACCACCAGTTTGCCAACCTTACCCTAAAAGACAACTTGTAAATTTTTAAAATGAAATAATGAATCAGTTAATGAAGGGTTGTTTAGGATTTTCAGTATACTAGCTATTCTTACAGAACACTTCTTGTGTAGTGTACCTTTGTAAATTTTACAGCTTGCTATACTCATACCATCAATACTGCATTTTGATATGGTGGAGTATGCATGTAGTTGGTGTACCATGTGCAGCCCTTCCTAGACAGTAGTCTTTATATTAGTGGGGACACCAGTATTGTGCTCTATGGAGGATTAAACTCAGTAAGGTACATCATCATCATAATCACCATCATCAATTTAGATGTACAAATGAACTGCACAATATAAATTGCACCCCATAAGACTTGAAAATCTTTTAAGCTCAAATCACAGAAGATTTGAGAAAAGACTGGCTGAGATCCTGCATTGGAAGACATATGTCTGGCATGCATATGTATGGTTGTTTAGGGAACCAGCATGGTGTACTGGTTTGAGCATTGGATTATGACTCTGAAGACCAGGGTTCAATTCCATGCTCAGCCATGGAAATCCACTGGGTGATCTTGGGTGAGTCACTGTCAGGCCCAGAAAACCTGGTGATAGGGTCACCTTAGGGTTGCCATAGGTCAGGAATGACCTTAAGGCATGCAACAACAACAACCATGCAACTATAGCTTTATAGATATGTCTTCCAGTGCTATCCTCAAACCTACCTTTTAAGTGACACAGCCCCCTAACACAGCCATTTCACTTTCACTGGAGTTTGGGATCAGTGAAGACCTCTTTCCCTAGATTCTTGTAGTTGGATACACTGCAACTGACATTCATAAGAATCTCCAGGAATCCTCAGGAAGTTCCTCCAGATGATGTCCTCACAGAGTGTTCAGATACAATAAAACAGATGGCTATATCTTTCCTGATTCTCTCACTCTCTAATAACACATAGATGCTGGGGGGAACCATCACTTAAACGATTGGTTTCAAGAGGAAATTTTGTCATTACCCAATTGGTAAAGAACTCTGATCTCTGTTATGAATGGGTAGGGGTATATAGGAAGATAAAGGGGCTGAACAGACCACCCGAAAAGAGCAGTGCCCCAGCACCCCTTTTAGTGCTGGATTGGGCCCACAGCAACTGCATGCCACAGTCCTGATTCGGCAGTCTGCTGCTCTAAAAAACAAAACAAAAACCTGGCAAAATGATGCTCCTTTTTAGAGTGGCAAAAGAGTGCCTTTGTTGCCATGGTGGTGGCTTTTCACCGGTTCTTCAGTGCAACACATCTAAATGCTGCACTGGAGATGTGGCGTGATGCTGCCCACCATCTGGTTGGACAAATGGCATGATGCCGGCATTGGGGTTGTGTTTAGGCATGCGCCAAGTGGTTGCCATGCTCCCACTCTGCCTCGACGCCGGCTCATAGTGCCGGTCTGTACAGTTGGACTTATTAGCAGGATTCCATAGAGCTGCAATCATTAGGTTGGTATAATAGAAGATTTAGCAATTTCAAATTCACACATTAATTTAGTAATATAAACATATTTTTCATTTTTCATATTATGTCTATTTCTTCCTCCATGAGGCACATTTTATAAGCTGTAGAATGATGCTAAATAGTTTCACTTAAACAATAATTATATACTCTCATGGCTGGCTCACAACTGCTATCAGCCAAGTCACTTTTATCTCTTCCTCTGACCTCCACCAGTAAGCAGAATAAATAAACCAGAATGCTATGCTTGGGTTAAAAGTATTTTAGACATTTTTCTTTCATCTACTAATCTTCCTTCTAAACCCATTTTTCTTGAACTGGGACACTGAACTCCACTGTGCGACTTAAAACCCATCAACAAATGTTTCACAAGACAGTTCAGAAATTGGCATTCTGGAATGGTTTCATGCAAAGTGATTACAATCACAGACATATAATCTAAAAAGGCTACACCAGACGGAAAGTTATGAATAGTAAACCTTATACAATCACATGTTTTGCTCTCCTCCTTTCCTTACATATACTTCAAGTCAATCTGCACCTGGAAGTACCTGGAATAAATGGTGGGTTCATTTCAAATGGAAGGAATGGATTGTACAAAGCTTGAACAGAGTAAACAACAAAACCAAAACAAAACAGGGGTGTAACCACAGTAGAACTGTAGGACTTTGGGAATACTTTAATTGTCATGGCACAGAATTCTGGGATGTATAGTTTGATGGGGTACTTAGCATTCTCTAGTGCACTCCTCTGAACTATGGCATTAGAATTTTTTGGCACAGAAACTGAAGTACCTCATGAAGCTACAAATTCTAGAATTCCTTAGGCTGGACCTATGTCAGTTAAAGTGATATGTAGGTGCTATAACCATGCAGCATTGACATACCTCCACAAGAGAATATTTAACACTAGGTTGGTTCTTAAAGGCTGGATTAGCTTAATGAATTCTATGTGGGGCTATGGGCCAAATGGAAAGCTCAATTGGCTTCCTATTTGTTTCTGGAGTCAATTTATGGCCCTGTTTTTAGCCTGTGTAGCTTCAAGCCTTGCTTTTTTGGGGGACTGCTTGCTCCCTGGCAGTTTTCCCTGGGGATTTAGTGCAATGTTAGAGGCTTTGTCCTTCCCAGGACATTTGAGTGAGTAAGTACAAGTGAGACAATTTTTTTGTCTCCCCCATCCCTTGGAACTGGTGCAATACTGGGCTGTTTCAGATTTGTCTAAAGCAGAATTTCTTATGACAGAGCTCCTTGGGTTTTGCCAGTTGTTTTGCCTTTCCATTTGTAGTGATTTCTCATATCTGCACCATGTGTGGTTTGCTGGTGTGACCTTAAGGCATGCAACAACAACAACAACAACAACCATTTTGTTTGAAGGGCAACTGTTCTCCTGTTTTTTTAAACATGTCACAGATTTATAGTACAGAAATATAGCCAGTTCACTGATGCACTGTGACTCTAAATAAATAAATAATAAACAAACAGAAAAAAGAGGAGAAGAGGAGACATTTTTGTTTCAATACATGTTGGCATTAAAAGAAACCCACTCAAAGGTTGGGTTAAAAATGTTGCAGACGGTAGCAGGAATTGCAAGAAAATAGTCTGGGACAAAAGAAATGCCCTTTGGATATTTTAAAAAGCCCTGAGAACCATGGCAACAAATACTGCAAACTCCCAATATATTTGTTCCATTGGGATGAGCCCTCTTAGATTTTCCTCCAATTGAGGTTCATTCAGTTACTTCTTTTTGTGTCTCTCTCATCAGAAACTTAAATCACTTCTATTTCATCAGTCGCATATTCTTGGTTTCTTGACACCACTTTCAACATGCAGTATATACTTTGCTTGCTACTGATAAGTATCTGTTTTCTCTTGTTTTCCTTTTAAGTGCTTGATGTATTGTATTCTTTGTGATTGCTTGGAAAACTCTGTGGCCATAGTACTTTTTATTTACTATATTACATAGATGTATGGTTCTGTTATATGTTTACTTTTAGATAAAGAAAGGGACAGACAGCATGGTGATAACTGCATAAATATAAGGATGCTATGGCCAGATTTATATATCATGCTAAACCAGGACGTCATATGCTTCCAAGTGCAGCCTCCAAGGCCAGCTTCAAGCCCAAATTCCCCAACCAGAAAAAGATGTTCAACCTGAAAAGGGTAGGTCATCATCCAAAAAGCTGCAGAAGGAATGCAATATACCATCTGAGATGGAATTTCATTCTTTAAGGTCCTACCAAAGTGCTGCTTTTATAAACCAGATGTGACTGGTCAGTTCACTGGTTTTTGTTTTATTTCCCTTAAAGCAGGCCCAATGGGGAGAAATGACATTCCATCAACACCTGAGGGAAGCCAAAAATAGTTTTTAGAGACCTTTCTACTAAACCGCAGCTTTAAGATGGCTTAGTTCAAACAAACCATTATGGTTTGTCAGTTTAGATAACAAAGAAGTTATAGACTAAACACAAACGGGAGTGAAAGAACCAAGTTCCTCTTTGTCATTGTACTGGAAGAGGGGAAGTACCTTTACCTGTTTTAACAAATAGGAAGAGACTAAAGAGCAATTAAAGTGAATGACATGTTTAACATTTGGTCATCTGTATCTATTGGCTAGCACAATATTATCACAATTTAGTGTTTATTTAAAGACAGCCATGTTAGTCTGGATTAGTATGCTAAGGGACTTGTAGTACCTTTGAGACAGAGAGAAAGCAAGCAAGATGGAAGATGCATCTGAGGAAGTAGACTTGAGTCTACAAAAGCTTATGTTACCAACTTCTTCCCTTTTCTCAGGGGGGAAGCAGACGAGGGCGTCCAGGACACCCTGCGCCGGCACGCCGCGGGGCCGCAGCCTCCGCATCTCGGCGCACCGGCGGCGTCCCTGGAAGGAGCGCTAAATCAGCGCTCCTTCCTCAAGACAGCGAAAGTGCGCCCTAAAAGCGGCGGACGCACTTTCGCTGTCTTATCTTCCGCAGCGCGTCCAGTCGCTGCGGAGGGAGGTTGCCCCGGAAGTGCCGGACGTGCGGAGGGCCGGCAGCTTCCGGGGCGACCTCAGGAAGAGGAAGAGGCGCCGAACATGCGGCTGCCCCTCCTCTTCCGGGCCCGGAAGACGACCCAATTAGTCGTCTGCCGAGGCCCTCAGTCTCAAAGGTACTACAAGATCCCTTTGCATAGCATTTATTTAATATGTGAGGCACTATACATTGCCCTCGATACTTACATTCAATTTTCATGAGACTAAGAGGAGGGTACAAACAAAATCCATCTATCTATCTATTGAATTCATATCGTGCCTTTCTCCCAGGATGGGAGGCACAGATGGATTACAAATAACTTATTTCCTAAACACTTTGTTAAGTTCCAGGTGTCTGCATCAGGACAAAATTGCATATACTTTTTTGTCCTTTGAAAAAATTAAAGATGAAATATTCTGTAATGCTTTATGTACACAAGTAGATATTTTTTTTAAAAAAATTCTATGTATGCAATCATACAAATTGGGAAAACGAAGTTGCATTTACCTAAATTATATTCTGAACACACATTTGGTGTCTGTGTCTTCAGGATGTACCTCATGCACTTACAAGGATCACAGCTTGGTTGCCAGCTTCTAATAGAAAATATTAATATTTTAAAGATCAAAATTCCAACCCAGCCTTGAAAATAAACTAATGAAATACATTGTCACAGTTTCCCAGCTGCAAATTTAATCCTCCACTCAATTTAATAGGAACTAGCATAACTTGACATATTAATAAAGCAGCAAAATACCACCAGAGTCACTTTAATCTTTTTCCAGTAATAATCACAGTGAGGTGCAAGAAGATGGTCTTGAGGGTCTCAGGGGACCCTTATTAAAATTCTGTCACAATGCAAAAGTGGGCATTCATTGCCTGTTTGCCTGGGTTAGCATTCAGTTTTAATAAAGGCTTTCGGTTTGTCTCTGAAATACCTCAAAACAGACAGACAGTAATTACGGAGAAAATGTCTGTGTAATACTTGGACAACTGAGCTGTACTATATAAAAGCTTAATTTTTCTTTTTTATCGTTTTATTAAGCACTCTTTCTCCAAGTGCCATCTATTGGAGTGTTTATTTTCTGTGGCTCCAACACAGCATTGTACAATAGACTCTTATGGAAGTCCTCTTGTCTGCATCGAATGTTAAGTCTGTACATCAGTTTTATCAGCAGGTATAATGTCCAAAATCTTCAAAAACATCTGCAATGTTACAATGCTTAATGGCTAGCTGCTCTTGTTTTTCTCTAATCACATTTTTTCTCTCTTTTCACTTAAATGGGTTTTTTTCTTTTGGGTAAATCTGCCATTTTGTTTGACTGCTGTATATTGAATGGTATCATATCTTGCCCAGAACTAAGAAAACTTTTTGCTACAAATCACAGAATCTGCTACCCAGCACAAACAGTCAGGATTCCAGTATTCCAGTCATAATCTTCAATTATGAGTGGATTGTAATGTTAAACTGTATTGATAATTTTGGGTAAGGCACAAGGAGTATGTTACTGGTAGTCATTTTAATGATTATGCTCATGCGCGCTCAGCCTGTTACACATAGGTATGCCTGCTGCAAAAAGACAATGGAACTCTAATTCCACCATAATTCGGAGGTTACATACATCCAGTCACTAATATTGGCTAATGCAGGGGTTCCCAACCTTCTTGACTCACAGAACTCTTTTTAGAATCAATTTCTATGGCAGATCCCCTAAAAGGCCTACCCTATGTCTTACAGGTTAATGATGTTTAGGAGTAGTGTTACTTTTAGTTTCTTATTCTTTAATTTAATTTTATTTCTTTCATTTTCAAGGAGTGGCTGCAGAGCACATGGGAAGTCAATGCAGAGCCTCGAGCACAGGTCGGGAACCACTGGGATAATGTATGAATTCCTGAGTGGGAGGGGGAAAGAAGGAGGGTGAAATTACCCCTTTTAAGCCAAATTATTCAATGGGATTACCTATATACCTCAAGGTTTCTATAATATCTTCATTGCACTAATTTTGCCTCAAATTGGTCTGTTGAAGTTTATTAATTTGTATCTGATGGGGAAGACATGGCGTGTGTAGGCTGTCCAGAACACCTTCCCTTTGGAATGGATACTGCTTTAAATGAAAGTTCAATACCACTTTTGATCTCTCTAAACCAGGGGTTGGCAACCTATGGCCCATGGGCCGATTCCGGCCCACCGACCCCCGCTTACCGGTCACCGCCGCCACCACCCCTGCCGCCCCCCACCTCCAATGCACGTTTTGGCGGCCACACAGCTGCGCGCGTTGCAGCTGCCATTTTGTTTTCCAAAATGGCAGCCGCCACTCGTTTGCGCATGTGCAGTACTTCTGCACATGCGCAAATGAGTCTTGTCTGCCATTTTGGAAAACAAAATGGCGCCCACGACATGCGCGGCGGCACTGCCATCCCCCCCACAGCCTGCTGGAAGGGACCGCCAGAAGGGACCGATCTCAGGTAAGAAAAGGTTGCCAACCCCTGCTCCAAACTTTAAATTTCTGTCTTTTCCAGCTGCTCTCACCCTGATAGCATTCTTCATTAGTAACTCTGTTTATACCTTCCCCCCTAAAGGTTGTTGCCATCCTAATATGATACCATTATATTTACCCATATCCAAAGACAGAAAATAAGAAGAAGATATTAAGACATTTTGAAATAATTTCTCTTTTAGTAATTTGACAGGGCAATTTCATGTGTTAATTGAGTATTTCCTTTTTGAGTTAGATATAAATTATAGTATTCTTCCAGTACAAAATGCCAAGAGGGGAAAAAAACAAACACATTTGTCATTGCCAAACATATTGAAAATTCCTTGTATTACAGGAGAGAAGAACTACTGGATTGCAAGGATTGTTGTAGCCAGTCAGACTTGAAAGACTGACATGAGCAAAGTTAGGTACTAATGAGGCATTAGCAATCAGAGTGCAAGCTTTTTAAAAGTAAGAAGAAATCTAAACTGTGCAGTTATGCTTCAATTGCTTTATAACATCTCCATGCTTTAATTGTATGAGTCACTGTAACAAAATGACTCCAATCATTTTATCCACCCCACAAAGACAACATGAGAAGACATCCTGAACTTTCATGTGCTAGCAATGAATGCCTAAACTCTCCACTTACAAAATGGAAAACCCCAGAAAATACCATTTATGGGAAAATAAGAAGTATTGATTTGAGCCTTCATGATTCCAAAGGAGAAGGCATTCTCTTAGTCCCACCACCGTCCTCGGTATGTCTGGTGACAACCTTCTCAGTTGCTGCTTCCAAGTTGTGGAACTCTTTTCCCTGGGAGGTCCAGTTGGCCATCTCCCTCCTTTCTTTCTGCCAACAGCCAACAGCCTTTTCTTTAAGGAGGCATTTGTTTTTTTAGAATGTAGCAGCACATAGAACTTTTAATAGGGGATGGTGCAGTGTTTGTATTTCATTATGTTTTAAATATCTTTTTTAAATATCTTTCTAACTTTGGGCCTTTGCAGACTGCCAGAAATAGTGCACATTAAATTGAGGCACTGCCCTGGCTCAGTGCTAGGGAGTCATGGGAATTGTATTTTTTTCTGAGACATTGAGCCTTCTCTGTCAGAGGGCTCTGGTGCCACAATAAATTACAGTTCCCATGATTCCCTAGCATTGAGCCAGGGCAGTGCCTCAATTTAATGTGCACTATTTCTGGCAGTCTGCAAAGGCAGTTTGTTTAAATCAAACTTTAACTTTTGAATTAAGAGGTTTTAAATTGTATTGTGCTTTTAAATCCTGTATTGGAGAAAGGTGGAAGACAAATAAATTAATAAATAAAACTAAAATAAAGATTATCAAGACCACTAAAACATCACAAAAGTGGTGCAAGCTTTCAAGTTCTCCAGAACATTTAATCAGGGAACAGTACACAAGATTAGGAGACAAGGGAAAAGAAATCAGAACATGTGGCCCCTTCTATTGGCATTCACTGTGCAGCTGAAAGACAAAGGCTACATCTGAGCAAGGATAAAACATATATTCAGTTTACCGTGTACTGGATGTGCAATTAATTGTTGATATCCTTTTCATCATTTCACAACATTTTCAAGGTCCTAATAAAGGTTTTGACCAATTCCTATTTTGGTTTTTAATTTAAGAGCAGATGCCTACTTTGTTTTATAATGATTTAGGTTGCAATCTTACATAGACAGGAATAAGTCCCACTGACTTCAATGAGGCTAACCTCTCAGTAGATATATATTATTTATTGATAGATTTGATTTTATACCCTGTCTTTCTCCCAGGATGCGATCCAAGGTGGATTCCAGAAGTTTAAAACAAGATTAAAAGTTTTAAAATATTGAGAAGTAAGGTAAATTTTCCTCTTTGATAAGGTTGTCAAGTCGTGCCTGACTGTAGGGGTGGTGCTCACCTCTGTTACTAAGCCGAAGAGCAAGAGCTGTCAAAGACAACTCTGTGATCATGTAGCCGACATGACTGCACAGAATGATATTACTTTCCCACTGAAGTGGTACCTATTTATCTACTTGCACTTTTACATACTTTCAAACTGCTAGGTTGGCAGAAACTGGGACTAGTTATAGTTCACTCTGTCACAAGGCACTTGGGCCTTGAACTGCTGACCTGCTGATCTTGCAGCTGTGATCTTAACTGCTGAGCTACTATATTAAAATCTTGCCCTGATAGAGCGGCATCTGGTTGTCTGTTTGCTCACCGGATTGAGGCCATGACAATTGCATGCTGTGGCCCCGATCTGGTGTTTTTCTGCACCAAAAAGAAGCAGCAAAATGCCGCTCCTTTTTAAAATGGAGAAAGGATGACTTTGCTGCCGTGGCAGCACTTTTTGGAAATCCTTTTGGCATTCAGTGTTTGGCTGCTGTGCCAAAGGAGCACCATAACGTTGCCCACCATGCGGTTGATTCAGCGGTGTTATGCCAACTTCAGGGTAGAATCGGGGCATGTGGCATGTCGTTGCCACACCCCTACTCCACCCTGATGCTGGTGCTTTTTGCCAGTCTGTACAGGCCCTAAAACAATTAAGAACACATTTGAAATATCATTGCAATCAACAGATGAAAAATTCACTCATACTACAGTTATATAATTTACAACTCAAAGGCTTTCTTAATAAAAAGGTCTTCACCTGCCGACATAAAGAAAGCAGAGAGGGGTCCAACCAGGCTTCCCATGGAAGGACGTTCCACACATAAGAGCAGCCACAGAGAAGGCAGTCACAGAGAAGCCCTCTTCTGCAGATCTTAAAGCTCACACTGGCTTGTATAGGGAAACAGGGTCTCTCAGATAGTCTGGATCCAAGCTGTATAGTGGTTTAAAAGCCAAAGCCAGCACTATGAATTTTGCCTGGAAATTAAGCTGCAGCCAGTGAAGATTTTTCATTTGGGGAGTGGGGTGTACATGATCCCTGTAACCAGCCCCAGTCAATGTATAGGACTGCACTATGATAATAATAAATAAATTTATTATTGATTTGAAATAATTATTCATGAAAGCCTATTCTATACAAATTTTCTTTGATGTCTGTGCCAACACTTTCAATTACACTGCCCTAAAAAAGAAAAAAAGGGGAAAAAAAGAACTTTGTTTAGGTGAGGCACACATAAACAAAGTTGTCTTTTTTAGAATGAAGTGGTTGAGCACAAACATTTCTCATCTGATTAAAAAGAAAGATTAAAGTATGTTTCCAATTTAAAGTATTGAGATTTTACAACAAATCATCTTATGCTTCAATACAGTACACAGTTACGTGGAAGCCAGTCCCACTAAACAAAATTGGATTCACTTCTCAGGAGATGTGTCTGGGACTGCTTTGTAAGATACTGGGGAAATGTTTACCTTGGAAAACTTTGAAGATGTTGATGCATTATTTAAAGCTACAAAGTGGTCAGTGTGGTCAAATCACTTTCCCAATGGCTTTTCTTCTTATCTGCTTTAAGTTTTATTCCCTCTCATCCCTTTATGTTCTCCTTGTTGTGTTTCTTTTGAAATCTGCCTAATTTGCCTGAGGACACAATTGTTTTATGACCTTTCTTTAGTTGTCATTGGCTAGAGATTGTTTTTCTGTTCTGTTTCCCCAACCCACTACACTTAAATTTCCTCAGACAGGCATGGCTTAAGGCATTATGGGTGAAAATCACCATAGATGTCATGTCATTTTACAAGCTTAGAGGCACAGGCTGATTTGTAAAACTTTGGGGCTTAAAAGAATGATTATAGGCGTTGGTTGTCAAGCACAGTCATCCTTTTTTTTAAAAAAACCCAGCAACCTCAAAACCCTGTAAAATACATATTCCTTGAAGACAAAACATAATTGTAAAGATCTGTCCTAAGATTCTCAGTATGAAAACAGATGAAATATTCTCTAGAGTCAACATTTAATAATAAAATGAAGTATGCTATAGGAATGATTTCATTCAATCTTTCTACCAAGCAATCAGTATCAATCTTGTGCCCTTTTATATTTTTTTCTAGAATTCAATGTCTGAACCATGTTCTAGACTGAAAAAGAGAAGAGTTAAGGACCTTTTTTGTTTATTTTCCTTCTTTTTTATCATAATTTTACTCAACTGCACAAATAATTCACATAATTGTTTGAATCAAAGTTTGAAAAGGGCATTCACTATACAAAATCTGTTCTGTCTTTTGTAAATCTTTTCAGTTTTATTTTTTAAAATAAAAAATAGCTAACAATTTTCTCATAAGAAAACACAAGGTAGGGAAAACACAAGGTGGGCAATCTGTGTTTATAATGGTAATAGGTTGTGGATGTGGTAAATTTTAAAACAAATGGTTAGAAAAGGGGTCCATAACCCATCCTTCTCTTGTTGATTTCCCTCATAACAATTTCACCATTTTATACTAGCCAGTTGAAAATGTAAATTAGCTATGTTTGGGAGGGAAGGTGCACCATGAAAACATCCTCCCTCTTCTTCTTTTCTTATCCCCAGATCCACATTAACTGAAAATCACATTTGAAAAATGTGTTTGCTAAGAAAAAATAGTTCTTTCAAAGGGGGAGTAGGGGAGAGAAAGACTGTTTTCTCTTTAAAATTAATCTAGTCACTCTGTATGAATATTGTGTTAAACGGGACCATGCAAAAAATAAAAGCTAATGAAATATAGGCTTTATACCACTTTACACCAATATTTTTCAAAGGAGAAACCTTGACTGACGGTTCAAAAGCTGTTTGTTATCAATTTTGCAAATAACAAATTGGTCAAATTGCTTAGGTTCATTTCAAACACAAAAGTCAATTATATTTTAATTTGTTACCTGTCATTATATTTTCAATGCATCTCAATGAGATATCCATTAAGAAAAAAATAATAAAATATTCCCCAAAGGTCATGATTTCTGTCTGAAAAAGACAGCTGTACAGTGAATCTTCTTACACTGCATTACAGCTGGGTTGACCTCAGGTCCTCAGCATCAGATGGAATAAACTTTAACTTAATTTATTTTAATTAACATCTTTCTACCCCATCCTGTATGAAATGTATGATGAGCCATAAGAAGCTTTCTTCATTTTTCCTTTAAAATAATAATATGTCAGCTGAAGTGCTTAACAAGTGGGAGAACTGATGAAAACCAATCAATCATGGCTACCAAAGGATATTTCATCTGACATATTCAGATCCTTTGAAGTTGCCAGTACATGATGAAAACTTTACTCTTCTTCAGGTAAAGCTGAGAGCTTTTTGGGTAGTCTAATTTATAGTGGGCTCTCCACCTTTACCCGGAATCCCCATGAAAGTGGAAAACCACAAATAAAACCCCCATTTTTTTAACCTGAGAGAACACCTCTCTAGGAATCTCTATGTCATCCAGTGCAACTCTGTGGTCAACATTCACTGGAAGTTGACCAATAAATTCTTAGGACCAATAAATTCTTAGAGAAGTGTTTTCTATAGGAATCTTTATGTTCTTTATCACAACTTTCCAGCAGAGTTGTGCTGGAGGACATAGATGTTCCTAAAGAGAACATATTACTCAAATACATGAATAATCAGATCTGCAAAAGTCAAAGTTGCAAATGTGGAGGGCTGACTGTAGTCTAGTTTAATATTTATCTCCCCACTTTTTGCTAAAAACATGGCTCAAGTTTTATAGTAGACAGTGAATAGCAATGATCAGAATGTGGATAACCTTATCCTATTCATTAATTCATTCAGTTTGTAGTATATCCTGTATCCAAACCCCAACAAAGGAAACTACATATTGAGAACACTAGATTCTAACAAGCAAAATAAAATAAAATAATAATAATAATAATAATAAAAAATAAAAAATAAAAATAAATCTAGACCCTTGTGCCATCCTATTCCTTGGTGGGAACTCATTATATCCATATTAAGCATCCCCTATTCTTTAACTATGCTCATGGGTTATGTTTGTAGCATCTACTAAATTTATTGATTATTTGTGGTCATACAAAAAACTGCAATGCAGTCCCTCACTTGTTTATTGAAAAATAAATCCTACTGTATGTGAAGTTTGCTTCTTGAAGAGTATGCACAGGATTGCAGCATTAGAGTACAATCCAATGCTGGCTGTCCACTGATGGGACAGTGGTGTCCAGTGGAAGAAGGAATAGGATAATTTCTTCTTTTCATCAATGACCGCGCCCCCCCCCCCATGCATGCCAAGATGTTTAGGCAGTTCCAAGAAATCCAAAAGGAGGGCCATGTCAGGGAGGTTACGTATAGGTCTTTGCCTTTGGGACAATGAATAGATCCTAATAAAACCATCATATTCTGCAACATCTGTTGAGTCCAATACAAATAATGAATGAATGAAGCAAAGAAAGCAAAGTACAGTGCACTTGCCCCATACGCAGGCTTGCTGTACATGGCTTTGAGCTTATGCGTATGGCAAGCCCAGGAGGACAAAATGGCGTGTGCGTCGCAGGCACACATCTCCATACAAATCAATGGGCTTTGAGCTTACGCATTTCCCCCCAATATATGGGGGAGGGGTCCAGAACAGTTCCCCCATGAACAGGAAGGGCCCACTGTACGTATAGATATTACTTTTGATTATTTTTGTATCAGAAAAGCACACACCAATAAGTATCATGCCTTAAACATTTTGTGGTCTATTGAATAAACATGAATACCTCTAGTTGTTTTAAAAAGCAGTTCTTCAGTGAGAAGAGCAATAATTAAGATGGAAATTGTTTCTCAACATTATTTTTACTTACGTGGAATTTTGTTCAGTTCATTCATAAATTTCTCCTTTAGCTTTGAAAATGCATCTTCTTTTGCACCCCCCTTTCCTCCTCCAGGAATTGATGGTTCTGTGGCATTATTTACTATTGCAGTGGTGTCTGGCAGGGCTGCAAGGGGCAGACGTTCACTTTCTTTTGCCATTTTAGAACCAAGGGAAACCAAGACTGAAAGCAAAACAGAAGAAAAAAATGTTCAAAAGGTCAAAATGCAACTTAGCTCAACAATCTGAAGAGCAGTAACCGTGACTGGTATACCTGCTTACTGAGTAAATATCACATTATTACCATATTGCTTTCTTTTCGTTCATACAGTATTTATTAGACTACTGGGAAAGGACTTTTCCAGCAAGTAGTAACTGCAGCATTTTCTTACGTTTCATCTTCTTTTCAACAGGTTGAGCCTTGAACAGTTATTTCTGTTGGATACCTCAATATGGAGATGCATCTGTTGTTTACATTTTGGATTCTGCCCTTTTATTTTGAAAATGTAAGTAAACTGATAACAGCTCCACATATACAAACATCACCACTACATTTGCATAATGAGTTGTATATTTGTCTTGGATCTGAAAGATTTAGAATATCAGGAAACCTGGAAAAACAGCAAGCAGTTACACCAATAAATTAATACACCTCTAAGCTTTCCTGAACCCTGTAACTAGCAGTGAACCCTACTCAAGAAGAATTGCACATTATTCATAAAATTCCATTCCATTTGACTCTTGAGCCAGATTCACTGCATTTGCTTTGGACAACATTCTGTTAAACCATTTACTTTTCTGGTTATATGCTGATGAAACCACTGCAGCAGTGGGTCATTTGGCTGTATTGTGACTGGAACATGCCCAGTGTAACAGTGAACCACACTCCTACATTAACAAACTTTAAATCTAATGCTATTTTTCATGGTCATTTTGCGATAAATTTACATGGACTATAACACTGTTACAGAGATTACATTGAAATAATCTGAACCAACTAAGATTTGGCTCCAAACATTTGCATTAGTTCTGAACAGCCTGTTCTAATTTTGTGCTGTGTCCTAAATAACACCAATTTGAATAATCAGTCTCATTTTTTTTAATTTAAGAAAACCACAGAGAAAAGGGATTTGAGTGATAACAATCATTCATTATTGCTCTGAGTATACCATTGTTTGTACTCTTCCAGAAAGAACTAAGCCTGTATTTTTCCACAGGGAAATTATTTTTAAAAATTACAAACAAAACTTGAAACAAAAATGTATAAAATAAGGCCTATCAAACCAAGAGGTATAAGAAGCATTCAGTTGTGAACATGTCTCTCTGTGTGTTTAATTATAGGCAAATCTTCCACATTTAACTCAGATAAGCATTCGCTTGGATGTGACTGCAGCTGTTCAATTGGATAACTACTTCAAATTATAAATCCCTTCTTTATTTTTTCAACAACACCTTCTTCTAAAGTGTTATCATCAGTAATTTCAATAATGGAGACAACTGCTTCAGACAAACAGTTCTTATTTCCAAAGTATCTAAAAGGTGGAAGTAAGAAAAGCAAATGAGATTTTTGGTACTAAGGGTTTTTTTTAGGAAAAACACTAATGAGACTGTCCAGCTTTGCTTTGATGTGCCAAATTTGATAGGACAAGAGTTTATTTTTCACAAGCTTCTTATGCTGTTTCTGATATCTGTTAAAGCATGTCCCATAACACTTTCCTTTGATCTATTTATTGCTAATATATTAACAGCATAACAACATTGAACACATATATGTGGCATTTCCACTTACTTTATTACTCTTGGCAGAATAAGACTCGATGAGACAATAGGATTTGGACTCAAAGGTTTTATGAGCAGAAAGCTGTCCAAACAGTACTCTTTTCCATGTTTTCTTAACCCCCTCCAAGTAACACTACAAAGATGTATGGAGGATCTCAAGACCATCCTGAATGATATTTTTACAAACTGTCTTTGTAAATGTTCTGGGTGATTCTATTGTCTTATCACAGCCCAGCACTAGTTTTGAAGGCTCACCCACCTATTTGGATATGTTTGTTGAGGGAGCATGGAGAAATAAAAAGAGAAGGAATGGGACAGCAAGATTCTTCCAGGACAGGCTTGATGCTTGTGGAACCTTTGGATCCAATCCTATCTTCTTTGTATTAGTGTAGGCTGCATCTATACTTCAGAATTAATACAGTTGACACTTATGGAATCCTAGAATTTGTAGTTTGTTTTGGCAGGAGTGATCTCTGATAGAGAAGGCTAAATATCTCACAAAATTGCAAATCTCAGAATTCCACTGCATTGAGGCATGACAGTTAAATTGGTGTCAAACTGCATTAAATCTGAAGTGCTGATGGAGCCAAAATCAGCTTTATAGTCAGCCTTAGGTCACACACCAACATTTTCCAAGCTGGCAGCAAAAATGACTCTTTAGTTACCGGTATATCTAACCTTCTTGACACAGCCTTCTTGATGCAGAGCAAGGTTTTCCTGAACCTATAGAGATCTTAGAAAAGAGCTATCTAAGGAAAAAGAGAACAGCTTTTCAACAACCTTAGCCAATCCTGTGAAATGTACTGGTTGTGGGTGTCGCTGTCTGGTAGGAGTACAGATGCTGCTTGTCCCCACTTATGCTCTACACATGCACAACCTGCAATACAACAAGTCTCCCATGTTCTCTTCTCCAGAAAAAGCTTAGCTTCCCAAACAGGTCTGTCCCAATGAAACTGCAGTGCTGCCTAGCCTTGAAACATTTCAGTTAGGGAAGCCACTCAAGGAATTGAGAAACATGCAACATGTTACCTTCAGTACTATGCATGGAGATCATTTGAAACTAAAGAATAATGTATGAAGGCTTTGTTGACTCAGTATATCCCAGAAGACAGTTATCATGGATTTAGGAGACAGTAAGGGTGCTGTTGTCCCATTTTCTGGGGTAAGGCCCATTAAAACAATAAGGTATAATTCCCAAATAATGCATAGGGTTACACTATAAATACTATTTCTGCTATACATCTATTCTTTGACATTAGCAAGATGTTATAATTTTCCATTTTCTGATCTTGAAAAATGTCAGCCCCCCAAGTCCCCTTATTTCTATGAAGTCTTTCCTTAAGATTTCTGTCTGTCCTCAACTACACTGAAATCTAGGCCTATGAAAACAGATTTCATCCTAACACATCCATGCTGCCTTGCATCTACCTACCATTCCCCTACCTTCCACAACTTTCCTTTTACTGTCCCTTCCTGCTTGAGAAACTTTAGCTCATGAATTCCTTGGCACAGGATATTTGTTGCTGCTTTCTTTCTTGTAAAGTCCTATATACAGTGAAGCCAGCACAGTAGATATTGTAAAACAGTACGTATTGTCTGAAATCACTGTATAAGAAAACGGAATGTCATTCTGAATCCCAAGTAGCCAAACATACAGTTTTAAATTAAAATTCATGGCCATAATTTTATTGGGAAGAGCTTTTAAAGCCTTATTGTAGCATACAAGAGTGTTTCTAACATCAGACAATCCACATGTTATCCACTAAAGCCTTAACCCAATCTCCCCATGAGGGTCACAAATAGTGTCAGCCACTGTGTGATTCCCCTCTGCCATCCAGGGATGAAGCAGGCTTCCATGGTCCACATATGGCTTCAGCACAAAATCTCTTAATCTCATTTGATAAGGACTACAGGAAGAGAATGATTGCCATTTCATAGCCCCATCTCCCTGCCCCCCAGATTTGTAAATGGGGACCATGATGAGTCTGGGAGACCCACTGTTTATATGGGTTTTAAAAAATTGATTTCAGTGGAGCCTCTGACACAGCAACCTAAGCAAATAATATTTACTTTCCAAACTTTGTGAATTTCATGTTACAAGCTGGTTGTTTTCAGACATAAGTATACCAGATCTGTGTATTTTGGTAACTTCCACTCACTCTAAAACAATGCATAACAACTCAGCTGCATATGGTTATTGAATATTATAGCATTTTCTTGGAGAATGTCAGTTAAATCAGAAACAGTTGTATGATATATCATAATTAAATTAAAATTACTTTTTGTAATTATAATATATTGCTTAATTATTTCAGGTCTGGCAGTTGAGAATTCTCGCTTGTAATGGAAGACACAATTTATAGTGATGACTTTCAGTTAATTAAAAATTAAGTCAAATGTTGTAATTTATCTGCTTCCAATTTTGGCATCACATTTGGAATCTGTATTAGGAGTGACAATATAAGAAGCTACATCTTTCTTTCTTTCAAATATGTAACAAGTAGCATTTTCTGATCTCTAGGAAGAAACCTGAGTGGATTCACAGCATGGTGAGAAGTCACTACATTTAATGACACACACACAAATGTTCTGAGATTTGCTAAGAAGCTTCTAACTGCATTATTCCATAGACAGTCAATAGGTAGCAAGTACAGAAAAGGAAAATCTTGAGAGAAAATTCTATGAAATATACTGAGATATGCAGAAGTGTGGACATGTTTACAGAAATGGCACAGAACCTCTGAGTATAGGCACTATACACCTATGTAGGAGTTTTTCCTGCTCACACAAGGACTATTTGTGGGGATGGGATGTATATGCAGAGCCTGCCTTCATTGTCTTCCCTGTTCAGTCCCTGAACTTTCTGTGCTGAGGGGGAAGGTCTGAAAGGAGCTTCTCTAAGTGCTTGCATGATAAAGAATCCTGTTCATCAGACTGTCCCATAGAGTTGTTGTAAAGAATGTGTGATTAACTTCACAAAGGGTGGGATTTCATGTGTAATTTGCCGAAACCTGTGGCACAATCTCTCATTTTATAAATTGGGCTGCAATCTATGATAATTTATGCCAAACAAAACATGTTAGTTTAAGGTGCAATAATAAGCCAACATGGTGTAGTAGTTTGGGACTCCAGGAGAAAAGACTTTGAGTACCTGCTTAGACATGGAAACCCACTGTGTGGCCTTTGGAAAGTCACATTCTTTCAGCCTCAGAGAAAGGTATAACAACAACAACAACAACAATAACAACAATAATAATAATAATAATAATTTATTTATACCCTGTCTTTAGCTGTAGCCATCGAGGTGGCTTACATCTAAAATCAATACATAAAACAATTCCTACAATAGGTTACAAAACAATAAACAAACATAATTAACCCCCCCTTAAAATGAATTAAATACAAGTCTGAGTTAAAAACTAAAGTTAAACAATAAACAAATTAAAAACAATAACTTTCAATAAACTTTCTGGGTAAGGCGCAGATGTAAGAGAATGTCTAATGGGGGGAGGTTAAGATAAATGAGTAGTTTTATTCTGGATAGGCCTGCCGGAAGAGATCCATCTTGATGTTTTTTTGGTTATCTGACTGATCTCTTCCAGCAAAGCATTCCAGACTCTGGATGCGGTAGTGGAAAATGTCCTCTGGGAGGTTGCCGCCAGCCTAGTTTTTGTCAGTTGAAGCAGCTTCCTTCCAGAGGACCTGAGGGCACGGGGTAGATTATATGGGAGAAGGTGATCCCCTAGGTAGGTTGGATCCAGGGCATGTAAGGCTTTAAAGGTCATCACCAACACCTTATACTGTGCTCAGAAACCAATAGGCAGCCAGTTGAGGGATTTCAGAATAGGTGTAATATGATCGATGTTCCGGTGATCAGCCTGGCTGCCATATTTTGTATTAGTTGCAGTTTCCGAGTT
>CM034708.1:165708446-165721192 GCA_020142125.1 Phrynosoma platyrhinos | reverse complement strand
ACCAGGGCGTCTTGGACGCCCTCGTCTGCATCCCCCCTAAGTCTTAAGCCATTGTCATAGCAATCTGTCTTCATGACAGAGGGCCAAATCCCTAATTTGAGTGTGGACTGTCTTAATGACATAAAGTCCATTTCCACACCAAATCTTCCTGTCCCTTCCTTAAACTGTTTTAATAATAATAATAATAATAATAATAATAATAATAATAATAATAATAATACGTTTTATTTATATACCGCCCCTCTGGCGAACCAATCGAGGCGGTGTACAACAATGAGTTACATCAGATAAACAACAAAATTTACAGCAAATTAATAATTACAGCAAATTAACAAATTAAACCATATCAATAACAATACATTACAGCAATTTTACAAATTAAACACATACATTACAAAATTATAAACAACAGCGTCAACACAAAATCAATAGCAATAAGACCACTGGCAGCAATAAAAATGTGTACTTTTAAAATACACAGTTTACACACATGTTCTCCAGCGCTTAAGTCCTAAGCCCTACACAGGTCACAAAACAAGCCCCCAGTGCCGCTGGTGCTCCAAAGCTGAAAAAAGGAGCTGGGCGTTTCAAAGGCCGTTTCAAAGGCCGTTTTAGCTATAGATTTTGCTGAGATTCCACCTCAACGTTAGGAGGAACATCCTACAGTAAGAACTGTTTCACATTAGAATACACTCCCTTGGAGGGCGGTGGAGTCTCCTTCTTTAGAGGTCTTTAAACCTATTTCTTCATTGTCTAGGCTGATCTTGTGAAGGTCCTCACAATAAAAAACATTATTTTTGTTTTCTTTATGTTCAAAATTAAGCCTGTCTTTGCACTTTTCTCTTTGATCTTCCTTAGTAGGTGGTTCAGGTCTGTGAGGTTTTCTGTTAGTAGTATGGTGTCATCTGCATATTTTCCTCTTATTTTCAGTCCTTCTTCTGTGTCCAAGCCTGCTTTTCCTATATGTTCTGCATACAAGTTGAACAGATAGGGTGAAAGGACGCAACCTTGTCTGACTCCTTTGTTAATTGGGAAAAGCACTGCCTATATTGTCTTTAAAGTTGAGAATAGCGATGCATCCACACTGCAGACATAAAGCAGTTTGGCACCACTTGAAGTGTCATGGCTCCATCCTGTGGAATCCTAGAATATGTAGTTTGGTGAGGTATTCAGCCTGGTCTGACAGTGCTCAGGTGCCTCACCAAACTGCAAATACCAGGATTTTGTAGGTTATAGTCATGGCAGTTAAAGTGGTGTCAAACTGCTTTGTTTCTGCAGTGTAGATTTACCCTAGTTCTCAGAGTGGATTCCCCACTCCAATAACATGGAAGCCAACAGCCACTGCAGATTTCCCATCTTCATGCCAGCCACAGATGCTGGCGAAACGTCAGAATGAAACTGTTCTAGAACATGGCCACACAGCCCGAAAAACCCACAAAAAACTAAGGATGCTGACCATGAAAGCCTATGACTTCATAGGTATCACTAATATCAATAAAGGTCCCACCATTTCATACACTTTACTCTTGCCCCTAAAATTAGGGGTGTTCCTATCATTAACAGAAACAGGGCAGCAGATTTTAGGAATGGAAATAAAATTTTAGACAGATAATTTACTACTGATTTTGGTAAGATGGATGAGGAAAAGTGCATGTGGGATGTTATGCCTCATATACGAATATAATTTAGCTGTCTTTAGGTACAATATATCTTGACTTAAGTAGGTAGGGGCATCAACTCTGCCTCAGACTGCCAAATGTCTTAGGTCTGCCTCAGGGGGGTTGCAGACTGCCAGAAATAGTGCAAATTGAGTCCACTTTAAGGGTTAGGGTTGGTGCTAGGGAATCATGGGAATTGTTTTTTTCTCTGACACATTGAGCCTTCTCTGTCAGAGAGCTCTGGTGCCACAATAAAATACAGTTCCCATGATACCCTAACCCTAAAAGTGGACTCAATTTGCACTATTTTTGGCAGTCTGCAACCCCTATCAGTCTTTTCAATGAAACACTTTCAGAGTAGCAGCTATGCACCACCCTGTGAATTATTTCCCAGGCTATCACAAGTTATGTGCAAATATAATGCAACCTACTATCAGCTTTAGTTATAATTAATGAATACTTGTATTTATTTACAAAATCATCTCTTCTAAAATGAACTCTCAACTCCTGGATGTAGCATGATACTTTTTTTTTTGAGGGTAACAAGAGCACAATGGTGTTCTGTAAGTAACATCATGCAAATTACCATTAATTTAATGGAGATTATCAGACGATCCATGGTTCTTGCCACAGTTGTGTTAATGAAATGAAACACATACACACTGGCTTGTAAGTAATTTCTATTGTGTGTACTGTAGCAGACATTGCCGGTCCAGGACTCTCTTTCCCGGACTGCCCTTTAACCCTGTGTCCCTGTCCTATTGTTTTACCAGCATGCCTTTTGTATTATATCATCATCATCATCATCATCATCATCATCCATCTCTTTTTTACACAATTTATAGTAATAAAATGGGGGTGGAGGAATAACATTTTAAAAAATGAAAACAGGTGCTTTGGAACAATGTGTGGGGTAGTAGTGGAGGAGTGAGGGAGAAGAGGAAACTTGATCTCCCATGTGATTGCCCAACGCCAGGATTACTGCCCAGACATTATCACATACAAATCTAATACTACATCAGCAATGTTGGCAGCAAGAAAGTGCTTCAATGAAAAGGTGTGTGATATTCACATATAGAGAACAGCTCAGCCACAGCATCATCTCATCAGGTTTGGCCATAGATGTGTCTATTCTGCTTTAATTCCACTTTTTAGCCTCATGTGAGTAGTAGTATCATTACTTTTAATAACTTTGCCTTATTACTGTTTTTGGTTATTTTTGTGTGCTAAAGAAACTTTCTTGGGGCATTTTATTATTTTCTGTTCATATATTAGCCCATTTTATTATTTTTCTAAATGTATTGTTAAAAGGAATGAAAGAATTTGAAGAATGAATTACAGTCAGCCCTCTTTATTGATGGATTCATGCACCCATGAATTCAAACATCTATGGTTTGAAAATATTCCAGTTTTCCCCTCCAAAAGGCAAGCCTTGAATTTGTCATTTAATATAAAGGACACAATTTTAATACAACATTGTATATAATAGGACTTCAGCATCCATCAGTTTTAGTATTCATGGGGGAATCCTGGAACCAAACCCCAGCATATATCAAGGGTCTACCTGTTTTACAAATTAAAAGTTAAATTTCAGATTGGTAACTGCAAAATGTACTGACATCTTTTAAAATAAATAATACAATGAATTATTTTTAAAAATTAACCTAAGATATATGAACCTATTAGCAAATTAAGACCACATGATAAGACCCATTTATAGAATCCAGATCTGAAGGGGTTAAAATTGCCATGTATTATTTAGCACTTTTTTTCTGGAGTTTGCAGTCGTTTATGGGATCAGTTCTGAGGAAAACCTGCTGGGTCTACATTTGCAGATCCTTCAAAAGAGCAGGAAAAATATTTTGCTTCTGCCCAACCTTTCCAGCTTTTGTGAAGTTGATACTTTTTTTTCATTCTGCAATGCTATTTTATGCTGTCCCCTGATGCTTTTATTCATTTCATGTGATATTGTTTTAAGTTTTATTGTTTGCTGCTTTGGGAACTACAATGCTGAAAAGTGGTTTACTTTTTCAGTAATAAAAACAAACAATTTTCTGTAAGAAACACTTAATCTTATGTGTTTTTAAAATGCACGCATGAAAACATAAACTGTATATCAAAGTAATCATTAAGCCACAATTGGTTTACAGTCAATATTGCAATGGAATATAAAGTATACAATATAATAGTTTCAGACTCATGGCTCACAAAATACACAGAATCACTAGCTTAATTTTGTGCTGGTCTATGACCATAACACTTAATTGAACTAGTTTAGTGTCTATAGATATCCGCCTAGGCTTTGATTCTCTGTCTGTCTATCTTTTCTTATTTGATTTCCAGTGCAATATTCCTTAGTATTTCACACATAAACATATGGACTCAGTTGTATATGTCTATTGTCTACAACTTGGAAAAGTTATTTTTTGAACTCCAAGCCCCAAAATTGTAGTCATTGTCCATGTTGGCTGGAGGTGTCTGGGTATGCTTGTCTAAAAATAACTTGTTCAGACTTGTTGCTTATTAATACTACTGCTTTTGTGCTCCTCCATGTCCTTCCCATAGTAAAATGGAATAGAATTTTTCATTCAGTGCCAGACTTTTTTTTAATTGCATGTGAATTGACAACAGGCCATTCTTTTATTGACATATCTTTGCTTTTAAAAGCTTCAGCTATTGTCACAGTACGTTAAGTTTAATAACTCTGGTAGCAGATTATCATTTTCTTTTTTCTTTTCTTTCTTCTTCTTTTGAAAAAGGGGAAGCAAGAAGCTCATCATTGCTATGATCCATTCTCTGGACTTTTTATTAACCATTGTACAGTTGGGATGTTGGGATTTGCTCTTCATATTTTTGTCTTTCTAAACATTCCTTGTCAATTAATTACATATTCGTTCTGATGATGAAATCTTTCTCATTGGAAAATAAAGTATTACAAAACACATAATTTCTGTATATAATCCCTACTAAATCATAAACAATAAATTATAAACAGTAGATCATCTCAAGTTCCATGCATTTCCTATACACTTGTCCCTCGCCATTCATGGTCTTGGCACTTGTGGTTTTGATCATTTGTGAGGCCAAGTCCGTGGCTCCCTCCCTCCTGCCCTACTTCCTTATTGGCATCTCCCCCTCCCCTGGTGCAGGGACAGATAATTGGTCCCAGCAGCCATTGGGACTTGCTTTTCCAGCAGCACTCAGGGCCCAGTGTGCGCGCACCCCATCCCCTCCACCGCAGCCAATGGGCGCATGATACATCAATTGGCTGCAACGGAGAGGGTGGAGTGTGCACACGCTGGGCCTTGAGCACTGCTGGGAGAGCAAGTTCTAATGGCTGCTGGGGCCAATTACAGGCCCCAGTGGCTTGGACTCCGATTACAGTCCCTGGCGCTGGGCAGAAGATGCCAGTAAGGAAAAGAGGGATGGAAAGGAGGAAGGCAGGAAGGGAGAGAGGGAAGGAAAGATGGAAGGAAGGGAGGAAAGGGAGGGAGGAAAGGAATTTCCCAAATATTCAAGTCTCATTGTCCCCAGTGGCACCACTGGGGACATTGGGACTTGAATATTTGGGAAATTTTGTATCCACGGGAGGCCCCAGAATGTAACCTCCATGAATACAGAGGAATGAGTGTATTTTCTTCTGAATACATATCTTTCAGTATTTAAATTCTTTGGGCCTTTGCAGACTGCTAGAAATAGTGCAGATTGAGGCCACATTAACTGCCCTGACTCAGTGCTAGGGAATTATGGGAACTGTAATTTATTGTGGCACCAGAGTTCTCTGACAGAGAAGACTCAATGTCCCAGAAAAAAATACAATTCCCATGATTCCCTAGCACTGAGCCAGGGCAGTTAAAGTGGACTCAATTTGCACTATTTCTGGCAGTCTGTAAAGGCCCTTTGTTTCCTCTCTACCCTAATTTTTTTTTAAAAAATGTCATGTATGATTTCTCCCAAATAAGAGTTCCTTTTCTTAAATCATGTGTGTTTGCCTCCCTGTTCAGTGTCTTTTATTTCTGTATTTATTTCCATGCTTATTTTACTTTATATCTCTTGTACCTGGTATTTATCATATTTCCCCTTTATTTACCCATTGCTCTTCTTGTTTCTAATGGTGCAACAGAGTTTTATTTATTCCCCAACAGCATGCCCAATATTCTACAATAGGCAGCCATTCTTTTTCAGCTTTGCTCATTGATTTAGTATTCAACATATGTGTTAATCCAGGGGTAGGCAAGCTAAGGCCCGGGGGCCGGATGTGGCCCGCCAAGGCCTTTGGACTGGCCCCAGGCTGGTCCTGCCGCCGCCGCCGCTGCCCACCATGATGATATTGATTATTGTTGTTATTACTTGTTCTTGGGGTTTTCTTGGCAAAATCTCCACAGGGGTTTTGCCATGGCTTTTCTGGGGCTGAGAGAGTGTGCATGCATATATTTTTTTAATTTTTATTTTTTTTAACTTTTTTAATTTTTTCTTTTTATTTATTTATTTATTTTTGGTGCTTCGGCCCCCCAATTGTCTGAGGGACAGCAACCCGGCCCCTGGCTCAAAAAGGTTGCCTACCCCTGTGTTAATCTGTCCCACTCACACATATCACTAGATGTGTTTGTGAAAGTGGTGTAACTCAGAGCCTTTTCTGAGGTTCAGAATCCCAACAGATTCATGCTGTGGGATCTGTGGCAAAGCTATATATGGTTTTATAGGTCAGAACCGGCATTTTGAATTGGGCCCAGAAGCAGACCAGGTGCCAGTGCAGCATTTGTAGCAAGAAAATTTTATGGTCTTTGTAACCAACCTCAGGTATCATGGGTGCAGCTCTTCATACCAGCTAGTTTCCATTTATGGTAATACAGCACATTGACATGATGTACCCATAACTCATGAGCTTATCTTATCTCAGGGACTCTTCTTCCTATGTCTTCTTCATAGAAATTTCATATCTTCAGCAACCAGGAGTAAGTTTACATGGGCATTCATTCCTATACAGTCATCTGTCATGGGCTGTGCCATATATAAAGCCTTTTCACACAGTGGTCCTCCCTGCTTCCTAATTCTGGTTAAGGAATCTAGGATTTTTTTTTCAAATTTGCTCTAGTGTTTCTCAACAGCTCATAAACTTTCTGTTCAGGCTGATTTGTAGCTTTTCCAAATCTCATCTGGGCTGCACCTGCAACAGAATAATTTCCCCACCCCTATGGAGGGTTATTGCCATTTTAAAGCTAACTCTGGATTTTGTCTGAGGTCAGCTTTCTTAAACTCGCTGGTCACCTTAGTGCCTAAGTCATGATGATGGTT
Organism: Phrynosoma platyrhinos; assembly: GCA_020142125.1. Lineage (NCBI taxonomy): Eukaryota > Metazoa > Chordata > Lepidosauria > Squamata > Phrynosomatidae > Phrynosoma > Phrynosoma platyrhinos. Next base: position 165,714,239 of record CM034708.1, on the reverse strand, counting down.
AAACAAGAAAGGCTGAGCCAACATCAACACTACACTTAAGCTTTTAAGTCTTGGAATTTCAGGATATTTATACAGGAATTGAAGAGTCTCTTTTGGTACTCTTTCAGGCTATTCATTATATGCATCCATAGATTCATATGCATATACATCACCCTTAGGGACAAACACAGACATGGCAATGGCTAGGCACTTCAACTTCATTCTATTACATTACATGTAAAGCTTCATTACATTATACTACATTGTATCATAAGGCCATTAAAATGCTACACTTCCATCAGGACATTTCAGAGAGGTTTTATCTCTCTAGTCAATTGTTTAACAGGCTTTGTAGCAACAATCAAAACTATCTAACATAGCCTTTTAATCATCATCATCATCATAATCATGTCTTCCCATAATTCCATAGTTTCCCATAGTGTCTGCTAAGCTATATACAGACATTTCATAAAGACATTTCATATGAACAATTCTGCCCTTTATATCATATTCATAATCCTCTAAATAAACAAAAACCTAGCCAGTTATCCATGGCAGAATACAATCTCAGATGTTGACACTCAAGAGTTAATCTCTTTGTTAAATCTTAACAGAATTTATTACTACTTACCTATATTCTTACCAGCATAAATCAGCATTTTAGGGCAGTATGTCAGGACTATCAGGAACCACCCTAATTGTTATCGATAGTGTTTTCTGCCTTGGATACATGCTATACAGCACTATTTCTGGGCTCTTTTTTTTATTCTCTCTCACATCCACTCAATAATTAGCTAACCAATCAAAATAACTCACACAAGAGAAGTTCATTATTTCTTTGTATACTTGTCTTGTGGCTGCCTGTCATTATTGAGTACAGGAGGGTTATCTAGTGATCATATTCCTAAGTTATTATAGCTCACTTTCTACTCACATCTCACAGGGTGAGCCTAGTGACTCTTTTCCTTTCTTGTATGCAATCATGGAGATGTTTCTTATCTTTGTTTAGATGCCAGAGCATCTGGCATTTATTCTAGACTAGACCAGGTCCTTCATTATCCTAACTGATACAGACACACACAGAGAGATTTAACTGCCTGTATTAGTTTGTATGCCATTTATCTTACACTTTATAGGCTATACTAGAGTAAATGCAGTTCTTTAGAGTTATATGAGCAGGCTGAAAAGTTTACACTTGAATATACCTGGCCTGTAGCACAGTGAAATGCATGGGACTATTGAAAAGCTTGTGATTCAGGAGAGCACTCCAATGGAATTGCACATGGAACAGGCTGTGGGTTGTGGTGCTACAGGAAGGTGTAGTGCTTAGGAAGACATTTTCATGGAAGACATTGATTATTTTGTTTATCAGCACAACTGAAGAATGGAGAAAGTTAGTGGTGGGCATTTTTATTTAATTCCAGTATATATATCATTATGTATTTATGTATAAGCTACTCTTCAGCTAGAAGGGCTTCAAGCACAGCTTCCACATCAATAAAGACAATCCAGTGCTTGCTGTCAAACTTTCAAGTGATGGCATAAAAGGAAAAAAAAGGATAGGGAAGGGAAAGGAAAGGAAAAAAAGAAAAGTAAGGCATCCCTCCTTAACATTCTTATAATGGCTGAATGTAATACTGGTAGCTTCATGTATCACAACCAGCTGGAATATAAACAACTCAAAAACCCCAACAACCCCCTGCTGGTCTCTCATTGGACCCAACTCGACATGGCTTGAGGGAGAGAAAAAATGTTTAATGAACTGGTCTTTGCCTTGTTGCAGATGGATGGAATAGCTAATGGAATGGCGGTGAGCCCTTTTTGTTTCCTCTTCATTAAATGAATTGGTATGTAATGGAAATATCAAAAATTTAGGGAAGCCATTTCTAGAACTCTCTCATTCAGGACAAAGCAACCCTTGTGCAAAAGCTCCAGAGCTTTGCTCTAAAGAACCTGGATAATACAGGAAAAAATAAAATAAAAATGAGAAGCAAGATATAATTATTCCTATTACTGTCATGCTATCTTCTATTTATTAAAAAGGATGCAAGCGCCATATTAGTTACTTTGAGGGGCAGAGAGGGAATAGGGCACTACCAGCTTTTCTGCATGCTTGTGGCCTTTGGGAGCATTCATTATAATAAAACACACTGTGGAAATCACTGGTTTGCTTTATGACATCTCGATTTACAAATTTCATTTATATGAAAATGACTTCCTGAAGGAGTACAAAAAGTAAGTTCAAATATGAAAAAATAGCTGCTTATAAAGTATCATTTGACATCCTCCACATTTTACTGAATAGCTAGAATAAAAAGCTATTACTTGCCTTGCTGTCCATGTTGTCTGGAAGAAATAAGTAACCCGAATGGAGAGACATGGCTCGTTGTTTCAGAACTCACTGGGGACCTGAACCTAGAGTGCCCAAGTCCCAGTATAACTACTGGCTCTGGTTACACTGCAACCACCATGAAAAGATGAAGGTCTCCTATCCTCAGAACAAACTAACATCATGCTCATCTGCTTCATGTTGCCAGCATTTACAGGCATATAGCAAAGAAATGCTAGGTGCCACATTTTGGCAACAGGATCTATCCTATTTAGTGTTTCAGTTTGGAAATTTTAGACAGTGAAGTTCATGATCTAAAGCAGGATTGGGCAAAATGCAGTTCATGGACTTGATGCAGGGCCTCATGGTACTCCAGTGCCTTAACTGCTACTCTTGCACCCAATGTCCCCATTTTCCCCACCCTTTGCAACATCCTCAAGCAGACACAGGAAGTAATTTTGCTTCAGTGAACTGAATGCAACCTTTTCCCCAAACCCGAGTGGATTACTTTCTCATAAGAAAAAAGAAAATAAAAAGGCCTTTCCTGGAGTCATTTTTTAAAAATTTTATTAAATGCTAAAAACAACACAAACAAATACAATCAAACATATATACACATATACCACACAATACACATATCCAATACAACCATATATCACATATAAACTTCTAAACATCTAAACATAACATACACATGACACCCAAACCAACCACCTTTTCCATACAAAAATGATTTCCTGAATTTGGGCAAAGTTCTTTCACTTTCCTATAATTTGCTCTCCTATCTTTTATTTTAACAGACTATAATTTTTTTTTACAACAAAATAGTCAACTGAGGAGCATTCCATCTAAAAATAAACAAAGCTCAAACATGATAATTAAATATAGCCTTAATTTAAATATCAATAGTAATTCTAAAAAATATATCCATTATATCTATCAATCTCCTGTATTTGTTATTATAGCTGCTCTTATTTACTTCATCATTGGTTAAATTCTCACCTCTATCTTCTCTCTTTCTAAATAATCATAAAAAGGTTTCCATATCTTTTTGTTTACTTCCCAATCTTGACCTCTAACCAAATTAGTTAGATTATCTAACTGTATTAAGTCTATCAATTTGCACATCCACTCTTCTGTAGAAGGAATCTGTCTTGACTTCCAACTTTTAGCTAATATCAGTCTCGCACTAGTTGTCATATAAAATAAAAATTTACCATATTTTTGATCCAAGTCCTCATTATCACACATACTTAACAGATATAGTTTAGGATCCATCACTATTTGGGATTGTAGAATATTTTCCATTATGTTGTGTATCCTCTTCCAATATTTTTTAACTTTCTTACAAGTCCACCACATGTTTTTAAAAACTTTGGCATTTTAAAAAACTTTGGCAGCCTTAAAAATAGGCATGGGGTTTGCATGCATTTCAAAGTCCACACTTTTCTCTACCCTCGATGCATATCTCAGCCAGTCATCCCTGATTCTAAAAGGGGTTGAAAAATAAGAAGAAAGGATGCTGCAAAAAAGAGGGTTAGTCCCAGAGCACCTCAACAAAAATAGGCTGGCCCAGGTTGCTAGGCTTCTTTACTACCATACACATCCCCTACTGCTTCTCTGGGAGGCAATTTAGGGAGGCCCTGGGCTATGAGATTCTCATCTTAGGCCCTGAGGTACCAGTTTCACTTACAGCACTACTGCTAGTTTTGCCTCCACAGTGCCATTGTGCTATTGGAAGCCTGGGTCACACCAGCTCAAAAGCTATGTGTTTTGTAATTTAGTTAATCTGCTAATTTAATTGAGTATATTTTACAATGGAAAGTAAACATGTAGGAATTTAGAACACTTCTCATTCACCATTTGAGCCGATGGCTCTAGTTAGAACTGGATCTTGGTCACAAACTGTTTCTTGATGATAACTTTATCCTTGTTATAAATTCCATAAGCAATTTTCCTATTACTCCACTGGACTGCTTTGCTAACTTTTAAATTTACCATCTGAATATATGGAGCACAGAACAGAGGCATCCCCTACTAGTTTATACCTCATTTCTCCATCCCAGGAAAAAGGTTGGGTATAAATTTAATAAACAGTTTCATTCTACAACATTCATGCATTCAATAGAAGGTGTAAAAAAAGCCTGAACAATATTACAAAAGTGATTACATTCTTTTCTTAAACTTACATATTCCCCTTCCCCCCAAAAAAATAGAGATGCAAGGGAGAGTTAAGGAAGGCAAGGCATAGACTCTAATAAAACTATACGCTCAAGGCTATAAAATACATTCTACATATGGTACTAGCACTGCCACCCCGCTGGCAAATTTCATGCCATACTGATCAAGAACATTTAAGTCTCTTTACATTTCAGTAGTTCAGTACTGGAGGAAAAAGAATCCCATATAATTTCAGTCTTAATTCAAAGCTTTGCTTTCAATTTTCCTGTGAGGACTTGGGAATTTGCAATATCCAATTGGCCTACACTTTGTATTCATTCCATACAGTTTGAGGATGATTTGGAGAGAAATTAGGGCCAGTTCTGCCATATGGCAGATACTGCAAAATAGTGGTGATGGAGTTCTGTGGGTATAACTTTATGTTTCACACACACCATAGCCCATACTGCCTTCAGGTAGTGTGGTGAATGCTATCCCATTGAAGAATGGTGGAGGATCCTGTCCCAGGGAAACCCATTCTGAATGGCAACTAATACAACTACTACGTATTCAACAGAAAATGTGAGCAGAAACCTACACATTCACATAAGCAGGATCTCAATTTCTACAGGGTTCCAATGTGTGCAAAACTGTATGAATACACATCTACATTAAACCTCCTCTGAACAAACTGATGTTAGAAGGGAGGTCAAATAGGCACAATCCTGTCCCCCTTTTTCAAGTGTCCAATGAATGCATTTTGAAGCAGAGAATCATTTTTTCTTTATCTAGAGAAGTTAGAAAACAGTAGGAGGCTTTCCACAGTGTCAGTGCTGAACGATCAGAGGCTAATGAGAGTGATCCATTGATCTAGCCAAGTCAGAGGTGCTTTGCGAAGGGAGGTGTTTGAACTGACCAAGACTATTACTGTCCAAAGTTCTATTCTGAATTGTTGTTGTTAACTGCCCTCAAGCTGATCTTGACCCATGGTGACCCTATGGATGAGACATCTCCAAGACACCCTGTCCTCCACTGCTCTGCTTAAATCCTGCAAACCCATATCCATGAATTCCTTAATAGAGTACATCCATTCTGGCATGTGGCCTTCCTCTCTTTCTACTTCCCTCCACCTTTCCCGGCATTATTGTCTTTTCTAATGAGTCTTCTCTTCTCATGATGTGTCCAAAGCACGACAGCCTCAGCTTAGTCATCTTGGCTTCCAGAGAGGTTTCTGGTTTGATTTGCTCTAGGACCCATTTGTTTGTCTTTTTGGCTATCCATGGAATCCTCAACACTCTTCTCCAGCACTACATCTCAAAGGAGTT
>CM034708.1:165683618-165695332 GCA_020142125.1 Phrynosoma platyrhinos | reverse complement strand
TATATGGTGTAAGGACAAAGCAGATGCATTAGGACTAGCCAGGAAAGTAATCGGGAACAATATTATTCTACTAGTTCCTAGCATCAAGAAGACTGTGATTGGTTTTGTTTGCATCTTCTACCCTATGGTACTGGTTTGGAAATACACTTGCCCCTCCATTTTTGCAGCCTTGAAGTCCACAATCTTGATTCTTTGTGGAGGGGTGAGCTCCATAAGATAAAATGGCATGCATGGCTGCATGTGGGAGCGCACACTAATTCAAGCCAATAGAGCTTGACTATTAGCGAGTTTCCATTTTCAAGGGGTAGGTGGTTCCGGAACGGATCCCCCACACAAACAGAAGGGCAAGTGTATGACTATCTGAACTACAGAGCTTCAGTATGATATCTGTGGCACCCGACATTTTGAAATAAAGACTCAACAGTTGTACAAAAGACATTAGACTGGGATTCCTATGCCTACCTGTGTCTTACAAATTAATGGTGTTCAGGAGTATATTTAAGAATATATTCTTATTCTTTATTTTCATTCAATTTTTATTTCTTTCATTTTCCTGGTGTGGCCATGGAGCACCTGGGAAGTGCACGTGGAGTCCTTAAGGCTCCTCGGAGTACAGGCTGGGAACTTCTGCATTAGACTATTGAGGTGCAAGTTGGTCATAATACATACTCTTTGTAAACTGTCTTGAAAATTATTTGACCAAAAGTCAGGGTAGTATGAGACATAGAATAGTCTTTTTTTGGACAAATAGTGTCTATGTTGTGTCTAATTAATTTTAAGGTTTGATTGCACTGGTGTCTGTTATCAAATCTTAAAACCAGTCCCAAATCCTTTTTATGGTTGAAAGGTAGATTTATTCAAATCTTTTCTAATTTTTTTAAAAAATATAATTTGATTGCCACACTAAATAATAACAATAGCAATAGCATTTACATGTCTATACCACTTGATACTGAACTAAGCAACCTCTAAGCAGTTTACAATGTGTAAGCCAATTGCCCCCAACAAGCTGGGTACTCATTTTATTGACCTTCGAAAGGATGGAATGCTGAGTCAACTTTGGAGTCCCTCAGGATCAAACTCACAATTTAACCACTGTGCCACCAGGGCTCCTTATAATGACAATAACAATAACAATACCTTACCTTTTCCTAGTACAGGTATAGTTCATTTCCACAGGAAAAAAAAAACTATAAAAGTTATATTCTTGAATGTTTTTATTCTGTTATTATAATTCACATACTATACATAGCTTTTAATATAGCTTTTAAACCCCCCCCCCCCAATTACATATAAGATACCAAGAAGAATTCATATCTGAAATAAATTGGGCTGCAAAACATACTTGATGGTTTCTTTCTTCTCCCTTGGTTTGACATCTTTGATGTAATTTTTATTCTAGCATTCCATATCAAACGAGTCACAGTCCCACCTTTCATTTGAAAGACTGAAAGACAGTCAACCAACCAGCAAGGTATTTGCATAACCCAAGGGCAGTTTTGCAAGATGAAACTTTTTGTGTGTATTAGCATCTGACACTCAATCTCCATTGCTGATGGGTTCAAGTTAAAAAATGAACAGTAAAATCATTTTGGGGTTTGGAGTAGAATCAATAGTCATAGCATTCTTATTCTGGAATGTTCCCCTGAGAAACCTCTCTGACACACTGATCTCTTTCTGGAACTAGGGGAATCCTTCATACTACACAGCTGTATTGCTATATGCCACTTTACCTGCTATGGCAACATCCTATGGAAACCTGGGAATGGCAGTTTAGGGAGGGACATTTAAAATTCACAGCCATAGAACTCTAGTGCCTTACTTACTGTAATTACAAACCCCAGAAGTTGACAGGATGTTCCCATGGAAGCTGAAGTGGGATCATGATGCTATAATTGTGAAATGTGGATGGGCCGCAGGCAAAAGTCTGTGTACTATCCTAAAGCTTTGATCCTAAACTGCTTTATCACCACAAAATTTGTCTTTTCTATTTTTAAATTCTGGATTCTTTTGATGGAGGTATATCTACACTGTAGAAATAATGCAATTTGACACCGTCACATCCTATGGAATCCTGGGATTTGTAGTTTTACAACATTTTTAGCCATCTCTGCCAAAGAGTGCTGGTGACTCACCAGGATTCAGTAGAATGGAGCCATGGCAGTTAAAGTTGTGTCCAACTGCATTGTAGATGACACCTTAGTCTGTAATGTTTTTACATGTTTTAATCTAATCTTTAGTTGTGTATGCCATTCTGATATTTTTTTCCATACATAACTACAGTTGACTCTCCACATTTGTGGCTTTGACTTTTACAGATTTGATTATTCATGGATTTCATTAATATGTTCTCTCTAGGAATCCCCTAGGTCTTCCAGTGTTACTCTGCCAGAATACTCAAGGACCTAGAGTTTTGCAGAGAGAACAATTCTTCAGGCATTTTCAAGTACTATTGTACAATTTTATGGTCAACTTCTGCCATAGAGCTGTGCTGGAGAACCTAGAGATTCCTAGAGAGGTGTTGTCTCAGGTTAAAAAAGAGTAGTTTTTTTATTTGTGGTCTTTTGACTTTCATGGGGTATTATGCCCCTAACCCCAGTGAATGTGAAGGGCCCACTGTAATTTGCACTTCTGTGATACTTTTCCTTGCTGTTTCCTGTTTAAGGCTGTGGTTATTGGTAAAGCTGGTATCTGGATGCCCCCTAATGTCTAATAAATATCAATAAAAGAGGGTGTGATAACAAAGGTACTGTTGTCATCTTTATAGCTTCAAGTTTTTGCCTTCTGTATCTCATTCACAGTGTTGCCTGTGAAGCACATCTGAATAGGTCACTCAGGTTCCAGTTTTCACTGATGGAATGATAAGTCAGATTTAGCAACATCCTTCCCCTAGGCATTAACTGAGTTATTGAGGCATGGTGAGGCATAGTAGAACAGTTATCTGCTAAACTATATTGGCTATTACTGAAGTGTTGTCTGTTTCATTCTGACATGCACTATATTTGCAAGGAGATTTTATGTCCCTAGTGATGTCCAAAGAATAACCATTTGGACTTCACATACAACTTCTACAATTGTTTATTGCATTTTCATATGATTCAATGACAGATGACTGAGGATTGTTACCAGAACATAGAGATAACAACACACAGTTAGTCCCAATGTGCTCTGAGATAGCTTCTATAAAGTTTGACTACAGAGATCAAATAAAATCTTTCATGACAATTCCTAAATTTTGTGGAACATAAGCTTTGTAGCATTGGTCTCTTTTTGAAAACATCAGTTTGGGTGTAATGTTTAATCCTGCCATATTTATTAACTATACTGCATTTTATTTCCAGGCTGAGACCACCTGTTGCCAGTTTACCACTGCAAGGCTTTGAAGCAAAAGGTACAAGATATAAATCTAAACAAAAGAAATAAATTATAATTACAAAAAGTAAGGCACAAACTATGAAGAATACTTTAATGGAGAAAGTATATAGGTGATCAAGTTTTCTGATATAGATAGATAGATAGTGCTTTTGTAGTGCGTAATAACACAGTAAGTATCAAACATGAGTTACCATCTGTTTCATTTTAAATAAAACACAGTAGGAATATCCAAACTGGACCCATTAATTTCAGCATAGGCAAGATAGTGAGGTCTATTATCCAAACAAAATGTGATCTTAAGTGTGTTTGTGCATTTTAAATGTAATTAAAAAAATAAAAAAGTCACCAAGTAGCAGCAGCTGGAGGGAGGTAGGGACTAATTAACAGGATCACATGTTTCAAAAGGAGAATTTAACTGTTTTCCTGCCTATTCCTTCTTTCAGGAGAAACACACCCTTGAGAAAGGCATTTTCACTGGAAATAAATTTCAACAATGGGATTTCCCCAAAAACATATTTTTCTTCATAATCTCTAGGTGACATAATTTGCCTGCTAAATGCCAAGGTGTATTTAATGTCACTTTTAGCTTGGCACTGCCAGATTTACATTATTAACATACTCAGAATATATCTGCTGCTCGGCCATGCGGCTACAGATTGTGTGAGGCATATAAAATGTTTGAATACTGTATGTAGGAGTCTTGCTTCTGTATTGCCCTGGGGATAGGATTATTATTTATCCCTAAAACTGGGAATCAAGCGAATTTTCAATTTAGAACAAATACAGCACAGTTAAAATCATAACAAAGTAAACCTTAACATAGAATTAAACTATTCTCAATATCAAAATGCACTTTGTGCATCTAGATAACCCTTTCTTTAAAAAGCTTCTATTAGAATAAAAATCTCTTTCCCTGCTGAAAGGACAGCAAGGATGGAGGCAAGAATGCTTCCCTGGATGGGAAGTTTCTGAGCCTAGGGCAGTGATGGTGAACAATTTAGGGGCCGAATGCCCAAACTAAAAGGTCTTCTGGCACCGGGTGTTACTTGGTGCTGGGAGTGGGACTTGTGCCCTCTGGGGGAGGGACTTCTGGGTTGGGACTTCTTCCCCCCACACTCCCGGGGCTTCAGCTGCTCCTCCAGAGAAAACTAAAGGCGTGGGAGGTGAGGGGGGAAGAAGAGGAACAGGCGTAATCAATAATGGTAAATAAATGGATAAAATTGGAAACAAACAAAGGAAAAATGATGTGATAATTTGGGTAGAGACACTAGGAAGTTTCTTTTAAATCTGATTGAATATGATGTGTCTGAATGTGTTAGACTGATGTTATGTATGTAAAGTTATGTAATGTTTTTTAATAAGAAAAAAATTAATAAAGACTATAAAGGAAAAAATTGTTATCAGACAAAACAGACTGTTCAGTTCTGAGCTCTGGTGGGTTTTTCTCTTTCCCTTTTAATAATGAAACAAAATTTGAAAAGTTATTAATAATCAAGGATTGTTCAGCAGGTAGCCTCTCTCCGTTTCTAATTAGAAGGCCTCCATTTCAGGTAAAAATAGTCACATATCTTTTAATTGCCTTGGCACATTAATGTAATATTATATGTAATTAAGAAGCACTTTCATACTTAACAATTCTGGGTATGTAAAAAAGGTACTGGGGACTCTCCTGAATATAGTCTAATTGGCACATTTATCTTCCACTGTGTGTTCAGGATCATTACTGGCTCTAAAACACAAATTCTGACTAATTCTGAAGCTAGAAAGGCCAAACTGAGCTCTTAAAAAACAAACAAACAAAAACAACCCACCCCACAATTATATTACATAGACCAGTTGTCCCCAAACCTTTCCAGGCTATTGCCTCCTTTCCTTTTGGCAGCAACTCTAGTGCCCCTCCCCACACATATTTTTTGTTATCAAGTCAACTGTTCTCCATGTAGTCATGATAGCCAAATGACCACATTATCTTCTCTGAAAATACTTGCTCCTTTGGCTTAACAGAGATGAGCACCACCCCCTACAGTTGGACGTGACAATACAGTCTTGTAAAGGGAAAGCCTTTTCTACTGCAAATTAAAAACAACCAGTCTTGGTTGCTGCTCCTTTTGCACCCAGTTACCTTGGGAGCATCAACCAAAGTAGCTGGCTGAGCAGTGAACAAGAAGCTTCTTCCTTGTGCCAGCCTTTTAGCTCAGGCCGGCACAGGTGAGAGTCTTCTTGGTTGCTGTTTGACTGGTTGCTCAGTCACTGCTCCCTTTGCCTGTCACCCTGAGAGCAGCAACTGAGTGGCTGGTTGAGCAGCAACTGAGGAGCCTCGCACCTGTACCAGCCTTGTAGCAAAGGCCAGTGCAGACAAGAGGCCTCTTGGTTGCTATTCAGGCAGCTGGTCCGTTGCTACTCCCAGGGTTATCAAATGTAAGGGAGAAGCTTCTCCCTAGAGAGGAGGGACTCTATCCTTCATTTGGACAGAGAAAGGCACAGCCGTTATGTATGTAGGGAGTTTACAGAGGCCACATGCTCTGGACTGGTGTGAGTTGGAAAGGAAGAGATTTTAACTACATGAACCAATCCAAGACACAAGACTCTTTCCAAGAATCAAGCACAGATACTCCTTTCCCAGATATGACATTATTATTATTATTATTATTATTATTATTATTATTATTATTATTATTATTATTATTTATACTCCACTCATTAGAAATGCTCTCAGAGCAGAAGACATGTCTTCCCCACACAACTTCAAGTCTCCACTCTCCCACAAAAAAATGGTTTCTTCTGCTACCTCTTCTCTCAGCTTGTCTGATGCAAGAAAGCAGGAGCAGCAGTGCAACTCCAATCTGCTAGCCAAGTCCCAGCAAAGCTCGCAAAGCTTAATCAGGGTCCTAAATTTGAAAGCTCCTTTTGCTCCCACTTCTCCCCCACCACTATGGGCTCTAACTTTTTGTTCCAGTCTGCCTCAAAATGGTGCCACTTTGAGCCACAGACATGATGCCTTGCACAATTTCCCTAACTACTACTACTACTACTATTACTAGTGAAAAATGCCAATAAAGGAGTGAACTTACATGGGCAGACAAAGAGCAGGAGACACCACCACACAAAATGATCAGTAAGGCTGTGTGGTGGTTTTCTGGGGACCCTGAAAAGAAGTTTAATGTAACCAATACTTGGACTGAAGCCTCCCTGCCACCATCTTTTTTCCACACCACCCTCTACTGTCCCTTTCTACCTCACCAGCCCCCTAAATCCTTCCACTGCTCGCTGGGGAATGGGTGTATCACCCACTTTGAGAATCACTGACATAGACTGATGCCCATCTGTGGTTAAAATACTTTTAATGTTTGTTACTGATGACACTGATTCATTGTTTTCTGTGATTTCTTCATATTATAGTGTGGTGTAATGGTTTGAGTGCTGGACAAGGTCACTGGGAGACCAGAGTTCAAATCCTTCCTTGGCCATGTAAACTCACTGCATGACCTTGGGCAAGTCATACTCTCTCAGTTCAGAGCAAGGCAAAGGCAAACCCCCTTGTGAATAAATTCAGCCAAAAAAGCCCCATGATATGTTTGAATTAAGCTCACCACAAGTCCGAAACTACTTGAAGGTATACAACATTTGTTTATATTTTAATTTTGTAAATTACCTTAAGGAGGCTTTTTGTTCAGAAAATCAGTATAAAAATACAGTAATCCTCGTATACCAGGTTGGGATATTTTAGTCCTCCTGAAGTGATGTTTTGTTGCAGAATCCACACAAAGCTTGATGTACAGTGTAGGCATTCTGCAGCAGCAGCAGCACCTGAAAATCTGTATACAATTTCTCCAGACTTCAGCCACTTACCAAATACAGCTCTTTTTTTCCAAATACAAAACAGCCAGAACAAAAATGTCCTGACAAATCTGTGGCTCTTTGATACTGATAAACCTAATGTCTCAGACAGATACTGAACATAAATAAATAAATTAAAAGTCCTGTGGCATTTTTGGCAACCCGTGATGCAATGAAACAGAAATTACTTTCTGTGGTAGATTGATTCCATTTCAGAGAAAGGGGAATTTCTTTAATTGGCTTTCTCATTGGGGGCATTTGGAAAATATGCCCTGGTTCAGTCAGTAATTTTTTTTTTTTTTAAAAAAATCAACCTGCATGAGGGTTAAATAAATAAATAAATAAATAAAATCTGAAACTTCTTTGAATGTTGGAAAGATTCTGACATGTTTAGAATTGAACATAATATACATTAGGCTAAAAGCTAGAGTGCAGTTTATAAAGGTTCTGATTTACTAAACAAATGCACATATTACACATTTAGGATGACAACAGCAGTAACAAAAATAATATAATGATTTCACATGTGTTGATGGATCAGCTCTCACTTCTGTGTAGTGGTTGGATGAACCTTCTCCAAGTTTTAGTTATAGGAGGGATCCAAGGTTATAATTAGTTTAATATTGTTTTAAGGGGTGGGAGGGTTGGATGGGCACGTGAATGTTTTTAACTTCTGTATCTTAACTGATGTAACCCGCCCCGATTGCTCCACAGAGGGGCGGGCTATAAATAAAATTTATTATTATTATTATTATTATTATTATTATTATTATTATTATTATTATTATGAACTTATTTCAGCACCTTGGGTAGCTCCTTTAAGTTTGGAGAGTAGATATATTATCCTTGAAGCCACCAGCGATCACTGGATACTTCCAAGGTAAATGTTCTCCAGCATGGATTTGAGGAAATGAATTATAATCCACAAAACTCACTCCAAAAGAAATCCATTAATCTTAAAGACATTGCAAGATTGCCCCCACTACTTTTTATCCCAATGCAGATGGAAGAGAAAAAACAGAGACTTTTGACTATTATCATCCTCCACATTTTGGTTTTATTTAATGCTCTCAAAACCATTATTAGTTCTTTTATTACAAATGATGGCTAAATGAGACTTGTGTATGCCCCCTAGCAAGTTCATAGCAGAAATGAGATCATAACTTGGGATTTCCTCATTTATAGCTCACTTTCATATCCACCACACCAGCATTTATCTGTCATTCTGTCTTTGAGATAAAGATTTTGAGCTATGATGCTTCCAGCTTCTCTGGAAGCAAAGATAACCTTTGCAAAGCTTTCCCAACATACCAAATGGCAGTCATACAATCTAAAATAGCAATAAGAACAAATATGCAAACCTTGCCCAATGTTTTGGTTAGAGGTTTTGCTCAGAAGCTTACTTTGTGAACAATGTAAAAGGATGGGCTTGGAATACCTATCCATTCCAATGGAACCTCTATAGAGCTGGTAAGCACTGATACTCTATTCACATTTTTCCCAACATGAAATTATTGTCAAATTGTAGCATATTCAATTAAAAACATCATAAAAGAAACAATGACATAAAGGTCCTCTGAGGACTATGTGAAAAAACAAAAGCAAATATAACCATAAATATAATACCTAGAAAGGTCATTATTTGGCATTTCTCATTTTTTTTTAATGGAAATGAGGCAGCAGCGCACCCTCATGGAAAAAAAGTTGTGAATATAATTTCTTTTTCTTTTTATATAAAATATCTGAAAACTTAAAAATGGATGGATTATCACTCCTGCAAAATCCTGAAAGGAGATGGAAAAAAAGTGCTGTCCTTAAAAGCCAGCATTATTTTTTTGCCTTTATTGTGCTGTAGTAGTTTACTGAAAGAGAAACCATTAAAGACAAAGTTAGGTCTATGCAGTGTGACTGTGAATTAAAAAAGGATGGAAAGAGGATGATAGCATGATGGTAGACTAGATCAAAAGCATGGTTTTTGTTCATTTTGTGCATTAGAAGCTTGAAATCAAAGTGCTCAAGGAGAAATAATAGGAAGATACAAAGGTGTGGCTACTTGAAAAGATATGAAATTGAACAAAATACCACCCTTAGGTCTTGGTTTTGCATGAAAGCGTACAGGTATGGTGGCATTTTCTCCTCTCAGCAAATATTTTATTATAATAATAATAATAATAATAATAATAATAATAAAATTTATTTATACCCCGCCCTCTGAAATATCAATCTGGGTGGCTTACAATTAAAAATGTATACATCAATAAAACATATATATATACAGTAATGTCAGGAATAAATTCTTCCAGAACATTGCTCTAACAGTTGTGTATCTGAATCTGAACTTATGAACTTTGGAATGAACTTCAGAATCTGAGGTTTATCAAGTGAAGCTACTCCCACAATAGAGTTATAGTGATAGAGAAGTTTTCAGAAGCTAAATTTTGGCTTCTAACATTGCTATTGAAGACCCTGTTCAAGACAATGAGACTCACAAGTTCCACATCATATAACTTCAGTGAAATCTGCTTTCTAAAAACAGTATCTGAGAGGATCATAAAAAATGTTTAGGGAGCTGGGCAAAAGAAGGTTCTGCAATAATATAAAATTAACAAGCAAGCAAGTGCCCTAACAATCTGCTGCTCTTCCATGTTCCCCAAATTTTGTTCCCTGAGACAGCTACTTCACCCTTCCTAATGGAAGTACTGCCCATTGTTTCCCATTGTGGGAGAAAGGCAGGTTATAAATCCTTGAAAATAAAATAAAATAAAATAATTTTCAACTGAGGAAACATACATATTTATCTGTCTGATTTGGCTGAGCAAAGACTAGATGTAGAATTTAGAAAATAGTATCTGAAAGAAGTGCACATTCCAATTTCATATATAATTGTCAGAACTTAGCTTGCTCTTGGTTCTATCAACAGTTAAGACTATGAACTGTTGTGAGCTGTGGAAATATTTTTTAATATTAAGCTGTGATTTGCATTGAACCTGTGGGAAAGAGAGGGCAATACATCAAAACATGTAAGTCAGTGATTGATAAGATGACAAGTGACATAGTTGAAAGCATTCAGAAACTAATGGAGAACATTTCAGTCTCTCAGGACATTTTCCTGCTGTTTGAAACTTGCCACTCTTTAACAAAACAATAGAAAGGATGACCGAGTGAAACTGCTAAAGCAGATGTTTGTTTCTTTTTGTGCCAGGAGTTCCATGTGCCTGAATTGTGGCAGGAGTTCCCTGTTCTATCCCAAAATATTAATATAACAAATAGAGGATAATGGAAGTGTCATCAATAACGGCTGTGTTTCAAATCTTCTGTACCTTTAAGTTTTACATAGAATATCACAAACACAGTGTTCATACACAAAATAAGGAGCATGAGAGACACTGCAGATTGGACCAGCCAGAAAAAACCAGCAGTAG
Source organism: Phrynosoma platyrhinos (assembly GCA_020142125.1). Lineage (NCBI taxonomy): Eukaryota > Metazoa > Chordata > Lepidosauria > Squamata > Phrynosomatidae > Phrynosoma > Phrynosoma platyrhinos. The sequence goes on along the minus strand of CM034708.1, from coordinate 165,684,698 downwards.
CAGAACACATTATAAACCAACCTGGCATAAAATACTATTTGAAAACATGGAAATTCTGGACCAGGCTAACAACTATCAAGTCAGAATGCACAGGGAGGCCATTGAAATCCACAAACACCTGGACAACTTCAACAGCAAAGAAAAAACTCTGAAAATAAACTAAGGGCCTTTGTAGAGTGCCAGAAATAGTGCAAATTGAGTCCACTTTCACTGCCCTGGCTCAGTGCTAGGGAATCATGGGAACTGTAGTTTATTGTGGCACCAGAGCTCTCTGACAGAGAAGGCAGAAAAAATATAATTCCCATGATTCCCTAGCACTGAGCCAGGGCAGTTAAAGTGGACTCAATTTGCACTATATCTAGCAGTCTGCAAAGGCTCTAAATTTGGCTACCAGTTCTGAAAAACACCAAAATCAAGACTCAACACATGAAAATGAACACCACCCAGGGCCAGGGAGTTTCCCACAGATAATGAATTGCTAATTAAATAGACACACATCCACCTTACATATCCTCCCACCCTCAGGCCTTCCCATTCAACAACAGACCAAAACAGAGATTAACATGTAAATTACTTCCTCCCAACCAAGGATCACACAGTATATATACCCTACACACTTCTATGCCACCACCCTCTGAGGATGCCAGCCACAGATGCAGGCAAAATGTCAGGAATAAATTATTCCAGAACATAGCCACATAGCCTGAAAAACCCATAAAAAACTATAATATCGCAAACTGTTTGCATTACGTTCCTGCTTTTTATTCCCCACCATATACATATGCTTGTGTTTGCATCTGTGCTCCAGTTTAGCCAACAGAGACAATGAGAAATGGCTGCTTCCAGCAGTTCAGTGCTTTTTTATTTTCCTGCTACACACTCAATTCAATATGTATCAATGTAAACTGACTTCTGTTATTATGTAGCACCTAGATTTAGCAGCTAGCTCCTAGACTGCCAGATGCAGAAAAGAGAGGCTATATCCTGATTCAGCTATAAACTAGCACTAGGCCTAATGTTGATATAGACTCAGTATAGGCCATATATATATATATATATATATATATATATATATATATA
>CM034708.1:165669109-165681825 GCA_020142125.1 Phrynosoma platyrhinos | reverse complement strand
ATAAAGTTTTGTTGTTACTTTATGAAACACTTCTCTACAGTGTGAATGGATATCCACGCTACTAAACCTTATACAAGATAGGTTATACCCAAGAGTTTTAGAAGAGAAAGTTGGTGAAAGAGTGGCTCTTTGTATAGCGTGGTGGCAGCTGTGGGACAAAAAGGGTCCATAGTATGGCCACAAATGAAAGAAAAGGAAAAATGTGCATAATAGCCATCTCCCTTCCACCACTTCTTCCCGGAGGTGGGGGAGCCCAACAAATGCATGCCTGGCAGTCAGGGCTTGCTACTGCCTCCACTGCTGCCCTACATCATTTTATATAACTCTATTCCAAAATGTGAATAACTCCAAAATCTGAAACATTTCTGGTCCCAAGAAATTTGGAAAAGGGATACTTAACATGTACTTGGGTTTTTTTAAAAAATCTAAGATTGACTTTTCCAAGAAATGTTGTAGCTTTTTAATGAAGTCTGTGGAACATGAAGACTCATTGTCATAGCAAAACCTTTCCTCTTGGTATGAAACTTTCCTGAAATCATTATGAATTTAAAATGGTTCCCAAAATGCTCTCGAATTTGAAATGGTTCCCAAAATGAAAGGACATGGCAATATGTGGATTGTATTCTGAACCTGTAGGTCACATTACTAAAAGCCTTTCTTAAAATGCAACCCTTGTATTTTGCTTCATTACATTAAAAAGGCCAAACCTTCTCCTTGATATATCCTCCTGTCACTAAAATATATCCAGGAAGACAAGATGAAGTTGTTCATTCTGTTCTTTACTATCCATCTGTTTTTATTCTGGTGCTTTGGAATGAGTCTAAAGAAGACCTTTTTATTTGTCTAATTTATATGCCCTTCCTTTGCCTGCACTCTGCCAGCTTAGATCTGTCACCTGTAATAAGTATGAAAAATTGCAATGTGGTACACATTTTATTTTCCCTCCAGTCAGCTTCAGAAGCTGACTCCAACTACTAAGGACAGTTCAGTAGTGAGTCCTAGCAAATATAATTTAAACCCATTGAGTAAAAAATCCCTTATTTTGAACAGCTTGGGAAAACTCATCATGTAGAAGATTCATCTTTTTTATAAGGGGAGAGATAGTGAGTATATTTCTTAAGAAAGCCATTCTCTAATATAAACAATAACATCATAAAAATGAGTCTCTGATGGTCTTTTATAGTGTCTGGTTTTATTCTTTTAAAAAAGCAAAGCAAAAATAAAGAACCTTATTGAAATTACAATAATAGTAAAGCAGAAGCACTAAAAAGGAGGGAAAGGAAAAGGAACAGGATTTAAATGTTAGCCAAAGGAATAGAGAGTGATTTGTGATGAATAAGTAACCAAAAAGAATGAACCATGTTTACGCCTTTATTTGTTTTTATATTCCATGGAATATAAGCCAATTTCATCTATACAATAATTTAAATATCATAGAATAATATTTGTGTGAAAGAGATCAGCCTAGGAATGATTTGTGGAAACCTTTCTGAAGATGTGTGTGCATAGAATTCATCATGAAATGCAGAGATCTTCCTCCCATATAATGCTACAAAGTCAGAGTTATCCAATGAAATTAATTGGCTGCAGCTTCAGGACATACAAAAAGGAACCATGTGTTTGTGGATTATGCAAATTAAGTTATAGACCTTGCACCCATAAGATTTACTATTGGCCACTAGATGATTTAAATCTTAGATAATTTAAATACAGGTTAAATTCTTACAAATACTATACTGAGTACTACTTGCTAAAGAACAAAAACAAATTGCTGAAGAACAAAAAGTTTGCCTTTAAGGCTTTTTTGTATGCTTCCTGGAGGCATTAGATTGGCCAATGCTAGAAGCAGGACACTGGATCTGATGGACCATGAGTCCTGTACAGTTACTCTCTCTCTCTCTCTCTCTCTCTCTCTCTCTCTGTCTCTTGCTTTCATTGTACCTTTTTTCTGGTACCACTGCAAAGTGTGACATTATACATACAGTTAAGATGGGCTGGCCAACTTTAATAGGGTGGGAAAGGATTTGTGCTGGCATGATGGAAGGTGTGTGTGTGTGTGTGTGTGCATTTTGGGTTTTTAGATTCCTTCAGTGATTATATCATCTCTCCAACTTCTACATTTTCTCTCCTATTTTTCCTAATAGAAGGATGACACTTTCCAGGTTGGCATATCCCACCCCCACCCCACAGTTCTGTGGTGTGTGCTGGGGAACTGAACAGATCCAAAGCCTCCCTAGTCCAACCTTGCACCCTCCTTCCTTTTGTCTTTACCTGCAGCAAAATTCCCATATTTTCTTGGGCAGAAAGAAAGACCATTTATCCTATGATCCCAGAGGCCCACTGCCACAGACCATAGTTCTACACTCTGAACATTTACTGGCTTTAGAGCAGTTAAACTTTCATCCTTTTACTCTTCTTTTTTCATATATAATTTTTCATATACTACGGATTTTTTTTTTTAAAAAAGATCATTTAAAGTAATAGGAAAGGCAGATTCCATTTATCACATTATATGGCTTTAGTACTTGTGGCTCTTCCTTAGCCGTTGTTCATTGGAGTCCTTAGTTAAGATTGTTGGAAGGTTTAGAAGAGATTAAAGAAAAACAGTGAGAAGAGGGGAAAAGATCTACAGTGTATATTAACTGGTTGTTTAGTTCCTATACAGACAGAACACAACCACGTCTCCTTAATCTAGCCTAGTTTCTCATTACAAAGACTTGCTCAAAGCTCAAGGGGGCATACTGCTTTCATCTACTGGCAATGATCACAATTCATCCTGTTCCGCTTCCCAGCTGCGTTGTCTGCCCTTTTCTCCCACATCATCCCTTTGTCCCCAAAGTGAACTCTACTGAACAGAAATCTCCCCAGCTACTCAAGTAAAGTTCCATCACAGCTAACTGTTGACACTACCTTTCCTTTCAGTTTTATGTCATCATAATCCCCAGCTGAACTGTCAAAAACAGAGAGAGAAAGAACATTATATAGCAAACATAATTCTTATTATCCAAATCCTGCCTCAGGAGTGCAACCATGCACATTTCATGATGTATTGATAAAACAATATATTGCATCATCCAATTCATTAAAAAATGGCACCCCAAGTTAACTATTTTGTAAATCTGTGAAAGGAAACATTTAAATTTCTTTCAAGAGATATGAAGGCCTGTAAAAAAATTGAAGGGAGAAATTCTTTTCTTTCCTGCAGGTTTCTGAAAAAAATAATTCCCAGTGAAAAATCTGAACAAAATGTATGCTTTTTGCAGTGTTTTATCTTTGGTAAATGACAACAGAAATATTTTTCAAAAAGGAGTTTTAGAAGAATAGTCACAGTCAATTAATGCATATATCAAGTTCTCAGATCCAAGACTCCAAGGGAATAATACTAATAATACAATTGTGTTGTCTGGATTACTAAAGAACAATCGTTACAGAATATAAGTGTGTTCATGTTGCTGGTCGGTTCTGTAAATCTACAAGTATATTACTTATACAAATTATACAAAAGTAAAGGTTTGTAGGGCTGGCCCATCTATGAAGCAGGGTGAATCCCATAGCTCAGACAGTAGAACAGAAGAATCAGTAGAATTTAGGATGAGATCAGAATGGCTCTAGGAAGCCTATCAGCCCTCTAGGAAGCATGTGTTTCATAGATGACAGCAAAGCCTTTGACTGCACAGATCATGAAAAGCTATGGAACACTCTTAAAGACACGAGAGTTTCACTACATTTAATAGTCCTAATGAGAAATCTGTACTATGCAAACAACAGGTCTGGAGTGAAGATAGAAGGAAGGAACATAAACAATCTACGATATGCAGATGACACCATATTACTAATAATATGACACCATATGTCATATTACGAAACAATGGATGCAAGCTGCAAGAAAAGAGATTCCACCTCAACATTAGGAGGAACTTCCTGACAGTAAGGGCGGTTTGACAGTGGAACACACTCCCTCGGAGAGTAGTGGAGTCTCCTTCCTTGGAGGTCTTTAAGCAGAGGCTGGATGGCCATCTGTCGGGGATGCTTTGATTGGGAGTTCCTGCATGGCAGGGGGTTGGACTGGATGGCCCTTGTGGCCTCTTCCAACTCTATGATTCTATGATTCTATGATTCTACTAGTGGAAAACATCAGAGACTTTAAATAATTACCTAAGGAGGTTCAAAGAAGAAAGTGCAAAATGAGGCTTACTGCTGAACATAAAGAAAACAAACGACCACAGAGAATCTACATAAATTCAATTAGGAAATACATTCAACGATGAAATCGAAATAGTAAAATATTTCCCATACCTTGGATTGAGCATTGACCAGAATGAAGACTGCAGTCAAGAAATAAGAATACTAGGAATGGGAAGGGCAGCCATGAAAAAACTAGGTAAGATCCTAAAGAGCACTAAAGTTAGAATCATCCAAGCCAGGGGTAGGCAACCTTTCCCCTTTAAGGGCCGAGGGACTTCAGCTCCCAGAAGCCTCAGCCATGTTGGCCAATAGTTCCATGTTGGCCAATAGCTCCTGGGATTCTGGGAGCTGAAGTCCCTTGGCCCTTAAAGGGGAAAGGTTGCCTACCCCTGATCCAAGCGATTGTATTCTTCATTACCATGGACAGATGTGAGAACTGTACAGAAAGATGACAGAAAAAAAATCAACTCATTTGAAATATGGTACAGGAGAAAAGTGCTGAGGATACCGAGCAAAGCCAAAAACACAAACAAATGGGTCCTTCCGCAGATTAAACCTGAACTTTCCCTGGAAGCCAAGATGATGAAACTAAAGCTGTTGTACTTTGGCCACATCATGAGAAGGCATGACTCATTAGGAAAGATGATAATGCTAGGGAAGGCAGAAACCAGCAGAAAGGGAGGAAGACTGAACATCAAATAGATCAGTGGTAGGCAAACTGTCCCCTTTAAGGGCCGAGGGACTTCAGCTCCCAGAATCCCAGACTATTGGCCAACATGGCTGAGGCTTATGGGAACTGAAGTCCCTTAGCCCTTAAAGGGGACAGTTTGCCTACCCCTGAGATACACAGACTAAATCAGGAAGGCCATAGGTCTGAATCTACAGGACCTATGCAGACCAGTGGAAGATAGGCGGGCTTGGAGATGTCTTATCAACAGGTTTGCCATGAGTCAGGGTCAACCTGAGAACAGTTAACAACAAATATATGTTGACAACTAGCACCCTCTGTGTTAAATCTGATCCTTTCTTCAAACTAACTGGAGTGTCCTGCCAGCAACAAAACACAGAATCTGAGGTATTTTGAGAATTGTAAATCGTCCTTAAATTATTTTGCATCATTGTGGTGATTTAAGGCAATCATCATAGCAGGGGAAATATTTAACCTGTGATCAAAGATGGACTGGCTGTAAAAATACAGTTCTGGTAGGAGAATAATCAAGTATTACCACCTGACAAAATGTATAATTTATGATTGGCAGGCACAGAGAAACATAAGATGTGTTTTATAACTGGTTAAAGCAGAAAATTATGCAAAATACTTTTTTAATGAAACAAAATTAAATTGACCAAGTATTTTTGACTGTTATATTGCTGTTTCCCCACAGCTCAGATTACTGACCCATTACAGTGTGGGATGTGGTGGCTTAGTGATGACAATTTTGATGATCAAAAGGTTGGCAGTTCAAGGCCCAAGTGCTGCATGATGGGGTGAGCTCCTGTCACTACTCCCAGCTTCTGCCAACCTAGCCATTCAAAAGCATGCAAATGCAAGTAGATAAACAGGGGAAGGTAACAGCATTCAGTGCAGTCATGCTGGCCACATGGCCACCGGTTTCATCTTTGGACAATGCTGGCTCTTCAAGCTTAGTAACGGAGATGAGCACCTCCCCCTGCAGTCAGTTATGACTAGACAGTCATGTCAAGGGACTACCTCTACCTTTTTACAGTGTAAATAAAGGTGAGATTAGTTTAGGCTCATCTGGGGCTTGTTTTGCTGTATGTCTATGACAGAAACACAGATTTCAGTGACAAAGGAATTGTACCATAGAACTTATCACTGTGGCCTGTCCACTATCAGTTATCTTTCTTGAAACAAAGCTATATGTGACGTCTGAAGTGAAACTATCCTAACAGAAAATTAATAATCACAGGACAATTAGAAAAACAACAACACCAGAATGCACTTACAGTGCAATTCTATGTAAGACTATTCAGAAGCAATACCCGTGGATTTTAACTGGACCTACTCTCAGGTAAGTGTGTATTTTATCACAGCATTACTACCTATCACAATAAAGGGACTGCTACTCTAAATGTCTGATACTTATTTTCAGCATGCAACTGAATGAACATTTATTTTAGGCTGTGTATATTTTTTTATTAAGGCAGTCTTCAATTTTTAATTTTTACTGCTACATGAGAAATGTCTGTTAACAATGCATTTGTTTATTGCATATTACCTTGCATTAAAAATGACAGTTTGGATCAAGGGTAGGCAACCTTTCCCCTTTAAGGGCTGAGGGACTTCAGCTCCCAGAATCCCAGGACCTATTGGCCAACATGGGACTATTGGCCAACATGGCTGAGGCTTCTGGGAGGTGAAGTCCCTCGGCCCTTAAAGGGGAAATGTTGCCTACCCCTGGTTTGGATAAATAAGTAATGGCCACCAGAAAGGAGCATGTATCACAGCTGATCTTTTGGTTATGAGTGTGCGTGTGGGAGAACAGTCTGTGAGACTTTTAAAGATGTTTTTGTATGATTGTTATATAACTATATTATTATTACTATTACTACTACTACTATTATCATATTACTTTATGTTCTGCCTTTCCCCCAAAATTGGAACTCTAGGTGGCTCACACATTTAAAATATTATAATTAAAAACTTAAAAACAACCATACATATAAACTTACAAAAAACATTTAAAAACCTAATAAACTGCACTAAAAATATACACTCTAAATATATTTTTTAAAACAATCAACAATATAATTTGAAAGAGGTTCTGCTATAGTATTGGTAGGCTGGTATATTTGATTTTCAGAGCAATACTACTATGGTTGTTCAGAAATTAGACCCCAAACTTTGACAGGGCTTAATCCCAAGAATCTGTGCATAGCATTGCAACCTTGTCATTTTGAGGTTTCTAGACATTTGTGGGTAGCACCACTGCCACCAAATCTAAAATCATGGTCTTTGAGCAAAATTTCCATCATTGCAGAGGGAGCATAGGTGATGTCCCTTGGAGCAAGTCAAAAACTTTAAATACCCAGGGCTAACATTTCTGCATAGGTTTCTGTGGAACCATCACAGATCCTTGGTGCTGAAAGAATATCTAGGCAGCAAATCTGGTATCATGAGATTCTTTCATACCAAGGGTAATCAATTCATACCAATGGCCCTCAAAATCTTCAATGCAAAGATTGCAACTAAATTGCTATATGTAATAGCTATTTGGATTGAAGCTGTCAATTATGAACTTGATAGTTTTCAAGTAAAATTTGTACCAGCTCATCTATATGTTTGTAGATGTTTATCCAACTCAATTCCTTTATTAGAAACAGGAGTGTGTCCTCTTTCTACTAAGGCTTGGCTTTCTAACTGCAGCACACTATTAGAAAATGCAACAGAGGTGGATCAGACTTTCATATTCTGTAATATGAAAGAAGTAAAGTTTCAACAAAATTTTATAATGGAAATAGGTTGTATTCTTCACAGGGAGCACTTACTTTATTTATTCCTTCTGTTTTCCTGGTACTTAGGGAGAACCAAGTTGACTGAGTCTGTTCCAAGCACTCCAAAATACGGCCCACATGAGCTTTACAATTCTATGAAGATAGGTTACAGTGGAAATAATTCATCTCCACTTTAACATGTTTATATACCTTATTTTCCTGCATATAAGACTACTTTTTAACCTGCAAAATCTGTGGTTAAAGTGGGGGGGTCGTCTTATATGCCGGGTATAAGGATAAGGAGGATGGAGGTGCTAAAACTCTATATTTTGGCTGGGAAAATGGGGGGTTGTCTTATACGCGGGTCATCTTATACGCCGGAAAATACGGTACATGTGTTTGTGTGAGTATAAAATTTCTGGTTCTGCAAAGTCACAAAAATATCAGAATGTGAGCAATCAGGCTATCATTTCATCCCTTCCCTTATTACTATCCTAGCAATAATGTTGAAAACTCAATGGCCTACAAAGCAACAGAAAACATAAAAAAATTGCTTCTCAACTTGCTGTGGCTCCTAAAATAGAGTACTGGCACTGGGTTTTACTGCCAATCTATATTCTATCATTAATATCACAACTATGGTGAAGGACAAAAATCAGTACTCTCATGGCAGGCTAATTCAGGTTGCTCTTGAACCAACAAATTTACTATGCTACTCACGGCTTCTGAAACAACATGTGGTGAGGCAACAACCCTATGATCATGAAAGTCATGTTCTCCTTACATTGGATTCTGTCTCACAAAATGCTTTCCAAAAGGAAGTCAGTATTATCAACAGATCACAGATGATATGGCTACTAACAAATAGCAATTATGCTCTGGATCACCTCACTGATACAGTAAACAAAATTTCCAAAGGAAACAGAGACAGTGGGTTACTGCCTCTATTAGTTTCCAGCTGATGGCAACATCACTGCTTTCTCCAAATGGACTCCATTAATGTTTTTCGGTAAGGGAGCACAGCTCAAAGAAATTGCATCTGCATTATCAGAACAAAGGCAGAGAGGTAGGAAACAAATTTTCACCCTGGAAGGAAGACAGAGCTGCCTGATATGGGAAAGATGATTCCTTCCTATAAGCTGTGCCTTTCCAGGTCATCTGTCAAGTACCTTTACATTCAAATACACTGCCTCCTCAGTGAAGCAGAAACATACAACTTAATGGTACAGGTTTACCAACATTGCAGTGGTCAGAGAAGGGAGTACTTTTATTTAAGGTTCTAAAAACACTTGAAATCAGTGCTTCAAAAGGGAACTTATATGAAAAGGAGCATTTTAGATCTCTTCACAAAGCCTTTTCAAGCTTTCTAAATTAGACTTCTCAAGCCTGGCGTTTTCTAGATGTGTTGGACAACTCCCATAATCTCCATCCAGAATTCAATATGTCTGGAAATCACTAGTTTAAGTAAGAAAATGGATGAAGGAAGGGTGTTTGATTTGAGGGAGATTGACAAGGATCCATTTGACACATCTCTGAAACTTCAAGGATAGGAAGAAAAAAACACCCCTATCTATTTTAGGGGTGATATAAGCAAGTAAACCTCTTGGAAGAAAGTTCAGGCTTCAGATACAAACACATAAATCATGTTATACAATCCCAGAACAAACTGAGAATGTTGGTGACGCTAGCATTTTCAAAATAGATGTTGTTAATTTAAAATATATACCACAGTCTGAAGCCTTCTCAAGTGACATCATTGCTACCAACAACTTGAAAAGCAGAAAATGTCCAAATAGATTTTTCATTTTCTTCCCTTTTGTTTAATTTGTTCACATGAGAATACCTTGCAGCACAGCTAGTCTGAGATCTCACTGTGCTTGCTGGTTCACCAAATTGTTTTCTTGTTTATTTATATGCAGCATTTGTATGCAATCAAACTGAATGGTCTACAACAAAAAAGGATTAAAATACAATAACAAATCAGCAAGTGATAAAATACTAAAAGCAACATTACATTTTTGACAGCTGCAAGTAAAACAGCATAATAACATGTGTAGCATCAGTAAACATATGCAGCAGATTTAAACTTCAATGGATTGCATGGTTACAGATCTTAAAAGCCTGGAAAATTAAAAGGGTTTAATAGTGTGCAAAATACCAGTAAAAGGAAGGTAACAGGAACCACTCATAGGAATAAAACAATACTTTAAAAAAACTCCTCACAATTGCATTTATTTTTGTAGACATTATATCTGTAGACAGTTAGGTAGGACTTTAAACTTTACACTTTTCTAAATGTGTGATTTCAAACTAAAAATTACTCTCTGGGCAAATATAAATATATGTCATTCATACGCTTTCTGAAAGAGATAATTACTAAACTGAATCTGGTTTTTAACTCTGAAGACTTAAAAATGCTCTTTATGTCAGATAAACCATGTTTTACCCCTGTTTTTAACTAAAAACTGAAATAATTACTCCTTTGATTTTAGAGAAGACCTTTTAATTCTTAGAAAAAAATTGGGACCTATACCAAATTGTCACAGCATGCAGTACTCCTATTGAGAATTTCAGTCAGTTAGCCATATCCTCTTTCAGGACAATGCATTCTACCCCCTCAACACACACACACTTTCCATTCTCTCTCCTGTAGCTGTCAGCCATTATTATATTGCTACAAAGCATATTCTGTCTCTACTGAGCTGTTTCTCCATTTATTTTTTGCATTTCTGCTATTGCTGTTTCTGCAAACTGTGAAATTTCACAGCAGCTAATATCTCTGTCTTATGTGTTAATGGTGTTGTTTGGGCTACAGCAGAATCTGAACAGAGACTGGACTCAGCTATTAGTGTACATGATGAGAAAGAACAGGGAAGAGAGAGAGGGAGGGAGGGAGTAAGTGAGTTTAAACAAGCCAAGTTGTGATTTCTTTTTTAAAAAATCCCAAAATTGTGGGCTCCCCCCCCCCCAGTTTGATTATCTGATTCAAAAATTAATGCTTTGATTTGCCTTGTCAAGATAAGGGAGAATGCATGAGCTTTAATAGCACTGTGCCTTAAACCTTTCAAGGGAATTTAATAGGATAACTTGGAAATGATAAGGAACATTGTATTTCTGTTCAGAAAAGAAAATGACACCATGCCTAAAAATACATCTGCAGTTAACAGCAGGTAGAAAATGCAGTGAATTTAAAACTCACAGAAAAGGTATGCCCAAAGTGAAGTTATATCTAGGCCTTGTCCATTAGTCTATCGAGATAAGAACTCCCCCCACACAAGACTAAACAACGGCATCGTTTTCGCCCCAAAGCTGTTTCACAATCATGACTGCCTTAGTCCCTGCAGGTGGCAATCAATGAAACACAAATGCTAGTGCATAGATTGGCAAGTGTCTGTAATCACAGCCTTGAATGAAATGAAAATGAAATGAAATGAGATAAATGATAGGAAAAGGAAAGGAGAAAGTTCACCACTATTGTTTTTACAACCACTAGCCTACAGTGTCAGGTAGGTGTGTAAGCACAACTACCAAAATCAGAAGCAATTAGCACTTCAGTTTTTAGCAGCATTCACTGGGATATTAAAGATCTCATATGAACTGACAGTAATAGAATGTAACATAATATAGCACTAAAATGTCCCATGTTAGTATTGGTTTTAGTAATCATAGCCAGAACTGGTGAACACAGGTGGCTTTCCAGATGTTGAGCCCTTCCAGCTCCTGTCAGTATGATCAGTGTTCATGGTTGATGGGAAATGTGGTCCAGAAACATCTGAAGGGCCACAGGTTCCTGATACCCCATTTAGAGAAATAAAACCATCACCACTAAAATATTACTTAAATTTGATTGTTGAAAACTAGCTGCTTAATTCCTGTCATAACACTACATTTACTATTCAACGTAGCACAACCTTCTTCAAAAGCATAGCTTTTTTAGCATCCCTCTGACTTGGCTGGCTCCTAGTAGAGTATATTACATAATCCACTTGATTTCTATGTACAATGACTCCAGAGAGGGAAACAGAAACAGTCATGTTATCTCATAACTATAGATAACAAAAACAGTCAGAAGTTTATAAAAAAGAAAATATTTACAGCTCTTAAAAAGCACTGAGTGAAAAAATAACCAGAAGGAAGAACAATAACAGCAACAACTCATTAGCCATCATTAACATCTGTTAAAATAAACCCCACTGCCTGTTTACTACTTTTGCTTGAAACCTTCTTTATAACTATAGTGTGCATTAATCGCTGCTCAGTGACATGAATCATGATACTATTTTGAGGGATGATGTCCTGATTAAAAAATGATGGAGCAAACAAGATTAGTAGTGGTGATGGTAGACAGTATTATAAATTCATGCAAAGCATTCAGAAGAGTTCTAAGCAAGGCTACTTCCTATAGCTCTATATGAGTGATTTAAATTAGAGGCTGCTGAACACAGCAAGGGATGGCCTGGGGGGAGAAGAACCATGTCAAATGCCATTTGATGCTGCTCAGCCAGGCACATATAAAGGCACATTGCACCAATAATATTTGACAACATTGGCTGTGCTTTTTCTGCTTCACTGGCCAGCTTGTCTACATTCTATCCAAAGGAACACACAAATAGTTTATAAGTAGCTACACTGTCAGCATCTTCCTTGGAAAAACTGCAACTGCAGTGGCTTTCTAATGAACATGTCTTTAGAGGAAGATCCTCCTAGCGGGGGGGGGGGGGGGAATTGAAAAAAACAACAACACAAAAAACCCTAACCTGAAGCATCCAAACAGCAAATCAACAATAATCCTGACATTCAGCTGTGATGCACACCATGAAAGCAACTAGGCCTCCACTGCTTAGCTTCAAGGTTATTTCTCTTCTAGCAGCTTTAAGGGCATTCCTCACAGTGTCTTGCACACAGACTAAACTAACATACTGAATGGTTTCATAACTGGACAGAGGGTTTCCTTTACATTTATTTCCTGTACTTTCATTGTTTGTATGTGTAGAAAGACACAGCTTTTGATAAAGTTTTAAAAGGCTTTATATCCTATACAGTTCCTCATGTTGTGGTGACCCCAAACAAAAAAA
>CM034708.1:165636753-165646756 GCA_020142125.1 Phrynosoma platyrhinos | reverse complement strand
GTGTGGATTAACCAGCAGATTTGCCCCGTGTGATAACGTCCTTAGCAATTAAGAAGTGAGTTATGTTTTGGCTAATTTTTCTACATGATTTTCCATTCTATTCTGTACTACTCTTGCTTTCAGTTTTCAGATCTAATAAGATGACTAAAAAACCCCTCAGTACAGTTGGCCCGTTGTATCCACAAATTCTTTATCCACCAATTCAACCATCCACAGCTTGAAAATCGTCAATATATATTCCAAAAAAGCATACCTTGATTTTGCCAATTTATATAAGGGACATCATTGAATATAATGGGATTTGAGTATCCCTGGATTTGGGTATCTATTGGGGGGGTGGTTGTCTTTGAATCAAACCTCAGTGCATAGCAACAACCCAGTTTATTTCTAGAGAGTTGTCTGTGCAGTGAGAGGCAGATGTTGAAAAAAATCATTGAAAAGCCAAACAAAATTTGAAAATAATTAATTACAGAAGACACATGTGTTTGGCAAAGAATGTAACAATTTATTTACCTATTATTTGTTTATATGAGGAGTTTTAAATATCTCTATTTATCTCCCTGTGCCTTTATTTATGCACACTCTATTAATTAAACCCTCAAAAGCAATCTTAAAACACAATGAGTTGGTCCCAAAAGTCTCCTTCCACTGAAAGAGGATCTTTCTGCAAATGGAGAAGGGAAAGGAAATCAATTTGCAGTATCAGAGATAGTATATTTCTAATACCAGTTGAGCATACAACTACACTCATGTTCTGCAGCTGTAGACTTTTCATAGGCATCTGGTTGATCCCTATGGTCCAAAATACACAATGCAGAAATAATCCAGTTTGAGGCCACTTTAATTGCCCTGATTCAATGCTAGGGAATTCTGGGAACTGTAGTTTCATGAAACATTTAGCCTTCTCTGACAGGCAGCTCTAGTACACAATAAACTACAATTCCCAGAATTTCCTAGCACTGAACTGGGGGCACTAGTTCTCATCCTGCATGGAGCTTATTATTTGATTAACATGTTTTTGTACAATTTTATTTTTAAAAGTTACTTTGAGAATTTGGAGAAGCAGAAAAACTCATATCCTTCTAGATTTGTGCAGATACCAGGACTGGGAAACATTCCGTACTGCTGTTACAAACAAACTGTGTTGTGCTGCTGCCACAGACTTTTACATGAATAGGTAAGTATGAATTATCCATAGAAACTCTTTTCCATATTCTGACTATTCATTGGAATATAACTATTGTGGGATATAACTTGAATGAAATTATTGCTCAAGGCAAAACATTACCAACCAATCAGCAAAAGATTATTCAACTCTCAAGACAGTGGAAATCTACTGCATTTGTTCTTTTTGTTAACTAGGAAAGCGAAGTAGAATCAGAAGGTAAATTAAATAATAGTTAGTAATCGATCAAGGTGCTAAAATGATAGATGGCAAGTAAAATCCCAAGGAAACCCATAAATAGAACCATTTTCAAAAATTGAGTTGAATGAGTAGTATATGTCAAAGAAATGCAAAATGGAAGTCCATGTCTTACGTTTCCTGTTTGAAAATGTACTGTGCAGTGTCTGCAGTATTAGATAAATAATAAAAAAAGAGGTGAAGCACTACAATGCACAACAGGTTTAATCAAACATGGCTTAGAAAACATTCAGGATATATTCAGGCCAATTCTAATGTGATGGAGGAATTCCTTTGTGTGTATGATGTTTAAAATCCAAACATTTTTAAATTAAAAACTGGCCTCAGGATTTCTATGAGATCAAGACAATTAATGTTATTTCAGGAAACAATAGAGTCCCAAGAGCTATTACAATACACTTTCTTTGCGAAGGGCATATCCAGTTAAGTGGTAATCTAACAAAACAAAACTAAACTAAACCTGTTCTGTGAGGTCTGCAGTTACTACACTGCCCTTCCCCATCCTCCTTTAAAATGATTAACAAACTAACAAGAAGGCTAGCTTGAAAACTAACATCATCATCAGCTACTTACCTCATTTACTAGAGGCATTAAGTTTGAGCCCCCATATCTCATTGACCAAAGGCCTAAGCAGACTGCCAGAAATAGTGCACATTAAATTGAGGCACTGCCCTGGCTCAGTGCTAGGGAATCATGGGAATTGTATTTTTTTTCTAAGATATTGAGCCTTCTCTGTCAGAGCTCTGGTGCCACAATAAACTACAGTTCCCATGATTCCCTAGCACTGAGCCAGGGCAGTGCCTCAATTTAATGTGCACTATTTCTGGCAGTCTACTTAGGCCCCAAGAGTCCCAAAGCAAACTATCAACTATTTTTAAAAATGTAATTCCTCCCACCCTTCCCACCCCCAAGCTATGATTTCAGTGAAACATTGGGCTGAATATTTTGGGTGACACTACCATATGCATCAGTTTCTGCTTCAAAAACAGGATTTTATCTGTTGTCCATCTGGACCATTTGTAACTTCCCTTTGTTTTCAAATGACTATTTCTCTCTTTCCCAAAAAAATATTCATTTAGGATGAAACGACCAAATAGGAACCTTGATCTGGAAGTTCCCTTGATTACCTTTCCAAGGTTTTGTCAGGATCAAGATAAACATTCATGTTGGTTTTAGACTTCAAGCCTGTGGTGGGCAGCTACACTAAGTGAGTAGGCCAATTTCTGCTCATATGCTCCCTTGCTGTTCTGAAGCATCCCTATTTATTGCTCGTTTTAGTTGGAACCCCCCCCCCCCCATATTTCTTGTTTCCACTTCTGGTTTCAAATAGGGATTATTATTTTTTTGCACTTTGGGGTGGAGGTGGGGATTGAGAGTATACGTAGAAAGGTAAACTGCTGTCCTGGGACATTTTTAAAATTCATGTTTAGAGGATCTGAGGGCTGTACATGAGTGTTTGGGAAATGGGGGTGAATGCAAAACAGCCTAAGAGGTACAATATGTCCACACCTTCTTTAAGCCATTTAAGCAAAACTCAAAATTCAGACTGTCACCATTTAGTGCTTGATTATTAGATGTGAAGAACTTAAGAGTCATGGTGTATGTGCACATTGTGTGACAAGGCCAGGGCATCTGGTAAATAATGTCCTTGGAAGGAGCCGGACCTCTAATTGTGTATTGGACTGCACCTGTGAATGTATGAGTGATATGTATGATGAAATGTACATGATGTTATGCATTAGCAACCCTAGACTGAGGTTGCATCAGCCTAAGATATATAAGGCTCAACTGAATGTAACCATGCGTGGGTCATATTTGTGGAGTCATTGCAGTGGAGAGTCAGTGCAGTGAGTTGGTGTATGTTAGAGAGTATTCTGAAGAGTTCTTAGAATCATAGAATCATAGAGTTGGAAGATGCCACAAGGGCCATCCAGTCCAACCCCCTGCCATGCAGGAACTCCCAATCAATGCATCCCCAACAGATGGCCATCCAGCCTCTGCTTAAAGACCTCCAAGGAAGGAGACTCCACTATTCTCCGAGGTAGTGTGTTCCACTGTCGAACCACCCTTACTGTCAAGAAGTTCCTCCTAATGTTGAGGTGGAATCTATTTTCTTACAGCTTGCACCCATTGTTTCGGGTCCTAGTCTCTGGAGCAGCAGAAAACAAGTTTGTTCCTTCCTCAATATGACATCCCTTCAAATATTTAAACACGGCTATCATATCACCTCTTAACCTTCTCTTCTCCAGGCTAAACATTCCCAGCTCCCTAAATATAGCTCTTGTATAGCTCTGTGTTGCTTTGAGCTGATAAGGAGGAAGTCCATCTTGGTTGCTTCCATCTTGGAACTCTACTCTGTATTTGTGAATAGTGATATCTTATCCTCTGTAAATAAATTCTTCACTTTAGCTGCCAAGTACTGCTTTGTGATTTCAAGAGTATCTCGTGGTCCTGGCAGAGATATTGAGGCATATTCATGCCTCACCCTCAGCGTGACACAGACCTCACTAGCAACACTCTTTACAAAGCAGAATGCAACTTTACAAATCCAAAATAGACTAAAATGTGTTAATTAGGATTCTTGCACTTTACCACATGGATTTTAGCACATTTTATGTACAAGAATGACCAACATTAATATGTAGCTTTCCAAAGAAAAATGTGATTAAATGATCTACTGTAGTTCTGTAATTTCCAAAATAAGAAGAAAAAGGGAAAGGAATGAATTCAATTTCTCTAGAACTATCAGAGTGAATCTGCCTATATTATCATTATTTTCAACTGGCTGAGATGAGACATTTCATTGCAGCAGTACATTGTTCCATTAGAATCCTCATGAGCTGGTTGCTGATCTGAACAATAACTTGATTTACAAAATTACATGAATTTATCTTTATAATACATGAAAAACCCCTGTCATTAACCAGACAGTCATAATGAATCATCATAGCTGTCAATGGTATGATAATCCAAAATAACTGTTTTGGCAGATTAAATTTTGAAAACAGTAAATGCATGAGGATGATGAGCAGATACTTCCCCTAAAATATAATAGTTTATGTTTCTCCACAACCAGAGGATTCTGATCACTGGAAAATATGAAAGTCCAGTCACAAATGTTTCCACATTTTAGATAAGGAGAAAATACTCCACCTCACTTTTGATCATACTTCATGCTGTCCTTTTTATAGACTCACTTTTTATTATTGTTATTTATTATTTGTTATTCAAAATCCAATGGGTTTTTAAATATCAAATGGACACTCTATTATTAGTCATGATTTCTTATTTGTTTTAACATTAATTTACAAGCTGAGTTTCCCTTATCCAGAATTCTAAAATCCAAAATACTCCAAAATCCAAAATTGTCCACAAGGGTGGCTAAGACAGTGACACCTTTGCTTTCTTATCGTTCAATGTACACAAACTTTGCTTCATGCACAAAATTATTCAAAATATTTTGTGTAAAATTACCTTCATACTATGTGTATAAGGTGTTTACAAAACATAACAGAATTTCCTATTTAGTCTTGAGTCCAGTCTCCACAGTACCTCATTATGTATATGCAAATATCCCAAAATCCAAAAATAAATAAATCACAAATCCAAAACACTTCTGGTCTCATTTTGGATTAATTTTGGATTAAGGAGACTCAACCTGTACCATATTTTGATTATTAAGACATCTCGAAGACACATCTGACAGTCAACAGATGTACACAGAAGAAAGTTCAACTGCAACAAAATCTATGTTTGCATTACAGTAAAGATCTGGTGGGTATCTGTCCCCAAAATGTATATGGTTGTTGTCAGTCTATAAAGTATGCATTTCTCACTTACAAGTAGATGGGTTTTCTGCTTTGTTCCTTTCTAGAACAATTGATAGCATATCTAATTTACCTAAATACATGAAAATTCAGAAGAAAACAGGCAAAATACATTTATTTGCTGCAGAGTTGTAATGGTATCTATCTACTTAGTCACTGAATAGTCCAGATACCAACACCACCTCAGCAGATTTCACAGTGCAGTACTACACCAAAAAAGAAAAGGAGCAGCAGTGAATTAAGGGCTTTCCACAACAGTTGTTCTGTCAATTGCACCATCAGAGCTAAAGCTGCTGTTCCTTTAGCACAATGTGGATTATCAGGGATGAGCTGAGCAGTGAATAAAAATGGCTAGCATCCCCAGCAACTACCCATGTGGATGCCACCTTTTCCAAACCATGCTGCAAGTTTATAATTCTCTTCAGTTGTTTAAAAGAACACAGTCTGGACTGAGCTGATTGAAACACGTCTTGGAAATGTCAGCTTTTAGCAAGTTTTCTATGAACCTTACAGAACATTAGGAAGCAAAACAGTTAATTACAAATTATTAAATACCCTGCTTAAATAAACAGATCAGGTAATTATTATTTGCTTTGTTCCATGTTATGAATTTTAGAAAAGGTCTGCTGTTTTAGAGATCTGAATTCAAGAGAGCTCAGTATTTTACCATACAGGTAAATTGTTCCATTTCATTTACAGGACACAATAAACCAAACAGCCCTGCCCTTCAACTGCTGCAAGTAGAGGATCCTCAAGTTTGTAATATTAGTTATTGTTTAAAAATGAGAAAAGAGTAATTCTGCTTTCATTTCATTCCCAAGAATTGAGTCCAAATGCTGTGCTAAATAAATTATGTATTACATGTGTTAAATAGCCACTGCACAGTTCCATTTCTGTAATTATATATTCATGGTTGGAACATTTGTATTCTATAATCATAATGGCATGACTTGATAAATTAACTGATGGATGCTATGAATAGGTTTCATCATTATATTCTGCCTGAAGGAGGAAGGGTGATTGTATTCACTGGAGCACCAACAAAGGTTGATTAATTTCTTCTTCATGTACATAAATACATGCAGATTCTGTCTGAATGGTTTGATATGAGTTCAATGTATTCATGCCAGCTGACTGAAGAGGCTAAATCAGGGGAATTTTTGATTATGTATACAGAATAGAGAGAACAATTTAAGCAAAGCTATGCTACCATCTGCCCATTTTACTGATCATGCATACCCTAGAGTAGTGGGGATATTTGGAAAGCTATACACACCCCTGCATGAAGTCAGATTCTAAAAACTATGAGCTTAAGGTGAAACTACCAGTTATCTATTTGCAGGTCAAACTTCAAATCCCCTCTGCAGAAGTTGATCCATGTTACATCTTGCAAGCCAACCCAGTTGTCCTGCTACATAAATATCTTGGGGTCTGTTGATCCTTTATGATCAGGAATTGAAGCTGGTTAGAGGGAACTGCCATACAGGAGCATGTATACCAAAGTGAGAAGGCAACTTCCCCAGCAGCATCTTCTGTACCCTTCAGAGTTGCTGGAGCTATGGAGACCAACAGGAAATGCAAGCCAAACATCAACAGAGTGGCATCATTTGTGGATTTCTGACAAAGTCTACAAAACATTGAATATATACAAAGCAACCATGAAATGCATGGAAAAAATAAGAATTTGATACTCCTTTTTTTTTTTTTAAATGTGGCTTCATACCACTGGTAATAGACCAAATCATCCTTACCAAGAAGGCACTAATACTAAAATTTCCCTGTATGGTACTACAGAGATACACTGCATGGATTATCTTGGTCTTTTATCTAAGAGGATTACAGGATAAATGAATAAAAAAATCCACTCCAGTGAAATGAAATTGAGTTTAAAGAGAGGGTAGAAATTGTTCACCAGACTAATTTCTTCCATGAGGAAAGGAAAGAACAGGAAAGTCAAAAACAAAACAAAAAAGTCAAACCATTTTTGCTTTACTGTACAAAGAGAACTACTTACTGTTGACAATGTAGTTTCAGTTATGTTCTCTCTTTTCTATGAAAAATGCACGATTCTGTAAGAACAAAAGCCATATGAATGTAATCAGTAATGCTGCTGTCACTTTTTAATACAGATTATTCCATAGGACTACCTACCACCACATAGTCAAGTCATGAGGTGACCTTGTGTCAGGTCCTATGGGAAAATTCTAAGAGAAGAAGCAACTTTAGCTGGAAACAGTGGGAAAATAGAAGACTAAACCTGAAAGACTTCAGGCATTATTCTATTGACAAGGCAACAGCAGCCTACTGTTTATACTAGTCCAGATGCATGTTCCAAGCTTAGAAAATGTTATATGTCACTGTCATATAGTAAAGTTTTCTGTAACTGTAGAAAAGATCATGCTCTAAGAATGGTTAATTATTTTCAAATTATTCCCTGTCCACCACCCTCATGGCTACATCTGGTGGGAACATGGAAGAGGGCCTTTTCAGTTCTGTTCCAAGAGAAGTTAGACTGGCATCCTCCCTGTTTTCCTTTTGAAGACAAGCAGACTTTTCTATCCCAACAGGCATTTGATAAGTAATGATACAAGGCTCATCTTACACAATGCACTGGATATTGCTATCCAGGGCATTGTGTGCATGCGTTTTAGTGATACATGTTTTAATCTGGTTTCAGTTTTTTTCTGAAGGTTTAACAGTGTTTTAACTTTTGTATTTTGTGGATGTTTAACAAAGTTTTTTAATTGGTGTAAGTTGCTTTGAGTCCCAAACTGGGGAAAAGTCAGGATATTATTATTATTAATAATAATAATAATAATAAGGCATGAAAATGACAAGAAAAGCTACCAGTCAGTGGCTGTATCTGCATGGCAGAAATAATCAAGTTTGATACCACTTTAACTGCCATGACCTAATGCTAATTCTGGAAAATGTAGTTTATTGTGTCACCATAGCTCTCTGACAGAGCTCTCTAAATGTCTCAAAAAACTACAGTTCCCAGAATTTCATAGCACTGAGCCATGGCAGTTAAATTGTTATCAAACTGGATTATGTCTGCAGTGAAGACAAGCCCAATGCTAAATGTGGAAACTTGCTGGAAGACTACAGAAGGAAAGAAGGAAGAAGTACTGCGGCATTTTACATACCAACAGGTTTTTTGGGGCAGGAACCAATAGCATCACTGTTGGGGGGGGGGTGCAAGGGGTGCGGGCCACATCAGGTGACACCCCACAAGGGAGTGACACTACAGAAGAGAGGGTGACACCCGGTCAGCCCCCCCCCCCCCCCCGCAAGCACTCCAGCCCAGGCGGGTGGCTGTTTTCCCAGACATGCTGTCACTTCTCTCAGCCATATGGCCATTTTCCTGGCCCACGTGGCTGTTTTCATAGGCCTCAGAGAGGTCTCTGGGCCTCAGGGTGGGGTCTCCAGGCCTTGGGGGGGTTTCTATGGTCTGGGTGGCCAACTAGCAGCCATTTCCACAGCTCGTGTGGCTGCTTTCTGTGTGACCCGCCTCAGGAAGTCCCATCAGAAGTCCCACCCCCAGAAACCCCATCTCCCTGCTCTGACAAGAACTGTTGTAAAACACAGCCTATTTCATCATCAGATGAGTAGATGGAATGAAAATAAGGTACCGCAGATATTGGCTGGCAGATCAACATGTTTTAAAACAAACTTTAACATAGGAGGAATATGGTTCTTGCAAAATAATAAAGGTACAAACAGTCTTGAAGAGTTTCTCTTGACTGTTAAAAACCTTTAAAAGAGATAAAGCATTCTCATTTTTCCTCTTTCATGTTACTGTTACCACAAAATGTAACATACATATTTTTCAAATATCAAAAATTCATTATTTATTTTATTCACTCCTCTCCTGGTTTATAATCTGCTTTACAGCTTTTCAAGATCCCCCATTGTGTAGTCCATTGCATGTACTGTTCTACTTGCAATTTACAGTCTACACAGTTCTTTTACATCTTGGTACCTGGACCAGTGGCTCCACTACGGTGGTGCAGGGAGTGCAGACTGCACCAGGTGACATCCTAAGGGTGTGTGTGACACCACTGCTCCTCAGATCTGAATTTTGGTAGAAATGGGCTGTGATATTTGCCTGGATCACTTTAAAATGCTAAAGAGATGGTTTGAGTGGGGTGAGGCTCAGTGGGAGGAGAAGGGAAAGGCCATGGGGTTGTTTTTTAAAAAAAATAAAATTGCAAATTTTCTTTAAAAAAATTCTTTAAAAACATCACATTTAACTAAATTCTCACTTAACCACATGAAACTATGTATATGTAAACACATTTATTATGTGTATGATATCTTAATTTAAAGGTATGCATTTAATTTTGCTAGTTGTTTATGTCACAACTATTACCAGTACATTCAGTGATATATGGGAATTATGATTTGTAAATAAATTACTAAGGATTCTGTATAGTGCAATATGGGAGGAGGTCAATTGTGTGTGTGTGTGAGTGACACCATGATTTACCACACTGGGTGACACCAACCCTAGTGATCCCACTGACCTGGAGATAGTTGGGTGTTGCACAAACACATTTGCTTTAATAAAGTAATCATATAGTTGATTGTGTGCCTTCAACTAGTTTTTGTCAAATCTAAGGCAAACCTATCATGGAGTTTTCTTTGCAGGATTTGTTCAAAGTTGAGTTGACACTACCTTCCTCTGAGGATGATTTTTTTTCTTGGTTAATTATTTTTTTTCTTTGTTCAGTTATAAGGACCCCCCCCCCCC
>CM034708.1:165618786-165629036 GCA_020142125.1 Phrynosoma platyrhinos | reverse complement strand
CTTATACGCCGGAAAATACGGTATATATTAATGTAAGTTAACCATATTTCCAAAAGCACATTTTCTTGAAGGTAATATGTACTAAGTGCACTTTCATGAGTACCTAAAGCAGTGAAGAGATATCAGGGATGTATTTAAGGGGCAAGCAGTTCAGTGGCAAGAAATGGAAATGCTACCCTGCTGCTCTCAGCACCCAGAGGACCTTTGCTGTTGAAAAAGAGGACCTACTCCCTTTTTAAAGAGCTGCAATTATGGCCACTCTTCACTATTCTGTTAATATATGTGTCTGCACATACATGTGTGCACAGATGCATGCACACAAACTCTCTGCAGACTCCCTGCAATAGAACGAGGAAGAGGGCAAGATGATGGCATCAGAAAGAGAGGAGAAGTCCTTTCCTCTTGGCATACTAGGGCAACTGCTGCTATTTTCCTCACTCTCCACTCTTCCTCTTACCATGGCAGGGACTGAGAGGCCAGGCAATTAGCGTAAGCATAAATACCTCATTGCATAAAATCCCATGCAGCTGAGGCTGCACACTTATGTTCTCTTTCCACCTAACAAAGAGGGACTTATCTCAGGTAAGATTCAGCATGGTGTGGTGGTTTGAGCATCAGACTACAGCTTTGGAGATCAGATCAGGGTTCAGTTCCTTGCTCAGCCATGGAAACTCACTGATTGACCTTGGGTAAATCACACACTCTCAATTCCCAGAAAACTCTGTGTTAGGTTCACTTTAGGGTCACCATAAGTCAGAAGCAACTTGAAGGCACAGAACAACAACAACAACAACAACAACAACAACAACATATCTCAGATCAAACATGCTGAATGAACAGCCTAAATCAAGATCTATAAGCAGTCATCACATCTGCTTTTCTTTTTTCAGTGACACAATTTAATTCCACTAATTAAGAGGTTGTTTTCAACCTATCACTATCAACAAAAAAGCTTGACTGCTCTGTCTGTTAACATCCGTAACTCTATATTCAAACCAGCATAAGGTGTCTTATGAATAACAGTGATTCTGCCAGTCTTCAATAAGTTGTACAACAGATCTGTGGATTAGTTTGGCAGACAGGATTTAAAGCACACACTGTGAATCCTACACAGCCACCACTTAAAACACTCTCCGTTCAGGCCCAGATGGATTGCTATGGCAACAGAGTTTCAAAGACTAGGTTTGCAAGTAACAAAAATGTAAATTAATGATGGACTCAGAGTTGTCTCCCTTGGACACTCTCTTACTGAGAAGCCAAACCTTCTGTTTATGCTTACTAGTACAGAGAGAAGGTTGATAACACAATTTCCTCAGCACAGTGAGCACTTAATCCCAGGGGATTTCATTAAATCTTGTGGCTTAAATTTTTATTCTTGGAGCAGCAGTCAGCAAGCAGAGATTATAGTAGAAATGCCACCGTTCAGGTCATTGCTCTTTGAACTGAGGAATTTGCTGTAACATGACAGAAACTACATTTTAAAAGTACCTGAGGGTGTTTAAATATCCTTCATTTTGAACTCCAATGACATTAACCACTGTATCATCAGTGGCCAGCAGTATACAGAATGGAAGCAACAATAATATCAATACACAGTATTTCTGGACAAGTTAAAAGATAGAGAGGGGGCAACAAAAGAGGAGAGAGAAGATGACCAAGCCTACAAAAAATATTCTCAGTTTACCTGTCTTTGTGCACTTTTGTTATTTCTGGACTGCTTCCAGACAAGTGACTTCTAGTGCTACCCAACAATTGTTCTTCTATTGCAAACTACAAGCTGATTCACAATTTTCTTACACTATTGGAAGTACTGCGTCTCTTGATGTTCTCTCCACACCAATGGGTATGACTTAGGTATTGTGGGTTAGGCAATCTATAGCTCAGTAAATATTTAATTTCACATTTTGCAGTCAATGCCATTTTAGGAAGTTCTTTTTTTAAAAAAAAATTAGTCTTTTAATTATATATATATGAGAATATTCAGTATATTTGAAGGCAGCAGAAAATGAGGAAACCTGCATTACAAGTGCATTCACTCAATCCAGAAAGCCATAGCTATGAGTTTGCAAGACCTGAGCAGGGCTGTTAATTACAAGGGAACAATTCACTTTGCACATTATGCTGCTATGTATCTGAAGAAGGAGACTCAAGTCTATGAAAGCTCATACCATCAGCTTCTTTCTTTCAATTAGTCTCAAAGATGCAACAAGATCCCTTTATATGCCACTTTAACTGCTATGGTTACATCTCATGGAATTCTGGGGTTTGTAGTCTGGTGAGACACTGGAGGACTCTAGTTCAAATTCTAGATACCCTCCCTAAATTGGCAATCTCAGCATTTCATAGGATGGTACCATGGAAGTTAAGGTGGAATAATGGTGCCATAATTCTGTAGTATGACAAGGTCTCATGGAGGTCTCTCATTCCTAGCCTTGACATAAATTAAAGCCAGCTTAGCAACACATCACAACAACAAAGAATACCACTGTGTTAGAAATGCAATGTTTAAAACCCAATAATACAATAGTATTTTAAGCACTTTAGCATGGCTGTGTCATAGTGGTAAAAACAATACAATTGTTGGATAGGATAGGGAATTGCTCTTTTTAAAATTCGTTGTTAGACATCTTGAGTCCCTTTATTGGGAGAAAGGCAGGATATAAGTAAATAAAATGATGATGATGATAATTATTATTATAACTGCTCATCTGAACACAACTGATTTTGTTATTTTCAACGTATACAAATTCCTGTCCACCTTAAATCTCTCAATCTCTATAAAAGTGCCACTGAAATTTGTATCCCTCCAACTCTTCATTTTTTATTCTGTAATGCCCTTCTTTCAACATCAAAAGATCTCAATAAGTTACCCATTTATCCTTAAATACCATTTCTCTTCTGTATAAAGCTTAATGGGACAAGACCCATAAAGTAATTTTAAGACCTTGACTGCAGCTATGCTGCAGAATTAATGCAGTTTGCCACCACTTTAACTGTTAAGGCTCCATCCTGTGGAATCCTGGCATTTTCAGTTTGTTGCAGCACCAAAGCTCTCAGGCAAATCCCAGAATTCCATAACATTGAGCCATGGCAGTGATAGCAAAAGCAGTCAAACTGCATAAAAAACTGCATTAATTCTGTAGCGTAGATGCAGCCTAAGACTGTGGCTGAAATAGTTGAAACTATTTAAAAAATATAAATGTAAGCAAAGCTCCAGGGCTGAATGGTTTATCAGCAATGTATTCTAGATGTCTGGTAGACTCGCTGCTTTTGCCATTACAACCAATAATGAAATCAATTTTAAAGTCTAGGAAGAGACCAGATACTTGGTGTAATGCCAGAATACCTTTAATACCTAAAGAAGATCATAATTTGACATAACTAAAGAACTACAAGCCTACTTAATTACTGAAATATGATTATAAGCTGTTTTTTTACTTCAACTGAAGTAAAATGAACATGGTTTTACAGGACTTGATACACAAGGATCAATGTGACTTTTTACCTAAGAGATTCCTATGAGACAATACAAGAATTGTGTTGGATATTCTAGAACATTTACATACACATAATTAGAAACAAGCTGCCTTGATATATTTAGATGCAGAGAAAGCATTTAATAATTTGAACTGAATTATGTAAGAATAATAAGAAACTGGAAGTAATCCAGGGTCCAGGATGCAGCTCCAGCAGGGACAGGAAACCATTTTTGGTCAGAAAGAAAAAAATGGCTTCATGCAAGCACATTGAAATCATCCAACTGCTAGCATGTGGCTGATGTAATTGCCCATACAAGTGTTCATATGTACACAAACACCATTTCATGTACATACAAACATTCTCCTGTATGCACATATACCCACACTCATACATATATTCTTCCCTCACAGAAATGTGAACCATGGTACAATTAAACTTTTATAAATAAGCTCAGTTCTTACCAATAGAAGTATTTTCTAGTAATCAACTAGGAGAGACTGGCTATTGAGAAAACAGACCAGGGATGGGGGGTAAATGAACAAGTCAGATCCTATCCTTGATCCGCAGGGAGAGGTGGGAAATATAAACAACAACAACAACAATAATCCTCATCTCATGGACCAAAGGTTCTTCATGCCAAAACTGCAGTAACCTTGAGAGAGAAACATTCAATTCCTGCTCAAAACCATCCAGTGAATGAGTCCTACTCAAGCAATCTGCTGTACCATCTTAACATTTCCTCTCAAAATGTAGCTAAAATCTGCCTCCCTCCATTTTCTACCAACTGCATTGTAGCCTTGTCTTCTGGGACAGCAGTCAGCACATGTGCGTTATGAAAACCCTTCACTATCCTGTTTTAGATTTAGTCTATTCTCCAGCCTAAACATACTCGGACTTTTCAACCAATCCTGGACTTGGCTTCCAGAGATTTAAAGAGAACACTGTTCTTAATCATGGTTAGATTTACTATAGTGGTAGAAAAGGAGATGAAAGAAAAAGGAAGCTCTTCGATTTAATAAATGAATACCTGAATAGTACTACTGACTGTGGGCACAAATTACAATATTTTAAACATTATTTTAACCACTGCCACTGCAACAACAGCAGAATGATGCTAGCATTATATACCACTTCTTTTGCCCCTTATTTCAGAGGATCAAATCTTTGTTACATTATTCTGCAAACAGCACACATATAACATTGTAAAGGACAAGAATTCTGGGAGGCTTCTAGCTCCCCTTGGCTGAGGTTGATGGATTTGTTGATCTCTACAATTTCTGTTTCATTCTCAGTTTGATCCCATGTCAAAAGAGCACATCATTTGACAAGGTACTACTCTGATAACTGAACCATGACAACACTTGGTTCAGTATCATAACTCCTTGATCAATAAACAATCACAGGAATCAGTGGGCATCACAGGACTCTCTTTTCAGTAGAGAAAACTGTTAATTACTTCACTGTGACACTTTTATTTACCCACAAAATCATTCTCTCTTAAAGCACTTCAGCTGAAACCAAACAGACTGCATCGACAATAAGTACACCATATTGTCACAAGCCATCCTGTGAATATGGAATCAAGAATGGAGCAATATGGATTGTTGGATTCACAAAAGAGAGTCAGAGATGAGTGGGAATGAATTTATGGTGGACCAATTTAATAGAAGAGGTACAGAATAGCTTCCCATGTGACATTATTTAGTCAGTATTTTTATCTATTTGGGATAAAGGCCTGAAACAGATGGGTCCAAAGGAGCAGTGCAAGGCCAAGCCAGCACCATTTGCACTGGGACCATGGCAACTGCATGTGCTCAGTCCCAATCCAGACCCCATCACGGTCCTGAATAAGGCAGTCAGAAGGAGCAGATTCTATCTGCTCCTTCTTGGTTCAGTTCTTTTTCGTTGGCATGGCCTTGGTGCTGCTTCTGGCTGAATTCGGGGCATGTGTCATGTAAACGGCACACCCCCAATGCAGCCTG
Organism: Phrynosoma platyrhinos; assembly: GCA_020142125.1. Lineage (NCBI taxonomy): Eukaryota > Metazoa > Chordata > Lepidosauria > Squamata > Phrynosomatidae > Phrynosoma > Phrynosoma platyrhinos. The sequence goes on along the minus strand of CM034708.1, from coordinate 165,623,574 downwards.
ATGTCACATGCAGAAGCAAATTGAACTGGCATTTGAATTTTACTTCAATATTAGTGATGGGACAATGCCTTTCACTAGCAGCAGGCTAGTTTAGAGGTTATATGGTGTGTACATAACTCTGTCATTTAAGAGCAGTGATTGACTGGAGTATGTGGGGGTGGGTACACCAAGAAAAAGCCAGGAGGCTGCTAACCCCCAGTGCTGGTGGCAATTGCTTCACTTTGTATAATGGTAGTCCAGTCTTCTTTGTTGAAGTGTTGTGATTCCAGACACCAACAGTGACCTTGACATGGACTAAAAGGCTCAAAAAATCAGTGATACCAAAAAAGAACACCACTATACCTCAGACAAAGATTCCAGAGACCCTTCGAATTGACAAAGATCTAAGAGCCTGAAATACTGTGGAAGCCCCCCCCCCCCCCAGTCCAAGATTCTGCAGCCTGGATTAATGACCAGGCTGACCTTAGCTCCATCCATAGGTTAGCACACCCATATCTAAGAGTTCCACTATTCATGGCACCAATAACCTATGTACCAGCAGCATGCCTGGCCTGAGGTTTTATTAAGATTAAGAACTATAAGCAGTGGTGTCCCCACCTAGTGTCACCCAGTCAATGGGTGCTGCTGGGGAGGGACTGGGGGCCAAAAGGGCAAGCCTAGCCCTCTCCTTGGTCGTGGTGGTGGAAGTCTCCTTGTGAGGAGGCCTCTGTCATCACAGCTTGCTGGCAGAGATGGGCTCGACTCTCTCCTTTGCACCAGTGGCAGAGGTCTCCTCTTGAAGAGGCCTTTGCAGCAAAGCCAGCAAAGGGATGCTCGCCCCTCTCCTTTGCCGCAACAGGTCATGAAGAGACCTCCACTATTGTGGCAAGCCAGGTAGGCCTCACCAGGTGTTTCCCCTCTTCTGGGGGTCACCCCCCCACACCCATAGTGATAACAGTAACTACAAGATTCCAGGCCAAAGGTCCATTTATTCAAGGCAGGAGTCAGGATCCAAGAACCAGTTTTTGCCCAGGACTCTTTGGGTATGGCACAGATTTTTTTAAAAAAATGTCCCAAACAAAGCAAACCAAACCAAACCAGATATGCTGGAAAATCAACATCTGGTTTGGAGAATTGTTTTAAAGATAGTCCATGATTTATTTAAAGAGTTAATCACTACTTTTAGAGGTTTTATGGAGAGGCAATAACCACCTCCCTTTCAAAAAATGTTAGAACTAGAATTAGACTAGATATCATGCCCCTTTCTGTTTTAAGGCTTCTCACTCTGTAGGAAGGGAATGGAATCTGAGAGGAATCTTTAGCTTCTCAGTCTCTTCTCAGGTGCAACTTGCTCAAATGGAGGTATCCTAGGTGCTGCTACATTCAGGCTGCCTTGAATCCCAATGGGCTCCTGCTTCAGTTCTGAACACTACATCTCTACAAGGAGCCTCCTATACATAGACCTCCTCCGTGTGTTTACAATCTCTGGGGAAGCTATGGACAAATACCAGCCTTTCCTTAATAGATGTTTTATTCAGTGGATGGCCAAGAGTGTGTCTGTGTACATGGGACAATTGGATGAAAGAAATAATCAAATACGGCTTTAAGCGCAGCTAACTGGGCAGATTTTAATTGTGAAAAAACATCTTGTATGTTGTTTGGATATTGAGGATTTGAGGCATGCCAATAATTTTTAAACTAGTTAATGATATGAGAGGAGGTCCTTTGATAAGACAATTCTGTAGGGAAATCTTCCAAAAAGATATAGGAATAAAAAACATAATGACATCAATTCTTTCTTTTCAAATCTTAATTTATTTGATATATTGTTTTATGTATACAATGTGAGTTTTTTATGTCCAAATCTAAGACAATCTCCAGGTAAGCAAGTTTATAGTTGCTTGTGGCCCTGAGTGTATGTACTGAATTCAAAGCCTGTTTCAGTTATAAAGTTGGTGATATCAAGGCCCTAACTGAGTCAAAATTATTAAAGAGTGTCAGTTAGCAAGGAGATATGAGGTTATTTCATTAACATTTTGTAGAAACAAATTAATTTGAAATTTTATTAACAATAATTTAAACCTTTGCTATTATCCTTTCAATCGGTTCACTTAATATAATAAATATAATTTTTAAACTGAAATATTTTGTTTACTTTTCCAAAATATAATGCAACATGCAAAATTGGTATATGGTTATCCATATCCATGGACTCCTTATCCATGGATTCAACCATATATATCTATATATGTGTGTGTGTGTGTGTATGTATGTGTTCCAAAAAGCAAACCTTGATTTTGCTGTTTTGTGTAAGGAACACCATTTTACTATGCCATTGTATATAATGGGACTTGAGCATCCACAGATTTTGGTATCCATGGTGGGTTCGGGAACCAAACATCACTGGATACCAAGGGCCCTCTGTATAGTAATTAAAACAAAAAAGCTAAGCTGAGAACAGGACAGGATATTTTTGAAAAAATATTTCATTTTAAAAAGCATATACTTCAAATCTTGACTCAATATTATTCACAAAAATGATAATAGTATGCCAATAAGATTTTCCTCATTATCACTAGAAAACAAAAATAATCTGACATAGGTCCTAAACACACTGCAGAAATAATCCAAGACCACTTTAACTGCCATGGCTCAAGACTAGGGAATTCTGGGAGCTGTAGTTTTGAGACATTGAGCTTTCTCTGTCAGAGAGCTCTGATGCTATAATAAACTACATTTCCCAAGATTCCATAGGAGTTTTTAAACTGGATAATTTCTGCAGTGTGTTTTGGACCTTAGACAGTGCATACTTACTATGAGGCACAGTCTAAGTAATCCTATGCACACCTACTATGAGATATACATCTGAATAAATTAAACAGGATTAAGATGTCCTTTGATCTTTTATTCATGGATTCCAGTTCCCCAGATGCAATAATCAAACAACATATACAGGGCCACTCTTTCCCTAATGTCGCTGTCTACGAAACTTCCAAATTCACTTGACTATCATAGACTAGGAAGAGGTTCAGAATATAGTTGGTTTTGTCACAGAACAGAAAAGATGCCAAAAAATTATTACAATACAACTGAGGAGAAATGCCACATTTTAAATTGCAGCTAAACTTTTCTGTAGAGAAGATGTGACTCTTAAAAAAACCAACCCTCAGACACGAACCATGCAAACATGTACATTTTTGCTCAGAATGAGTCCAGCATAATTTGATCTCAGGTAACTGTGCATAGGACTGCAGCTTAAACGTTTTAATTGTTTTCAACAACAAAGCGTTATTGTAGGCCAACCATTCACCCATGAAACTCTGTAATATGTAATACCTTAGCAGATTAAGCAATGTAATCCTATGGCTGAGTTGTTTTAATAGCCCTGTTATATTACATCAAGGACAACACTGCCTCTTTTAATCTTGACTAGCCATCTAGCTGCATCATAGAAAGAAAGCTATTATAGGGGAAAGGAGCTAAGGAGCTTACAACAAAACATAACTGTCAAAACTAATTTCCAGGTAGCATCTGTGGGGTTATAGTGGCTATTCATATCAGAGGATACACACGATCCAAAGGTAAATGGTTCCACAGCACAGTAGAGTCCGAGTTGGTTCCAGACAGCTAGGCTACACAGTGAAAGGGGGAAAGACACAGGTTTTAGAACAATGTGCAGATTCAGATGGGGAGAGGTCTACTTGACCATGAGAGATGGCTGCAGAGGTACTAAAACAGACCTGCACAACTTGGCAGTAGGTAAGGGCCAAAATTAAAATAGGCTAAACTTCTTTGGGCTACAGATATGTTTTAATTAAACATTAATTATTATTATTAATTCATATTAATTCCATTGGGCTCCTTCTCCTCCTCTGCCTGGCCCTCTCTGCAGGAGAGAGCCAAGCGGCAGAGGAGCCTTACCCATCATCCTTTTCCTTCTCCTCTTCCACCCAAACTTCTCCTTGGGAGAAGGCTGAGCAATGGTGGAGCCTTTAGGGTCAAGTGTTTGCCCTTCTTTTTCCTGTTGCCCAGTCTTCTCCTCAGGAGAAAGCCAGACAGCAGAGAAGTCTCACAGAGTGAGCATTTATCTTTATTCCTCTGCATGACACTCTTCTCAGGAAAAGGCCAAGCAACGGAAGAGCCTTGAAGTTGTTCCACATCCTCGTGGGCCACCTAAAATCCTTTGGAAGGCCACATGTAGCCCCTGGGCCATATACTAAAAAGGCCTGTACTAAAAGGAGGCTAGAAGAAGAGGAGGATAAAACAGGATGAGAAGCATAATAAAATATTGTCAAAAATATAAGAGAGGTTAAAGACTTTGAAATATGTGCTTGGCAAGGAGAAAGATACCTCCCGACTTGTTGGGAGGGGTACTCTATTGTGTCGGCCATTAAGGGGCCTCGACACATGATTGGTGGAGCAGCCCGGAAGTCCCGCCCTTGCTGGACTGCTCCACCAATAAACAACCAGTCTCGCGTATGTTTACGCGAGATTTGCAGTCTCGCGTGGTTTCAAGCGAGATTTCAGAGGGCTATATAGCCCTGAGCTGCCTCGTGGCCGGCAGCCATTTTGAGTCAACAAGTGAGCAGGCAGCTCGCTTCTCCGCTCTCGCTCGTCCCTCTCGAGCTGTTTTGGGGCCTGCATTTGGGCAACCGGCCTCGGAGGACGGCGAGACTAATTGGGAGCGACTGCGCGAGTGGTTGCTTCAGCCGCGGTTCGCCCCTTGCTCGGCACGCTTGCAGCTCGCCCGGGTTTTTGGGCCTAGAACGGGCCTGGAGAACCTGGGAAGGAGGGCGAGTGCGATGGGAG
>CM034708.1:165598922-165617039 GCA_020142125.1 Phrynosoma platyrhinos | reverse complement strand
AAGTGTTCTTAGAACAATTCAATGGGGTGTCATTTTGGAGATCGGATACGCTACTAAGGGTGGATTTTTAAGTACAATCTGATGCCTCAGGGGCTCACGGTTTTGGGGTCTATTTTAATGGGCAATGGGCAGCTGAGGTATGGCCTCAACTTTGGAAAGATAAAGGATGGACTAGAGATCTCACATTTCTAGAATTATTTCCAATTGTGGTATCAGTTCATTTATGGAAAGAACAATTTAAGAATAAAACAGTGTGGTTTTGGTGTGATAACCAAGCTGTAGTACACATAGTGAACTCACAGACATCTAAATCCCCTAGGGTAATGACTTTGGTTAGAGAAATGGTGGCTCAATGTTTAAAGTTCAATATTTTGTTCCAAGCTCAGCATGTTCCTGGTTTATTAAATCCTTTGGCGGACACCCTTTCATGTTTTCAGCTTTCCAGGTTCCGACAATTGGTGCCAAAGGCAGCAACTCAGCCACTGGAGGTACCGACACGACTCTGGAGCCTTGGAGAGTAGAAATCGACAGGGCGATTGTCCAGTCCATCGCTCCATCGACACGCAAGTCATATCAGCTCGTGTTGCGAGCGTTTAGATGTTTCTTGTCAACTGGCGGGGAGGTGGAGGTCTGGCCGTTAAATGTTGAAATTGTTCTTAGATTTGCGGTACATCTTAAGCAATCGGGTTTATCACCAGTAACTATAAAAGGTAGGATAGCGGCTCTGTCATTTTATTCAAGAGCCGGAGGTTTCAATGACCCAACAGTTGACTTTAGAGTCAGGAGGGCATTAGATGGTTGGGCGAGAGAATCCATCACAGTTAGGGATAGTCGATTGCCAATAACAGGTCCAATACTGGTAAAAATTTGGCAAAGTCTTCCCATTACATGTTTTTCTCATGAGGAGGTACTGTTATTTAGAGCAGTATTCTCTTTGTCGTTTTTTTGCGGCATTGAGAATAAGCGAAATAGTGCCGAGTTCACGCAATGACGAATCCGGTAGAGCTCTATCTGTTTCAGATGTACAAATTTCGGAACAGGGATTGCATTTGGAGATTAGGAGGTCAAAAACAGAGCAGTTGGGTAAGGGTCAGTCGATAAGTCTGGCCAGGGCACCTAGTGGTCAAATTTGTCCTGTGTCAGCATTAACGGAATATCTCAAGATAAGGCCAAAGGGATTAGGATATTTGTTTTTACACAACTCTGGCTTACCGTTGACCCAGTTTCAGTTCAGGGCTGTTTTGCAAGAAGTGTTGAGACAGGCAGGTCTCCCACCAGCACAGTTTGCTTCTCATTCTTTTAGAATTGGAGCAGCAACATCAGCAGCTATGCAGGGGCTAAGCGAGACTGCTATTCGCAGGACTGGACGTTGGCGCTCTAGAGCATTTAAATCTTATGTGCGGTAATGAGACAAACAGATATTGATATGTTGATATAATTCAACTTTATTTCAACACAACCGTCGACTGAAGGCGTGTGGATACTTGAACATAGCTTGGTCTTCTGGGCAGAGCGGCACATTGTTCAACAGCGTCGAGATATTACCTTGGGATGGAGAGGCACTGGAACGGTTCGATGGTTCGGTCGCAGAGGAATGCTTTGGGGAGCTTTTCTCCCTAGAATTCTCGAACTTCTGGAGTCTTTCAAGCATCCTAAGTGTTTGATAGTACATCTTGGCGAAAACGACTTGGGAAAAGTGACTTCCCTAAAGTTAGCTAACATGATTATTAATGACATGCGGGAAGTTAAGAGACTGTTGCCGGATACTGTGCTGATTTGGACAAAATTACTGCCGAGGAGGACTTGGTACGGAGCTCGAAGTGAATCTGCCATCAACAAAGCTAGACGTTTTTTGAATAGATCTTTGTCCAAGACTTTGGGAGAGCTGGGGGTTACTGTTCTAGAACACAATGAAATTCAAGTTGATGTGCCACATTTGTACAGGGGAGACGGAGTGCATCTCTCCTCAAAAGGAAATGACATATATCTGACTTCTCTGGAGTTGTGCCTAAAAGGACTGATGGGGGGGGAGGGGATGTCTAGCTAGGCTGACCCCCTCCTGTGGCGGGCAGGGAGCCCCCCCCCCTCACGGGTAGAACTAGGTTAATTGGAAATTAACAATTGACAAAACAAATAAATTGAAATATTTAGATGATGTCATGACGTTAACACAAACTGGGATGACGTCTTATTAGAAATCAATGACGTCATATATTAAGTGGGATTAAGACCAACATGACATCACATCCGGTTGGGGGAGGGATTAATTGGAAGGTGGAAATTATATAAGTTAATACCTTGGCGCATGCAGTATTTGAGGATAATTTAACAATAGCAATTACAATTAGTTGCATGAACGCATGCGTCAAGAATATCTTTAAAGGTGTATTCAAAATGGTGATTTAATTGTAAACTGTTAAATTTTACGACCCTGTACAAATAAAGTTGTGGCCAAATGTTTTATCCAAATTAATGCGTTCGAGTCCTTTGTGCCGATGCAAAGGGGGTAAGAAAAGAGGGGAAGGCCACAGGTGCACTGGGAGCAATCAGTGTAACCACTACAGTCCTGACAAGCTCAAAATGGCTTAATCTGTTTTATACTTCTGCATAAAGGTGGTGGTAGCGGGTTATGCTCCGAGGGCTTTAAGCAGGATCTCATCCAATGAAGGTATTTCATATTTTTCAAATTTTATTTTGAGATATTTCTGTCCATTTTTTTTCTGTTTCAGAAATGTCAACCAGCTAGAATCTATATCTATTTTTATAGTGATATTTCATTGTTGGTGTTTGGATTGCAGTTGTATAGTATAAAGCTGTTCCATATCTTGTAGTAAAAAATGACACACAAAATCTTCATATCTTTCTTGCTTCAAATCAGTTATTTAAAAGAGAAAAAATTATGTTCAGGTTGCATTTTGGAGAAGTGAATATGTGCTATGCTCAAAGAGCAGATGATATCTAATCGCTGGATTTTCCATCACTGGATCACTGGATTTCTAATTTTTGAAACAGGACAATTTCAAGCATAGTAAAAATTACTACATCAGAGAGTAAATACAGTAATATAAATTGTGTCACTCTTTGTGGATTAAGTTTAATTAATTTAAAATTAACTCTTAGTAGAGAGAACAAGTTAAGGTTTTGTATTTCAGAGAAAGCTCATGAAAGAGCTGAGGCAGTTTCATCTGTACCATAACAACACCATGCAAATACAGAGCAGAACAATACGTGCTACACTACAGCTATCATTATAAACTCAGTAAGAATAATCAGCAGTGGATTGTCCAAGGCACAAAATGGAAATAAAAATCTATGAGAGTTACCCAATAATTCTATATCCTTAGAAACAACTCATTTGTAGGATTTGGATATTCATTAATAATACTACTACTAATAAAATTTATTTCTAAACCGCCCTTCTACCAAAGCAATTGGGGCGGCTTACAACAATAAAAACTCACAATAACCCACCCCAAGCCCAAACCCACCCTCCCCTTAAAACAGTATTACACATCTTAACATTAAAACAATTCAAACTATAAAACAATTATAATAGTTTACAGAAATAATTATTAAAAAGGCAGACTAACAGGCAGCCTGCGAGCACTAAATAGCGTGGCTAGATGTGGCAGTAGGTGGGGGAGAATTTACTTACTCCTTGGCTGGAAATTTAGGGGGGTTGCAGACTGCCAGAAATAGTGCAAATTGAGTCCACTTTTAGGGTTAGGGTTAGTGCTAGGGAATCATGGGAATTGTTTTGTTTTTTTCCTGAGACATTGAGCCTTCTCTGTCAGAGAGCTCTGGTGCCACAATAAAATACAGTTCCCATGATTCCCTAACCCTAACCCTTAAAGTGGACTTAATGTGCACTATTTGTGGCAGTCTGCAAAGGCTATAAGTCTTCATAAAGAGCCTTTCTAAAAAATAAGTCTAGGACCATAAGGAAATACTGTATAGTTGGCTCTCTGTATCCATAGACTGTTTATCCAAGGATTCAAGCACCCATGGGTGTTTAATGGAACTTGAACATCAATTGATTTTGGAATCCATGGAGGGTCTTGGGCCTGAAACGGAGAGGTCAAATAACCTGGCTTCCGGCCATGTTCAGAATGTAGCATTTAGATGACACATGCCTCAAGTGCAGTCAGAAGCCATGCCAAGGCCATGTCTTTCCTGAAGAGCCGGGCCAAAAAGGAAAGGACAAGATCTGCTCCTTTTGTCGGCTTGGTTCAAAACTGTGATGTCCTGAATTGGTACTGGGCCTGTGCGGTTACCACAGCCCTACCACAATTTGTGTTGGAGTGGCCATGGCCTGCTTTATTGAACCTGTCTGTTTCAGCCTTTTGAACTAAACTCCAGCAGATACCAAGGGCTCACTGTACTGGTATAGGTGCCCAACAAAGCTGAAAACATTTTACAAAGGTGGTGCTACTGCTAAGAAGGCATTGCTCTGTGTGGATGTCTGCCACACTTCATTCAGCAGCGACACTCAAATCAAGAACTCAGTTATAGAACAAAGGATGTATCCACCCTGCAGAATTAAAGCAGTATGACATCACTTTAACTGCCATGACACTATCCTATAGAATCCTGGAATTTGTAGTTTGGTGAGGCACCAGACAGACCAGGCTTGATATCTCATCAAACTACCTAACCTAGATTCTGTAGGACACAGTCATGGCACTTAAGGAGTTTTCAAACTGTATTATTTCTGCAGTGTAGATAACACCCAAAGCACAGTCAACCCTTCGTATCCACAGATTTAACTGTCTGCAGCTTAAAATTAATAAACTACCAAATGTTTAACAGGAATCCTGAGAAATGGATTTGAAACCATCATAACATAAAGAAATATAAGTGGAAATGTCAGTGTCTTAAGGAAAAATGTTTCCTATATTATAAAGAGGAGACTTTTCAAGTTGTTTTTTATCCTTATGATTAACTAGGCATTACCAGAGGGTATCTAACAGGAATGTTTCTTAAATGCTAATTAGCAATTAGCAACTTTGCTGTCAGATTCTGTTCAGCCATGTCCCATATTAACAAAATTCATACAAAGCCCCACTAGAAATATCAATATACATATGGCAAATATTTTTATACTAGTGGTTCAACTAACTAACCAAAAATATTCAAAACATTTCTGAATCATTGTGGAAGTGTTTAGCTGAACATCATTTACTCTAATCGTTCTACTCTATAATCTTTTGTTAAAATTACTAATATCTTAGTATGCAGCATATATATTTATACTTAACTTTTGGTATAAAATATGACAATTTTAGAATTATTTATATCCAAGTGGCACACAAAAGCAGACTAAAGGGGGGGGGCATTTCAACTCTCTCCACTGATGTATGGCATAATTTTCTGAGATTCCTTCACTACAATTTGCAAACACGTTAACAAAAGTTATAAAAGAAAATCCACCTGCACTACCCATAATCCAAAAACACAGGGAAAAATACCTTAGAAAATGTTATCTGATTTCTGTATTATCAATATTCTGGAGTACAATGTACCTTAGCCCTGAGAATCACTTTTTCAAATGTGCCATTAATATTTTTACTGGACAAAATAAGAATATACAAGAGCAGCTCCATGCATTTGTCATTCCAGAAATACAATTTCAGCTCTCCTGTGACTGTTTCTATTCCACATATAAACTTTTTTTCCTCCATTCCTTCCTTCCTTCTTTCCCATGGGTGGAAAATGAGATCCTGGGGCTGCATACAGTTCCAAAAATTATGAACTGCTATTCCTACAAGCTATGTCTTAAATAGGTCAAAAGCCCCTCCTAATATTTGAAGATATCTATTTTTCAAAACCGAGTATCTATCAATTTTTGTGGGGATGGGTGGGCATTGTTGGCAGATCCTGGAGAGTCAGTCTGAAAAGCAGATTGTTCATTCTGCTAAAGTTGTCCAGCCCTGATCTCTCTCTCTCTCTCTCCACACACACAAACACATATTCATACTCTTCAACTGTCCTGATTTGGCAGGGACAGTCCTGATTAACCTCTGTTGTCCCACTTTTTCAGCTGCTTTTAAAATGTTCCACTTCCCAATCCGTCCATCTTTGCCCTCAGCTTACAGACTGAGTTCAAAGTACAAAAGTAGAATTGACTCAACAGGGCAAGAAGACAGGAATGGTTGGAATCATGCCCTTCCTAGTTTGCTCAGTTTCTTGAGCAATTTGTTCAGGTAATAGCATATTGCTACAGCTTGCCTGTTCTTCTTCATTAACAACTTTTGACCACACTCTGATATTGCTTGCCCCAATTTTCATCTATGAAATGTTGAAGCAATACATAGGAAGAGACATAAACATTTCTGCTGAATCTTGAGCACTTTGATTTGCATGTGGGCAAGCCTAGATCCTCTCGGCAGTATGTACAGTCTGCTTGCCTTCTCTTTCTTATGTGGAGCCTTGCTCCTTTTCATTTACCTTTATTGGATATTTCTTCACTCCTTCTCTGTCACCTTCCTACCATTATTTCATTAGCTTGGCATTTGTGGTTTTGCACATTCAGGTCCATGGCATGGTAATATTTCCTGACAAATTGTACATATGCCAGAGCATAGTTTGGGGAAGTTACTTTTTTAGACTACAATTTCCAGTGTTCTCCAACTTTTAGTTCTAAAAGAACTTTTCCAAGTTTTGTTCCAGGAAACCTGTTCCTCCTCTTCATTTAACCACCTACTCTCAGTCTTCCATTTACTTGAGATCTTCTAGATTGGAGGTGGATAAAGGTGCCCTCCATTTGGCCCTGAGGCTATTTTTTGCAGCCCTCAATTCATTCAGAAAACCCAGACTGACCCATTTTATGGCTCAAAAGGAGAGTGAATTGATGCTCCTGGATGTTTTCAGGAGCAGTAATTTATAGTTTCAATTGGTAACAAAGTTTCTCTGTAGCACTGAATATCAAAAACAAAAAAGGAACAAGAGATCTATATCAAGATGGTCAAATCTAGCTTTATCTAGATTTTCTGTCTAAACAACAATCTTTTGTACATGTTGGAACATGTCTTTTGTTCTTTTGTGGATTCCATTGAACAATCCCCCAGTTCTTTAACATCAAAAGCTATCTGTTTCTCAAAACCAGAAGTGGACTTTTGGCCATGTCTGTTTTGGGATTTTTGTCTTCCACATAGGATTCCAGGAAAAAAAAATTGGTCCTGCACAGGTGACTGTTTTGCACAGACAACAGCATTTTCTGCATGCAAAATAATATGTAAATTATTTTCCATTTTGGGTTTGCTGATTTGACAACACAGATGATGTCATTCATGAAGTGGAAGAGTGGTTTAAGGTGCAATCTGCAGATTTCTACAATAACGGTGTTTGGAGCGTCAAGAAATGCATGGAGAAAATGTGTAAATCTGGATGGTGACTATGTACAGATAAGTTAACAACCACAAATCAAAACAAACTTTCTGTCAAGTTTTTTTAAAAGGTGATAATTAAAACTTTATAATACCCCCTTGTATTTGGATGATGACTACATGGATCTAAAGATGTTTCTGTATGATGCATGTAATGTCAGGGGCCACTAAGAAGAGGCCCATCCTTGAATGTCTTGTGGTTGTATAGATGCTTACTTAATTAGTATCTTGTTACCCACATCTGGTCATGTAGGATTATAAGCTACAGTCAGCCCTCAGTATCTGTGGGCTTGCCATCTGTAGATCCAAGCATACATGGATGGCAAGCCTCTGTTGTCCCAATGGTAGCGTGTGCATGCAGCTGTGCTGCCATTGGGGACAACTGAACCTAATGGCAGTGTGGCCGCGTGCACACACCGTCATGGAACAAGGGGACTTGAGTATCCTTTGATTTTGGTATCCATGGGGGGGGGGGGCTGGAACAGATCCCCCACAGATACTGAGGGCTGATTATACTTGGAAAAAGAACAATTCCAAGAGAGAAAAGCACAATTTTGAGACAAAGCAAACCAATGATATGAAACATCAGTTTTTCAAGATGCCTCCTGTGTAATATGAAGCTGCCTAGAAAGCTTAAGAATCACAGGAAGATCCATTTGCACTTTGACTCTTTAAAGGAGCATGAGAGCATTTTTTTTTCCTGAGGCTTCACTGAACTGGACTGCCATTACAGTAGCTTTTAAGTTCACAAATGTGTGCTGGGAAGAAATGCACAACTCTAAAAATTAGATTTCAGCAGCTGCAGAGGAAGAACTATCTGATAAGCATGATATGAAGAGTGAAGGCCCTTCGTTTCAATTTAGGTGAAAAGGAAATTTAAAGTGGTATGTCAATAAATCAGCAACTGCACTTGCCAAAGCAAGCTGTCATGTTTGGCATTTATATTGCTCTAATAAATACTTTCATAAACAACACACAATCATTTTAATCAATTCCTCCTATCATCCTTGGAGTGTGCAGACCATATTTCTAAACTCAGTTTTCCAGGAACATTGTACAGAGATAGGCAGCACACCACACATTTGGCTTTTCATCTTCTGTTTAAAATTACACTTTCCCCCTTCAAAATGTATGAAAGTGGCTACAACTGCTGAACATCCTTTCTCAAATTCTAATTTCTCAGCATAGATTACACTTATGAAACACATACTCATCCTTATAATAATATATGGTTTTATCAATCCATTCATCAGTTTATTCAGGCAAGCATTCTATGACCAAAACAGTTTATGACTGACTACTGGATATTATGGAAGTGCCACTTCATTTCCTAGAGCAGTCTCTCATTGGTGCTGTTCTAGGTGCACTGGTGAAGATCTACTGCCAGTAGTTTTTCATCAAGAGAGAATGAAAAACATTCTGGAAAGTGTAATGATAGATTGGAGGAAGTCTTGGATAAAAGTTTCATCACTCCCTCAACATGAACTGGATGGTAAGTAAACAGTCCTTGGCCCAAGAAGATCCTAGATCTGGAATATTGATTTTGTCTCCCACTGATAGGTAGGGTGGGGAAACACAGAAAAGCATGAATGAAGGATGACTGTTTAGGTCTGCACAAATCTGCCCAGTGATCCAAATGTGACTCACAAAGAAAACTTAAAACAGACACTAAAAATAAATAAAACTGTAAAATAAGAATAAAAATTGCAGAGCATTAGCACTCTTTGGATTAAAACAGCAATTAAAATGACAGGTCTAAACGTTTTTAAAAGTCTTGGACCAATAAATAGCTGTTCATCTGATTCTGAAAAGACACTGAATTCAGTACCAGATGAAGATTGAAAAGTGGCCTAGTTCTTACAGATGGAGTAATCAATGAACATTCTTTATCTTTTCAAACATTATTTGTTTGTTTTATACATTTATATTCCATTCTTCAGCTGTACTTCTGAACCCAGATTACAAAATATCACAAAACAAAATCTGAAATGCAAAATCATAGTCATAACCAGATTAAGAAAGTATTAAATCTAAGATGCTGTGTGTGTTTATGATCAACAGTGTATTAAAGCTTTTCTTCTTTGTCATCATCAGATTCAGTAACAGAGTCTGAAATAATAGTGGAAACCAAGACTAACTAGTAACTCAGCAAATAACAATAATTTTATAGGCTTGAAGCATAATTTAAAATGCTTGAGTGAATACAAAGATTTAATTTTACACCTAAAGAATAACAGTGTTAGTGCCAGGTGAACCTCCATGAGGAAGCTATTGTATATCTGGGACTCCACAGCACATCCCCCTAAAAGACCTTCCTTATAAACATACACATCACCTCTGACAAGAGAGACAAAAAGAAAAGAATCTCATTGACCTTAAAACATGGGCAAATTGATATGGGATTAGATGCATAATCTCTTTGAGTGGTATGTAAACATTTGGAAGAAAAGGGGATTCTAATACTGAAATTAAGTATTATTTTACCTCCATTCCAACTTCTTGTTACTTCAAAATTTGAGCATGAGGTACAGTGTAATCCAGCATGTGAATCCTAAAATGTTTCTTGTCTAATTTTTAGTGAGACCACACTCATAAAAATCATGTTAAAAGGCAGATCTATACTGTAATTGAACAGCTATTCCTCCAATTACTACAAATCTTTATACTTACAAGCAATTACTTATGTGTGACTAGCTACTTCCAGCCTTTTTGTTTTGATGCTGTATTTGTGGTAACAAATAATCACCCCATCATACACATAAGGCATTCAGACTGTCAGTGGCGCCAATACTGTCCACATTCCTGCTGTGATTTGTCAAAGCCAGAAAGTAACCAGCAGGGCTTTCAGGAGCTACAACGGATTCTACATGGAGGGTAGATGGTGGCAACCATGGCCTCTTTCTGAGCAGCTTGGTAACTTTCTGGGCTTTGACTGTGATGCATGCATGGCCCTCTTTTGCTGCTGCCAGAAGCATGCCTTGCTCCAGTGGGAAAGCTGACCCTTGTAACAATCAGTCTCACTTCTGAAGGTGACCTGGACCCCTGAGGAATATCTTAACAATTGGATACAGAGCAAGACATTTGTCAAACCATTTAGGACTTGATATGTCAAAAATCAGCATTTTGAATCAGGTTCAGAACAAAATGCTAGTCCATCAAGTTATTTAATTATTGTAAAATTCAAAACAACAACAAATCACTGTCTAACACAATGCTATCAACATTCAACATGAATAAAATGTCTCAAACTAGACAGCAGGTTTGGGAATTTGTTCAGAGTCAGAATCAGAACACAAGTAATTTAAATAATAAGTCCTCCTGGTTATGTGTTTGAACACTTGTTGTCTAGCCTGCAAACTGTGCACAGCCTGTGCACCATTAGAATACAAACAAAAAATCCTAAAATAATAATGTCATTGTCTGTTGTATTTCTCTGCTAGTCCCACAAGAGGCATCTTTCTTCTGTCAACTGCATAGCAAGGAGATAAGGAATTATCTACCCAGCAGTAAATACTTCCATGCAGGGCTATTCATATAGTCTGCCAAAGAAATTCCAACTCTATGCCAAAGAAACCCAAGCACTGTGCCAAACAGAGAGAAGCTCAAATTCTACATACAAAACAAACCAATGAAGCCAATATAATATATGTAAATTTGCTTATTATTCTCATTATGCTCATAATTAATGCCTCATGGACTACACAGTACTGGTGTTTCTGCAGAATTTTTTAAATCTTTGGTAGAAGAGAACGGGTGACAAAAAGAGAACCTTATGTAATCATGGGATGAGACAGATTACAGCTGGGAAAAAAGTATGTCATGTAGTAAAGAACAGTGGCAGTAGCAATAGTTAATCTTACAGATGTACAGATTGAGATCTTTACTCCTCAGGACCTGTACTAGAATGCAGGACTTTCCTTCCAACAGCAGATGATGTGCAGAGCAACCAGCCCTTGAAAATGTTATTTTTTATATATATTAAAATGTAGTCATGCTGGCTGGAAGCTTATGGGAGCTATAGGGCCTTTACAGACTGCCATAAATAGTGTAACTTGAGGCCACTTTAACTGCCCTGGCTCAGTGCTAAGGAATCATGGAATTGTGGCACTAGAGCTCTCTGACAGAGAAGGCTCAATGTCTCAGAAAAAAACTACAGTTTCCATGATTCCTTAGCACTGAGCCAGGACAATCAAAGTGGCCTCAAGTTGCACTATTTCTGGCAGTCTGTAAAAGCCCATAGTCTGCAAAAGTAATCTTTTTAAGCTCTAGAAATAGTTACCACTGTGAACCCAAGAGACAATCCCATAACCAATAGGACTAGTATCCTCTCTCCAAGGTTGTTGCTGCATTGGACAGGAGGAGATGGATGTTCTCCTAGCAGTTTTAGTTTTCCATGCAAACATTCAAAATACCTTGAGGATTTTCAAGGCTGATTGCTCATCCCTAATATGAAGGTCTTTATGCAAAGGGATCCTGCACCTTTGACACTAATGGATGGTCTAGCAGTTTTAGTTTTCCACGCAAGCATTCAAAATGCTTTGAGGATTTTCAGGGCAAACAAGGTTGATTGTTCATCCCTAATATAAAGGTCTTTAAGGGAAGGGATCCTGTAGCACCTTTGAGACTAATTGAAAGAAAGAAGCTGGCAGCATGAACTTTCATAGATTCTGCACCAAGCTGACAAGATGAGATCTTCTCTATCATATTTCTTTACTATGGTGCCAAAGTAATGCAAGAAGCCCAGAAGCTCATTTTGGTAGCTTCTCCTTTCACTGATGGAATCCCAGTTTGTAGGAAGGGTCATACTGATGTGAAAAGAAGCCACACTGTGGCTTCTTCTTGTTCCTCTTTCTCTCTCTTTCTTTTTTAAAAACCTTACTATTGTGTCACACAGAGAAGGACCCTGCACTAGTCCTTGTAATACTACTTTAGCATAAAAAGGGTATCAGTATTTCTCAAACTAAGAATGTGAGAAACAGGTATGGAACAGTTCCACCCATTTTTTTGTACTACAGTGTATATACACACAAACAACTGGCATGGTGTAGTGGTTTGAGCACTGGACTATGACTCTGGAGACCAGAGTTTGACTCTGAGCCAGGCCATGTAAATCCACAGGGTGATCTTGGGCAAGTCACACTCCCTCAGCCTCCAAGAATGGCAATGACAAATGAAGAAACTTGCCAAGATATCCTTGTGATAGGATGATTATAAGTCAGAAGTAACTTGAAGGCACACAACAACAACAATTGTAAATAAGCCTATATCAAAGTACCAAGTCTTGGGTTTCCAAAAATGTAGTTATACATCTTCTGCTAACTATTTTGAACTTCCTAATGCGATTCTACATATTTAACATATAGAAATACTTCTGCTCCAAATGCAAACTCAGTCTCTAGAACCATAAGGCATTTCTAGACATTTCACCCAAATGTTCAACAATTTATAAATAAATTATCAAGATAAAACAGGATTAAAGTCCATTTAAGGAAATTTGTTGCTCTTCTGATAATGCAAGCTGATGATTGTATTCAACAAGAATACAAAATCACACATTCAAAGTGATTCTTTATTCCTTCCTTTGCCTGTGTAGGTTCAGTTGTCTCTTCAAAATCCCTTGCAAAGTAAGGCTTATCTTTCTTTGAGATCTATTTAATAAAAGGATGTGAATCAAAAAATCTTTTCTATACCAAGTAATATCTTTTTATTATATTCCACTGCTTACTCCCAGGTATGGATTTATTGATTTCCATTTCAAAATTAATAAAAGTGCTCTGTGTGCTGTTACACTGATAATGGTTACAATAAGTAGCTGTTGATTTAAGCATTCCATTCTCAGCAAAGTTCCTATAAAATATAAATGTTGACTTTTATCTTAGTGAACCTGGGCTTTGACCTATCTCAGCAAACACAAAATTTGTAGTTGAAAATGTTTGGCAACTGACTGTGACTTTATATTTGCGGAGCACAGGAACTTCCAGGATAGGTTTAGTAACTTCCTATTAATAAAGCATAATTTTATTAATATTTAATTCTCTGCTAAAATGAAATTGGGATGGACTGAGAGGAAATATCTGCAAGTTGAAGAAACCTTATAATGATCATTAACTATCAAAGGCATTTGAGCTGCAGTTAATGAAGGTTACTTTTTTTAGTTCTACGTAGACATGCATTTAGATAGCACTGTAAGATTCAGTACTTAATTTATAGAGTTAAAAATATTTAAGCCAGATGGGGGCAATGTTTGGTCCTTCAGGTTTTCTGGATTTCCATTCCTAGAAGCCACAGCCAGCCTGGCAAATCATAATGATTTTTTTTTGTGGTTTTGTAGTCCAAAACACTGAAGGGTCACACATTTCCCAGTACAAATCTGATGTCTGATAACAAATATGAGTAGGATGATATTCCAAATCTATCTATGTATCCTGGGAAGGGTGTTGGACTGCACAGTGAGTGAATGAAAAAGAAATAAGGAATTCTGTGCCAATAGTTAGAATGTTCACCTTGGATTGAATGCTAGCATTACAAATTGGCAAGACTCTTATTCTGAGCCATAATCTAGAAACATCAATGACATTATCAAGCAAAACAACAACAAAACAAAACAAAAAACTTCTGACTTGGTAATTCCATATCACTGAAGACTGCAATGTGCATCCATATGAGGTTCTTGTAAATCCCGTGACATCAAGTATTGCATGCTATACTGATCAGACTGTTCAACATGGTAGTAAGGTCACAAAACATTCAGGCAGTTCTTTGTAAACAACACTGGTTCCAAGTTAGCTCCAATTCAATGAGTTTGTTTTGAAGTTTGAAGTTTCCACCCCACTCTTTCTCCTGGGGGTTCATACTTATCCAATTATCCATGCAGAGGTAGGGTACGCATAGGTTAACTTTTATAACCTGTCCTAGATATGTTTATGTAACTATAGAGACCAGTATTTTTCAGAGAGACTTCTATTTTCTCTGTGTTTCTCAAGGACCTCAGTAGTTCTTGTTCAAGCAATACAGCTCTACCCGAGACCAGCAAAAATGAACCATGTAGTCTTGTCCTTAATTAGACTAATTTAGGGAGATAGTAATCAATCTGTGAAAGCAAGCTGGAGTTCATAGATACATAATTAAAAAGCTGTTCATTTACTTTAATGGTAAAGGCTTCTGTTTCATGATTAATTAATATTCCAGAGGTAGGAATAATATTAATACATAATGTATTTTAAATGCCAGATTGTTCATATAGAAAGTGATGGCTGGCCATATAAAATGGCATTGGACTTTTCTTCTCTAAATACAGCTTTACAACAGTCAGGCTGATATCAGATGCACATTTTAGGGACCATGTAACACCGGTCTTGCAAGAACTGCATTGGCTTTCAATTTGCATTCAAGCTCAATTCAAGGTGCTAGTGTTGACCTACAGAATCTAGATGACTTGGGGACAAGAGAGCTGAAAAACTGCCTTCTCCCATATGAACCTACCAGAAATTTGAGATCCTCAGAGGATGTCTTGTTGCATGTCCCAACAACTTGTGAAGTTAGGTTGGCAGATACATGTAACAGGTACCTGGCAGTGCCTCAACTGTGGAACATTCTACTCAAGGAAGTTAGGCTGTCCTCATCTCTTTTAAGCTTCTGGTGGGTAGCCAACACAGTGCTATTCTATATGGCATTTAGTGTTTGATATTGCTCTTTTAACTGTTTCAAAACTGGATTCTAGGATTGTTTTCAGACTTCTTTTAGGAGTTTTAAAAGAGCATTTTAATTTGTTTTAAAATGTTTTTATCTTTTTATTGTTTTAATTGGTTTGCATTTATTCATCACCTTGTGGGCTTAGAAGTGATACAGAAATATTTTCAATCAATACATAAATAAACAGCTTACAGTCCAGCTGTGACTTGTTGGTGTTGTGCATCACACAACACTGGAACACTTGGAACATTGTTTATTACCGCTTGTACAAAAGAGGGATGAAAAGAATATTCATCACTATTCATTTTTTGGCTGAAAAATTGGTTTTCCAATACTTCAGAATCTCAAGATGAGAAAAATAATGCAGTGGTTGGAATCCTGCATAGTATTTCCCCAGTATTCACACTTTTTGAAGTGTTTTAGGAAATTTCTCTGCACATGTGCTTTTTTGTGTGAGAACTGTGGGAATTTGCACAAAACTGCAGTTTCAAGGTAGCCATATGTTTGGGGTTTTGGGTACAAGACAGCTGTTTTCTATGCATGCAAAATCTTACACACAAGAAATCCTTCCCCAAAACAGCAGTCTTGCATAACAAAAAACTTGCACAAACAAAAAAACCCCCCAAAAAACACTGGTGTAAAAATCATTAAAGAACAAAAATCTTCCACAAAAACCAGCAGCCTTGCACAATTAAAAGGCATGTAACCGGCTTTGCTGTGCAAGATTGCTTGGGAAGGGATTGTGAATAAAACAGCAATCTTGCACCAAAAACACATGTGGCTGCCTGAAAGCAGTGTGTTTTGCAGTATTTCCCCACTATTTTTTTTCTCTCTCTCTTCTCTCTCTCTCTCTCTCATACACACACACATACACACACACATCTCTACTTCTGCACAGAATACCAGGCAAGAACTTTGTAGAAATATGTGTCTTCTCTACAGTGGAAGAAAATTATGGAAATTATCTGTCCTCACTTGCAAGAATGAAATAGTCAAATATTACCATCCCTAATGCAAAGGTTGATATTTTTGTTCTTAATGTGAAAAATGCTTTCTGCCAAAATTAGACATAAATATAATATTTTATATAAGAAGGCCACAAGCTACATGGATGGACTCTATTAAGGAGGTCATAGATATAGGGTTACAGGAATTAAACAGAGCAGTGGAAGACAGAGGGTCTTGGAGATGTCTCATCCATAGGGTCGCTGTGAGTTGAGATCGACTTGATGGTAGTTAACAACAACAACAAAATAAGATTTTATGTAAATCAAATTCAAATCTTATGGCACCTTTGGCTTCAAATCCTTTAGCATCTACCCTGTGGCATTCTATGGCTTTTTGTCTCAGTGTCATTTATAGTATCCTGCTTAAAACCAGACATCAAGGACAATCATAATTCACTATTAGATGGTTCAGCATAGAAAGTTGTCTGTCAGGAAACATGCTGTGATTTTCTTTTACTCATGTTGATAAGTTACAATGTTGCCAATATGATTAATGAATTGTTTTGCACTGGTCAACAGCTTTCAACTGCCATTGTTCATAAACATAACCATACAGTTAATCATAAACATCAAGGAGATAAACATTCATTAGAAAATTTCTATTTTTTAAAAAAAGAATGCTCAGTACATTAGGGATCTCCATACACTTCATTAGAGAACTAATTGCTAGAGCACTGTCTTCAGCATTTAGCTAAGACATCTTCTAATATGAGTTACCTTGATAAATTCTTGGATTGGGCAGACAGCTTATGCGGCTTCATGTTTTTCCTTAAGGCTCTTCAGCTACTGACACTAGATAGAAGAGGCAAATAGGACTGCAGAGTCATTGTCAGTCTCTAATGGGATGCAGTACCCATAGAAAATAAGAATGTTTTGAGAATCAAAAAATGTTTGTGCATCCTTCCTCTCTGTGTGCAAATAAAATCCCAAACCTCAGCACTTTGACTGACTAAAGGAACACATGGAAGAATGGTTACAGCATTTCCTCCTCTGTCCTTGAAAGTTTAACCTGCAATCCAGCACCTCATTCTCTTTTCCATCAGGATTGAGAAATCCTGGTTTCTGGGATGTAGTGAAAAATCATGCAGACCTCATTTCACAACTTCCTTGAACACAGTGAAAGTACTGTGTGCAAGTGGTGGATACTGCCAGAAAAAAATGGGGAGATGAAAGAAAATTGTAATGGCTACCTATCATACTCACTAGGTTGCAGAGGGTAGCAGAATGGCTGGAGGCAAAATGAAACGTCTCTCCTAATGTGCAACTTCTCTGTCAACAGGAGTACCAGCACAACTGAGTAATCAAGTCAAGAATCACAGAGCACTGTCTCCATCCCACTTGTTTAGTCCACAATATGATGACAACTCTGCATACCCCACAGCTGTACATCACATAAAGCATCTCCTCTCCTCACATCTGCTGATGCAGTTGTCAATATTTGAATTTTCAGAGGAAAAGGGGTGCCAATACACAAGACACCTTCATGAGAAAAAGCAGACAGGCTGTAAGATTCTTCTACAAAAAACATGTGTCTTCCTTGTTTTATCAGCACAAAACAAATTTTAAATACAAAACATCCATTTTGTGTACAATACACTGATTCACACACACAAATGTTGTTTGTGCAGAAAACACATGCAAAACAGGAAAGAAACATGTTTTTTCCCCACAGATATAGTATGTATATGGAGTTTGCACAAGCACATGGATTTCTACACAGAAAAGTCACACAGTTTTTGTAGTTTTCCTATATAATGATCCACTGAAAAAAAACACAATATTTTTGCACAAGAATTAGTATATTTTGTGTAAAATATAGATTTTCTGTGAAAAATGTATTTTTGGTGTGTGTTCTCTTCAGAAAAATACATGCATTTTTGCAGAAATGAATTCTGCCCTGTGAACTGCTGAAATATAAATCATGCTCAAAAGTTGTGTATAGTTGACCCTTGGTAATCACTGGAGTTTGGCTCCAGAAACTAAACCCCAGTGGATGTCAAGGTTCTACTAGAATAGAATAGAATAGAATAGAA
>CM034708.1:165550636-165590112 GCA_020142125.1 Phrynosoma platyrhinos | reverse complement strand
TGCAGACAACCTAGTTTTTATAGGCTGCAGCAAATTCCTCCCAGAGGAGCTGAATGCGTGGGGTGGATTATAAGGGAGGAGACGGTCCTGAAGATAGGTTGGCCCCAAGCCATTTAGGGCTTTAAAGGTCATAACCAACACCTTATACTGGGCCCGGAAACTAATAGGCAGCCTCCTCCCTTCTTGGATGTAGCTGCTTCTCTGCTTGTGTAACTCGTATTTGTTTTAGTATAGGTGTTATGTGGTCTCTCCTTGATATTCCCGAAACCATTCTGGCTGCCATGTTTTGTACTAACTGCAGTTTCCAGACCAAGCATGAAGGTAGCCCCATGTAGAGCGCATTACAGTAATCCAGATAGGAGGTTACCAGCACGTGCACCACAGTCTCAAGATCCCTTACTTCCAGGGAAGGGCACAGCTGGCGTATCAGCTGAAGCTGATAACAGGCACTCCTGACAGTCGCATTTACCTGATTTGTCATCAGGAGTGATGAATCTAAGAGCATCTCCAGACTGCAAACACAGTCCTTCACGGAGAGTGTGACCTCATGCAGGACTGGTGGTTGCAACCCTCTTCCTGGTTTCCCGCTACTGTGATCACCTCCATTTTGTCTGGATTTAATCTCATTCTCATTTCCTCATCCAGCCCATTGCTGCCTTAAGACAGTCATTGAGAGGAGATACGCCATTGGAATTCAAGGCTGATGACCAAGACATGGAGAAATAAATCTGGGTGTCGTCAGCGTACTGATAACACCCAGCCCCATAACTCCGAACAATCTCACCCAGCGGCTTCATACAGATGTTAAACAGCATTGGGGACAGGATGGCACCCTGAGGGATGCCACACGTGAGATCCTTTTTTGCTGAACAACTGTCCCCGAGCAGCACCCTCTGGGACCTGCCCGAGAGGAAGGAACGGAACCACTGCAGCACAGTGCCTCCAATTCCTAACCCACTCAGGCGATCCAAGAGGATGCTATGATCAATCGTATCAAAGCTGCTGAGAGGTCTAAGAGCACCAACAGGGTCACACTACCCCTGTCGATACTCAGACGCAGGTTGTCGGTCAAGGCAACCATGGCAGTCACAACTCCAAATCCTGTCCTAAAGCCAGTTTGAAATGGGTCTAGATAATCGGTTTCATCCAAGACATTTTTAAATACATTTTTAGAATGTTTATACTATTTTTATTGTTTTAAATTTTAAATTGTTTTCACTGATTTTATTCTGTGCCACTCAGGGACTTTATCTTCTAGGAAGGGATTTAAATATTTTAGTAAATGAACTTTTAATGAGGTTTTAATGCACATTATATTTCAAACTATAGTTTATCCAAGAAAGAATATACCCCTTACCTATTTTGTATCTATTTTCTCCTTCCAGAGCCAAAAATCTGCTGCATGCTGTTATTCTGTTCCTCAAGGTTGTTTTTAATGTATCATTTACTAATGTAATGAGCTGAAAAATGCAGATATTGTAATGTGACAATGAAGCTTTACTTAATATTTTTCAGCATGGATGATCAATTTGACCATTGATAAGAAACTGGCAGAAACACTGTTTGTCATGGTTAAAAATAATGCCATTTATGTATAGGCAACACTGATAACATGTCTCCCAACTTCTTTGCTTTTGGGTGATCAGTGTTTGGCTGGCAACATAATGGCATGGGATCTTAAGTGTGAAGTTGCTGGGTTATTTATTGTTAGGCATTATCAAAGACACATGCTGCTTCAGGGTCAGTAGCTTAGAAACATTTCTTACCTTTCACTTCAGGCCTTTGCAGACTGCCAGAAATAGTGCAAATTGAGTCCACTTTAAGGGTTAGGATTAGTGCTAGGGAGTCATGGGAATTTTTTTCCCTAAGACATTGAACCTTTCTGTCAGAGAGCTCTGGTGCCAGAATAAAATACAGTTCCCATGATTCCCTAACCCTAACCCTAAAAGTGGACTAAATTTGCACTATTTCTGGCAGTCTGCAAAGGCCTTTCTTGTCTTTGCTCAAAATGATAGACTGTCAATTTATGTGTGGGATGTAATGAAATCATACTGCCAGCCAAACAGCCTAGGTCTGTCCAGACTAAGGGGGGAAGCACACCAGGGCGTCGGGGACGCCCTGGGATGAGCACCGCGGGACCGCAGCCTCCACACCGTGGCGCTCCTGCGGCGTCCCTGAAAGGAGCTCCAAATTGGTGCTCCTTTTAGAAAACAGGGAAAGTGTGCCCTAAAAGTGTAGGGTGCACTTTCCCTGGCTTTTCCACCGCAGCGCTTGCGGTCGCTGTAGCGGGAGGTTGCTCTGGGAGCACCGGCCGTGTGGACGGCCGGCAGCTCCGAGGGCAACCTCAGGAAGAGGAAGGAGCACCGCACGTGCAGCTGCTCCTCCTCTTCCTGGCCTCCAAGACAACTCAATTAGTCGTCTGCTGAGGCCCTAAGTTTTCAATTGATTTGCCCTTTTAATATTTGCTGGAATTTCCATTCTTTTCATCCTATGGTTCATTTTCTCCTTTCTTGCATGGGTATCATGGAAGTGTCTGTTTTCCAGTGTCCATTCTCACCTCAAATTTTCTTTATACTTATTTCTTTACAGCTATTCTTGTAACTATCAATATTTAGTGTAAACATTTCCCTCATGGTGCTTTCTACTTTTCATCTTTTCAGTTATTGAGTGTGATATGCTCTTTGCCAGCTGTTTCCAGCTGTTCATATATTACTTTTGGCTGTATCTAGCTATCCTCTTGCTCTCATAAGAATCTGATTTCTTATCTGATTACCATGTAAAGGAGGCTTTTATAGGGAGTGTGAGCTTATGTTTTTAAACTTTTGTATGTTTTATGTAATTGTGTACTGTTTTTAGTTAAATGATTTAAATTGTTTTTAATTTATTATTGTCATGTTTTAAAATGATTTTATCTATGTGCCATCTTGGGTCCCTTTCTGGGAGAAAGGAGGCATAGAAATAAAATGAAATTAATGAAGGAAAGAATGAATAAAACCATACTGCCTAATATGGTAGTCCTAAGAACAGCCTTCTAGCTGTAAATTAATTCCACTGAAATCCATGATATTGCAATTGATCCAGATCTGTTCAGTATCAGATTAGGAAGATATCCTACTTTTTTAAAGCAAGTCAAAGGTTTCTACTGTTCATGTATAATGGGGGTAGAGAATACTGGCTCCTACAGCTTTTTTGTTCTGCATGTCCCATCAGCTCCACTCATGAGTAAATGGTGAGGCTCATGGGAGTTGGGAGTCTAAAACATTAAGGGCTAATGAAAATTGTAGCCCACCTTTGAAGTATAAATTTGAGGATGAAGACCAGGAACCACCACCACCACCACCACCAGCAGCAGCAGTATATCTTTTCTTTGATTCAGTTACAGATTTTGGCTCCAGACGTAATGGTGGTTGGGAATTGTGGTTGGGGTCTATGGGAATGACCAATTTCTGTAATGGTTTCTATTGTACACCATTCCAAGCATTGGTCTATCCATTGCGATTGTCTGTCACAGACAGACAGACAGACATCTTTTCCTTGTAAATTCACATGACTTGAAATTTGATAATTATTTGTTTTAATTAATTATTTATACCCTGTCCTTTGGCCTACAATAAGGCATTAATTTTTATTTGGCCAAAAGATCCACTAAAATAATTGAAATGAAGAAAAAAAGAGTATTCATGTGTAGTAAAAGAGGTGTGTTCATATTTGGAAGTACTTTGGAAGACTACTAGAACATTAGGCTATTACAGATACTCATCATTAGGGTGGCGCAGTGGTTAAATGCCTGTACTGCAGCCACTCACTCATAGACCACAAGGTTGCGAGTTCAATACCAGCCAGGGCTGAGGCTCGACTCAGGCCTGCATCCTTCCGAGGTCGCTAAAATGAGTACCCAGCTTGTTGGGGGGCAATCAGCTCACAGTTGTAAACCGCTTAGACATCCCATGCGCGATATGAAGCGGTATATAAATGAAGCTGCTTTTGCTTTTGCTTTCTAATTTTTGGGATGTGAAAATGTCCTTGAAAACTGCAGTTTTTAAGAACTGATCACAATTTTGGGACTTATATTGCACAAAATTTTCATCTGGTTGTTTTGTACAGAAAACACCATTTTCTATGCAAATACAATCATTTTTTTTTTTTGCACATAAAATAGTATTTGTGCACAGAAAATGCTGTTTTCTATGCAAAACAACAAAGTGCAGCATAAGTCCCAAACTGCAAGACTCTCATTACTACAGGATTCTACTCACCAAGGCTTCTTGACACTTGAGAAACATGTTACATTTTTATATTATATATTGTAAGAGACATATGTGTTGGGAAAATGAAGTTATTCAGGATATAAGATGCATATCAGGATAAAAAAAAAGAACACTGGCAAAGAATACCAAGAGATGTCATGCTTGTAAGCAACATAAATTACATACCATGGTGTTGGAATGCAAAGTACTCACATTGTTTGGTTCTACCATGTGGGTATCTATTAAATTCATTACCACGGTGATAGAGGAAGAAATCATGCTGAACTAACAACCAACCTGCTCAGGTAATTTTAGAACTACACCCCATGCTATTCTCATTGAGGAAATGTCCAGAAGTAGATTGCATTGCCATGCATAAATCCAACTTCATAAGCAAGAATTTTATTATAAAAGGTAAAGGAACAGGTCCACCTCATTGCTAAGGAAAAGCAGATTATCATTTGTACTGCCATTTTGGCATTAGGCCATAAGATCAAATAAATACATATAGTTAATGTCATATAGACTGCTTCAGGATATTCCCCAAATGCAATATGCTAGACTAGCAATGGATCAAGATTAAATGTAAGTACATCAATATTTAAAATGGAAAACAACTTGATAAATCCTGAAGTGAGATCATTTGTAAAAGATTTTTTGCTCCACACACAAAGCAGAAGCAGGACTTTGTGTCATATGCAATAATGAAAGAAGAACTATTCTAATTAATTCAGGATAGATTTACAAAATCACTAGTTCTAAACTAGAATTATTTCACTTCCAAATATCCTTTCTTCTTTCTTCCTTAATTTTATCCTGGATATTGGAAACAATAAATTAAAAAAAAAACTTAAGCAGGAAGCTGTGACAAGTTTGGCTATAAGACTCTTTGAATAATAAATGAGTTGATGATGAATTATATTTAAAGCTAGGCATACAAAACTGAAATTGAATGAACTAGAGGTAATAATTTGGAACTACTTCATTTACATAGTAATATAGTTCCTTAATAACTGAGGCAGATATCAAGGAACAAAATAATTTTCAAGCTGTTACCTGAGTATTTCGTGACTAAGAAAACACCATAAAATTCATTACTACATTGCAGGTTGACAGGGAATTTGAAGGCATGCAAACACACACATACACATACACACACCCACATACACACATGGGTAGAAACATGTACAGTGAGCCCTTGGTATCCACTGGGGTTTTGTTCCAGGAAGCTGGAACACCAGAATCAGTGGATGCTCAACTCCCATTAAATACAACAGCATAGCAAAATGGTGTTCCTTATATAAAATGGCAAAATCATGGTTTGCTTTTTGGAATTGATATTTTTTTAAAAAATATATTCAACCTGTGGATGGTTTTCAATCTGTGGATGGTTGAATCCATGGATAAAGAATTGGTGGATACAGAAGGCTGAATGTAATTCAAAATACGAGTAGTTTTCTTGTCTTAATATATTTTGCATCTTGTATATATCTACTATAAATATCACATCTTGATTAGAATTCAAGTTGAGCATTAAAATGCTATGAGCCAACAAGAACTAACCATAGAATGGTCAAGCAAATTCAAAGGCAACCTGGGCACAAGAATCATGATATAATTAGAAGCAGGGACAATTTTGTTCCTATCTATGTTCTATAACTGGTCCCAATGCACTATCTTACTGCTATTATAAATCTAGCATAACAAATGGTGTGTCTTACTGTTTGGGAAACATAACTTATTTCCTACCAGAAAATTACCTGTTGACTAATGGAAGCACATAGATCTCTGCCCACCACCTGCTTAGTGTGATTGCTTATTTAACACATTGGAAGAGAATAGCCCTTTCCTTCAAAATCACCTCTTGCTGAAGTTAATGAACACTATGTGTTCAGACTCAGATTTATTTTCCCCACTGAGTTTATTAACTACTGGCAGGAATTACTCTTCTTATTTTAAACAAATCTTCCTTCTTAATAGGGAGTGACATATTTTGAGAAGCCCTACTTGAATAAATGGCTTATTTCCTGACCGTAAGTTAATATTGTATAGTACAGTATAATATGTACAGAGAAATATGGGGTCATGTCTTCCAATCATTTAGTTTTTGTCTTAGCCATTAATCTATCATTTTAAAAAACTTCTGCTTAAGGTCACAATAATTGCCTTGCTGGAGATGATCCAAACTACCTTCTGTTTCCAGCAGTGCCCAGCCAGATGTCTTTGGGAAGCTCATAAACAGGGCACACTCATTTATAGCCATCTAAGCTGTTTGTCTCTAGCATAGGTAATCAGAGATTTTCTGCCTCTCAACATAGAAGATTAATTTTAACCATAATGATCAACGCATCAATAGTTCTGTTCTCCATGTATTCATCCAATTCAGTTGCCATGCTTGCAGATTCTGGGAGATATAGTCCAAAAAAGTACTTTGTTATCAGGCAAGGACTTTTTAATTTAAACAGGCTTTAGGCAATCAAATGTTTGTACAGAAGAATCTTTTAATGGGATGCATATATTGTATTTTTATTTTTATTATTGTCCATTTACATATTTTATATTAGTGTTTTTATGTAACTTTTTTAAACTTTTAAAAATCACAATAGTTTTTAGTTGTACTTTTCAAAGTCTATTATGTATTACATTATACAATTAATAAAATTAACAAATAAATAAATCTAAGCTATGTGACACTTTGGGTATCCTGTTGAGAGAAATGTGGGGGAGAAATTAAATAAGTAACATTAAGTAGATTTTCCAAGCTATGAATCCTGTCTTCTCAAACCTTGGCATGTACCAGAAATGCTATATTGACTGGGCATGATAGAGGCTTTCATTCAATATAGCTAGGGATTCCAGAGTAGTGAGAAAACTGGTTGAAACCCTTTCAAAAGCCATCCAAATGGCTGACAATAGCACACTTTCATCTCAGTAATTTATTGTTATGGATTTGTTACTTTTCTACCCTGCCTTTGCTCCAATGTTTTTAAATCAATATACATCATTTTCATCTTTTCCACTTTTATCTTCACAACAACCAGAAGATGTAGGCCAGAATGAGAGAGGGATATTGGCTGACATATATTCAGTCATTGAGATTCATGAGTTTGGGGGATCCAAGACCCAGTTCAACACTATAATGGCTGCACCAGTTTGTGCTTGATATTCACTATTCTAAACCTATCTGTTTTACTGGATAAACTAATTTTTTTTTTTTAGCAAAATATATTTTTATGCCGTTCATATGTTCATTAACACTAGTCACACTCTTTGGTTGGGGTTATACCATGTGACATTGCAGCAAGGACACTGCATTTACAAATATTACACATAAAATCTTCTTGCATTTAGGACTAGAACACCCCTCCCTGATGAACTAAGGGCCTTTGCAGACTGCTTGAAATAGTGCAACTTGAGTCCACTTTAACTGTCCTGGCTCAGTGCTAGGGAATCATGGGAACTGTATTTTTTTTTCTGAGACATTGAGCCTTCTCTGTCAGAGAGCTCTGGTGCCACAATGCTACAGTTCCCATGATTCCTTAGCACTGAGTCAGGGCAGTTAAGGGGGGGAAGCAGATGGCTTAAAGAGCTGTTTGGGGGGCAGGGGAGGGGAGGGGCAGCCGCATGGTGGGTGCCCCAACCCCTTCCCCAGGTCGTCCTTGGAGCAGCCGGCCCTCCACACAGCCGGTGCTCTGAGGAGGACCTCCTGCTGCAACCTCCATACACGCTGCAGCGGAAGAGTCACCGAAGGTGCGCCGCCAGGTTTTGCAGCGCACCTTCAGCGACTTGTGAAAGGAGCGCCAATTTAGCACTCCTTCCAGGGGCGGCGAAGCTGCGCTGCGGGGCTGAGATGTGGGGATACCTCAGCCCCGCAGACGCCCGTCTGCTTCCCCCCAAAATGGCCCCAATTTGCACTATTTCTGGCAGTCTGCAAAGGCCCTAAGTTTCTTTTGCTGGAGTACGGGCAGTATTCCCTATACAATAAGCAGTATGGTGAGGGGTTCAGATGGTCTGAGTGTGTGTTGGAGCATGCCTTGTCTGTGTGCACCTTATGGAATAGCCCAGGGATTGGAAATGTGAAGTCCCCAGGCCATATGTGGCTCAAGCAGCATTTTTGCATTCTTCCAAGTGGCCTCCTTCACTTCCATTAAATGAAAAGTCATCACCAAAATGTGTCAGTCTGATCAAATAATGATGTGGTTTGCTGTTGTCTTTTGGTGACAAACAGCTGCTGGTCTCCAGCCTGCCCTCACTTTTCATTCTCCCACCACTGCCACTAATCACCTCCTTTTCTCCTGCTGCCATTGCCACTGCTGCCACCACAGTAATCTCTTCCTTGCCACTATCTGCTTTGGCTTTTGTAATCTTGTTTCATCTAGTCTCGTCTCCCCTCCCTCACTACCTTCTTACTCTCTGCTATGGCTCCCTTAGAGAGGATCAAATGGATACAGAGAGCCAGCCAGTGGTGTTGGGGTTTGAGCATATGACTCTGGGGATCAGGATTTAAGTCCCTACTCAACCTTGGAAACCCAGTGACTTTGGGCAATGGCAAACCTCCTCTGCACAAATCATCCCAAGAAAACCCTATGATAGGCATGCCTTATGGTAACCATAAGATGGAAATGATTTGGAGGTATACAATAGCAAACATATCATGGAAAGGAAGTGTTCATGCATTTCATGTGGAGCCAGTCTTGATGATCATCATACATGGTAGATTTAAATTCTTTTTCCAGCTCAACAGTAGCTTTCACGAGATAGGGAGCTTCAAAATGAAAATAGTAAGCAGATGTAGGTACTCAGCAGATCCACAAAATGGCACTGCAATCCTTATTGTTAACTTTCAGTCACTTTCTTAATCATTCCCAGAACTGGGTTTGTCTTTTCACTATTACAGCTCACTTAGCTGACATTTACAGTATGCCTTCTGCTTCTCTTTTCCAGAGCAGTCACAGTCAATTTAAGATGTGAAATATTATATTTGTTATTCTTCCAATGTCTATGACTTTACATTTACTACACTGGATCTGCTATGTTCATGCCCAACCACCAGATCCAAGAACTGTCCAGGATTTAGAATTAAGATGCAACTATCCTATCACCATTTGTTGGCCATCACCATTTGTTGTTATAGATGAAGCAACAAGAAAACATCACAAATAAAAATTAAACCATTTCATTTAGGACTGAGAGAAAATATGCTAAACCAGGATACAGGGAAAATCAGGTAAGAAGGCCTATCCTAGGCAGAGACATTACTGGGCATAGGATGCTATAATACAAATCATATTGAAAACTTTTAAAAGAGCTCTGGGTATTCCCACTGTATCCAATTGTAATGTTATGGAAAGGGAGACATGGGCTGAGCCTCTGCCACTAATGCATCCTGGTGAGCAGCCTGCTGGCAGCCATGCTGGTTGGAGGATTCTGGACACTGTAGTAAAAAAAGAAACTTTTCCAAACTCTGTAACTGAGGAATCAATATGCTGTAGATTTCCAATTACACAAAACTCCTAAACACATAAACAGGTTTCTTCCTATAGAGATGCCCTGCACCACAGCACCTGGTAGAGAGCTTCTGCAGAGTGCAACAGGAGGGAAAGGGCTGGCAAGTGTGGTTGTAAATGTCAAGAGGGCAACTCCCACACCTTTCCTGAAGTAACCTCATCTTCTATTGGACCTGGTTTGAGATGTTAGCAGCTTATTGTGGCTAAAATAGCATACTTACTCTGTGAGTGTATAGGAAAGGTAAAGTTTGGTTCCATATTATTTTTTCTTAAATAATCACGCTTATAAAGTTCCCCATGGAACATTATTAATTCAGAAATGCCAGCAAGAAAGAGCATATTGCTAATGTCACCTCTGTCCCTGGTCCCAAAGCTGGGAGGATACTGCAGTGTTGTTTAGCATAATATCAGGTCTTCAAGCAGAGCTTGTTAAATCCAGGAATCACCACTTAACAGCCATTGAGGGCTTGTTGGTCATAGCTGTATAATTGATTAACATCTCCTTTGTCCTGCTTGAGTGGCCACTTGTTAGAATTAACATAAGAGGAAACACAGATAATATCGGGATACTGGTGAACTCAATTGTGTAGAAAATATGATTATTAAAAAACCAAAAGAAAAATAAAACTGTCAACCGTACATGTTGGGTGGCAAAAATTAAAAACTGGACAAGGAGAAATCAGTATTAAACTGTATTGCATTCTTGATCCCCAATAGTATCTTTTTAAAGGATTATTCTGTTGTCTGAGCAGCAGTTGCTCAGATGAAAACACAAATGATAAGTGACATGGGGGGGGGGAAATGCCCAATTAAACTGTCAATCACCATTAATAAGCTGCATTATCTTTTATGAGGATTAACCATTTAAAGTTGACAGCACCAGACTATGAATGATTTAGGAGTGCCATTCTGCTAAAAATGTTGACATCATGTGGAAGTTGTAAACTTTCTTTTCTAGTCTGTACAGCAAAGAAAAATACCTCACCAGGGTTTGCAATTTGTCTTTCTCAACACAGTAAGAAGGGAAGGATAAAACATGAAGCCTACTTAAAATGCCCCACCCCAATAATTTTTTTTATTTAGGGACTACACCTTGATATATTCTTCTTGGAGGCAAAGATATGGGAATGTTTTGCCTTCCAGATGCCTTCCATATGTTTTGGGCTTCATATCTCATCAGCCACATGAAGAGTGGTTCAAGGTAAAGCCAAAACATATGAATGGCAAAAAAGGTTCCCACCCCTACTAAAGGAATGTATTGTTTGACCAAATCTGATGTTGAGCTGTCAAGAATAATTACAAATTTTCTTATCCTCAATGAGAAAGGGTGTCCCAACACACTTCAACACACAAGAGAACACATTTTTGGAGATATTTTGCATTTTGATTCTTCTTTGCAGAAAAATTCCCTTTACAAAAACATTGTAATCTTTGCACAAAATACTTCTTCAAAGCAGTGTATCTGTGCAAAACACAACTTTTGCATGTATGTTTTATTCACTGCACAAAAAGAATATTTCTCCAAATATGTCTTCAAATGTGCAAAATCAATCCAAATGAGCTAAAACGCTTGTAACCTCACCCACTGGGGAGAAACCCATAAGAAAATTCCATTCTTCCATGCAAGAACATAAATAAGGATTTTTATTCCCACTCTGGTAACATAATTAGTCAACAGAGCCAGCTTAATCCTTACATATTAAGAAATGTGTTTCCAAATGGCAGGTTTCTTTTCAAGATTTAAATGAATGATGAGATCCTTCTACCGAGAAACAGAAAAGGAGAAAGTTTGAAGAAAGCAGAGAGTATGGGCCATTGCAGACTGGCCCAAATGGCCATCCTGGGGTTAGAGTTGGGGTGAGGCAGCTGCATGCTGGCTGCCCCAACCCCACTCCTATGTCATCCGTATGGTGTGTGGCCGTATGCACAGCATGCGGCATCAGAACGTCCTTCTGGTGCAGCGTGCAGACGCTGCGCCAAAGGGTGAAGAAGAGCCATGGCGGCAGCTCTTAGGGCAGCCTTTTGCCACTCCTAAAAGGAGTGGCATTTTGCCGCTCTTTTAGAGGCGGCAAAAGGAAGGGTCATGGCTGTGGTGTGGGGTTGCCATGGCCCCGATCGGCTGCTCCCTGGGGTGGATCTCTGCTGCCTCAAACGGGCTGTCTGTATCGGCCCTAAGAGAGAGTCGAACAGATACAAAGGGTTGATGAGTAAAGAGAAATAAATGGTCTTTATAGACTGCCAGAAATAATGCAGCTTGAGGCTACTTTAACTGCCCTGGCTCAGTGCTAAGGAATCATGGGAACTGGAGTTTATTGTGGCATCAGAGTTCTCTGACAGAAAAGGCTCAATGTCCCAGAAAAAAAAATACAATTTCCATGATTCCCTAGCACTGAACCAGGACAGTTAAAGTGGTCTCAAGCTGCATTATTTCTGGAAATCTCTAAAGGCCCCAAATTGGTTAGCCATGGGTGGAGCAAAGGTAAAATGCCTTATTTTTTGAAACACAAGTAAGAAAAGCATGCAATATATTTATCATGGAGTAGTCAATCAGGCAAGCTAGCATGATGTAGTGGTTTGAGCACTGTACTATGGCTCTGGAGGTCAGGCTTCAATTCCCCATTTGGCCATGGAAACCTAGGGCCTTTACAGACTGCCAGAAATAAATGCAACGAGTTCACTTTAACTGCCCTGGGCTCAGTGCTAGGAATCATGGGAACTGTAGTTTATTGTGGCACCGGAGCTTTCTGACAGAGAAGGCTCAATGTCTCAGAAAAAACTAAAATTCCCATGATTCCCTAGCACTGAGCCAGGGCACTTCAAGTGGACTCAAGGTGCATTATTTCTGGCAGTCTGTAAAGGCCCTTAGTGGGTCATCTTGGAAAAGTCACACACTCTTAGGGGGGATGCAGACGAGGGCGTCCAAGACGCCCTGGTCCGCAGCGCCGCGGGGCCAAGGCAGCCTCACCGCGGGGCTTCTCCGCCGAATCTAAAAGGAGCGCCAAATTGGCGCTCCTTTTAGATTTAAGGGAAAGTGCGCCCCAAAAGCGGCGGGCGCACTTTCCCTGACTCAAATGCTGCGGTGAGTGCAGTCGCCGCAGCGTGAGGTCAACCCGGAAGCGCCGGCCGTGCGGATGGCCGGCGCTTCCAGGGGCGACCTCAGGAAGAGGAAGGGGTGCCGAACGTGCGGCTGCCCCTCCTCTTCCCTGCCTGGAAGACGACTCTATTAGTCGTCTGCCGAGGCAGTTAGTTCCAGAAAACCCCATGATAGGTTCACCTTATGGTTGCCATAAGATGGAAACTACTTGAAGGTACACAACAACAAAAAATCAGCAACAAGAAGAAGACACTCAGGTACTCATGTCTGGAGCAAAAGACAGTAATTCAGAATCTTTACATCTTACCAGGAAAACAAACGTATGACAAAGTGTAGGCTTGCTCAAAGGCCTACATCTTAATGAATATGGCCACTGACTCTCATCTTGTTGTACTTATTACACAGTAAGGTTTAAAAAGCCCAAGCTGAATGCAACCCCAGCTGTTATAACAAGGTTGGTTAACTTTACAAGCTCTCTGATCCACTTTTCAGCTCTAGGAACCATGCATGGGCTTGTGATGAGCAGTGCAGTGCCTATTTTGGCTTTTATTCCAAGTATGTTGAATCCTCTCCTCCAAATAGCTTCTACAATTTGGATAGCTCCTTTAAAATCCAGAGTAATAAAATCCAGAATGGATTCATATCACCCTTAACATGGAAACCATTGGTAATCTGCAAACAAGCCACACAAGACCCTAGAATACAAATCACCACTATCACCACAATCACCATCACCATCCAATAGGTTTTAAGTTAACTTTACCAATATTTTTGTTAATTATATTACTGTTAGATATCTGTTTTCAATTTGAAAGTATGTTTGAGTGGACCTCCATCTTCCAACCCCCTCCCCAATAAAAAGTTTGCTGTTCCTGAAAAACTCCAGGAGAGAAAGGGGCAATAGGGAGGCCCTAGAACAGGGGTAGGCAACCTGTGGCCCGGGGGCCGGATACGGCCCCTCAAGGCCTTTGGACTGGCCCCAAGCTGGTCCTGCCACCGCCGCCGCCGCCAACCCCTGCTGCCCACAGCCGCCCACCGTGATGATATTGATTATTGTTATTACTTGTACTTGGGGTTTTCATAGCAAAATCTCCACAGGGGTTTTGTCATCATGGCTTTTCTAGGGCTGAGAGAGTGTGCATGCATATTTTTTTTTAATTTTTAAAATGTATTTATTTATTTATTTATTTTTGCTTCGGCCCCCCAGTTGTCTGAGGGACAGCAACCCGGCCCCTGGCTCAAAAAGGTTGCCTATCCCTGCCCTAGAAAGATCAATGAGATGTGACAATAGCCTTGGTGGACCATGTGTGATTCTCACTCTCACAATTAGTTTGCCCATTTCTATGCTACAGGCTTCAGAGCTTGAAATAATTACATTTTCATTTATATTTCCCAGAATCCCACATCTAATAAGGCCTACATAAGGTCAAAAGATAGATGACACAACATATGGCAGCATTAGGAGGATAAAAGGTTATTTTATGGGGGGGGGTCTACTGCCCCTACTTACTAATCTGACTAAGGTACTCTTAGAGTAAAAAGCCACTGCTAATCATACAATTCAGGTTAATACAAAGTAGGCTTATCTGAGCAGCTTTTTGGTCAAATTGAAAAATAAAATGAAACACACCAAGATATGTGCTGCACTGTTTTTTAATTGTTATTGTTAATAACAAAATAATAACAGGGTTTTAAATGATCTGATATCATAGAAAGGATTGTTGTTTTAATATGGTATCTTATTCAATTATTTTATATTTTTTAGTTTTTTCAACTCATTTTTAATTTTAGTACCTTGTTTTAACTCATGTGTAAGGCACTTTGGGTCTCATTCAGGAGAAAGGTGGGGTACACATTGAATAATTTTGTTGTTACCTAGTCTATATCTATGTATCAGATGTCATCCATCACTTGTAAAATGATTCTGAGCTTAGGAAAAATTATATCCAGAGCTATCCATGTAGACAATAAGTGACCAAAATTTTCAAGAGGTGAATCCCATTCCTTATGCAGCATGCTTCATTCACAGCTATTTATCTCTATTTACTCTTTCCATTTAGCTAACTGCAGTACACATGCTGTTGGGAGTGAAATAAATAGTAAGAGAACTTGTCATTTCTCTGCCAAAATACAGAATCAAATGATGATGTTTCCTTAATCTGTTCTTTGGTTCTTGCAATGTAGACTCCTTTATTTATAGGATATAATTATATCATTTTAAACCCCATTTTTATGCACAGCAATGTTTGTGTGTGTTTATGTGTGTGCCTTCAAGTTGTCTGTTAACTTATGGCAACCTCATGAATTTCACAGATTGTCTTAGGGAATACTCAGGGGTGGTTTTACCAGTTCCTTTTCCTGAAATATATAGCCTATATTTCATTAGTGGTCTTCCTTATACTAACCAGGAATGTTCCTGCTTTGTTCCCAAGATTAGATGGAATTAGTGCCTCTGGAGTATTTAGGCTGCTAATGAGGGTGTCCTCCATATGAAGAAGTCTTCAAAATTCTCAAGGATGGGTTTCACAATCAGCAGCAGCACTAGCACAAAGTCTTTTTTTTTCCCCTTAAGGGATTTCCCCCACCCCTGCCCAATAAGCATTTTGCAGACTCCACAATGGGTTGGGTCTACTGTTGTTTTATGGTAGGTGGGCAGGGATGGTTGGGAACAGCAGCCAGCACAGAAAAATATTATGATGAATATTCAGAGAAAATTCAGCAATATGTTCCCCTCACCTGTACAGGATGAAATAAATAAAAAGTACAAGAGGGGGGAAAAAATATCTCAAAATAGCATTCTGAGAAGTTTTTGCTCAGCTGCAGAAACACACAAATGATCACCTTTGTTTACTGCCTTCTGATCCCAAACTGAAATAATTCAGATTTTATTAAGCAAATCACAGCCTCAGAGGATGGCAACGACAAACCCCCTCTGAAGAAATTTGTCAAGAAAACCCCACAATAGGTTCAGTTTAGGGTCACCATAAGTCAAAATGACTTGAAGGCACACACTGTCTAACTAAGGGGCTATGCAGACCAGCCCAAAGGGCTGGCCTGGGGGTGGAGTTGGGGCAGACCAGATGCACACTGGCCACCCCAACCCCACCCCGACACTGTCATTAGGCTGCCCTCCCAACGTAGCATGCAGACATGCTGTGCCAAAAGGGCTCAGAAGAGCCATGGTGCCGGCTCTTAGGGCAGCCTTTTGCCACCCCTAAAAGGAGCAGCATTTTGCTGCTCTTTTGGGGGGGGGGGGGCAAAAGGAAGGATTATTATTTTATGTCACCTATTTTCTCCTGCAGCTCTGGAACGACCTGCCGGATGAGATCCGTCAGCTCACATCTTTGGATAGCTTTAAAAAAGCTGTAAAGACGGATCTCTTCCGGCAGGCCTTTCCGGACTAGATAATCAACTTCGGGTGATTCTATACTTTATACATCCAACCTGTGGTACCTGGTTCCCCTATTGTGGAAAACTAAAATATCTTAAGGGGTTACTGAAACTGGAATTAATTGATTTTAGTCTTGTTGTTATTGATTTTAAATTGGAATTGTTTAATGCTGTTTTAAGGGTGGGATGGATGTGTTTTTGTACTGTTTTTATGCTGTTAACCGCCCAGATTGGGAAACCATTGGGCGGTATACAAATAAATTTTATTATTATTATTATTATTATTATTATTATTATTATTATTATTATTATTATTATTATTTTTAACACCTTTGCACAAGGAAGAAGCCAGTGGAACTTTGAAAGCTTGCATCATCTATTTTGTGCATTTTGGTTGGCCAAAAAAAGGTATCACTGTTTTGTGGATGTTTGATGTTATTGTAGTTAGCAACAACAAATGGGAACACTGCATTCTGCTTACTTCTTTATTTATTGTGAGATAACTGGGAATTTTTGGAAATGCATTTACAAAATTAACCAGATGTGCTTGATTTCACCTGCTGTCCAGATATAGACCAAAGTAAAACAACAACAACAATAAGCTAGCTTTATTCATAGCAAAATGCAAGTCATGTCAATGCCACTGCACTTGCAGAAGTGTTTTCCTCTTTCCTCCTTCCTTCCTGCTTTTAAGCAACATTTTTCAGAAAGTGAAAATCTATCAGGAAGCTCTCCAAAAAGGTGGGGAGGAGAATATGTTCTCTAAAATGGAGCTAGCTGCCTTTGTTCCTATCTCTACTGGGTCCATTTTCAGCACAAACATAACATCAAAGGCACACCTACTGAAAGAGGTCTAAGCATCAGTGTGCCACCTGCGCATCATTTTATTATGGGAAAATGGCAAACCTTCTTCCCCTCCTATGTCCAATGAATTGATTGAATGGGAAGCCACTCTGATTAGCCTGAATCAATTGCATGATTAACAATAGCTTTTTATTTAGGAAATGAATCCAAACACAAATGTGCATGGAAGAAGCACAGTGTAGATAAATGTGATAATTAACAATATATTCTGCAAACTAGCTAGGAAATGTAACAGGAAATCCCATGGGAACCATTTTCATTTTCTTTTTGTTTGGACAATGATTTGTTTTGTTAGCATACTGAAACAGTGCCTTGTGATCTGCGTTGTCTTGAGATATCTAAGCATTTAAACAAAAACCTCTAAGCTACAAGGAACATTTTATATTCCTCTCACTCCCCCCGCCCCATATTAGTTTGATTTTGATGCAATGCTTTGAAGGCTGCCAGCCTAACCACTGTATATAGCTGTTACTTTGGATTTTCTTGCTTTATTACATTTTCAGAATTAAAAAAGAGAGATAAGCACCAACACAAGCCACTGTTATCAATATCAAGGAGACACACAAAAAAGATATTTGAACAAAATGAAATTTCCCATCAATAGCAGACAGGCTGCAGCTGGAAAGTGCTAGATAATTAAATTGAGGAAAGTACTGCAAGTTTTTGACCTCTTATAGGGATATGATATGTCTCACACAGATAAGAATTTGCACTTTAAAACACACACATGAAGTCTTCATATCACATGATACAATGATACAACATTAGGTACAATTCATTTTCATTGTGACATCTTGTAACCAGTCATGAATTATCAGTGTGGTCAGTGTCTTCTTTCTAAAGATATGGTATCTATCAATATCAACTACTCCATATTAGTCCATATTTAGTAAAAAGAGGATGGCCTTGTACTGGTCCAGTATCAGTGCAATGCTATGCATGTATGCTCAGAAGCATGTAGCACTGAGTTCAGGTCATCCCCAAGCTGCACGGGGGCTGCTGCTACAGGCAATAGGGCTTGTTATTGGTCTCCATGATGAAGACCAGCATGCTGTGCACCAGAGCTCTGTGCATACAGGGCAAAGTGATATCATGTGCAGAGGGTGGCGAGTGAACCTATTTAAGGGTTGGCCACTCCCTCATATGCTCTTCCTGATTGTTTATGTGTGCATGGGTTTGCAAACTCAGGCTGCATCTTTAACTATCATAGCTCAATGCTATGGAATTCTGGGATTTGCAGTTCTGTGAGATATTTAGCCTTCTCTGTCACAGAGCTCTGGTGCCACCACATACTACAAATCCTAGGATTACATAGGATGGAGCCATGATAGTTAAAGCGGTATCAAGCTACATTAATAGTGCAGTGTGCCAGCAGCCTCAATTTTAAAATTATTTATTAGTTCTACAGGCAAGGGGAGAAATGAAGAAATAAAATTAAAACAAGGGTCAGCAACAGTCATTGGCCCATCAGTGACCTTGGTGAGATGCCCCCACTACCCTGGTTTTCTTTTTTAAAAGGCTTCCATAGTGCTCCCAACATCAACTAGGAATGTGAGGGCAATCTTGGCATGTTTCTGCCCTCTTTCTCCTTTTTTATAGATATAAAATGCCTCTCACATATTTAAAATGTCTGGGAGGGGGATAAGAAGAAATTGGTTTCCACACCCCATGAGGCAAATATGAGGCAATTATTTTTCCAAAGAAATGGAAATTGTCCTGCCTTTCTAGAATAAATATGGATAGTGATACATTGTTCAGAGAATTGTCTCAAAATCTGTAGGATCACCCTCCTGAATGCAAGAATGAAATATATGGAGATTTATACTGCTAGTTTACAGTGCAGTCCTAAACAAAGATATTTGATGAATTCCCTCCTCCCCCCCAAAAACCAAATAATGATCCAAACTATTTTTTTCTGATAGAATGATCAGGACACAATTATCATTTGGATTTTTCACTTCCCTGAAATATATAATGAAATTCTTGTTCAAAAGCATTACAAATCTGTAAATAAAATTTGTAATTTAAGAATAAAGTAAATGTAGAAATGTCTAGTTTGTGAGAAAACACATTCAAAAAGATGAATGAAAATCCAAATTTTCTTCACAATTCCATTTAGTTTTCCTTTTAAAATCACAAATTAATTCAGAAATAGGATGACATTCTTTGCAAAGAACACGTGTATCATAGAAGTGGAACAGAAATTAGCTTTTCATCCCTGACTCAGAAGAAAATTGTGTACTCAGAAGAAAATTCTCTGTTTTTCAGTACATCTCTGTGGCTGTGTCATCTTTCTGAAATCTCCTGTTTTGAGTCTTGACTTTTTTTCAAACACCATCTTCTTACAGCTTAGGGGTATATGTTTATAATTTGCTTAGTAACACATTGCCTCAGAATCTGAAACACTATTAGGTATGCATGCATTATTTCATGCTTTCATAAGGGAACTTCATATTCAACTCCCTAAACATTTGCCAGTGAATGAGTGATAGAACCAGATAGAAAGACTTGTGGATTATTGAGCCCTTTGCAATATTCCTAAAATATGTTCCAGAAGTTAAAAAGAGCACTGTTGATGGCAAAATAAAATAATAGTACCCATTATCTCCATGATTTCACACCTTCTGCAATCAATGCTTATTTTCAGCAGGTGGAAATAATGAGAAAAATAAAATATTAGCCTTTACTCAGAGGGAAAAGAAAATAGTAACTTTTACCCAAATATTTAAAAAACAAGTACAACATTTTGTAGTAGGTGTGAAACACATAAAGGGTATACCAAGATTTGATTTATGTTTTGCTTATAAATGTACATGTTATTTCCACGTTATATATTGTATTCTTTGTTAGTAACTTGAATGATGATGATAGGATCAGATTACAGAAACAAGTTTTGTTTTTTACAAAAATATGAGTGTCATTCAGTTCATAGCTTACAGACATTGTGTCTCAATTCTACAAAACACTAACTTATCAATAAATCTTATTTTTTATGGGAGAGATATACTGTGTATAAAAATACTGTATATACTCATGTATAAGTCTAGAAATTTTAGCCAAAAATTTGACCCCAAAAAACTGAGTTGACTTATCCATGGTGTCAACTTAAGTACTGTACTTTAACTCTTATTTTAAAAGGAACCATTCCCTAGTGAAAGGCAAGAGCGTAATCTGTCCTGGACACACTTACCCACCCCTTACTCTCTCTTCAATCCAACCTTTACTGTGAAAACAGTTATGCCTGTTGGCATTTTGTAAGTTCTTTGGCATTGCTTTCCTTCCTTCATCCTTTAGATCATTTGTTACATGCGCCTAAGTTTTACCCTCAACTTATCCATGGGGCCATAATTTTGGCCCCCAAACCCACCCTTGACTTATATATGAGGTTGATCTATAGTCAAGTATATATGGTAACTGGACACAATGGCTGAGATATAGAGAACTACTGCTTGCTGTGAGTAAAGAAACTTTGCAACTGTCCAGCCAGCAGTGAGGGC
Source organism: Phrynosoma platyrhinos (assembly GCA_020142125.1). NCBI lineage: Eukaryota > Metazoa > Chordata > Lepidosauria > Squamata > Phrynosomatidae > Phrynosoma > Phrynosoma platyrhinos. The sequence continues at coordinate 165,569,513 of CM034708.1, read as the reverse complement.
CAAAATTGACATGATGTTAAACATGCCTATTAACAAGGGAATTAGGAGAAGGGTCTGATTATTATCAGGAATACAGATCAGGAAAGTGAATATAATTCTTTACTTCCTTCTTACTGCCTTGTCAAAAAATGATCCCTTGAAAAAGGTATTCATTGGACAAAAATGAGGAAAAATGTGAGTATTTTTTTATGTTTCATGCAGCATTAAAGATCACTGTTGTAGCCACCCAGAGGTGGCTGGCCTATCAACTTAGGGGGGAAGCAGACTGGCGGCACGGGGCTGCCCTGGGAAGGTGTGCCACTGGATCAAGGCATCCCCACGCCTCGATCCTGCGGCGCTCCTTCCCCGTCCCTGAAAGGAGCGCTAAAATAGCCCTCCTTTCACAAGTCAGTGAAAGTGCGCCTCAAAAGCATGAGGCGCACTTTCACTGACTTATCTGCCGCAGCGTGTGCGGACACTGCGGCAGGTTGCCCCCGGAGCACCGGCTGTGCAGAGGGCCGGCGGTTCTGAGGGCAACCTTGGGAGGAGGAAGGGGCGCCGAGCGTGTGGCTGCCCCTCCTCTTCCCTGCTTCGAGGACGGCTTAATAAGCCATCTGCCAAGGCCCTTAAAGAAGCAGAAACTGGGGAGCATTCAATAGAATCCCTAGAAGAAACTGGAAATACATCTCAAGAAGCTTAAAAAACAGTTACTTTTTTTCACTTGTCCAGTAAATGGTTTGAGAGACTGATTAAAAAAAAATTGAACTTTTTTGATTTTTTTTTATTCTAAATGGTCCCCAAGGGGCACCTTGGGAGCATACACAGGCCAAAATGCATAGGAGGTTTTTCAAACATTTCTCCAGTTTCTTATGTGGCCTATCAACCTACCCAGCATGGACAGAAGTCAGGAATGATGGTATTTGTAATCAAGTAGCATTTAAAGGGCCCCATGTTCCTCAACCATGTTTTATGTGCTCCTGTTGCAAGTCCTCTGCTCCAAGCAATATTAATTCCTTAGTAGTGGGAAGTAGTGGCATAAAGTTGTTCTTTCTAACCAAGAGATAACCTATGGTAATAATCTAGAGAAACCTAATGAGACAAAAATGAAAACATCTGAAAAATGCAAACTATGAGGTTTTTTTAATACAATTCTAGACAAAACAGTAGTTTCACTTTCTTATTTATGACTATCAAGAAATACAGATTAACTGAAAGTACGTTCCTTCATTAATTATCTTCCCATGTGTTATAGACACACTTGTTCTCTTCCATCAAATTTGGGCTGCTGGGATGATTTATCTTGTCAATAGCATGATGAAGAAACTATTTCTTATGAATGCACTGCGTTGTGGAGATGGGTGATTTTTAAAATTTTTTTAAATAAAGGATTGAGTGGGGTAACATTTGTCCTATAAAAAACCTTTTCATTTGAAAATCTTTTTTCCTGAAATGGCAAACACCTGTGCTTCCTTTTTCGGGGTGGTGCAGATTCAGTAGTAAAAATATTCCCTAAGCTGAATTGAAATTGTAGGGTATTTTTATTTCATTTCATTTCATTTTAAGGGGAACAATTAAAGAGAAACACAAACTCAACTCCATAACTGTACTTAGGTGCACGGTTTATTGGTCTGTACATGCACAGCTTCATAAAAATACTTTTTTATTTTTTTTAAAAAAAAATTAACAGTAAAAGTCAGAAGAAACATTTATTTGAAAAAGAAACAATTATTGTTTATTGACAACAAAAATAATTGTTTTTCATAGAAGGAACTTACATTCATGAAAAGATTGAACTAGTTATTGCATGTGGAAACCAGATAATCTTAACATACATAAACATAAAGAACCACTGGTGCCTACTTAATTGAACATTAAGCACAACATGGAGGTCACTATACTAGCATTGTAGTAGCCATTACCTACCCAAATACATGCCAATGAGAACTCTCTCGCTCTCTCTTTTTAAACAAATCCAATCACTAGTTGTCTGTAATCACTTGAATCACTCCAGAGAAAATAAGATTCAATTAGTTAAACATGATTCTGAGTATCTGGACATAATTAACTTGCATTAATATAATCATTATTAATAATATAAAATGTCAGCATTATGGAATTCATTTAATGTTTCTGAATATTTAAAGATGTAAGAACCTGCATTAAAAGACTGTCATTTAGAAATAGAGCCAACTTGAGTGCACTGTAACCAATGCTTCCCAAAATGACAGTATTTCCATTCATATCAGTCAAACTAATCTGGAAGAGATTATTTTTGTATTAACCAACAATCTAAAAACTCCTTACTATCTTTTCAGATATTAAAGACTCCTCCATGTGATCTGAACTCATTTAAATTGCAAATGTTTCATATTCCCCAAGGAATACATAAATACAGCTGCAACATAGTATTCTGTGCTCCCAAAAATTATTCTGTGCTCCCCAAAATTGTTCTGAATTACTGAGATGTTTTACATCCATAAATAACCATAACAGTTATCACCAGAACACTTTAGCAGATCTATGGATGTCTTAGATCAGTAGTTCTCAGACTGGTCCTCTAGATGTTTTTGAATTTGACTTCAAGAAGCCACAGCCATCATGACCAATGGTAACGGAACTGGAGGTTTGAAGCCAAAAACATGAGGAGGGCTAAAGGGTGGAAACCACTGTCTTAGATCACTGTCTTTGGTACTCCAACCTGCTCCCAGAAGCCCCAGAAACCTTGAGAGCTGAAATCTAAAACATCTGAAAGAGCAAATTTTAGGAACCGCTGCCTTAGATTGTGTTATCTATGTTAGGAGTGGGGAGCTGTATGCCTTCAAGATGTATTGGAGCTCAATTCTCTTATGTCATTTGCAGTTCTGCATGTCTAGAGTCACACATTGCAAATCCCTTCTCTATATGAATTCAGTCAGGGGAGGAAGCTGGATTGTATTTTGAGTGACTTAACCTGTACAGCATTTGAGCTTGTCTTGAACTGAATGGAAACACTCATGGACTACAGCTTTTGACCATAAACAATGTTTCTGTGGAAGTCTTCTGAGCATGTAGGTTAATCATCATCATCATCATCATCATCATCATCATCATCAAAAATTATTTTTATCCCGCCCTCTGCGGACGCAGCCAGGGCAGCTTACAATATTAAAAATACAGTAAAAAATACAATACAAATCCCATAAACCCACCCATCCCTTAAAATAGTATTAAATAAAAAAACAATTTAAAATATACTTAAGATAAGTCACACAAACACAAAGCAGTAGCAATGACTGCAGCAAAAATTGGGAGAGAGAATGGGCTGACTCTTGAGGCCAGGATATCTATTCAGGAAAGGCCTGCCAGAAGAGATCCATCTTAACAGCCTTTTTTAAGCTGTTTAAGGTGGTGATATGATGGACCTCATCCGGCAGGCCATTCTATAATCTGGGAGTGGTTGCTGGGCAGTTGCAGCCAACCTAGTTTTTATAGGCTGCATCAAATTCCTCCCAGAGGAGCTGAGTGTGCAGGGTGGCTTATACAGGAGGAGGTGGTCCTGAAGATAGGTTGGACCCAAGCCATTTAGGGCTTTAAAGGTGATAGAAACAGCTTGTACTGGGCCCGGAAACAAATGGGCAGCCAGTGAAGTGATTTTAAAACTGGCATTATATGGTCTCTTCTCGATGTTCTCGAGACCGACCTGGCTGCCATATTCTGTACTAACTGGAGTTTCTGGGCCAAGCACAAGGGTAGCCCCATGTAGAGCGCATTACAGAATGGGAGGTTACCAGTGCATGCACCATGCAAGATGTAATTATAAAACAGGATAGACAAACCTGATACTACTGTATATAAATTCTGATATCCATCTATCTATATAGATATGGGTCACAGTGTAAAATAATATTTATTGTGTTTTAAGTTTTGATTTTGATAGTTTTATATTTTAGTTTGTTTTGCACTGCACCCCCAAAATCTCACACATAAAGACATCTTTAGTTAAAATACGTTCACAGAACCCCTTTATTAAGAGGTGGAAAAACCAAGCAGAAATATGTGATTACTGGATATGAAGATACACATGGACAATGCCAATGCTATCATATACGGCAAAATGAAGCTTATATGTCACAAAAGGACATCCTTTTATTGCTTCAAATAACACAAAGTATCATCATTCATTTAAAAAAATGCTTCAAAAGATTGGCATATTGAATATTACATATATAAGGATGATTTTTAAAAAATGACCTTTGTGTGCTGGGAAGTAGTTTAGGAGAACTACCATAAACAAACATACAAATAAACAAATAAATACCTTATATGAATGGCATCAATACTGTATTCTCATCACATGGAAAGTTCAAATGATGTCTCAATCAGTCTAGATTTGGAATTTTTCATGTACAGGTTCTTTTTCCTATTTAAAAGAGGTAAAAAGAATTACTGAGATGTTTTACATCCATAAATAACCATAAACACTTAAACTCAAACTTTCAGAATTTATTGACAAAGTAGGAGCTGGAACAGACCAGCTTGAAAAGCTGGCTTCTGTGTGGCATGGGGGTGTGGTGTTTAAAAGCTACATGGCCCCAAGATGCCCAGAAGTTCCCCAGTGTAATCACACAGGGACAGCTTCAAGCTGCTTCGGGGGCACAGTGTTTAGATGCTGCACATTGCCAGAGCATATGGAAGCCAGCTTAGGCCTGTTGGGGCTGCCTAAGGCAGCCCAGAACTGACCCAAATAGGAGCAGATCTTTTCCACTCCTATTTGGGCCAGTGTTGGGGCAGACTGCAACTGTGGTGTTATCCCCTCAGAGACACATGTAAAAACTACCACAAATTATGCAGTCGAGTTTCCTGCCTTGTCTCCGAGGCGACCAGCTCAAGGACATCCCTAATCTGCCCTTTACAGATGGTCTGTTCAAGTCCTAAATCAGATTGCAAAGTTTAGATGTAACAATGTCAGGATAATTATTTGAATTTTTAAAGAACAGAATATGCAATAATAAAAGTGAAAAGAAATAAACTATACTGACTTTTCTGGCACTTTTGGACAAGGCTCTTATTGTGCAATTGTCCTGCCTCATTCACAAAATTTTACAGGATATTTAGAAAAATGTCAATTTGCTTGGTCTCCTCTGTTTTTTAAAAAACTTTTTCTTCTGTCTGTTTACTTACAATAGAAAACTTGTTAAGAACAAAAAGACAGAACAATAGCACAATTTTTATTGTTAGCAGTGTCCTGTGCCTAGAAGCACCCTAACACTTTTGTACAAAATCATCATTACATAGTGTATAAAAATTTAAGTTGAATGAAGCAAATGTTTCCTTACTTTAGGGAACATGCTATAGCTTGGTGGTACACAGTTTGCACTAAAGGATTCATTCTTTACTCTCTCTCATTAAAAGAAATGTAGATCAAAAGCAAAAGGAGAGACTTCTGCTTAAGATATTGGCCAACCAAATAGAACATTACTTGATGAGAGATAGCTAAATATCCTGGTTTACAAAGGGGCTGTACAGATGGGCAGGAAAAGGTGACATATAGCTGCTTTTTCCCTAAGCTGCAGCAACTGCACTGCCTGCCCCAAGGATGCCCTAAACAGGGACGGAAGAACCGTACTGAGGGGCAGTCACTGCCTCGGAAGACGGCTAATTGAGCCGTCTTCCGGGCAGGGAAGAGGAGGGGCAGCCGCACGAGCGGCGCCCCTTCCTCTCCCTGAGGTCGCCCCCAGAAGCGCCGTCCGTCCGCACGGCCGGCGCACTGGGGATGACCTCACGGCGCAGCGCCCACATGCGCTGTGCCGTTTGAGCCAGGGAAAGTGCGCCCGCCGCTTTTGGGGCGCACTTTCCCTTAAATCTAAAAGGAGCGCCAATTTGGCGCTCCTTTCAGATTCGCTGGGGAAGCCCCGCGGTGAGGCTGCCTTCGCCCCGCGGCACTGCGGACCAGGGCGTCTTGGACACCCTCATCTGCATCCCCCCTCAGTAAGGATATTCTGAGGCCATATTGAAACCCCACCAACCACACTACAGGCCCCGAAGTTGCTGCAAAGGGAAATGGAGCAACCACACGGGCCAGCAGTGGCTGCTTTAATTTTTTTCATTCTCTCAGATGCATGTGCACTTGCGCAGGAACACATCCCTGCACACCTGCGCACCTGGGCACAACATGTCATAGGATAGCATACAGTCTTTTGCTCTGTACAAAGGTGACTGAAGTTTAGTATCCCTGCACAGAACATGTAGTAATAATAATAATAATAATTTATTTATTTATACCCCGCCTTTAGCCAAAGCTATCCAGTTGGCTTACATTAAAAATACACACCCACAATATATAACAATCATATAACCCCCCTTAAAATTACAATTGAATCTAGCAGTTTAAAATCTAATATTTTAAACAATAATCAATGACTCACGCTCCTAATTGGACAAAAGCACGGAAGCACCCCCAGTTTATATCTGGGGCAAATTATCCCCTCAGAGACACATGTAAAAAAAGGAGAGGGTACTTAATGGGGGAGGATCTGGATAAGCCTGCCGGAAGAAATCCATCTTGATAGCTTTCTTAAAGCCATCTAAGCTAGATATCTGATGGATCTCTTCCAGCAAGGCATTCCAGAGTCTGGGAGCGGTAGCAGAAAAAGTCCTCTGGGAGGTTGCCATCAATCTAGTTCTTCTTGATTGAAGAGGACCTGAGGAAACGGGGCGGATTATATGGGAAGAGGCAGTCTTTTAGGTAAGTTGGGCCCATGCCATGTAGGGCTTTAAAGGTCATTACCAACACCTTATACTGTGCTCAGAAACCAATAGGCAGCCAGTGAAGAGATTTTAAAATCAGAGTAATATGATCACTCTTAGATCTTCCAGTGATCAACCTGGCTGCCATATTCTGTACCAATTGTAGTTTCCGAGTTAGGTATAAGGGTAGCCCCATGTAGAGCGCATTACAAAAATCGAGTCATGAGGTTACCAGTGCATGTACTACGGTCTCTAGGCCCCTTGTTTCCAGGAATGGGAGCAGCTGGCATATCAGCCGAAGCTGATAGCAGGCACTCCTAACTGCTGCATTCACCTGATCTGTCATGTGAAGCAACGAATCCAGGAGCACCCTCAGACTGCAGACACAGTCCTTGGTGGAGAGCGTGACCAAGACTAGTGTCCGCAACCCAATCTCTGGTTTAGGGGCCCCTACTGTAAGTACTTCCCTTTTGTCTGGATTCAGCTTGAGTCGGTTTTTCCTCATCCAGTCCATTACTGCTCCAAGGCATTGATTGAGGGGAGAACTGCCATCTGCCATCATGGTAGATGACCAAGACATGGAGCAGAATATTTGAGTATCATCCGCATATTGATAGCATCCTGCTCCATGTCTCCTGATGATCTCTCCTAGCGGCTTCATGTAGATATTAAACAACATCGGGGACAGTATGGTGCCTTGAGGAACACCATATTTCAGCTGTTTTAGACAAGCAACTGTCCCTGAGTTCCACCCTGTGGAATCTGCCTGAGAGAAAAGAGTGGAACCACTGAAGAACAGTGTCTCCTACTCCCAACTTTCTCAGGCGTTCCAGAAGGATTCCATGATGTATAGTATCGAAAGCAGCTGAGAGATCCAAGAGCACCAACTTGGTCACGCTACCCTGTCGATGCTTAGGCAGAGGTCATCCACCAGAACAACCATGGCCGTCTCCACCCCATATCCAGGCCTGAAGCCAGTTTGAAATGGATCTAGAAAATGGGTTTCATCGAAGATCGCTTGGAGTTGAAAGGCAATGGCTCACTCGATCACCTTGCTCAAAAATGGTAAATGTGAGACTGGTCTATAATTTTTCAAATCCAGGGGGTCCAGGGAAGGTTTCTTCAGGAGAGGTCTAATGACCTCTTCCTTTAAACTAGATGGAACACTTCCCTCCCTAAGGGATGCATTGATGACCCTCTTAAGGAAGGCCATCAAGGCATCACCCCCCTGGATGACAAACCAAGATGGGCAGGGATCGAGGGAGCACTTCATCTTCCTTACTTTTCCAAGCATCTTGTCCATGTCATCGGTACTCACCAACTCAGACTGATCCAGTTTAATCTCATAAACGGGTTTCCTGGTCACCTCATCAGTCGCTTCTATTATAACTCCAACGTCTAAGTCAGCTCTTATCAGAGAGATTTTATCTGTGAAATAGTTGTTAAAGGCGTCACAGCAGGCTGTTGTTGGGTTAAGTAAAGGGTTCTGTACAGGTGGAGCCTGTGACAGTTCCCTCACCACTCTACACAGTTTTGCTGGACGAGATTCCACAGACGCAATACGGGCAGAGGCAAAAGACTTCTTCACTGCCTGTATTGCCTCTCGATAGGAACGAAGAAAGTTCCTATGATGAGTCTTGTCAGATAAGAGTCGAGTTTCCACCATATGCACTCTAGTCGTTGTCCAACCCGCTTCATTTTCCTGAGTTCTTCTATAAACCAGGAATGACGATTTGGAGCGGGTTGGAAAGGATGCTTGGGAGTGATCGCGTCGATAGCTCTGGTGAGGTCGGTGTTCCAGATATTCACCAGGGCTTCAGCCATGTTGGCCAATAGTCCCATGTTGGCCAATAGCTCCTGGGATTCTTGGAGCTGAAGTCCCTCGGCCCTTAAAGGGGAAAGGTTGCCTACCCCTGCTCTAAGGCTTTCTGGAATCCAATTGGTTCCATTAGCCTCCAAGGGCAGACCATTTTAATAGGGATGGGCAGTGGCTTTTAGTTCAACCTTGACAAGGAAATGATCTGTTCATAACAGTGCGGAGGTGGTTTTTACCTCCGTCCATGGATATGCCTGTTCCGCACTAAAGACCGCATCGAGAGTATGACCTGCTGAGTGTGTAGGCCCAAGAACCAATTGGGATAGGCCCATGTCCGTCATGGAATCCATGAACTGCCAAGCTGCACCTGTTAAACTGGTCTCAAGAGGGATGTTGAAGTCGCCCAGAACTAAAACTAAAGTTGCTCCAGCAGCAACTCTGAGACCAGCTGTGTCAGCTCGGATAGGGAGTCTATTAGGCAACAGAGTGGACGGTATACCAACAGAATCCCTATACTATCCTTGGTCTTTGAAGTGACCTGTTTTCCGGACAGGTATCTTGGACAAGGAAAGGTTATTTTTGTGAACCAGAGCCATGCTGCCCCCCTGCCCACTTTCCCTCACCTGCTCAAATACAGAATACCTGGGTTGGGAGAGCCTGGCTCCATGTAATGGCACTGTCCTCCCCCAGCCAGGTCTCTGTAAAATATGCCAGGTCGGCGTCTTCATCCATGAGAAGATCATGAATAATATGAGTTGTTTTTCACCAACCTAGCATTACAAAGGAGAAAGGTGAGGTTCTGTGGCAAGGTTGGTAAGCTCCCCAACTTACTTTGGGCAACAGAGTGGTCTGAAGGCAGGATCGCTTTCAAACATCAAACCCTCCTTCTTTTGTAATAAGGCTCCATTCTGTTCCCGCTATATCTTCCCTTGCCCTGTATCACCTCAATTCCTGCTGCCAGAGAATCCTCTAACACCTCTCTCCCACTATAATGAATTTAAATAGATGTTTTTATGCCCCTATAATCCCCTCACAGAATACCCATGAATATACAAGCTGGGCATCTATTCACTTTAATTCATGGACTCTGCATATTTGATGGTAAACAGGGGAATGCTCCCAGAAATCACTGGGAGAAATCTGTTGGGGCTGTGCTGATGGTAAGAGCAGGGAGGCGCTCTTAAGAAGCCTCCCAAGCCTTCAAAGTCCTCCGCTTTCGCTGGCTGCATCTGCGGCTTCTGTTGGGGCTGTGCTGGTGGTAAGAGCAGGGAGGGGCTCTTAAGAACCCTCCCAAGCCTCCAAAGTCCTCTGCTTTCGCTGGCTGTGTCTGCGGCTTCTGTTGGGGCTGTGCTGGTGGTAAGAGCAGGGAGGGGATTTTAAGAAGCCTCCCAAGCCTCCAAAGTCCTCCGCTTTCACTGGCTGCATCTGTGGCTTCAGTTGGGGCTGTGCTGGTGGAAAGAGCAGGGAGGGGTTCTTAAGACGCCTCCCAAGCCTCCAAAGTCCTCCGCTTTCGCTGGCTGTGTCTGTGGCTTCTGTTGGGGCTGTGCTGTTGTTATAGGGTGGCATACAGTCTGTCATTTTGTCTGTACAAAGGTGACTGATGTTCAGCATCCCTGCACATCTGTGCAGGACCTGTCATGCACTCACAGATCATGCAAGGATTCGCTGATTTCAGCTTCCCCCGAGTAATAGGTGCCATAGACAGGTGCCACTGTCTGATTGTGCCACCCTTGGGGCAGAGGAATAAGTTTGTCAACTGAAAAGACACCTACTCCATCGTCCTCCACAAAACATGTCCCACACAGATCAGGGGGGAGGGGAGAAGTACATGCAAGGGAGGTTTGTGTGGACAGACTGGATACATGCATCTGGGTCATGCAAGGGACATGGCCAACAAGACACACAGACAAACCTTACTCTAGAAGCTCCCCCCGAAGCATTCCAGGAAGTGGTGTGCAGGTCTTATGCACACCTGCACAGAAGAGGTCATATAAGCCTCTTTCATGAAAACTACTGTGCATGCTGACAGCAAGGGTACATGTGACAGAATGCATTTATTTTCATAATACAGAACAGTTGCTAGAGCACACACATAGGGTTACGATTAGGGTTAGGGTTACAATTGGGGTTAGGGTTCTAATATTCAAGCGCAACTGTGGCAGCGCATCCACACCTGGAAGCATAGGGCGCTTTAAATTAAAGCATACATCATAGGGTGCATGCTCTGGTTTGCTGATTCAATTTTTACCGCACATGCAGCAATGCTTTCATACGGCTGTTTTAAATTTCCGGCACCTTTTTTCTGATGCACCAGTGTCGCTGCATACATATTGCACATGTGAAGGTGTGCATCTTTCTGGAAGAAGCGGAAAAAAGCTGCTCCTTTTGGGAGCGGCTTTTTCCAGCATAAGGCACCTAGAGGGCACTTTCCTGCTGGCTTTTAGGCATGTGTCATCTAAACACCATGCCTCCAAGTCAGCCTGAAAACACCTCTTTTTGCCTGTATGTACAACCCCTAAGAGAGGAGTGAAACAGATCATCAAAATGAAGTGCCTTCCAGCCACTTTGAAGGTGTAGTCTTTAGATGATGCATACCTCTAAAGTGTCTAGAAGCCACACTGAAGCTGCATTAAGACTGGAGCAAAAAGGAACTGGGATACACTGACTCCTAGTGGTGCTGGTTTGCTCCTGGATTCATAGTCTGCCTTGGCAGGAGCTCGTGTGGTCAGTGGGGTTTTGACCCGCTTATGACTAGAGGGGACTCAGGCCACTTTTTCATGACCATTTGCTCTGGCCCATAGATAAATATGATTCAGATTAATGTATTTTTTGGAACTTGAGGGAAAAGATTACTTTTTGGAATTAACTGTGTTATTGTCCAAAACTCTGATACTTTATCTTCCTTTGACAGTGAAACATAAGTATCTTTGACACATAAACAATTTAAAAATGGACTCCATAATTTTCTTCATAATACGTTCATGTCTTTATTGATATAACTTTGCTAGTTGATATATTAAATTTATTCAACTGCTCAGTCCTGTGTTCTTCTTTTTGCCCACAGAGAAAACGAATGTAATGAATTCTCCAAAATTATATAAAATCATCAATTTGTTTCCATTGACTGATATGGCCTTTTGAACTATTCTCTGATTCTGAACAGGAGTCCAAGAACTCCACAGATGTTCACGATAAAGTTTCTTTGAAGAAAGAAATATCAACAGGGTTAAAACAAAAGGGAGTGCTAATCAGATGGAAACTCAGTGAGCAAATCTTTATTTTGGGATCTAATATTGTAACGGCAGCCCACAGATGGTCAATTATACCCAGCCCAGTAAAGAATATTGTTAATAGATCTGGATCCTATGCAGCACCCTTTGGCATGCGTAACCTTCAACCAACAGGAGGATCCACATGTGAAAACCTTCTTTCACCTATGAAACTCTCTTAGCAGAAAGAACAGAGCAAATATATCTTGCTGTCATGAATATTAATTTCATAAAATAAATACAAATATATAAGAAATGTGATTGATGTTCTCACATGCTTTCTCAGGTGTTCTTGTAGATCTGAAACATTTCTGTACAAGACCCCTGGGTTATAGAATGAATTTATCCTACTTATTGCATGAACAGTCCATAATCCTGGGTAATAAAATAAAGACTGATACATGTAGCAGGGAAATCACCCAGATGTTTTCAGTTACATTATGAACATCAGTGCCATGGGAAAATTATAATTACTTTTCTATACCTTTTAGTGTACAAAGTACTGTTTCTTACTTTGTTAAAAAAATAAAATATAAAATCTCACTCTTAGGATCAAATTACAATGGGTTCGTTACAATGGGTTAGATATTACTTTGCTTCATTTTTAAAGACTTTAAATCAGCTTGGGAAGGTTATGAGTCACAGCAGAGCAAAGACAGAAGGAGAATAGCTAATTTTCTCTGCTCTCTCTCTCTCTCTCTCTCTCTCTCTTTTTTTTTTTTTTTTTTGGTCAGAATCCTCCTCTGCAATATACTGGTGAGGCTGCTGTTGTTATTTATTACCACTATTACATTTCCCCATAGGTGTTTATTCTATTTTGAAATTAATTTTAAAATGCAGGCAATAACAAATCTGAATGCTTGTAATAACATTACAGCATGAGCAAATTAAACTCAACGATCATATATATCATGAATATGCTTGTAAAATATTATGAATATGCTTGTGAATTGGCAAAAAGACAGCCTAAATCAAAATTCATTTTCTAATGAATGATTGGACATGGAAGTCCATGCAGCTTTTTGCCACTCCTTTTCAGGCTGGCTTTGGGCCTCCTTAGGTGGCCTCAGAGCAACTTCCAGCCAGATCAGTGGCATGTGTTGACTGGATGCCACACCCCTGAAGCAGCCAGAAGCTCCTCTATTTGGCCCGTCTGTTTCAGGCCAATGGTTCTACTTTTGATAGTTAGATTAGCAACTGGATTTAGATCTAAAAGCCCTAAATGCCATCCCTTCACACAAACACACCCACCAACTATCATAAATCAAATATATGATTCTAAAATACCTTCACAATGTCACAGATCCTCTGGTAAACTAGAATATGGACTTCAGAATGAAATATAGCACAGCCATTTTAGACCATTTTCCTTTCTATCCAAGCAGTAGAAATTAATTTTATTCCAGATTTTCTTTTTCATCATCCAAGGCTGCTATACTATGGAGACATATGCGAGCATAAGCCACAGTAGGATTTACTTCTAAGTATAAATGGATGTGATTGATCTGTTATTCTGATTCCATATTTTAAGATGGCATATTTTCACACTGAATAATAGGTTTTTGGCTGCAAGAAAAACTTATTTCCACTCTTCTTATGGTGGAACTTTGCTTGTTGCTAATTTCTTAAAATGGTTTGACTCTTATTGATAATTAGTTAATAGTTTTTGTTTTCTTTAAATTAAATCAACATTTTCTTTGAATATTTGAGTTCTAAAACCCCATAAAGTTTCTTATAAATTTCCAGTAGGGGGCAGGACAATATCTATGCACAAACCACTACTAAAATAGAACATATAAGTTATGTACTGAAATGGTGTTAGGAAATATATCGGAGAAGGGAATTCTTTTTGGCAATATATATCAAAGAATATTGTCCATGAAAATAATCATTTAAAAAGTGACTGATTTTACATTAATAATAAGCTACTGGGAAGTTATTTTAAAAAATAATTAGTTCTATAACGCACAGCAAAATCCTATATTGTAATACATTGTTATTAATACAGCAGGGTTTTTTTATTAACCCATTATGTTACTTGTAAACATTATTCATTGCCTTTCATGTGTCTTTTGGTTTCTTTCTTGTAAAAGAAATATTAAGAAATAAGATAATGGTTTGTGTTTTTTTTACAGGGGAACAGGAGCACCCTCAAAATGCATTAGAAAACAATGTTAGCTTTCTCAAAATAATAGCATTGCCAGCTGTTACTTTTTAAAAAATTGAATGCCATTATGCCTTGTAAACACGTAAATTGTCTGTCTAACAATATAAAACAAAATTTAAAATGCAGCATCCCTTTAAAATACAGAGTCTACCAGTGTGCTACAGTCTCAGACTGTTCCTCAGCTACTGTCTCACACTTTTAAACAATGACTTGATCAAGACCAGGACAGACTTCAGGCTTGGAAAATCATTTTTAGTTGCACTAGAATCCCAAGTATACTAACCAAAGCCAGGGACAAAACAGTGGCTCAGTGGCATGAATACATGCTAAGAATGAAAACATGCTTGTCTCTGGAAACTGTCTTTAGATTGAGAAAATCAAAGTTGAAAAGGGGTGCAAAGGGGTTATAAACATGGCCTGAAGGTAATTTTATGCATATATCTTTTTTAAAAAATAATTTAGTGCATGAAACAAAGTTTGTGTACACTGAACCATGAGAAAGCAAAGTTGTTACTATCTTGATCACCCATGTGGACAATTTTGGATTTTTGAATATTTTGGATTTTGGAATTCCAGATATGGGAGACTCAACCTTTATTACCATGAAAAAAGGGGGGAAGGAATAATCACAATTATCCAGCTCATCTGAAGATCAAAATCAGCCACACAGTTATATTAAAGAAAAGAGTACAAAGGTGTCATGTGACAATACATTACTCCATACAGCCATTTAAGTAGCTGGAGGAACAAATACCCCCCCCCCCCCCCGGTTTTAATTGACATAGGAAATAAAGAGAGGCCATTGTTGTTAACACTTTGTTCCTAACACTTGTCTAGTTAGCTTGTTCATTAATGCCACATCCCATAATTTGTTTAGCCAATCTACTAAAGAAAAATTCCAGTGCACTTTTCCAATTTTTACAAGTTATCATCCAAACTCACAAGCTCATGAAGGAAATTAAAAGTTTATGAAAGAAGGCCTAGGTAGTCAGGTGAAGGATGTAGGAGAGAGGTGCACCTCTCCAATGGTTAGTGTCTATGAAGGATCACAATCAATAGTTGGCGCAGTGGTATCGGCTTTACAGCCTTATGCCCATAAGGGTTTTCATAGGCATGGGTCTCTACATGCTAATGCAGATTTTTTTTCTCAGCAGGAACCTTGGTTGGATACACTGCTGACACCCCTCTTGGCTGGGGATTATGTAATCAGGTGAAAGGGGTAGGGGTGGGGTGTCATACACTGAGAGAAGAGACACTGGAAGAGAGAGAGATTTGGAAGGAGGAGAATGCTGAAGGAGAGGAGTGTGTAGAAGACAGAAACAAAGAAAGAAGAGAGGTGGAGGCTCTGTTGGACCCTGAAGAAAAGGATGGAAACAGAGAGGGGTCAGGTGATGAAAGAATAAGGAGAAAGGGGCAGGCGTGCTCGAGGAGGGGTGGATGTACTCAAGAGGAATGGAGAAATGTGAACGGGTTGAGGGAAAGGTGGTCAGAAAGTGAGAAGGTAAAACAGCAGTTCTGCAAGATGGAAAAGATTGCCCAAAGAGGGGAGAATATCAGCTGCTGAGAGGTAAAGACCTCAGATAAAGGGAGATTTGGGGAGTGGAAATTCCTTGAGAGAAGACACTGAGAGGGTGTGGAGAAGATGCTGGAGCAATTCCCTTGGAATGCTGAAAGGAGTGTGGTGGCCTATAAAGGGGATAAATGGGAATATGGCTCAAAGTCATCGTTATTAGAAAAGGCTGAGGTAGAAAAGCATCATCCTTCTTCCATCAAGTTGTGAAGCAACAACATGTGGAACAAGGGTGGTACAGCAACTAATATAGGACAGGACAGTTATACAAACTGGAAATGCAATGGTTCCAACCTGTGACATGAAAACATTTCTCTTTTATTATGGAACTAAAGACTTGGCCTGTTGCAATACAATGTTCAGCATTAATGCTCTGCAAGAGTAAGATTTTTTTAAAAAGAGGGAAGGATTTAATGGCACTTTTATAGAAAAGATAGAACATTATAAGAATTTTAATGGACAGGATGCTGCAAAAGCCTAGGATAGGCACCAAGGCAAAACTGTTGCAATGCTTAAAGCAAAAGAATAAAAAGCACAGTGGTAGATCTATTGCAGCTTATAAAATATTTCTTAACTGAAAATCCTTCCTTTTCAATGACCTGCATTGGCTCTTAATTGGACAAGTGCTATATGAATCATCAAATGGTTTTAGAAATACATTTTGGTACAATTCAGTTAAAGTGAACACTTAATGATCCAATTTTGTATTTTTCTGAGCAAGGCTTACTTACTTCAAATGTCTATTCCCAAGTATTAATTGCAGTCTATGTCCTTTCAATGAGATTTAAATATCATGATACTGGGCAGCATATTTTCAGCAATACTGGTATGAACAAACATCTTTCCTTATAAAAAGTGGCCTTCATTCTAAATGAAGGTGAACAGAACATACATTGCATCCAGTATTTTGCTGATAACTTCTACTTAAAAATATGCTTCACCAATCTTGAGATAGAATCCTATAGCATCAAACCACTCACACAGTGGATCCTACACTAATGACATGACACTTCCACTGCTAGTGCACCTGAGTGAACCTGTGGTGGAAGTGTCATGTCATTGGTGTAGGATCCACTGCCTCAGGATCCAATACTTCAGTCCCCACTAGAGCAAAATGTCCCCCAAACATTTTGCACCTCCCAGCATAGGTCAGATTTATACACAGTTGACTATTTATTTAATAATTAGTAGTGGGGATGCCTGAAGCTGAGGGTGTATGGGAGGGAAGACACATATGATTTACGAAACCACCTCTCCCATACTCCCTTGGCTCTGAGGATAGAATGGAATCAGGTATATATGGAGGTGATCTCTGGTAGAAGGCTGCAAATTAACTATGCTGGACATTATTTATACTCTACCAGTGTTGTCTAGGATCTCAGCCTTACACTTCTACTTTTTCTTCCCTAAAATTCTGTTACAAAAATTTTAAAAATGCAACAGCTATAGCTTTGCTGTCTATACAATTTTAACAGATTTTTTTAAAAAAATATATCACTTGTTAAAAATGAAACTAAAATTGTTCAACCATTTTCCATTTTCTGTTTCAATAAATGAACTACTGAAATCTTAACTCTGAATACTGTATAAGGGAAATCAAAATTAGGAAGGGGAGAATTTAGGTTTAGAAGAAGTGCTCCAATAATGTGATGGCCAATCAGTGAACATATAAGACAGACAGTCAAACACCAATGTCAGGGGAATGAAGAGAAGGAAAGAAATCTCCAGGTGCACAGGAAAACTGCTGTTTATTGAATCCACTAAGTTTTGAAAAGAGTTCTCCCACAGGCACATTCTTCAACAGTTTCATTGTGATATCTGCGCACTGTTTTGTAGAATGCCCTAAGGAAGAAATCTGATAAAAATGTACCAGACTAAACAAAATAAAAAACAAACAAAAAACTCCAAAAACCCTACATTTTTATTGTGCACTAATGGTTTCTTGCCTTCTTTTCATTCTATAGAATTTATGAGCTCTCCTACATAAATTACATAATGTATAAAAAGTGCATTTTCAAAAGATGGCATAGCACATTGTCTCCCAGTGGCAAGGTATAAATGGATTGATGGTACTGCTTCCTTAACAAACAGTTCCAGACCACCTTGACTAATGGATTGCTTCTCGAAATGTCCACCATTTTTGCTTCTTAGTTCCTTTTTCTAAGCTCATGAAGGCTGTACATGGTTTGTGTCCTTTTAAAAGGTCATTTATTTTCATCAGCTCTATGTTGCTTTTATTATTCCTTAAATGTTACAATCCAGAGTTTGGTTAAAAGTGTTTCAATAAATAGAACCCCATTATATAAATCACTCCCATTTACTATTGCCAAGTTGGAACACGTTACAGATCTCCTTGCTTAGATGTTCAATAGATCACAATGCACACATGGTGGACTACATAAAAATAAATCCACAGGTGGATACAGTGGGCATATCAATTTCATGCTATTTTTGCTGTTCCTGCAAATTCTACTGATGATAAGCCTGCATGCTGCCTTTTCTCAGATATTCCATCCAGATCAATGCATTTACTGGCTGCTGCAACACACATTTTAGTTTAAATTGCAGAAGATCTTCAACTTCTATTTTTTTTTATAAATCCATAGGTGTGAGCCCTGTAAAGGTGTTAAAAACAAAACCTTTCACTTAACATTACAGGGCAATAAAACACAAGCAAGCAAGCTGCCATTTTAAAGGGCATGTTTTGATTCTTCCTGTTTTCCCATTGGTGGGGAAACTCAATAGCAAATTATGAAAATAACAAATTATGAAAATCAACAGATATAACCATATTGCAAACTATAATGCAAGAGGAGTAGTTACTGCAGACTGATGGAGATTCTATACCGCAATATAATATAACTTTAGTGTCTATTTTTTCAGCAGGTAAAATAACATTTCCCCTCAAAGCTTTGATATTGCCAGTTACTGAGATGTTACCCTGAGCAACCAAACACAGTCCCTATGTTTGAATTAACAGCTAATTATGTATAAGGCAGAGGAAACATGTCTTCTATTCAAGACATAGCCCTATACTAAATTCTGTTCTCTTTAAAAGTAGAAAATCTTGTGATACCATAAAATTCAACTAGTTTTTAACTGTATGGAATTTTAACTGTTGTTAGCCACCCTGATTGTTGACAGAGGGGTGGGATATAAATACATTATTATTATTATTATTATTATTATTATTATTATTATTATTATTATTTCATATAACCTTTCAGAGACTACAGTCCATTTTACAAGTACCAATTTCATCAGATGAAAGTAAATCTTTTGTTGTAGCCAAATGTTTTATTTTTAAAGTACCGTATTTTCCGGCGTATAAGACGACTGGGCATATAAGA